>BSUD01000007.1:66754315-67187175 GCA_033239045.1 Fagopyrum esculentum
CCCCCCCCCCCTTGTGTCACTTGTCATTATAATCGATAATTGCATCTAAAACACCTTAACTCTCTTGGGTTCGACCCTTACTTAATCACTATACTTATTCTTAGTGCTAAGTCGGGATTTACTTTTGATTGGGTATAGACGACCATAGAAATACATCCGGTCAAGGCATCAGACGATTTGGTGTCAAGGGGAAGCCGAGTCCCAGATATGTCGGACCGTTTGAGATTCTTGAGCGAGTTGGAGAGGCAACATACAGGCTTGCTTTGCCACCGAAACTTGAGGGTGTTCACCCAGTCTTCCATGTGTGTCAGTTACGGGAGTACATACCGGACCCAAGACACATCGTCAGTCATGAGGATCTAGTGGTGGAGCCAAACCATACATTCGTAGAGCATCCAATAGCTGTCTTAGAGCTTAGTACGAGACGCTTGTGTTCGAGGGGCATACCAAATGATGAAGATTCAATGGTCGATGTGAGGAGCTGATGAGGCGACTTGAGAGACAGAGGATAGTATTCACAGGAACTATCCGGAGTTTTATGCTGAAATGGATGCACCTTTAGCATAGTTGTGTGTTTTGGTTTTTCCTTTTGTTGAGTTATGTACGCTCTTGTACCGTTTTGAGTTACGTGCCCCGAGTAGGAATATATGAGTTGTGTTCAGCGCTTCTTTATTGTTGTTGTGTGATCATTTGGGTTGTTACAAGTTTCGAGACGAAACTTCTTTTTAGGGGGATCTGATGTAATACCCCAGTTTCTACCTTCACCGCCCCCACGGTGAAAAAGGCCGCCCCAGCGGTAAAGGTGTCTGTCACCACTCGCTCGATGACAAGGGGCCGCCCCTACGGTTGAGGCAATCCACCCTGCGGATAAGCTGTAGATCGTGCCTAATTTGTTTTTGTTCGTTTTATCTTCCTTCCATAGACAGAATATCCGATCTTCTATCTTATGGGGCGGCTTCCTTATCTTCTTCCTAACCCTACAAAGCCTTTCCTTCTATCTTTCCAGCCCTTTCCTATATATTCTCGTCTTTTCTTCTTTATTCCCGTTTCTTACTTACACTTTTTTCATCCTCGAGTGCTACAACCTTGCTTCATGTGATATTGCTCAACGTGTAAGTTCTTCCTCCCTTGTTCTTCATCACATTCATGTGGTGGCTGCATGTCCATCCTTTTGTTTCGTTTTCTTCTTTCATTCTTCCTTTTTCTTCTTCTCCAAAAATCAAGTTTGAACCTTGATTCTTGTTAGCATCCTCGTTGTTGATGTGTTGCTGTTCTCAAGCTCTTTTGGTTGAGTCTTGGCATGGTTGGATCAAAGGTTCGAGCTTTGGATCCCTTGCTGAGAGTTTCTGTCTAGAAGAAACACCGACAGCGTCTTCTGCCTGTGCACTGCCCCCGCGGCTGCACATACCTGCCCCCGCGGCAAGCCGCCCTTGCACCTTGCTCTGCCGCCTCTGCGGTTTCTTTAGTAGTAATTCCCGTTCTTGTGAGTTGCTTCCTTACTTGCTTTCCCTCGTTCCTTTCCTTGGTTCTTATGGATGTTCTTTGCCCCTAAGTGTTCTGTAAGACTAAGGTTGAGACCTTAGCTTGTGGAGATCGCTTAGAGATCATTGAGACTAGAAGTTATAGACTTCTAGCAACCGTTTCATTCCTGATTCGTGATGCTTGTGTGAACAGGCTTTCCTTGCTCCTTTCCTGAGGGAAACTAAGTTGTTCTCTGAGTTGTTGTTGAGCTTTTTAAATTATCTTCGAGTGAGGTAAGTTCCATGGACTTACTTAGCTTCATTCCGTATATTTGTTTGAGTGTTTTGGTTTGTTTGTGTTGTTTATCATGTTATAATGGATAATCGGAATAGGAATCACCCTTGATAACCTTAATTGGCCTAAGTGTATGATATATGGGCGGTGACCACTTGTCTAGTTGTACAAGAGACTAGAATGTGTTGTTGCAACCCTGGCACGCAAGTAACGGATATTACTGATCTATTCCTGTTGGTAGACGGAAGCAGAGCCGAGTTTCGGGAGATTCTCGTGTGACAAAAGAAGTTGAATTAGTAATGGATAACTTAATAAAAGATAATGACCGGTTGTGTGCGAGCATGCTATATGTTTACTTTACCTTATGTGTGTGTGCCTTTACGTTCTTTCCGATATCTAGAATGTTAGCTAACGGTTTATACCGATGTTGTAGATGTTCAGCAGGTTCGCGATGTTGCTAAGTGATCCGGATGGCGTGGTCAGCCGGGGTTCCCGTTTATTATAGGACGGGTTTGGGTTTATGTTTATGTTGTTGCTTTTCCTTTTGTTTTGAACTCGAATGCGAGTCTTTTACGCTTCCCTTTGTTTAAACCTTTGGTTTTATATTGAGTTTTGGTTTTCATTTGTTTGAGCCTTGTTGTAAGATCCGTTGTGTCGTTACTACTCTGAGGGTCAGGACCCATTGTGAGGTCCTAGCCCTTAACGCTTCGAGTTCCCCATACTAGGGGTATTACACCTAAGATAGCAACCACTCCTAAACAAGGCCCGTCTATAGCAATTTGTTCGATAGTGTTTCTCTCAAACAACACACACATTGTATCGGTATGTCGATGTTTTACTTTTTTTCACTTTATCTTAATTAAACTCAATCTTTAATAACCTTTTTTATAATAAAATATTTCTAGGTATGGCTAAATGATGATGTCCCTTTACCGGAATTGAGTATTATGTGGATTAATCATCAATATACAAGTGTTGATGGATGCGATGTGCCGTTCGTTGAAAGGATATTTCGTTAAGCCGAGCTTCGTCGTGCTGAGTGTCCACCGGTACCCGAGTGAAGATTACTTTAGTGGTTTTTGTTCTGGATGACCCGTTTTTCTACTTAATTTTTGAAGACCCGTTTTCATCATGTAATAAGTATTTGACTTTAGTGGTATTTGATTTATGATTATGTTTATGGACTTTTAACACATAAAATAAAAGCACAAAATGATACTAGAATTAAAACTCAAATATGTGAAACACAAAATAAAACTAAAGTAATTGAAATATAAACTCAAGTATGTGAAATATAAAATAAAACACAATCAGAAAAAGCTACAATTAAACATTTAATCACTCATGCTATGAAGCCCGGACCTGAGAAGGAGTCACAAGTGGACGACGCCTAACTACCTCCTCTATCATGAATGATACGTCCTTGGGTGAATACGGTAGACTGTGAGCCTGCATATCTCGTAGAAGACCAACAAGTATGTGAAGATGTTGTAATACAAAACATAATTTGTTAAAACATTGGGAAAAAAAAAATAAAACGTAAGTTAAGGAATATAAACAAACATACTCTAGAATCTGAAACGGGAATAGGTGGTAAACAATCTTGATGTGGGACCATTTCCAACACCAGGTCCAGTTACATGCTCAAAGGATAAGGCATTGAAGGATAAAGCGACAACACTTTCACCTTCTTCGGATTAAATAGATGGAGCAATCACAAGGTCAAGAGCGAAGGCGATTCAAGACGAAGTTATGAAAATACTCATGACTTGTACGCTCAAGGAAACTCTCCTCACTCTCAAGAGTTCTTTGGCAACGTTATTGAATGTTATAGAAGAGTCAAACCACGATAAAGAAGATCCACCAAGCAAGGATGAAGGATAAGAGCAAGGAAGAGTTTCAGAGGAAGAAAATCGACCAATTTTTATATAAATCGACCGATTTTCCTGTAGGAAATATCGATCGATTTTTTGTTGCCGATTTCCTTCACTGGAACGAGTTTGCAAAAGATCCGGCCATGATCTTCTATCTTTTGGAAATTGTATCTTGTTATAATTCCTTAAACTCTCAGATTATCTTAAGGGATTATTTTGGTTCTATCTTTTTAGATTTTATATTTTTATATCTTAAAGATATCTTTGCAACATTATCTTTATGTATATTTTCCTAGTTTTTGTAGGATTAGTCTCCCTTAAAAATAGCCTTAGTGAGGGAGATTGTTTAGAAGATTAGATTTGATATATTTTCCACAGATTGTTTGAACTTGCAGCTTTGTTTGTGAAGTTTGCATTTTATTCATTATTATTCAATCAAAAGAGAGCTTTTGGTTGAATCGTTGTGAAGTTCTTGCTAGATTGTACTTATGTGTGTTAATCTTATTGAAGGTTGGTGCTCCTGGTCAATTCTAGTCCCTCCTTTTGCTTGTCTTAATTAGAAGACTTATGAAAGGTAAAGAAGTGCGGGTTAAGGTAATTTTCTCGTCTAAGTGTTTTGACACATCATTGGTCAAGGTTCTTTTGCGGAACTATCTTGGTTCATATCTTCCTATATTTCTTTCATTTATCATTCGATATTCATCTTCTTATCTTTCCATATCATTCACTAATCCGTGTTATGATTTTCTCGAAAAATCGCCCTGTTCTTGGAGAAAATCGGCCAATTTATTCCTTAGAACATCCCGATTTTTATCCCACTTAAGGACTTTCAATCTAGATCGTGAACTGCGGCTTATCCCCGCATCAAAGTGATATCAAAGCTAAGCGATTGAAGTCCGAACGTTCATAAAAAGGTTTGTTTTTTTATTCGAGTCTTCTTTGAGTCATATAAATTCGAGTCTTTTCTTGTTCGCCATCTTTGCGAGATTATTTGAGTTTAACATGCGTTGATTTGTGTAAGTTTGGAAGCGAGAGACGCCATCAACCAAACACAAGCCAGTCATTGACCTTGAAACCTTGCCAATACAAAATATAAAGCAAAAGAAAGAAAGTTGTTGAACGACGAATCCAAGAGTCGGTTTTATCAAAGAAAATCCACCTATCGTCCGATTTTTCAGTCCATTTTTGCCAATGTTGTCAATTTTCGAGAAATTTTTGAGGCACGCTTTGCAGAATCCAAGTGCATCTTGTGCAAGAGTATTTCAAAAGAAGAATCAAAGTACATACCTTGATCCAGTTAAAGATTTCTAGCCATACCTAAATCCAAACCCGGCTAACTCTCTTTTTTTGAAACTTTGCAATTCAAGGTATGTTCTTCTCTCTTCTGAATCTCTTATGTGCTTTTCTTTAGCCCTTTTCTATTCTAAACACTGAGTCTTTCCTTGAGTGTGTTAGTTACTATCTATACTTCTTAACACACTAGTTGTCTATCCGCAATAATTTTTTCTACCTTGTCGTGTGTGAAGTAAACTTCTTACAGGGATTCCTTAACCATCGCGCCCCACAAGAACCTTATACCGAACCTGATAGCATGAATTATAGTCTATATTTTGGGGTTTGTTTGGACGTTTTATCTTTCATAATCTGCATGTTTGTATGTACATTATGTGATTTTACTACCATTTCATCTACCTTTGCGAGAATCGAGGTCTACACCTAGTTTCGTTGTAATTGCAGGTAATATGGTACGTTTTGCATCAAAAAGGAGCAAAAAGGAGTCATGAGTCATTTGGAGCTACATCCAGGGAGCATAGCCATGGATTAAAGATTTACTTTGGAGCAGATTCGAGAAGATTTCACATTCTGTTGTGACTCACCTCGGTTGACCATTGATTCACCTCGACCGAGGTGATCCAGAGACGCCGACTCGACCGAGGCGAACACCTAGGACGCGGCGAGAATATTTTATTCTTGGAAGAGATCTTTTAAATTTGGAAAGTAATCTTATATTTTTGGGCTTGGCTCCTGGAAGGAAGGTGATATGCAGAATATATATTTTTACCTATATTTATGGGATAATATCTTCTTAAGATTTATTATCTTTGGAGGTTTATTTTCCTATAAAAAGGGTTGGATTTCCACAAATCCATGATCTCGCATACAACGCAGCACAACCCGCTTACACGGAAGAAGGCGCTGCATACATCAAAGATCCGCAGCAGCCGCAGCATACTCCAATTTGGGAGTTTTCGAAGAACCTTTTTGAAGGTTAAAGGAAGATTGAAGTTCATAGCTTTTATAGCTTTATTGAAGGGTTTTGTAAGATTGTCTTCAATTCCCTCAATTGTTGTCTTGTCTTTTTGGATTGTTATCCAAGGAACGCTTTGTTGTGATATTTGATTCATTTATTGAAGTCTTTTCATTAAATTCTTCTTTGTTCAAATATTCACTTTCTTCCCATATATTTTAATACTTTCATTATGATGATGAGTGGCTAATTTCCTTGTGTGATTCTAGGGTGATTGGCTGAAGGTTGTGGGAAAAACGATGATAGAATAATCTTAGATTCCAGTAGGATCCTGAAGGTTCGAGTCTTTAACCTTAACCCTAAGCATCTCGTTCGGTTGATGAACATCTCGGCCGGGGTGGAATACTTCTGACCAAGGTGACTTATCCGACCTAAAACAGAAAGTTAAGTGTTAGAGTTTGCTAAATCCTATTCTTATTACACCTTCCTGGTTCAAAGCAAGCTTAGGATGAGACTTACCCGGTAATTCCTTAGTTTGTGTACCAACGATCATAAGTGTAGGTAATAAAGGTTTATCCTTTATTGGGGTTTGAGTGTGCTTCCATCCCATCTTTGTGAGTTAGCCTGAGACTTACCCGGTAAAGGTTGATTCTATTCCCTTAGATGGTGTGTTAGTTTGAGGTTATAGTTCTTTATCTTGATTCCTTAAGACTTACCCGGTAATAGGAGTTACGGTTTAGGATTAGTGTGTAGTGAGACTTACCCGGTGATCTACTCCACTTTAGTAACACCTTCCCCACGCAAAAATCTCAGCTTTGTCCGCTTATCTATAGATCTTGAGTTGGAACCACAACTAGACGCTTTAATCCCTAGAATTGCATGTTTGCTTTATTGACTTCTTATTCATCTTTGATTGTGTTAAATTGCTCTTGTGGTTAGTATTGACATTAGCATACCGTATTGACTTTGTTTCACCGAGTCCCTGTGATCGACCCCTGGAATTTTCTTGCTTTTACTACGATTGACCCGTACACTGCGGGTTCGCATCCTTGTTTTAAGCTTAAGTCTAGGGTTATAAATTTAAAGCTTGCACACACCGTTTGGAGCGAACAAGTTTTTGGCGCCGTTGCCGGGGACTTGGTCTAGACCGAGCCGGTACGGTTTGCTTTTGGGGCACTTGCCCCCGTGATACTAACTACTCTTTCTATGAGTTTTGTAGTTTTCAAGATTTCCGATGACTACATTTGATCCAGCCTGGATAGCAAGACAAAGTGCTAGGGCGGACCATTATGAATGCTTGGAGGAAAAGTACTCCTTCTATTGGTTCAACAATGAATGGGAAAGAGAAGAGGCCATTCAACATGAACTTGCGATATGGGATGAGAAGAATGTCCCTAAAAACATTTATGAGCAACCTTTTGAAGACTCTCTCGAATCAAGATTGGAGAAGTTGATGAAGAAGGTGGAGGAGCTCAAGGAAAGCACCCTATCCTATGCTAAGCCGAAAGAGGAGCATAAGGAAGTGTTTCACGTTCCAAGCATTCCTTTGGTCAAACCAGAAGCTTCTTCTGAAGCTTTTGAGGGAAGAGATTTGGAAGATCTCGATCTGACTGTTGAGACCTCGGTCGAGGTGGAAGTGACCTCGGTCGAGATGAAAGAAGAACATGCAGAACCGGAAGAGGCAGATGCAGAAGACTTTGGCCAATCTACTGAGACTGTGGTCAAGGTGGAAGGAAGACTAGCAGAACTGAGAGAGATTTCGTGGGTGGATTATCGACCCAACACGAAACTTGCCTCAAGCTTTGGAGAACTTTGCAAGGTACATTCTCCTACTTCATTTGAATTCCCTATTAATATTTCTGAATTTTTCAGGAAAGCACCGGAGAGTTGGAGGTCTCTTCCGAAAGAACCTCCAAAGATTAAGATGAAGTCTTCCTTGAAATTGTTGGAAGAAGAAGCTCCTCGGATCGTGAGGAGTGGAGTTTGCAAGCACTACACCGCTAAGGCGATGAAGTGTCTCTTATTCAAGTATGGGGTCCCTCGCATGCTCAGGACCTTGTACCATCCCCAAGCTATAGATGGGGAAGCTACTATGATTCTCGAGAAACTGTTTTCTCGATCCAGGAAAGGATGGGACACGAGGGTAGATTATGTCCAATTGAAGTGCAGAAAATCTAGAAGAATTCCGGTGAGAATCAAACCGTACAAGCTTGTACGTGGGAGATCTTACCATTTGCCGGTAAAATTAGGAACCGGAACCTTTTTGGAAGATTCTTATGATGGATGTGATGAGCACTCCACGACGTTCGAAGTACATTGAGTAGTCACACGCATTATGGTCCAGCTAGCGACCTTAAATCAAGCGCTTCTTGGGAGGCAACCCAAGGTATTGCTTTCTTTTCCCGTTTTCTAGTCTAGCTTAGATAGTTTTTGTTTTTGCTTTGCTTTGCTTTGTTTTTGGCGTTCTGGACAGACAACAGGGAACATATAGGAAGGAGCACAACTGGAAGGACAGAAGTTCGAGATTCTGAGAAGACAGAAGCACCTCGGTTATTGTCAGAGCACCTCGACCGAGTTGATTCTTGAGCAACCGAGGCGACTAGGGTTTCTGCAGAACCACCTCGGTTCATACCACCTCGGTCCAGTCGAGACCATCTCGACCGAGGTGACAGCAGATCCAGTAAAAGTATAAAAGGGGGAAAAATTACTTTTCACATTTTTTTACCTACCTCGACCGCGGTGACAGATCCATTTCGCTCACTCTCGATTCTTGCTCGTTTTCGACGTTTTCTGCTTCCAAACCGAGATTGAAGGGTAGAGGAATCGATTGCAACAACGAATCTGCAAGAAATCTGAGCAACTCGGCCGGAACGAGGTAAAACGATCGAAAACCTAAACTCGTTCGTTTACTGCAATTTGGGCTTTGGTTGCCCTTGATTCTGTTGAGGAAAACCTTAAGTACCCCTTAGGAAGCATCGGTAGTGATTTTTGGGGGAAAAGAACTGGATTTTTGAGAGTTGAAATCGCAACTGTCTTCGCCTCGGTCCAGTCGATCTGCACCTCGGTCGAGGTGATTCTTGGAGTTTGTCAGTCGACCGAGGTAGTCTGACAGTGTTGTTTGAGAATGAGTTCAGATCGTCGTTTAGCCCTTCGAGATAGATCCTCTCCTTCCCCTTCTCCTTCCTCATCCCGTCCTTACCACCCGGTTATCCACGAGAGATGTCGGGTAGACTATGAGCGGATAGCGAGCCGTCCAGTTATTGCACCACGATTTCTGGACGTGTCAGCTTTTGATTGCCTAGGGTTAGATGCTGACCTTAGGAGGATGATTGCTACAGTCGGGCTGGATCAGTTTACTGAGATCCGAGCCCCAGCCTACTTAGAGCCGACACTCGAGTTTGTTAGCTCCTTCTCCTACCTCCCCACAGACCGTTCTGTGAAGTACCGGTTGATGAACCGGAACTTCATAGTTCCTTTAGAGATATGGAGAGAGATTTTTGGCTTTCCTGACCCCACAGCTGTAGACTTCCCCTCCCAATCCGTAGCTAGGGAGTTATGGGGGTAGATCGCCCATATTACTGAGCACGCAGACAGATGGCGCCCTGGAGATTCCAGGGAGAAGGTCATCTTTCATCCGGCATTTAGACTAGCCCACAGGATTTTCAGCGAGACGCTTCTTGCGCGTACTGAGACGCCCCAGAAGGTCCGACAGGGGGAGCTCTTCGCCTTATACTGCATGGTTACAGGGGGTTTCCCAGACTTTGGCTTGCTCTTGGCAGAGGATCTGCACAAGATCAAGGCCAAAGCGAAGGGAGACATTTGCTGCGGAGGTCTGATCACCCACATCGCTACCTACCACGGGATGGACCTCAGCGTTTGCACGTTGGCGGCGGCTCCGAAGCCGCTGGGATTACAGGAGATGATCACACGGAGGATTCTAGTTCCCCGCGGTTTGACCACTCCATACATCGCCATGCCTTGGGAGCGGACTGCACCTCAGGGGATCCGCTGGTCTGCGCAGTTCACAGTCTTTGATCCGCACTACTGGCAGACAGCTTGGGATACACTAATTGAGGATCACAGAGAGGCAGCAGCTGCCCCTGCTGCAGCTGAGGAGGAGGCTGAGGAGGATGACGACGATGATGATGAGACAGTAGATGAGAGAGGAGGTGGCGTCCCGATGGACACAGGGACAGATACAGCTGGGATGAGCGCGCCACCTATTATAGATTTGGATGATGAGGAGGACACTGAGCCGGCGCCAGCTGAGACTTCTCCGGTCAGACCTGCTAGACGCAGGAGGCGAGGAGTGAGAGATAGAGCTGCACACCGACGGATCGATGACCTGACGGATCAGGTTATCGACTCATATGCTGCACTTTCGCTGGATATCCGCGAGATGCACGAGCGGCAGCATCATCAGCACATGATGGCTCAGCTACAGTTTGAGCATATCATGGGCCATCCCTATGATCCGACTCAGTACCCCTACATACCACCACCACCACCGGATCGAGATTACTGAGGAGCTGCAGGATTTTATTATTATATCTTTTTTATGCAGTTCGGCTTTTATCCGGTGAGTTCTCTTTTGTTTAGACTTTTATTATACCCACTGGGACAGTGTGTCTCAAGTATGGGGTGTTTGTTATTTGACTATGTGGCTACCTTTGATGTATTTGATACCTTTGATGTATTTTATTTATCGGATATTTTCGTATTTATGCTTCATTTGCCTTTATATGATTATCTGATATTACATGCATACCTACAGGTTATTTGATTGAGAAAAACGTCGAAACCGAAACAAAAATAATGGTTTTAAAAAAAATTTTTTAGACCTCGACCGGGGAGATTCTGGCGAAACGAGGCATTTCACCTCGGTTGAACCAAGAACATCTCGACCGAGGTGGCGTAACAGAAAGTTTTCGAAAACGATTTTGTGTTACTTATCTGGATATGATCTCAGTGAAGATTTTGTTTACCTATTGGTTTTAAATTCTTTGTGTGTTTGAAAGGTTTTATAATATGTTTAAGTTGCTAAATGCTTTGTTTGAAATTATTGGCATGTTTAATACTTTGTTTTTATCCAAATTATGTTGAATTTGAAGGTTGACACCGCAGGTTAAGTTCTCTCACTTTCTTCTTGGAAAGACCAAGGCAATTCATTCTCTTCTTCTTCTTCTTCTTGATCATGCTTAGCCCCTCATATACATTTTGCCTCCCTTTACCTATCCGGGAATTTGGAAGAAAGCGAAGTGGTGAAAGCAAGTTAAAGTTGAAGAGTGGGCTGGAAGTGAAGTGTTAGAAAGTAATTCTAGGTTTGGGGAAGTCAATCATGAAGATGAGTAACTCGGCACCATTCACATAGCCGGGTGTTTGTGTCTTGCCAAAGTCGGATTGAGCGATATTCCTAACGGGTCATGGTATGTGCATCAAGGGTTTGATGCATCTCGAGAAATTGATGATTGCAGATTTCCTAGGCTTCGGTTATTGTGCACCTCTGTCCATGCATCCCAAAAAGTAAAGTAAAAAGAAAAGAAAAAGTGTGAGATAAGCAAAGCTTATTGGTGGAAGATGTTGCAAGTCAAAGTGAAGTGAAGTTCATCCTTTTCCCGGATTCTAGCACCACATTACCTTACATACATCCCTACCCTACACGTTTCTTGACCTTTTCTTTTGGGAAGCCCTTGAGACCTTGAGCTTGTTGATTGACTTAGCGGTTTAAATTGGATTATACATGATTAATTTTGATAATTATGATTTATTATGCATTCTATGATTTTATGCAAAGATGAACAACTTTCTTATATTTATAAAATGTTTTGATCATATTAAGTTTTTAATTCCAGGAAGTATTCTCTTAGAGTGATCTATGATAGTTGCACACCATAAAATGTTTTTGAAAGACTTTTTCATTGATTTTCTTGACTTATAATCCATTCTATCTTGTCTTTTATATGAGGAACTTGCTTGGGGACAAGCAAGGGCTAAGTATGGGGTATTTTGATAGCATGAATTATAGTCTATATTTTGGGGTTTGTTTGGACGTTTTATCTTTCATAATCTGCATGTTTGTATGTACATTATGTGATTTTACTACCATTTCATCTAACTTTGCGAGAATCGAGGTCTACACCTAGTTTCGTTGTAATTGCAGGTAATATGGTACGTTTTGCATCAAAAAGGAGCAAAAAGGAGTCATGAGTCATTTGGAGCTACATCCAGGGAGCATAGCCATGGATTAAAGATTTACTTTGGAGCAGATTCGAGAAGATTTCACATTCTGTTGTGACTCACCTCGGTTGACCATTGATTCACCTCGACCGAGGTGATCCAGAGACGCCGACTCGACCGAGGCGAACACCTAGGACGCGGCGAGAATATTTTATTCTTGGAAGAGATCTTTTAAATTTGGAAAGTAATCTTATATTTTTGGGCTTGGCTCCTGGGAGGAAGGAGATATGCAGAATATATATTTTTACCTATATTTATGGGATAATATCTTCTTAAGATTTATTATCTTTGGAGGTTTATTTTCCTATAAAAAGGGTTGGATTTCCACAAATCCATGATCTCGCATACGACGCAGCACAACCCGCTTACACGGAAGAAGGCGCTGCATACATCAAAGATCCGCAGCAGCCGCAGCATACTCCAATTTGGGAGTTTTCGAAGAACCTTTTTGAAGGTTAAAGGAAGATTGATGTTCATAGCTTTTATAGCTTTATTGAAGGGTTTTGTAAGATTGTCTTCAATTCCCTCAATTGTTGTCTTGTCTTTTTGGATTGTTATCCAAGGAACGCTTTGTTGTGATATTTGATTCATTTATTGAAGTCTTTTCATTAAATTCTTCTTTGTTCAAATATTCACTTTCTTCCCATATATTTTAATACTTTCATTATGATGATGAGTGGCTAATTTCCTTGTGTGATTCTAGGGTGATTGGCTGAAGGTTGTGGGAAAAACGATGATAGAATAATCTTAGATTCCAGTAGGATCCTGAAGGTTCGAGTCTTTAACCTTAACCCTAAGCATCTCGTTCGGTTGATGAACATCTCGGCCGGGGTGGAATTCTTCTGACCAAGGTGACTTATCCGACCTAAAACAGAAAGTTAAGTGTTAGAGTTTGCTAAATCCTATTCTTATTACACCTTCCTGGTTCAAAGCAAGCTTAGGATGAGACTTACCCGGTAATTCCTTAGTTTGTGTACCAACGATCATAAGTGTAGGTAATAAAGGTTTATCCTTTATTGGGGTTTGAGTGTGCTTCCGTCCCATCTTTGTGAGTTAGCCTGAGACTTACCCGGTAAAGGTTGATTCTATTCCCTTAGATGGTGTGTTAGTTTGAGGTTATAGTTCTTTATCTTGATTCCTTAAGACTTACCCGGTAATAGGAGTTACGGTTTAGGATTAGTGTGTAGTGAGACTTACCCGGTGATCTACTCCACTTTAGTAACACCTTCCCCACGCAAAAATCTCAGCTTTGTCCGCTTATCTATAGATCTTGAGTTGGAACCACAACTAGACGCTTTAATCCCTAGAATTGCATGTTTGCTTTATTGACTTCTTATTCATCTTTGATTGTGTTAAATTGCTCTTGTGGTTAGTATTGACATTAGCATACCGTATTGACTTTGTTTCACCGAGTCCCTGTGATCGACCCCTAGAATTTTCTTGCTTTTACTACGATTGACCCGTACACTGCGGGTTCGCATCCTTGTTTTAAGCTTAAGTCTAGGGTTATAAATTTAAAGCTTGCACACACCGTTTGGAGCGAACAGAACCAAGTTGACTACTTGATTCAGTCGAGAAGTTCTAGTGAGACCAAGGCGCTGATTTCTAAAGAAGCATTAATACACACAAGTCAATTCCGTCAACCAGCTTGCGACAACAGGACACGAGCGTGAGAGCGAGAGAAAACAAGTAAGGCCTTTAACGATTTTCTCTAACCTTACGATTTTATTGTTCTTGTGCGTGTTGGTATAGATATTAGGAAGAGATAGTCCACGCGGGTCCCGAAAGGACAACACTCCGGATATAGTGGAATGTTCAAGCAAATCATGACCATGATGTCCAACATGGATAAACGACTTGAACAAGTGGAAGCAAGGCCCAATGCGGATTACCGATCTGAATCTCGCCTAAGAAACGATCCGAAGGCTTTTTATGAAGTAGTCGGGAGTTCCGCTAATCCACCACCATCACCACCTCAAGTTTCAGCTATAAATCATCCACCGATGCTCGGTAATACTCACCCTAATCAATTCTTTAATGTTAACCGCAATCCACTTTTTGGTGACGAATTTCAGGACATAAGTGATGAAGAGGATGAGGGTATATGGAGATATCGCACACGACATCATCAACGTAGGGGATGCTATGATGAACACCTAGACCCCCAACAAGATAATGACGGACTTGGGAAGGTCAAAGTCAAAATTCCGAGTTTCGAAGCAAGATGCGATCCGGGTGCATACATGGAGTGGGAGACCAAAATTGAACAACTTTGGTCTAGCAATAACTTTAGTGAGCAAAGGAATATCCAACTTGTTGCATTATAATTCCAAGGCTATGCTCTTATTTGGTGGGATCATCTCATCAAAGAACGGAGAAGAGCGGGAGAACTGGACACCACCGCTTGGGAACGTATGAAGGCCTTAATGAAAGCTAGATTTGTTCCACCACACAATGGTCGGGAGTTCATACGTGTTCACTCCAAAAGGTGTGTGCAAGCTTTAATATTTATACCAAGAATAATTGCAAATAGTGAACCCGTAGTGTACGGATTGATTTTAATAAAAGCAAGAATTTCAGGGTCGAACATAGGGACTATGGTGAAACAAAGATCGGTAATTCAGGTTGTCAATAACAACACGTAACAAAGCAAAGCTATCAAAGATGGTGTAATAATCAGGTAAAGGGAATGCGGATTCTAGAGATTAAAGCATCCAGTTGTGGTTCCGACTCAAGATCTTAAAAGATAACGTGGACAAAGCTGAGGTTTGCAAAGAGAAGGAGTTTCTAAGGTGGTAATAGATCACCGGGTAAGTCTCACTACTCATTATCCATAACCAAAGATCCTCTCATCGGGTAAGTCTCAAGGTACTAAGAAAAGGAACTATAATCTCAAACCAACACACCACCCAAGGGAATAGAATCAACCTTTACCGGGTAAGTCTTAGGCTAGGTCTCAAAGATGGGATGAAGGCACACTCAAACCCCAGTAAAGGATAAACCTTTCTTACCTACACTCATGATCTTGGGTAAACAAACAAAGGAATCACCGGGTAAGTCACATCAAAGGCTTGCGTTGAACCAGGAAAGGTATAACAAGGATAGGATTTGGAAAACTGAAACCTCAACTAAGATAAGGATCAAGAAAGAGCTCGCCTCGCTCATTTCATGTACCATCTGTAACACCCCGAATCCGCGGGACTCGGGATGTCACATTGGGCTAGGATCTCACAATGGATCCTGACCCTAGCCTGACAACAAGTTCACTGGACCTTACAACATGGCACTGACAGATATAAAACAAATACATAAAACAATATAAACTGTACGACCCAAAGTAAACAACAACATAGCCGAGTATATAAAACGACATCCTCACATAGGAGGTACAAAAGATCATCCTCACGCAGGAGGGAAAGCACAACACCCCAAACCAACCACCTAAT
Source organism: Fagopyrum esculentum (assembly GCA_033239045.1). NCBI lineage: Eukaryota > Viridiplantae > Streptophyta > Magnoliopsida > Caryophyllales > Polygonaceae > Fagopyrum > Fagopyrum esculentum. The sequence continues at coordinate 66,769,876 of BSUD01000007.1, forward strand.
GTACGAGAGTCCTCGGCCTGTCACCCTGTCAGATCACTCAGCAGCGCCTAACCTGTAAACATCTACAACACGGTATGAAACCGTTAGCTAACCATACATATATGAGGTAATGCATAAGCACAAGTAGAATCATGAAAGATAACACATCAGCATGCTATCACACATTTACCCATTTATTATCTTTATATAATAACCATTCACTCAAAAACCGTATATATATATATATATAGATAGATGAAAGTATGTGACACGAGGACCGATACATCCCCGCCTCTGAGTACAATGTCCAGCTGTACGAGTATCGGTCACACAATCCGTGTACCCTATGGGAGTGGATTGCGCCCTTCCTGTAAACCAGTCTGGCCTGACATCAGAGAACCTCCCAGACTCCACGGCGGGATGAAAGGGAAAGGTTATCACAACCACGCAGTGGGGCAGTCAATAGAACATAGGTCGATAAAAACGACAACTCATGCTATCATAGCAAACATATAAAGCACACACCACTCATGCAAACACCCAATATAGGGATGGTAGCTAAGTAAGTCCTATGGACTTACCTCAACCTCGTACAAAATCAACCACGATCACCTCTACACTGGAGGGACAACACGGCCTATAAAAAGGCATAAAGAGATATATCAACCTCTATTCATCAAAGGGGTCACACCTAGACCCAAAGGGATCCATAAGGATCATACTCAATCTATGAGCCTCACAACCAACTAAACCTCAATATCTCAACATAGCTCACAATTCCTCAAATCTCAAGGTAGTATCTAATCAACATTCCTCAATCTCAATTTTAATCCTAATTTAATTAATTAACCTTTAATTAATTAATTAGATTTCGCCAGAATAACGTTTTGCCCGCAGGCAATTTCTAAACCCCCTGTCATCAGATTTCATCAAACAAGAACCCATAATCACCAGAATAATATAACGACCATAATGGAATTTCTAATTGTCCTATTTGACAAGCCTAAAGTCAATTTAGGCCAAATCGCAGTACGGAAAACGAATAAATTCATAACTTATTCGTTACTAACCCGATTGACGATCTGAAAGAAGATTCGGAATCACAACGACGCAGGCTACGCATGGACAACATCAAATTCATCGGAATCTGAGCGACGGAACCGTCATGGTAACATATATGCTCGACCAGCCCTCCATATACTCGGAAATGCAGAAACTCGGTACCGATATGAAGAGAATGAAGAGAGGAATCCAGAAACTCAAACGGAATTGAAATCGGATTAGAAACGGAGAGTAGATCTGAGTTTGAAGGTTGAGAGAAATCAGAGCTTTTACGAGAAAACGTGAAAGGAAATGAATTAATAAAGGATTTTCCGCTATTTATAGTGAAGACGATAATTATCCTTTAGTAAAGTCGATAATTATGCATTAACCGATCAAAAGGCGGGTCGAACCTCTTTCTCCAAACTTCTCGAGATTGGAACATTAAATCTGGAATATTGTAGGGATAATTATTACACAACTGCCTCGGAAAACGTGTATTCCTAAGCCGTCTTTCTTAGCCGTTAAGAAACGAAATAGCGACTCTTTTGGCCGTTTTGCCTCTCCATGTTATTTCATATCTAAGACATATCCGATGTCCTGATCATTTCTCTCAACTGCATTTTTATTAATTGGAGCTCCCAAATGCTCCAAATAACACCGGAGGGTAAAAATAATTACCTGGGGGAAAAAGTAAAAATTTCCCCAAACGTCCAAAATTACGCGAGGAACATAACGGTGGGACTCATACTCATCACTTGCGAAATCTTCGCGAGTTATATGTCAATTACTATCAACGATTAAGTTAATCAACATTAGTTAGAATTCGGAAATCCTAGCTATTTTAATTAATTAATTAGATTTCGCCAGAATAACGTTTTTGCCCGCAGGCAATTTCTAAACCTCCTGTCATCAGATTTCATCAAACAAGAACCCATAATCACCAGAATAATATAACGACCATAATGGAATTTCTAATTGTCCTATTTGACAAGCCTAAAGTCAATTTAGGCCAAATCGCAGTACGGAAAACGAATAAATTCATAACTTATTCGTTACTAACCCGATTGACGATCTGAAAGAAGATTCGGAATCACAACGACGCAGGCTACGCATGGACAGCATCAAATTCATCGGAATCTGAGCGACGGAACCGTCCGGGTGACATATATGCTCGACCAGCCCTCCATATACTCGGAATTGCAGAAACTCGGTACCGTTATGAAGAGAATGAAGAGAGGAATCCAGAAACTCAAACGGAATTGAAATCGGATTAGAAACGGAGAGTAGATCTGAGTTTGAAGGTTGAGAGAAATCAGAGCTTTTACGAGAAAACGTGAAAGGAAATGAATTAATAAAGGATTTTCCGCTATTTATAGTGAAGACGATAATTATCCTTTAGTAAAGTCGATAATTATCCATTAACCGATCAAAAGGCGGGTCGAACCTCTTTCTCCAAACTTCTCGAGATTGGAACATTAAATCTGGAATATTGTAGGGATAATTATTACACAACTGCCTCGGAAAACGTGTATTTCTAAGCCGTCTTTCTTAGCCGTTAAGAAACGAAATAGCGACTCTTTTGGCAGTTTTGTCTCTCCATGTTATTTCTTATCTAAGACATATCCGATGTCCTGATCATTTCTCTCAACTGCATTTTTATTAATTGGAGCTCCCAAATGCTCCAAATAATACCGGAGGGTAAAAATAATTACCCGGGGGAAAAAGTAAAAATTTCCCCAAACGTCCAAAATTACGCGAGGAACATAACGGTGGGACTCATACTCATCACTTGGGAAATCTTCGCGAGTTATATGGCAATTACTATCAACGATTAAGTTAATCAACATTAATTAGAATTCGGAAATCCTAGCTATTACATCACACACCCCTAAAAAAAAAGTTTCGTCCCGAAACTTGAACAATTCTCAAATCCTCTCGGACCCATACGCCGAGGTATAACTCTCACTCTTTCTATCGGAGGTATCACATCTCCGTTCAAAAGATCACAACCTATAACAATCTATAACCTCAAGTATAAACATGGAGGAATCATCATCTCCGGGAAACAGGGCCATAACGCTACCCTAAGGCGTAGAGGAATCACGTCTCTCGCCATACCACATCACAAGGCATAGAGGAAATACGTCTCTAGCCAACCCATAAACATATATATCGCATGGAGGAATCACATCTCCATTGAACTATGTCCATCAAGGTAGCATGGAGGAAAGAACCATCTCCAGCTGAATCCTAATCCCACTCAAATAGCATGGAGGAAAGAACCATCTCCAGCTATAAATATAATCATAACGTGGAGGAAGTAATCATCTCCAGCTATAGCATACATCACGCTAGCACATCAAGATCTACTAAGATCATAAATCACATCACAACTAGCATGAAATAACACATCAAGGCATATAAGCATATAAGCACAACATTCATCAAGATAGCACTAAGATCTACTCGTGCTCCCACATATGGGTCTGTCCCAACATATACTTTGGATAGTTCCTCAGGACACTATCCTTAGTCTCTCACATAGCCTCTTCAGGTCTTCATCTCGACCATAATATCCTCAATATGGGAATGTCTTTCGAATGCAAGCGTTTCATATCTTATTCCAAGAATGTAATCAGATGCTCAACAACGATGTGGTTCAACTTAACCACTAGATCATTATAACTCACAAAGTGTTTCCAACCTGGTATATACTTTCTCAGTTGAGACATAGGAACACTAGGTGAACATCCACCAACTTTAGAGTGAAAGCTAAACATCATGTTGCCTTCACAAAACTGATCAAGATCTCAAGTAACCGACATATTGGAAACTCAGTTCCCCTTTCCATAATACACAACTAGCGTCTCACAGCTGAGATACCTCCAGCCGGACATGAACTATCACTTGAACTTTAGAGTTTAACGCCTCTTGTCTACATATAATATCTGGCGACTCTGTAAAACTAGCATTCTTTTTTCAATCAACGTTACTTGAACTATAAAATCCTGAATCTGGTCAGGTGTTATAACACTACTACTGCTAGATCACTTCTAGCATAAGGATATACGACATCTATGTCTATATATATTGCCTCATAGGGCCATCCCAGAAAGATGCACGTCCTTCATTGTTATATAATAAACTCATTAATGGAAGGTAATATAACCATTCACGTTTCCCATTCAACTTACAACTTATAATAGACCTTTAAGATCTAGATGATCCTCTCTAACTGACCATCTGTTAGGGGGTGAAGTGTAGTCATGAGGTACAAACTCGTCCCCAAAGCAGTCTGAATCTGCTGCCTAAAATCTCAAAGTAAAAACATCCATCTCGATCAGAAATGATCGTTCTCGGTATACCATGGAGTCTCACTATCTGTCTAGTGTACTCCTCAGCCAATTCATTCACTAGCCACGTCCTTCTGATAGAAATGAAACGTGCCGGTTTCATTAATCTGTTACCAACAATCCAAATAACATCAATCTTCTACAGGGTCACAATCCCATAACAAAGTCCATAAAGATGTCCTCCTAAATTCTACTACTGCACTGGTAGTGGGTGGGGGCTTATCTCTAGATCGGAAATACTCTATCTGGACCTGCTGACATGTCACACACTATATCACAAATCTGGTTATATCGGCTTCATACAATATAATCGTCTCATCTCGTGGTATATCTTACTCGTACCTGAATGTACTGAATAAGGCGTACAATGGGTATACGTAATATTCTGTCTCCATCTGCATCAGCAGGAACACAAAAGCGGTCATGACTCTTCATCATTCCATCTACTCATATGGAGAACTATGGTGCCTCAGTACGAGACATCCTTTCTCTAAACCTTGTCAAGGCCGGGCAGGTATCTTGCTTTTGTTGGACCTCATCCAACAGACCAGGTAGAACCTCTGAGGTATAACTGGGTATCCTCATTAAGGAACTGATTGTCCAACTCTAACCAAGCTAGATCTCTCTAACGCTGAGGCTGAACTATCAGTCTCACAATCATCTTCTCTTGGAGCGTCTTTCCATTCAAGTTATCGGCGACAACATTCAACTTCTCTGAATGATATGGAATCTTCAAGTCAAAGTCTTGATCAACTTAAACTCTTAACACTGGCGGTTATTCAACCCCTGTTGCATAAAATATACTTCAGATTTCTATGATCTATAGAAATCTGACATGAAGATCACACCGGTACGGTCTTCAAAACTTAAAGGCTTGAACTACCACTACTAACTCTAAATCATGAGTCAGGTAGTTCTCATCATACGTTCTCAGCTGTAAACACACATATTAATAACCCTACTCCTCTGTAGTAATCATCTCAGACTTAGCTGGGATATATCACCGTAAATCACGGGATCCCAAAAATCTTCTAACTACAACTGAATGAAAGCAGAGGTCAAATGCCTCCTCAACTCTTCAGAACATAGACGCGCTGCTTTCGTCACGTAGTTATGGTGGTCTTCTCGAAAGACTCGCAAATGAATACGTAATCATATAAAATCCTTCCTCAAAGCATTGGTAGCAATCGGCTGAGCCGAGAAAACTACGTATTCCTTAATGTTCATCAGTATCTCCCATGTTACAACATACTTAATTCTCGCCAGGTCAACCATGATCTCACTGGCGGAGACAACATGGCCTAAAAAGGCTACCACTGGCATCTCAACTTACACTTAGAGAGCGTAGCATACAATCCTCTATCTCTCAAAATCTGCAGAATGGTCCTCAGACGATCGGTCTACTATTCTCTGCTATGAGTATATACCGACATGTAATCCATGAAGTCCACCACCAACTAATCAAGGAAGTCGATGAAGATATTGTTCATCAACTCCATAAAAACTACTAAAACATTCGTCAACCCAAATGACATCACTATAAACTCGTAGTGTCCATAACGGGTATGGGATGTTATCTCATACACATGTTGCTCTCTCATCCATGACTAGGGATATCTTGAGCACAAAGGAATCCTGAAAACACAATTGCTTCTTGAAGCTAACTCATCAGGTCGTCAATACGGAACCTAGAACCTACTAGGGTAAAAGAAGCCCGTTTCAGTCAACTTTTCAAGTTATCAGTACAATATCTTAACAAGCACTGTATAGTGTGGCTTTCCCATCCAATCTTGTATCATACTTCAACTCGATAACAATGTCCACACTCTGCTGAGGTGGCAACTAGACGGTTCAGTAACACGTCTATAAACTCATAAACAACTGGAATACCTTCCAATGTTGGACTATCTCGCTCCTTCATGGTAAAACACTAGAAGGCGTCACATCCCTGTGCTATCAGCTCGCTGCTCTTACAGTCCTGATGACAAACCCGTCTCTTCAAAGGTCTTAACCTCAGAAGACCTCTATTTACCATCTCAGTAAAGACTATAATAGTCTTACTGTTAATATCTAACACCGCATGATATCTATTCATCCAAACCATACACATAATGACTTCCTCATGCACCTACGACATGACAAAGAAGTCTGCAACCATACACGGGTCCCTGAAATAAGGGAACAAACACGCATCTCACGGGTATCTCAGATCCAAAAAGGTAATCTTGTAAAGGAAAATCCACCTTCTACTATATACCAAAAGTCAACCATTAACGCATGCATTGAAAGACATGAAGTGCATAGCACTCACAACAAGCAAAACTCCACCAGGTAAACCATTAACGAGAATGGTACCTATAACAGCTAACACTCGTAGCTCCACTACATATCATCACTCAATGTCAGATCCATGCTCCTCAGGTATCACTGAGGTCATTACTATAGCCTCCACTTTCACTCTTTCTGCACCGGAAAGAGGAAGTTCTTGCTGGGAAGAAACACCACCGTGCTGACAGAAAGGGCCAGATGGCCTAGCTCACCACAAGTGAAACAAGCTATCAGTGCCAAAGGGCACACAAAACGCAAATGATCTGGATAGCCACAACTGAAACATAATCATCCCATCCTTGCAACCTGTGCAACTGAAGGGTAACTCGACCTTCGTCGTCCACCTGGAATGATCTCACTCTTGAAGGGAACCTGTAAAGGCAGTGCCTTGCCTTGTCGATAAAACTTCGCTCTATGCCCTCCTTTACCACTCGTAAAGCATATGGTGGGCGCCTTTGGGCACACAGCTCGCCAGTGTCCCAACTTCCACGCAATTAAAACACTGTAGTTCCTTGCCAGTCATCTTCATGGCCAAAGGATCACTAGATTGTCCTGATATCGGACTTGGTTCCACCATTCATCATATTTGCTTCTCTAGTAACTGATTCAGTGCACTACTTCTTTCCAGATCCATAAGCTTCAGTTGATCTCACAATTGTTGGTAAATCCGGTGTGGATCTACCCGCTATGACCGCTTCATATACTTGTTACATATATTCTTGAAACTCGGATCTACTCATGGAGACACGATCAGCCTCTTCAAACTCGTTCCTTGCCATAGGCGAAACAACAGCGGAAACTGGTCCCTTACTTATCACCACTGGAGGAAGAGGGGGGGTGTACCCCTACCTCATCCCACTACAGATACTACTCTAGTCTGAGTCATTTGTAGGATATACGCACCTAATCTTATAAGGCTATATATATGCCATAGGTATCAATATGTATATAATACATCCATATAGTCCATAGTACACACAAATATATATACATATCTACGCTGCAGAGATCCATGGCAGAGGTGACGACTTCTCGTACATTCTATCCCAAAACCACACTTAAAACCAAAACCTTTGAAAACGTCAGATCCCGTGTGGGCTCTGTTTATTTTACCTATCAAACCTCATTGCAGGTAGCAAGTGCCATTGTTGTCAACCTGGGCTCTGATACCAACTCTGTAACACCCCGAATCCGCGGGACTCGGGATGTCACATTGGGCTAGGATCTCACAATGGATCCTGACCCTAGCCTGACAACAAGTTCACTGGACCTTACAACATGGCACTGACAGATATAAAACAAATACATAAAACAATATAAACTGTACGACCCAAAGTAAACAACAACATAGCCGAGTATATAAAACGACATCCTCACATAGGAGGTACAAAAGATCATCCTCACGCAGGAGGGGAAGCACAACACCCCAAACCAACCACCTAATGTACGAGAGTCCTCGGCCTGTCACCCTGTCAGATCACTCAGCAACGCCTAACCTGTAAACATCTACAACACGGTATGAAACCGTTAGCTAACCATACATATATGAGGTAATGCATAAGCACAAGTAGAATCATGAAAGATAACACATCAGCATGCTATCACACATTTACCCATTTATTATCTTTATATAATAATCATTCACTCAAAAACCGTATATATATATATATAGATAGATGAAAGTATGTGACACGAGGACCGATACATCCCCGCCTCTGAGTACAATGTCCAGCTGTACGAGTATCGGTCACACAATCCGTGTACCCTATGGGAGTGGATTGCGCCCTTCCTGTAAACCAGTCTGGCCTGACATCAGAGAACCTCCCAGACTCCACGGCGGGATGAAAGGGAAAGGTTATCACAACCACGCAGTGGGGCAGTCAATAGAACATAGGTCGATAAAAACGACAACTCATGCTATCATAGCAAACATATAAAGCACACACCACTCATGCAAACACCCAATATAGGGATGGTAGCTAAGTAAGTCCTATGGACTTACCTCAACCTCGTACAAAATCAACCACGATCACCTCTACACTGGAGGGACAACACGGCCTATAAAAAGGCATAAAGAGATATATCAACCTCTATTCATCAAAGGGGTCACACCTAGACCCAAAGGGATCCATAAGGATCATACTCAATCTATGAGCCTCACAACCAACTAAACCTCAATATCTCAACATAGCTCACAATTCCTCAAATCTCAAGGTAGTATCTAATCAACATTCCTCAATCTCAATTTTAATCCTAATTTAATTAATTAACCTTTAATTAATTAATTAGATTTCGCCAGAATAACGTTTTGCCCGCAGGCAATTTCTAAACCCCCTGTCATCAGATTTCATCAAACAAGAACCCATAATCACCAAAATAATATAACGACCATAATGGAATTTCTAATTGTCCTATTTGACAAGCCTAAAGTCAATTTAGGCGAAATCGCAGTACGGAAAACGAATAAATTCATAACTTATTCGTTACTAACCCGATTGACGATCTGAAAGAAGATTCGGAATCACAACGACGCAGGCTACGCATGGGCAGCATCAAATTCATCGGAATTTGAGCGACGGAACCGTTCTGGTGACATATATGCTCGACCAGCCCTCCATATTCTCGGAAATGCAGAAACTCGGTACCGTTATGAAGAGAATGAAGAGAGGAATCCAGAAACTCAAACGGAATTGAAATCGGATTAGAAACGGAGAGTAGATCTGAGTTTGAAGGTTGAGAGAAATCAGAGCTTTTACGAGAAAACGTGAAAGGAAATGAATTAATAAAGGATTTTCCGCTATTTATAGTGAAGACGATAATTATCCTTTAGTAAAGTCGATAATTATGCATTAACCGATCAAAAGGCGGGTCGAACCTCTTTCTCCAAACTTCTCGAGATTGGAACATTAAATCTGGAATATTGTAGGGATAATTATTACACAACTGCCTCGGAAAACGTGTATTCCTAAGCCGTCTTTCTTAGCCGTTAAGAAACGAAATAGCGACTCTTTTGGCCGTTTTGCCTCTCCATGTTATTTCATATCTAAGACATATCCGATGTCCTGATCATTTCTCTCAACTGCATTTTTATTAATTGGAGCTCCCAAATGCTCCAAATAACACCGGAGGGTAAAAATAATTACCTGGGGGAAAAAGTAAAAATTTCCCCAAACGTCCAAAATTACGCGAGGAACATAACGGTGGGACTCATACTCATCACTTGCGAAATCTTCGCGAGTTATATGTCAATTACTATCAACGATTAAGTTAATCAACATTAGTTAGAATTCGGAAATCCTAGCTATTTTAATTAATTAATTAGATTTCGCCAGAATAACGTTTTGCCCGCAGGCAATTTCTAAACCCCCTGTCATCAGATTTCATCAAACAAGAACCCATAATCACCAAAATAATATAACGACCATAATGGAATTTCTAATTGTCCTATTTGACAAGCCTAAAGTCAATTTAGGCCAAATCGCAGTACGGAAAACGAATAAATTCATAACTTATTCGTTACTAACCCGATTGACGATCTGAAAGAAGATTCGGAATCACAACGACGCAGGCTACGCATGGACAGCATCAAATTCATCGGAATCTGAGCGACGGAACCGTCCGGGTGACATATATGCTCGACCAGCCCTCCATATACTCGGAATTGCAGAAACTCGGTACCGTTATGAAGAGAATGAAGAGAGGAATCCAGAAACTCAAACGGAATTGAAATCGGATTAGAAACGGAGAGTAGATCTGAGTTTGAAGGTTGAGAGAAATCAGAGCTTTTACGAGAAAACGTGAAAGGAAATGAATTAATAAAGGATTTTCCGCTATTTATAGTGAAGACGATAATTATCCTTTAGTAAAGTCGATAATTATCCATTAACCGATCAAAAGGCGGGTCGAACCTCTTTCTCCAAACTTCTCGAGATTGGAACATTAAATCTGGAATATTGTAGGGATAATTATTACACAACTGCCTCGGAAAACGTGTATTTCTAAGCCGTCTTTCTTAGCCGTTAAGAAACGAAATAGCGACTCTTTTGGCAGTTTTGTCTCTCCATGTTATTTCTTATCTAAGACATATCCGATGTCCTGATCATTTCTCTCAACTGCATTTTTATTAATTGGAGCTCCCAAATGCTCCAAATAATACCGGAGGGTAAAAATAATTACCCGGGGGAAAAAGTAAAAATTTCCCCAAACGTCCAAAATTACGCGAGGAACATAACGGTGGGACTCATACTCATCACTTGGGAAATCTTCGCGAGTTATATGGCAATTACTATCAACGATTAAGTTAATCAACATTAATTAGAATTCGGAAATCCTAGCTATTACACCATCTCGGTCGAGATGTTCCACGACTGGCCGAGGTGTTCATCGGTTAAGGTAAAGGCTCGAGCTTTCAGGGTCCACAAGGGTAAAGGCTCATTCTTTCATCGTCATTCCCACAACCTTCAGCCAATCACCCTATAATCGCATAAGGAACTTAGCCAACAATCATCATCATAACAATAATCAAATATGTGAGAAAGGAATCAATATTTAAACAAGAAAACCTTAACACAAAGGTCTCAATAACTGAATCAAACAAACAATCAGCGTTCCTCAATCACAATCAAAAAAGACAACAATCAAACCAATCTAAGAAAATCTTACAAACTTCCTTCAAACTTCCTTGAAACGAGCTTCCTTCCTTCCTTGACCTTCAACCTTCCAAACTTCCTTCAAAATTCTGGAGAACTCTGCTCCTTGATCGTATATTCCGAGATTCGGTGGTCCAAAGATGGCTTAATTCCAGAAAATCAGCCTCTTTATATAGGAGAATCACCTTCCAAAGAAAAGATATTTTAAAAGGAAATTTCAATCTATAAAATATATTCCAATCTTTCAAAATATATCAGCCAAAAAGATATGCTTCCTTCCAGAAATCCATACAAAAATATTTGATATTCACTTTCCAAAAATAGAAGATCTCAGCCAAAGATAAATATCTCGTGTCCCATCGTCACTTCGCCTCAGTCTAGCCCATCCTGAAGATCACCTCGGTCGAGGTGGCACTGTAGCCAACCGAGGTGAATCTCAGTTAAACGTAGATCTCTCTAATTTGTTCGAAAATCAATCTTCTAAATCATTTCTATGGTTCCTGAGCCTTGCTTATGACTCCTCAATGCTCCAAAATGTAGTTCCAATGACTCCTTAGCTTCCTTAGCTCCATTTCGTTCTAAAACGTGCCATTTTCCCTACAATTACAACCAAACTAGGTGTAGACCTCGATTCCTGCAAAGGTAGACGAAACAACATAATGATCAAAGAATATACATCCACATATGCAGATTTATGAAGATAAAACGTTCCAATCAATCCCAAAATATAGACTAAAATACATGCTATCAAAATACCCCATACTTGTCCCTTGCTTGTCCCCAAGCAAGATCCAAATCTTAGATACAAGATAGAATGGATTATAAGTCATCAGAAAGATCAATGAAAAACTTTTTAAAACCTTTTGGAGTGTGATCCACTCATAGATCACCCTAAGAGAAAGCTTCATGGAAAATAAAATCAAGACATGATCAAAACATTTTATAAATATAAGAAAGTTGTTGATCTTTGCATAAAATCATATAATGCATAATAAATCATATTTATCGAAATCAATTATGTATAATCCAGTTTATACCACCAAGTCAATCAACATACTCGAGGTCTCAAGGGGTTTCAAAAGAGGTCAAGAAACGTGTCAAGGTGGGATGTATATAGGGTAATATGGTGCTAGAATCCGGGAATAGGATCTTACTTCACTTTCTTCGAATCACAACATTTTCCACCAATAAGCTTTGCTTATTTTCACTTTACTTTACTTTTTGGGAACATGGACAGAGGTGCACAATAACCGAAGCCTAGGAGATCAACAATCATCAATTTCTCGAGATGCCTCAAACCCTTGATGCACATACCATGACCTGTTAGGATATCGATCAATCCGACTTTGGCAAGACACAAACACCCGGCTATGTGAATGGTGCCGAGTTACTCATCATCAAGATCAACGTCCCCAAAACTAATTTGTTTCTTTCTAACACTTTCAGCAAGGATCTCAACTTCACTTCACTTGTTTTTCGTCACTTGCATCCAAATTCCCGGATGGGTAAAGGGAGGCAAATATGTATATGAGGGGCTAAGCATGGTCAAGAAGAAGAAGAAAAGAATGAAGTGCCTTAATCATCCCAGGAAGAATGTGATAGAACTCATCATGTGGTGACAACCTTCAGATTCAACATAATTTTGATAAAAACAAAGTATTAAACATGCTAGAATTTCAAACAAAGCATTTAGCAACTTAAACATATCATAAAACCTTTCGAGCATAAAAAGATTTCAAAACCAATCTGCAAACAAAATCTTCATCGAGGTCATATCCAGAACAGAAGCACAAAACGTTTCAAAAATCTTTCAGTTAAAAAAAACATCTCGGTCGAGGTGTTCTGACGTCATCCGAGGTGTTCATCCTCGTTCGGTCAAGAATGTCTCGGTCGAGCCAAAAAAAACTTTCAAACCAGTTTTTGACATTTTTCTCAAACAGAAACCTGTAGATATGCATGTAATGACAGATAAGCACACAAAGCCAAGTAAAACAATAATATCCAAGAGTCATACAAACCATAGTAGCAAATAAGTCAAGTAATACATCCAAATACCCCATACTTGGGACACATTGTCCCAATGGGTCAAATATAATTCTGAAGGAACAAATTACTCACCAGACATGGCTGAACTGCATAATAAATAAGAAACAGCTCCCAGATAAGACCATCTCGGTTGGTGAAGAACATCTCGGTCGAGGCGTACTTACAGCATCCGAGATGTATCTCAGTCAAGCTCCGTTTTCTCAATTTCTCGAACTTTTGTCCTTCCATGTAGCTCCTGAGTTGTAATTCCTTAGAGAGCACATGATTGCTGTCTAGGAGGATGCAAAAACACGAAGCAAACTATCTAAACTAAGCTAGAAAAGGGAAAATAAAGCAATGCCTTGGGTTGCCTCCCAAGAAGCGCTTGGTTTAAGGTCGCTATCTGGACCGTACGTCATCCTCAAACAGTATGTAAGGTGTCCTCACCCCATACTTCATCTTTATCATGGGGTGAAACAAAGGATTCGATTCAATGTTCCATAAAATACAAGTGTTCATCGGGAAACGAGTCATCAATGGGCAGGTCATCCTTCTCGAGCGAGATGGGTGGTAGTCGGCTGAGGTGATCCGCCACGGAATTCTCGGATCCCTTCTTATCGCAAATCTCCAGGTCAAACTCTTGAAGCAAGAGAATCCAGCAAATAAGGTGCGGCTTTGCATCTTTCTTAGCTAGCAAGTAACGAATAGTTGCATGGTCAGTGTAAACAATAACTTTCGCTCCCATTAAGTTAGAGCGAAACTTCTCAAAAGCATAAACAACTAGCAAAATCTCCTTTTCGGTGGTGGCATAGTTCAGTTGAGCTTCATCTAGCGTCTTGCTAGCATAGTAAATGGCGTTGGTCCGGCCATCCTTCTTTTGTCCAAGTACCGCTCCTACGGCCACATCACTAGCATCACACATGATCTCAAAGGGCAAGGCCCAATCGGGAGGTTGAATGATGGGAACGGTAATCAATGCTTCCTTTATCCTGTAAAAAGCATCAAGGCATTCCTACAAAAACTCAAAAACAGCATCCTTATTCAAGAGATTAGTGACCGGTTTAGAGATTTTAGAGAAATCCTTGATGAACCTCGTGTAGAAACCTGCATGCCCGAGAAAACTTCACACGCCCTTAACAGAACAAGGGGGAGGAAGTTTCTCAATAGTCTCGATCTTACCTCGATCGACCACGATACCTCAGTTGGAAATGAGGTGTCCTAGAATAATTCCTTCGCTAACCATGAAGTGACACTTCTCCCAATTCAAAACAAGATTAGTGTCTTCACAACGTTGTAGCACTAGAGAAAGGTTAGCCAAACAGTTATCAAAAGAGGAACCATATACTGAAAAGTCATCCATAAATACCTCCATGATCTCCTCAATATACTCGGAAAAGATAGCCATCATACAACGCTGAAAAGTAATAGGTGCGATACACAATCCGAATGGCATTCTTTGATAAGCGACTTTCCCCCATTGACAAGTAAAAGTGGTCTTCTCTTGATCATCCGGATGGATAGGAATTCGAAAGAAGCCACTATACCCATCTAAATAGCAAAAATGGGAGTGTTGAGCTAACCGTTCAACATTTGGTCGATGAATGAAAGCGGAAAATGGTCTTTTCGAGTGGCCACGTTCAGCTTCCTATAATCAATGCACATCCTCCAGGCCATAACGGTCCTAGTAGGAATCAACTCGTTGTTCTTGTTGGTCACAACGGTCATCCCTCCTTTCTTGGGAACTATATGCACCAGACTCACCCACTTGCTATCCGATATGGGAAATGTGATACCTGCATCCAACAACTTAAGAATCTCCTTCTTCACAACCTCTTTCATGATTCGATTTAACCTTCTTTGAGGTTCCCGTGAAGTCTTATGATCGTCTTCCATTAGTATCTTATGCATACAAAAAGAAGGCTTAATACCAACAAGATTATCAATAGTATAGCCCAAAGCCTTTCGATGTTTCCTCAACACATGCATTAGTTTAGACAATTCATTTTCAGAAAGAGAAGCATTAACAATAACGGGATTGGTAGAATCCGGACCAAGGAAAGCATACCTCAAGTGAGTCGGGAGCGGTTTAAGCTCCAAAACTGGGGGTGCTTTTTGAGGTGGTTTTGTACCTTCTCTCTCCACTGAATAAGATTTAGATCGAAGTGTTGTACTGACATAAGTCTCAGTTGACTTCATCTCGCCTATTGTCTCGGTCGTGGTCTGAGATGGGTGACCGAGGTGTTCTTCAGATAAGAGCACCTTGCTTGCTCCAGAAACTGTCTCGGTCGAGGTATTGGAACTAGGACCAAAACCTAACGTGCTTTTCTTCTCATGAATTAGTTTATCAAATCTAGCTCTTGGATCTACTTCCAATGCTTCCAAGCTTCGCACATCTGCATCACAAAAGACATCTATACCTTCCTCCATCATACGAAAACTTAAAACTTTCTCAAGAGGATCTTTAATAAGGATAAAGCTCACCAATTCTCTAGATTCTTCTTCATCATAGATTTTGAAGATGTCATCTTCCAGAGGATCTCCCTTCATTGCAGCCAACAATGCAAACTCCACATGATCGCCACCAATGTTGAACTTCAACTTGGCGTTCTTACAATCCACGTTGCAACCCGATGTTGCTAGAAATGGTCTCCTGAGAATGATAGGAATGGGATAATCTGCGGGAATATCAAGCACAAGAAAGTCTATACGTATGTAGAAATTACCTAACTTGATGGGGATGTCCTCCAAGATACCAACGGGAAGCGATCCGCCATGTATAACGTCATCTTCACGGGCTTGGGCTCTCCAAGTCCAACTTTCTTACAAAGCTCCAACGGAATGATGCTCACGCTAGCTCCTAGATCACATAGTGCATCATAAGTCACGTCCCCAACTTGGATGCGAATGCAAAACAAACCGGGATCTCTTAATTTAGGTGGCATCTTCTCCTTCATGATTTGAATAAGCTCCGAAGATCTAGATGTCATCCTTTCTTCACCAAAGTCTTCCAGCTTTCTCTTCCTTGACAAGATCTCTTTCAGAAACTTCCCATAGGCGGGCATCCCTAAGATGGCATCAATGAAAGGGATGTTAGTATGTAGTTTATTCATAAGTTAAAGAAACTTACCAAAGTGCTTGTCTAGACGTGTCCTCGCCCTTGACTGAGGGAACAGGAGTAGTGGTTTATAAGCAGGAGGTGGAACATAAACTTCATATTTTTCTTTCGCTTTCTAGGGCTCCATCTCGGTTGGCACCTCGACCGAGGTGTTCCTCATCTGATTGTGGTCCGACCGAGGTACCGGATTTGTAGTTTTCAATCCACTACGTGTTGTGATAGCCATGATTTGCCCCTTTGGGTTGCTTTCTGTCCTTGCTGGAAACTTCCCTGGATCTCTTGGCGCTTCATTCGCATTATTGAAAAATTATTGTTCTAAGGCTTTCTGTGCCTTCGAAAATGAATTCATAGATGTCTCTATAGCGTTGAGCTTGATCAATATTGCCTCCAGCATAGTGTCCGGTTTCTTGGGTGGTTGGGACGAGCTTGATGCAGGCTCCTGGGATCTCAATGGAGTAGAAGAAGAAGAGGGGTTGTTAAGAGCATTTTCAGCATAAGAATAAGGGTTACCGGAATTTTGTTGATTTGATCTCCAATTGTTGTTGGAGTTTTTGTTGTTGTAATTGTTGTTGTTCCGCGGCCCTTGATAATTGTTTCTTCCTTGGTATCCTCCATCTTGCTCCTTCTTCGTTTGAGCTACTAAGAGCTCCTTCAAGGCCTTCACTTCATTGCTAAGCGAGGTGAGTTGAGCTCCATTTGATATTGAATCTTGAAAGTTAACTCTCCTTGCTCAATCTTCAACCCTTTGATGGGAGTATTTCTCCATGTGTAAAGCTTGCTTTTCAGTAAAATCCCAAGCTTCATCTATCGGCATATCCATGAAAGTGCCGGCGTAAAGTAATTGGAGCTTGAATTGAGTATCTTCATCCAAACCCTTGAAATATATCTCCAGCAACTCGATCTTTGGAATCCCATGATGTGGGCAATCCAACAAAAGGTCCTTGAACCTCTCCCATGACTTGGACAAACTTTCCTTGTCCCTCATAATAAAAGCATTGATCTTGCCCCTCAATTCAGCGGTCTTTGATGGGGAAAGAACTTAGTAAGAAACTCCGTCGTCATCTCTTCCCAACTGTTGATTTTTCCAGCCGGAAGAGATTGATATCAAGCAAATGTCTTGTCTTTCAATGAGAAGTAGAAAGGCCTCAACTGTAGTTGTTGTTCTCCACTGTTGATGGTCTCAAAGTCTCCATCAGAATCTTGTAGTTTTGTAAATGTTGGTGTGGAGATTCTCTCTCCAAACCTCCAAATTGACATTGTCGAATCATGGTTAGAACTTGCGGTCGAAGTTCATAATCATGTTCAGCTGGATCTCCTAGATTGACTCCTGGACGCCTGACTTGCTGATTGGGGTCCATCCTCTTACCTAGGGTTTGTGGAACTCTAACAAAAATAACATCTCGGTCTACCATCGGTGGCATCCGAGGTGGTGGTTGTATCTCGCCGGTGCAACTAGGAATGGGTCTTGCCTCGGTCGAGCAACTAGGACCGGTCGAGGTAAAAACTAAGCCCTTAGAGCAGCCATATCAGCTTCAATTCCTTTTGTTATTGCACGAGTGTCGTCTCTCTCTCGCTGCAATTCTTCTTTACTGAGGCGAAGTTGTTCTAATGCCTCCTTCAATTCGGCTTCAAGATCTCGATTATCTTGATCGGCCATCTTAGCTTCTTTCAATCTTCGTTTGTAGGTCTTTTTCGGTTCGGGATCGTAAGGAACGATTTTCTTTCTAGCACGAGTTCTTCGCATAAACCTAAGGAAAGATCCTGCAAAATCACTCAAGTAAAGTAGTCAATAGCAACAAGAGCAATAGCCCCGAAAGACAACCGAAACCGAACTTGGTCTTGACCAAGTCCCCGGCAACGGCACCAAAAACGTGTTTTCTCCAAAAGGTGTGTGCAAGATTTAATATTTATACCAAGAATAGTTGCAAATAGTCAACCCGCGGTGTACGGATCGATTGTAAGAAAAGCAAGAATTCCAGGGTCGAACACAAGGACTATGGTGAAAAAAAGATCGGTAATTCAGGTTGTCAATAACAACACGCAACAAAGCAAAGCTATCAAAGATGGTGAAATAATCAGGTAAAGGGAATGCGGATTCTAGAGATTAAAGCATCCAGTTGTGGTTCTGACTCAAGATCTCAAAAGATAACGTGGACAAAGTTGAGGTTTGCAAAGGGAAGGTGTTTCTAAGGTGGGAATAGATCACCGGGTAAGTCTCACTACTCACTATCCCAAACCAAAGATCCTCTCACCGGGAAGTCTCAAGGTACTAAGGAAAGGAACTATAATCTCAAGCCAACACACCACCCAAGGGAATAGAATCAATCTTTACCAGGTAAGTCTCAGGCTAACTCTCAAAGATGGGATGAAGGCACACTCAAACCCCAATAAAGGATAAACCTTTATTACCTACACTCATGATCTTGGGTAAACAAACAAAGGAATCACCGGGTAAGTCTCATCCTAGGCTTGCGTTGAACCAGGAAAGGTATAACAAGGATAGGATTTGAAAACTGAAAAATCAACTCAGATAAGGATCAGGAAAGGGCTCGCCTCGCTCAGTTCATGTATCATCTCGGTCGAGATGTTCCACGACTGACCGAGGTGTTCGTCGGTTAAGGTAAAGGCTCAACCTTTCAGGGTCCACTGGGGTAAAGGATCATTCTTTCATCATCTTTCCCACAACCTTCAGCCAATCACCCTAGAATCGGATAAAGAACTTAGCCAACAATCATCATGGTAACAATAATCAAATGTGGGAGAGGAATCAATATTCAAACAAGAAAACCTTAACACAAAGGTCTCAATAACTTAATCAAACGAACAATCAGTGTTCCTCAATCACAATCAGAAAAGACAACAATCAAACCAAACTAAGAAAATCTTAGAAACTTCCTACAAACTTCCTTCAAAAGAGCTTCCTTCCTTCCTTGATCTTCAACCTTCCAAACTTCCTTCAAAATTCTGGAGAACTCTGCTCCTTGATCGGATATTCCGAGATTCAGTGATCTGAAGATGACTTAATTCCAGAAAATCAACCTCTTTATATAGGAGAATCACCTTCCAAAGATAAGATATCTTAAAAGGCAATTTCCATCTATAAAATATCTTCCAATCTTCTAAAATATATCAGCCAAAAAGATATGCTTCCTTCCAGAAGTCCATCCAAAAATATGTGATATTCACTTTCCAAAAATAGAAGATCTCAGGCAAAGATAAAGATCTCGTGTCCCGTCATCACTTCACCTCGGTCCAGCCCATCCTGAAGATCACCTCGGTCGAGGTGGCACTGTAGCCAACCGAGATGAATCTCAGTTAAGCGTAGATCTCTCTGATCTAGTCCAAAATCAATCTTCTAAATCATTTCCATGGTTCTTGAGCCTTTCTTATGACTCCTCAATGCTCCAAAATGTAGCTCCAATGACTCCTTAGCTTCCTTAGCTCCATTTCGTTCCAAAACGTTCCATTTTCCCTACAATTATAACCAAACTAGGTGTACACCTCGATTCCCACAAAGGTAGACAAAGCAACATAATGATCAAAAAATATACATCCATACATGTAGATTTATGAAGATAAAACGTCCAAACCAATCCCAAAATATAGACTATAATACATTCTATCAATACGGCACTTAGAGAACCTCAAACAAGGTTCTATGTCCGTTGAAGAAGTCTACACCGTCATGCAAACGGCAATGGTGAAAGCCAACATACAAGAGGACGAGGAGTCTATTATGGTTCGATTCTTAAGAATTTTACATTCCTCTTTAGCTAATGAAATTGATCTTTATCCCTATGTTTCTATGACTAACTTATTGCATTTGGCTATCAGAGTAGAGAAAAAGATCAAAGGACGGAATCAAGGAACAACTTCTTGGACTCTAAAGAAGAAAAATCGACCCACTAACAGAAAAATCGACCGATTTTTCGACCGATTTTCTTCTCAAAACGACGAAGGAAAACGTTATTTGCCCGATCCAACAGCTCCCAAACCTTGTACACAGACTTGTCCTTTGAATGAGCCTTCAAAGGTACATCGAGGGAGTACTTCTAACCCTACCTTAAGATCTAGAGATACTGTTTGTTTTAATTGTCAAGGTAGAGGTCACTATATGCGCAACTGTCCTAATAAATGAGTTTTATTTCTTAATCAACAAGGACAATATGAAAATGAAGAAAATGAGCATGATCATACCCACATTAATGCATTACATGAGCATTAGCATGATAACCATAGTGATAGTGATTGTGAATATTGTTACGCTAAGAACGTGTGCACGCAATAAGTCTTAAATTTATACTCGTTATATTTCTCCTAACTCCTAGCGAACCCGCAGTGTACGGGACGTTTTGTAGTAGGGATAGTATTCCGAGGTCGAACACAAAGACTGAGGTGAGATTGATTCAATTAGTGATTAAGTTTAGTGAAGATCTAGGCCTAAGAAAAGGGAGAGAAATAAAGAAAAGGAAATCTCAATGTTTTTGGTAGGTTTTTAGGTGATCAATCAAGGATCACAAATCATGCGAAGTAAACAATCAATTAAGCTAACAAATCAACACAAACAAACAAGCTAAACACGAGATACGAGATCAAAGAAAGAAAAGCGGATTCTAGGGGTTGGAAATTCCAGTTATGGCATAGGACTCAAGCTATCTAATCATTCCTTGGATTAACTACAATATGTTGGGAGTAAGTGTTTCTAGATTGGGATCAATCACCGGGTAGGTCTCATGGTCCACTAGTCCAATCCTAAGGCCTCATCACCGGGTAAGTCTCAAAGAGCCTAAGGAATGGAATTCCACACATACCGGATTGTCACCTAGGAATCTAACCTATCCTCACCGGGTAAGTCTCGGAATGGTAAGTCCTAAACAACTATCCTAGCACACTTAGTCCAATGGCGGCTTATGAGGCTCACCACTACCTAGAGTTTATCATCTTTGAATTCTAAGAGTAGAATCACCGGGTAGGTCTCTTCTAACACTTAGTTGCTAACACTAGGTCACCCTAGGATAGATTTAACTCAACAAACACTAGGATTTCAACATTCTAACAATCTAGAACTTAGATCCATCAAATCAAACGAACCAGGCAAACCACGGGCTGTTCTACCACTTCCACGGCCGTGGACTGGCAAGAACAAACCGTGGACTACAGCAGTGACTTTGTTCAAACAAATGAATCGTCCAAGGGCAAATCTAAGTCCATCTATCATAGTCCTAGCCATAACCATCCCTTCCTTACCCTAGAATCGCATCTATTTAGCCTACAACATACATCATCACAATCGAAATCATCCAATATAAAATCATGGCTTCCATTTGCAAGATAAGAAAGAGATGAACAAGTGGAGCAAATAAAACCAAGCTGAAAATGAGATTAGAAAGACTCACAACCCTTCAAAAGAAGGTTTAATCGATTCTTACAACCCTAGAAATCGATTCCGAAAATCTTCACTACAAAACTTATCAAAGACTAGCAATGGTGTGTTCTTCTCTTCTTCTCCAATGGAGCTTCTTCCTCCACCAATGGTAGCCTCCTTGCAAGCTTCCAATTGAGAGAATCTTCTTGTTGAGAGTGTGGGAGAGAATGTGGATTTGATTGGATGATAGGGGATTGAAAGATGCCTTCTCTCGGCCTTGCAGGACCACTTTTATACTACAACCTTGCTAGAGTCGGCCATGAGATCGTGGCACAGCTGTCACAACCGTCTGGAAAAAACCACGGTTGGTTTCCACGGCCGTGGAAGTGCTAGTAACCGTGGTTTGGTGCTTCAGCTTTGCCTTGGATCATTAAGCTTCGATTTGGTGCATGGCTTGTGT
This sequence comes from Fagopyrum esculentum, assembly GCA_033239045.1. Lineage (NCBI taxonomy): Eukaryota > Viridiplantae > Streptophyta > Magnoliopsida > Caryophyllales > Polygonaceae > Fagopyrum > Fagopyrum esculentum. Next base: position 66,792,194 of record BSUD01000007.1, read on the forward strand.
TGACAAGGTTCCATGAGTCCTCCTTAGCCCTTAGCTTGCATTCCAATGAGTCCGAAAGTGCGTCATCTCGAGGAGCGACCCTCGAATGCTTCGATTAAGCTCCTAAATCTCCCAAAATACCTACAAAGCAATGCAAAAGTCCGTGTAGACGTATATCTCGACAAAATACGTGAATTGAGTGCAAACGTCGTGAACTAGCGCTAAACCATGCATGAATGAGTGAAAAATCTATCTAAATGATTACCTAAACATAAGTCATAAATCGTGTTATCAAAAATACCCCATACTTAAGGTTTGCTCGTCCCCGAGCAAGTTCCCAACTATAGACTAAGAGATGACATGATTTATGTACGCAGAAAAATGGCAAAATCTTTTTGGAGTTGTGCTTCTAATATTGGATCACCTTCATAGTCATGTTTCATGGCAATGGACAAGCAAACATGCATCAAACAAGTGAAGGCATGGAAAGACAGTTGTACTTAACTCAAAAGCATGCATGAAACGTAAAAATGAAGAAGTCAAGACGATCAAGAGCATATCCAATCTAGATTACTAAGTCTTACACACATGCAAATAGGTCATAAGGGCTTGTGAGATAAAAGGCCAAGAAACGTTGTGATTAGGTGGGGGTTTTTCTAGGCTATGTGATGCTAATCCGGGAATGGAACTAACTCCACAATTTTGTCCTTGATCAACTTCCCACAAGTGTATATTTCCTCCATCTTTTCTTTCTTTTCTTTTTCTTTCACTTATTTTTGAGACAATGGCATTGGTGTACAAAAGCCGAAACCTTGGTGATTAGCCGTCCTCGGGTTTTTTCTATTTTTCGAGGTGCATCCACACCGGGCACACATACCAAAGCTCGTTAGGACTATTGGTTTATTTGACTTTGGCAAGGCACAAACACCCGATTATGTGAATGGTGCCGAGTTACTCGTCATTTAAACCAACGTCCCCAAACTTATATTTTTGTCTACACTTTCACAACAAATTCAGCATTTTATTCATGACATTCTTTCATCAACATCTTCACCCCACATTTGCTTTTCACACACATCAACACACTAACATGCTCCTATTCCCGGATGGGTCGAAAGAGGTCAAATTTATATCAATTGAGGTGCTCAAACATCATGATCAAGGTGGGAAGTAGCGAAAGATGAATTGCCTCATTCATTCCTAGATGATGTGCAAGAACTAGCATGTAATTTCGACTTTCAATACTCAATCCAATCAAGGCAAACATCATGATCACAATCCATTCATGGGATTCAATATAAGTACTTCAAGTCCACATATGCATTCATCAATTTAACACATAAGGCCGTCCATAGCCAATCCACAAGACAAGATTCATCATTAGGGTCATATCCAAGCCTAGAAAGCACAAAATTTTTTAAATTTTCTGATTTTTTGGATTTTTCTTCAAAATGAGTATATACAATGCAAGACATGTGATAATATTAAACTATCCTAGATGCTAATCATGCAAAGGATCATGCAAACCCCACCCCATACTTAGAAACACATTGTCCCCAATGTGGTAATGAAGTAAAGAAGAGTGAAAGAGGGTTCTCACAATGTAAAAATGGTTTGCTTCGGTATTTGGGATTACTCAAGTGGATTGATGGTGGATGATCCTATCAATGATGGTGGAGAGCTCTAAGTGTTCATCATGGCGTCGAGACCCGCGCTAGGCACCGCTAGCCGTCCAAGTTCCGCGTCCGCTCCACCCATAATTGATGAGGGGTTCATCATCATCAATCACATGCCATACAAGGCTTCTATGCTACCACGGCTCTAGCACACAACAAAACACACCAAACACACAAAAACAGAAAAATCAAAAGCGAAAACAAAAACGAAAAGGGAAAAACGTTACCAATGGGTTGCCTCCCATCAAGCGCTTCTTTAAGGTCATTAGCTTGACCAAAGCTCGGGGCGTTCTACTCAAGGTGAAGTGGGGCAATCATATCCACCGGAGCTCCCGGGATATACTTCTTCAACCGGTGCCCATTCACCTTGAAATCTCCTGAATGCTCCCCTCCTATCTCAATTGCTCCATGGGGGAGGATCTTCTTTACCACATAAGGACCGGTCCACCTTGACTTTAGCTTTCCGGGGAAAAGCCGCAGCCTTGAGTTGAAGAGAAGGACAAGGTCGCCTTCACTCAACTCCTTCGGGATGAGGCGCTTGTCATGCCACCGTTTGGTCCTCTCCTTGTAGATCCGGGCATTTTCATAGGCATCCAACCGGATCTCCTCAAGAGCGTTCATGTCTAGCAATCTCTTCTCACCGGCCTCCTTGAGGTCAAAGTATAGCCACTTAATGGCCCAATAAGCTCTGTGCTCCATCTCTACCGGAAGGTGGCAAGACTTTGCATATACTAACTTGTAAGGAGTGGTGTCAATCGGTGTCTTGAAAGCGGTTCTATATGCCCACAAGGCATCATCGAGCTTCATAGCCCAATCCTTTCTCGTCCTAGAGACCGTCTTCTGAAGAATTCCCTTTATCTCCCGGTTGGAGATCTCTACTTGGCCACTAGTTTGGGGGTGGTAAAGTGTTGCCACCTTATGAGTCACCCCATACTTAGCCAAAAGTGCCCCAAAATTCTTATTAGTGAAGTGCTTCCCTCCATCACTTATGATCACCCTTGGGGTTCAAAACCTAGGGAAGATCACTCGGTTGAAGAACCGCACTACAACCTTGGCATCATTTGTAGGAGAAGCTATTGCCTCTACCCATCTTGAAACGTAGTCAACCGCCAATAGGATGTAGAGGTTGCCACAAGAAGAGGGGAATGGTCCCATGAAGTCCACACCCCACACATCAAATATTTCCACTTCTTGTATGTTGTTCAAGGGCATATCATTCCTCCTTGAGATGTTGCCCGTCCTTTGGCAAGCATCACAAGCTACCACGAAGTTTTGCACATCCTTGAACAAACTTGGCCAAAACAAGCCCGATTGCAACACCTTTGCACATGTCTTGTGTGAGCTAGCATGCCCTCCACATGGCAAGGAATGACAATGGCGGATCACACTCTCCACCTCATCCTCCGGTATGCATCTTCTAAACACTCCATCCGGCCCTCTCTTGAAAAAAAGTGGTTCACTCCAATAGTAGTGTCTCACATCTTTGAAGAACTTCTTCCTTTGGGCATATGACAAACCGGGAGGCACTTCCTCACATACAAGATAGTTCACAATGTCGGCATACCATGGATCACTTCCTCTAGACACTTGGAACAAGCACTCCTCCACCATTTGCAATTGCTCATCCCGGAACAAGTCATCAATCGGGATGTCATCTCTCTCAAGTTCCAATGGAGGTAGTCTACTAAGGTGATCCGCCACAGAGTTTTTGGAACGCTTCTTGTACCGGATTTCCAAAACAAATTCTTGAAGAAGAAGGATCCACCGAATCAATTTAGGCTTGGCATCCTTCTTGGTAAGTAGATAACGGATCGCAGCATGATCCGTATACACTATGACCTTCGCTCCAACAAGATATGAGCGGAACTTCTCAAATGCATATACCACCGCTAGCAACTCCTTTTCGGTGGTAGCATAATTGAGTTGGGCATCATCTAGCGTCTTGCTAGCATAATAAATAGCATGTGTGCGCCCATCTTTCCTTTGCCCCAAAACAGCCCCAACGGCTACATCACTTGCATCACACATGATCGCAAACGGTAAACTCCAATCCGGAGGTTGCATGATAGGTGCGGAGATCAAAGCGTTCTTCAACCTACAAAAAGCTTCAAGGCAATCCTCGGAGAAAACAAACTCAACATCTTTCATTAAGAGGTTAGTAAGAGGCTTAGAAATTTTAGAGAAGTCTTTAATAAACCTCCGGTAAAAACCGGCATGCCCTAAGAAACTCCTTACCCCCTTCACCGAGGTAGGTGGTGGCAACTTCTCTATCGTTTCAATCTTGGCCATATCAACCTCAATGCCACGGTTGGACACCAAGTGTCCCAACACAATACCTTCACTTACCATGAAGTGGCATTTTTCCCAATTCAAGACTAGATTAGTCTCCTCACATCTTTTAAGCACTAAAGACAAGTTAGCTAAACAATTATCAAAGGAAGATCCATAAACAGAAAAATCATCCATAAACACTTTCATGATGTTTTCAATATACACCGAAAAGATAGCCATCATACACCTTTGAAAGGTGGTGGGTGCATTACACAACCCAAATGGCATTCTCCTATATGCAAAAGTTCCCCATGGACATGTAAATGTGGTTTTCTCTTGGTCATCGGGGTGGATAGGGATTTGGAAGAATCCACTATAGCCATCTAAGTAGCAAAAGTGAGAATGTTGAGCTAACCTCTCTAGCATTTGGTCAATGAAAGGGAGAGGGAAGTGATCTTTCCTAGAGGCCATGTTCAATTTCCTATAGTCGATACACATCCTCCATCCCGTAACCGTCCTAGTTGGGATTAGTTCATTGTTCTCATTAGTCACTACGGTCATCCCACCCTTCTTAGGAATTACATGAATGGGACTAACCCACTTACTATCTGAAATAGGGTAGATGATTCCCGCATCTAGCAACTTAATGATCTCTTTCTTGACTACCTCTTTCATTATAGGATTCAATCTTCTTTGATGTTCAATAGAGGGTTTATGGTTATCTTCCATCAATATCTTATGCATGCACAAAGAGGGCTTAATGCCAACTAAATCATCAATAGTATAGCCAATGGCTTTCCTATGCAATCTTAGCTCATGCAACAACTTAGCAAGTTCATCATCATTCAAGCATGCATTCACAATCACAGGATATGTAGAATTATCACCAAGAAAAGCATACTTCAAATGAGAGGGGAGGGGTTTGAGTTCAAGTTTAGGAGGACCTTTATCGAGTGGAGACGATCCAAATAACGTTGGTTGAGATGAATCCAAAGCAAATGAAGGCTCTCCAAGGCTCCATGGAGCTTGATCAACAACAAGGGCTGCTTCTGGGGAAACCACGGGCAACTCCACGGATCCTGGCATATCCACGGCCGTGGACCTTGCTAAGCTTGCTCTTCGGAGCTCTCCAGAGAGTTCTACGGCCGTGGAACTCCTTCCACGACCGTGGTTCCTACAGGAACTCAGCACACTCTCGTGGACTTCAAATCCAGCTCTTGTCTCCTTTTCTAATGCTTCCAAGGCCTTGATTTCTTCATTGCAAGCCTCCTCAACACCTTCCTCCATCAAACTTAAGCTAAGAACTTTCTCCAAGGGGTCCTTGATCAAGATCGAGCTCACAACTTCTCTAGACTCCTCTTGCTCGACAATGTTGAGTACATCTTCATCAAGGGTTGGCCCTTTCATCATTGTGGACAGCTTGAACTTGATGTTCTCTTCTCCAATGTTGAAGGAGAGAATCCCATTTTTACAATCCACCAAGCATCCGGAAGTGGCTAGGAAAGGTCTCCCTAAGATGATGGGAACCGGATAGCCCGCCGGAATGTCCAAGACAACAAAATCAATCGGCACATAGAACTTCCCTAGTTGCACCGGAATGTCCTCCAAGATTCCAACCGGGTGAGTGATAGAACGATCCGCCATGTAGAGGGTCATCTTGACCGGTTTTGGCTCTCCTAGCCCAACCTTGTTGCAAAGTGCAAGCGGTATGATGCTTACACTTGCTCCAAGATCACAAAGGGCTTCATACTTCACTTCTCCCACTCCAATTGGCACACAAAAAGATCCCGGATCTCTTAGCTTAGGAGGCATCTCCTCCTTCATTGTTTGGATCAATTCCGAGGACCTCTTAGTCATCCTTACTTCCCCATACTCCTCTAACTTCCTTTTGTTATAGAGTATCTCCTTCAAGAACTTGCCATATGCCGGCATACCTAAGATAGCATCCATGAACGGAATGTTAATATGCAATTTAGACATAAGTTCAAGGAATTTACCAAAGTGTTTGTCCAAACGAGCTCTTGCTCGTGATTGAGGGAATGGTAGCGGTGGCTTGTATGGAGGCGGTGCCACATATGTTGGCTCAACATCCTTGCTCTTGTTTCCATCTTTGTGCAACATCTCTTCCTCTACCACTACTTGCTTTCCCTTAGCTTTCTCCTTGGGCAAGGGATCCTTCATACTCAACCCGCTCCTTGTTGTGATGGCCAACACTTGGCCTCTTGGGTTGTCTTCGGTCCTTCCGGGAAGCTTTTCCGGATCTCTATGAGCTTCACCCACCTTTTGGAACACTTGTGCTTCTAACACCTTTTGAGCTTTAGAAATGGAAGTCACCGTGCTCTCAAGACCACTCAACCTTCCAAACAATTGCTCAAACATCATCTCGGTTCTATCCTTTGGAGGTTGAGTAAATCCCGGTGGAGGTTCTTGCGAAACCTTTGGTGTTGGTGTTGCGCTTGTGGAAGCGGGAGGGTTCAAGGCTCCATCCGGGTTAGAATAGGAAAACCCGGGATGGTTATGGTTGGGCCGGTAATTGTTGAATTGCCGGTTGTTGTTGAAGTTCCTTGGGCCTTGATAGTTGTTGTAGTTGCCCCTTCCCATGTAGTTCACATCTTCCTCCTTGGAAGACAAGTTTGCTTGCACTTGCACTTGAGGGGTTGCTTGGTTCTTCAAAGTTGTAGCACACAACTCCCTCAAAGACTTTAGCTCGTTGTTGATGGCGTCAAGCTTGAAATTGCTCATGGTGACTTCACTCACCTCATATGCTCCCGCCTTTCTCCCTTCACTCTTCCTATGGGAGTACTTCTCAATCACTAAAGCTTGTTTCTCTACAAACTCCCAAGCTTCATCCACATGCTTTTCCATGAAAGTCCCACCGGAAAGAGATTGGAGCTTGAATTGGCTATCTTCATCAAGTCCTTTGAAGTAGATCTCCAATAGCTCAATTTTCGGTATACCATGGTGTGGACAATCTAGGAGAAGATCTTTGAACCTCTCCCAAGACTTAAACAAACTCTCTCTATCCTTCATCACGAAGGCATTAATCTTCCCTCTTAACTCGGTAGTCTTGGAAGGTGGGAAGAACTTAGTCAAAAACTCGGTTGTCATCTCCTCCCAAGTACCCACTCGCCCTTGTGGAATAGATTGATACCAAGCCAAGGCTTTGTCCTTAAGTGAGAAGGAAAAAGCCCTAAGCTTATGGTTGTTGCTCTCCAATCTAGGCGGTCTAAGAGTCTCCATCAAGATCTCGTAGTTCATCAAGTGTTGATGAGGAGACTCTCCTTCCATCCCTCCAAATTGATTATGCCGGATCATTTGTAGAACTTGGGGATGGAGTTCGTAATCATGGGCTGCGGGATCTCCTAAGTTCACACCCGGACGGTGTGCTCTTTGTGCCGGATCCATTCGTTGCCCTAAAGTTTGTGGCTCTTCCATAGCAATGGGCACAACCCGAATATTAACCGCCGGCTACGGTTGTGGTGGAGGTGGAGGAGGTTGTTGATGGTTAAGCTCTCCTTGCACAAGAGCTTGCCTAATCTCCTCAATCTCCCTCCTAGTTGCCTCTTGCCTCTCATTGGCAAGTCTCCTTTCATTCTTCAAAGCTTCATCCCTTATCCTAATTTGCTCTAAAGCCTCATCCAACTCTGCTTGGAGATCTCTTCCTGCCATCTCTTTCCCCTTTTTAATGCTCTTGGATCTAGATCTAAGGGTTTTCTCCGGTTCGGGATCGAATGGAGCTAAATCCTTGCCACGAGATCTTCGCATACACCTAAAGAGTGAGAGATGTCCTGAAAAGCAAAGACACAAACCAAAGAGATCAAGAGCAACAAGAAAGACCTACACTATGTACAATCACAAATAATGACTCAATCTAGACCTAGTCCCCGGCAACGGCGCCAAAAACTTGTTACGCTAAGAACGTGTGCACGCAATAAGTCTTAAATTTATACTCGTTATATTTCTCCTAACTCCTAGCGAACCCGCAGTGTACGGGACGTTTTGTAGTAGGGATAGTATTCCGAGGTCGAACACAAAGACTGAGGTGAGATTGATTCAATTAGTGATTAAGTTTAGTGAAGATCTAGGCCTAAGAAAAGGGAGAGAAATAAAGAAAAGGAAATCTCAATGTTTTTGGTAGGTTTTTAGGTGATCAATCAAGGATCACAAATCATGCGAAGTAAACAATCAATTAAGCTAACAAATCAACACAAACAAACAAGCTAAACACGAGATACGAGATCAAAGAAAGAAAAGCGGATTCTAGGGGTTGGAAATTCCAGTTATGGCATAGGACTCAAGCTATCTAATCATTCCTTGGATTAACTACAATATGTTGGGAGTAAGTGTTTCTAGATTGGGATCAATCACCGGGTAGGTCTCATGGTCCACTAGTCCAATCCTAAGGCCTCATCACCGGGTAAGTCTCAAAGAGCCTAAGGAATGGAATTCCACACAAACCGGATTGTCACCTAGGAATCTAACCTATCCTCACCGGGTAAGTCTCGGAAGGGTAAGTCCTAAACAACTATCCTAGCACACTTAGTCCAATGGCGGCTTATGAGGCTCACCACTACCTATAGTTTATCATCTTTGAATTCTAAGAGTAGAATCACCGGGTAGGTCTCTTCTAACACTTAGTTGCTAACACTAGGTCACCCTAGGATAGATTTAACTCAACAAACACTAGGATTTCAACATTCTAACAATCTAGAACTTAGATCCATCAAATCAAACGAACCAGGCAAACCACGGGCTGTTCTACCACTTCCACGGCCGGTGACTGGCAAGAACAAACCGTGGACTACAGCAGTGACTTTGTTCAAACAAATGAATCGTCCAAGGGCAAATCTAAGTCCATCTATCATAGTCATAGCCATAACCATCCCTTCCTTACCCTAGAATCGCATCTATTTAGCCTACAACATACATCATCACAATCGAAATCATCAAACATAAAATCATGGCTTCCATTTGCAAGATAAGAAAGAGATGAACAAGTGGAGAAAATAAAACCAAGCTGAAAATGAGATTAGAAAGACTCACAACCCTTCAAAAGAAGGTTTAATCGATTCTTACAACCCTAGAAATCGATTCCGAAAATCTTCACTACAAAACTTATCAAAGACTAGCAATGGTGTGTTCTTCTCTTCTTCTCCAATGGAGCTTCTTCCTCCACCAATGGTAGCCTCCTTGCAAGCTTCCAATTGAGAGAATCTTCTTGTTGAGAGTGTGGGAGAGAATGTGGATTTGATTGGATGATAGGGGATTGAAAGATGCCTTCTCTCAGCCTTGCAGGACCACTTTTATACTACAACCTTGCTAGAGTCGGCCATGAGATCGTGGCACAACTGTCACAACCGTCTGGCAAAAACCACGGTTGGTTTCCACGGCCGTGGAAGTGCCAGTAACCGTGGTTTGGTGCTTCATCTTTGCCTTGGATCATTAAGCTTCGATTTGGTGCATGGCTTGTGTTGACAAGGTTCCATGAGTCCTCCTTAGCCCTTAGCTTGCATTCCAATGAGTCCAAAAGTGCGTCATCTCGAGGAGCGACCCTCGAATGCTTCGATTAAGCTCCTTAATCTCCCAAAATACCTACAAAGCAATGCAAAAGTCCGTGTAGACGTCTATCTCGACAAAATACGTGAATTGAGTGCAAACGTCGTGAACTAGCGCTAAACCATGCATGAATGAGTGAAAAATCTATCTAAATGATTACCTAAACCTAAGTCATAAATCGTGTTATCAAATATGAACATGGTGAATCATTAATTGCTAGACGCACTTTGCATGCTAAAATTGATTTATGTGAGGATAATCAACGTTAAAACCTTTTTCATAGTCGATGTCTTGTTCAAGGAAAGGTTTGTAACATGATTATTGATGGGGGCAGTTGTTGCAACATTGCTAGTGAAGAATTGATCACTAAGTTGCAAATCACTACCTTTTACCATCCTCGACCTTATAAATTGCATTGGATGAATGCTTGTTGAGAATTAAAGGTTAATAAACAAGCTCTCATTGTGTTTACTTTGGGAAATAATGAGGATATTTTTGTTTGTGATATTGTGCCTATGCAAGCATGTCATATTTTGTTAGGCCGCCCTTGGCAATTTGATAGAAGGTTATTCATGACAGATTTTCTAATAAACATACGTTTGAGTTTAAAGGGAAATCCATTACTCTCAAACCCATGACTCCTTTGCAGATTGGTAAGCATTACGACAATAAAAAGGAAAATCGCAAGCAAAGGGACAAAGAAACAACTCTTAGAGAAGAAAAATCGGGCAGCTCTTCAAAAACTCGACCGATTTCTGAAGAAAATCGATCTGTTCAAGGAAAAATCGACCGATTTTCCTGTAGCTCATCCGATTATTCCTCTCTGGGAAAAACGATCCCTTCTTTCGTCTAAAAGGGAGTTTCTCAATGATTATATCCCTTTAGATCTTTCTTTACTGAGTTTGTATAAGAGCCTACTGACATTAAGTGATGATGTGAAGGCCGCTTTGCCTCCAAATATTTTACAAGCTCTTGATGAATACAAAGACATATTTCCAGTTGAGATTCCTGCCGGACTTCCACCATTCCGAGGCATTGAGCATCAGATTGACTTCATTCCAGACTCGTCACTTCCTAACCACCCTACTTAGAGAATGAGTCCGCATGAAAGTCAAGAAATACAAGATCAAGTACAAGACCTTTTGAACAAAGGTTATGTACGTGAAAGCTTAAGACCTTGTGCGGTTCCAATTCTAATGGTACCCAAAAAGGACAATACTTGGAGGATGTGTGGATTGTCGAACAATCAATCACATCACTATCAAGTATAGACATCTCATTCCTCGATTGGATGATATGCTAGATGAGTTGAGCGGTTCCACTTTGTTTTTTAAGATTCATCTTAAGAGTAGATATCATCAAATCCGAATGAGGGAGGGAGATGAATGGAAGACATCATTCAAGATCAAGTTTGGACTTTACGAGTGGTTGGGAATGCATTTCGGTTTAACTAACGCTCCTGGTACTTTTATGAGGTTAATGAATCATGTCTTACACCATTTTATTAGAAAGTTTGTGGTTGTTTACTTTGATGACATCCTCATTAATAGCAAATCCATTGAGGAGCATGAAGAACACTTAAGGGAAGTACTTGAAACTCTTAGATCTGAATCTTTATATACCAATATTAAGAAATGCAAGTTTAGTACTAATCAAGTGATTTTCCTTTGATTTGTGGTCAGCACAAGAGGTCTTGAGGTGGAAAAAGAGAAGATCAAAGCCATACAAGAATGGCCTACACCTACCACCATTGGACATGTGCGTTCTTTCCATAGATTGACAACCTTTTATAGGCGCTTTGTGAAGGATTTCATCACTATCGCAGACCCTCTCACGCAGCTCACTGAATAAGCGCGTACCGTTTGAGTGGGGAGAAGCGCAAGAGAAAGCATTCTCGGAACTAAAGAGGCGATTATCAAATGCACCTCTTCTTGCACTTCCGGATTTCACCAAACCATTTGAAGTAGAGTGCGACGCTTCAATTATTGGTATAGGAGGAGTACTCATGCAAGAATGTAAACCTCTATCCTACTTTAGTGAGAAATTAAAAGGTCCATGTTTGAATTACTCTACTTATGATAAGGAATTATATGCTTTATTTTGAGTTTTTAAAACATGAGAACACTATCTTTGGCCTAATAAATTCGTCCTTAAAACTGATCATGAGTCTTTGAAGCATTTTCGAAGTCAAGATAAGTTGGACATGAGACATGGACGTTGGATGGAATTCATTGAGACATTTCCTTATATTATCAAATATAGGAAAGGGAAGGATATTGTCGTAGCGGATGCCCTTTCTAGGAGGTATACTTTGATCATAACAATGGATTCCAAGGTCCTAGGATTCCATTATATCAAAGATCTATACGAGGATGATGAAGACTTTGGCGACATCTACACTGGATGCAAAAATTGACCCAGTGTCAAGAAAATCGGCCGATTTTCCAACCGATTTTTTCCCCAATCTAGAGATAAGTATTATCTTTTTGAAGGCTTTTTGTTCCATGAGGATAAATTTGTATTACTAGATGCTCTCTAAGATTATTATTAGTTGAGGAAGCTCATATAGGAGGATTAATGGGACACTTTGGAAGAGATAAGACTTATCACATGCTTCATTCTCACTTTTATTGGCCTCACATGCTTAAAAGTTGTTGATCATTTTATTAAGAGGTGTCTTGTTTGTCTAAAAGCGAAATCAAGACTGAAATCACACGGTTTGTATACTCCCTTACCCATTCCTACATCACCTTGGTTTGACATTAGTATGGATTTTGTTGTAGGATTGCTAAGGACTAAGAAGGGGAGAGAATCTATAATTTTGGTTTTCTAAAATGGCTCACTTTGTTGCTTGTCATAAAACTGATGATGCATATAATGTAGCTACCTTGTTTTTCAAGGAAGTTGTTAGATTGCATGGAGTACCAAGGACTATTGTAAGCGATAGAGATGTTAAGTTCCTTAGTTTCTTTTGGAAGATGCTTTGAGGAAAGCTAGGTACAAATTGTTGTTTTCAACATCTAGTCATCCTCAAACGGATCGTGAAACGGGGGTAACTAATCGAACTTTAACTACTATTTTACGAGCTGTTTTGAAGGATAATTTGAATGCATGGGAAGATGTACTACCACATGTTGAATTTGCTTATAATCGGACCTTGCATTCATCTACTAACCTAACACCGTTTGAGTGTGCTTATGGAGTGAATCCTTTGACTCCCTTTGATCTTATACTGTTGCCCTTAGAGGAGCGAGTAGATTTTGTTGCAGGAAAGCCGGTGGAGTTCACTAGGGAATTACATGAGAAAACGCGCTTACGGATGAAGCAAAAAGGAATTTCCGTCGCTTCTAAAGAAAATCTCAAACCCGGAGATCTAGTGTGGAAGTCTACGGAAGGAGCGATTTCTAGACAAGTGGAAGTTTAAGTTATCTCCAAGAGGAGACGGATCTCATAGAGTAAAAAAGTAAAGTTGGTGACAATGCTTATGTCTTGGAACTTCCAAGTGACTATAGTCTATGTCCCACCTTCAATGTTGGTGACTTAAGACCTTATGAGTTTAGAGAAGAGCATGCCGATGATTCGAGGACGAATCCTTCTCAAGAAGGGGAGTCTGATGTGGGACCATCTCCAACACCAAGTCTACTTACACGCTCAAAGGTTAAGGCATTGAAGGATAAATCAACAACACCTTGACCTTCTTCGGATTCAATAGATGGAGCAATCACAAGGTCAAGAGAGAAGGTGATTCATGTAACACCCCGAATCCGCGGGACTCGGGATGCTACAGGTTGGGACCTCACAATGGGTCCCGACCCTTAGCTTGACAACAATTTCACCAGATCTTGAAACAAGGCACAAATAAAAGGCCAAAACCGAAATACATTTTTATGTAATGAAAAGAAAAACTCGAAAGAATACAACAAAGGACTTCAGCCGAAAACACAACCCCAAAGACTAAACGCCATACAACATACAATAAATACAATACTCAAACTCGACTTCACCCAAAACCAAATCCTAAAATGTACGGAACCCCGGCTGCCCACTCTTCCGGATCTCTCGGCCGCAATCCTAACCTGCAATACAATCTACAACAGTCGGTATAAAACCGTTAGCTCATATTCGAAGCATTAGAATCAATGGGAAAGGCACAAACACAAGTAAATCATCATAAACACACAACATTCTCAAAGCACACATGTCCGGTTTATTATCTTTTTATTATTAAGTCATATCCCGTCCTAATTCAACTTAGTTTTGTGACACGAGACCACCTTGGTCCCGCCTCGGTCCCTACTTACCGGCATGGAACGGTACGGATGCCTCCGCCCGTCTAACCAGCACGGGCTAGTCTCCAAGAACCTCCTAGACTCTCGCAAGAGCTAGGCAGATGATGTCACCGCCCGTTATCATACACTTGGGCCAAAATAATATAAGGTTGGTGGTTCTATTACCGGTTTAGTTGTTATAAACGATAAGGAATAAACACACACCACCAAACACACATCAATGCTAATACAAGGAATACGAGCTAAGTAAGTCCGGAGATTTACCTCGTCACCACACTCAACTCACAACACTCTCGCTTCTTTAGAGGGAGCCCATAACGTGACGTCAAAAGACGGAAGACGATCTATGAATATCGATATGGATTCGTTAGGCCTTTATCGGGACGCTTCCAAACCTAATACCAAAACTAAGCAAGTTTAGCTCATACGCTAAACTTGAACGGAATATATAATATTAATCTAAAGAAAAATCTTTTTCAAATGCCACGTTAAAATCTCGTAAATAATCCTCCCGGGCACAATATGAAATTCTAGAAACTTGGTCATTATACCGGAATTAAATCCTTGGGCCATAATCCGAAGTTAATCCAACAAGGGAAAAATATATGTGGTATATATATAATATAGGATAAACCTCATAATTAAAATCTAAGGTTAAAAACAGTCAAAACATTTTCTAAGCAATTTATACAATTCTAAAATAAACTTGGGCCATTTTTCAAAAATATAAATATGGGCCAAAGTCAACAATTAATATGCATGGGTATAATTGCTAAAACATTAAAGTTGGGGCCGGAAACGTAAAATATGAATATGGGGTATAACTTGTAATTACACATAAACTGAGGGGGCCCGATTTAATAACTTTAAAAGCGGGTTTCTTTAACCCCTTTGACCCTTTCAATGTCAGCGGAAGGCAAAAGCACAGGGGGCGATGGCGGCAGCCATGGATCCGGCAAGGCTCCAGGCGGCGGTGAGGAGCGTTGGCGGCGGCTGCAAGAGATCCGGCGGCCGAATGGGGGTCTCGCTTCCCCCGGCGTGGCTCTCCCTGGTGGCTTCCAGGCGGTTGCAAGCTTGCAGCAGAAGCAGTAGAAGGCTGGGGAAGGGATGGTTTCTCATCTTCATGGATTCAGACGGGTGCGAGGCGAAGAGGGGGTGGCAGGGCAATCGGCGGCTCCGGCAGAGCTCGTGCAGGCATGGCACAACGAGGGGCTTCTCTGCGGTAATGCGAGACTGGGCTTCTCCAGCTCTTCCTGTGGCTCGACATAGGCTCCAGAAGAAGGGTTGTAGGGGAGATCGAGTAGAACGAGGTGAGGGAGGCAAAGCTCGATTCCGAGAGACAGAGATAGATGGATGTTTACATGTGCTCGAGAGGTGGCTCCGGTGGTGACAACAAGGTGGAACTCCGGTGGCACAGAGGATAAAAGACGAACCTGTAGTGAGCTGCAGATGGGGGTCCTGGTGCGACAGAAACTAAGAGAGGAGACAATAGGCGGCGGGCTAGCAGCGCTTCGATTCCCGGTGGGCAGCGAGGGTGAGGCCGGGACAGGGGCGGCCCTTGGGGGGGCAGGGTGGGGCAGCCGCCCCACCCTCCGGAGAAAAAAAAAGTTTTTTTTTTTTGAAAAAAAATCGTTTTAAAATGGGTTGTGGCTTCTCATTTATAAAAAAAATTTCTACGATTTATTAATTTTTTAAATATAAATATTCTTGTGTTATATTTAAATGTTGTTTTGGATGTTTCGCCAAAGTAAACGAAACTTCAAAAGAATTTTCAGTTTTAGGCTCGGAGTGAAATAATTCACCAAAATGCACGAGATTTGTTGTTTGAAGTAGAAGCGCGGTCTTAGACCGCACTATTATTTGTAAAACGCGTTGTCTAGGACAATGATAATAAAAACACAAATAGAGGTGCGGTCCTAGACGGCGGCTATAGTGTAACGTTTTTCAAAGAAAAAAAAACTAAAGAGGCGCGGTTATAGACGCGCCTATAGGGCAGCTATTTTTTTAAAAAAAAATTTTTAGGCGCGGTCCACGACCGCGCCTTTAAATGTAATGTTTTTTTTGTATTTTTGTTTATTGTAAGTAGATGACATATTGACTTTGTTTTTATCGCTATTTTATTTTCCTAGATATATTTATCGAAAATAAAATTTCGCCCCCCCCCCCCTTTTAAAATCCTACGGCCGCCATTGGGCCGGGACCCTCTCAGGTGGTGTTGGCCTCTGTTGCTTCCGGTGTGGTGATAAAGGGATTAGTGAGGTGAGGAAAGAGATAGGGTAGAGATGGAGTGTTGTTTGAGATGCTGCGTGAAGAAAGAAGACAGAGGGGCTGCTGAATGAGGGCTTGCAGATTGGCTTTGGGCGGCTATCTTCAAATGCAACAAGGACCTAGGTTGGCTATAGCAGCAACACACACAAGCAACGAAGGGTCATGCCCAGTTCTACAGCAACACGCCATCAGGGAGAAAGAGAGAATAAAAAAAAAGAGAAAAGAAAAGGAAATAATAGAAATGGAAAAAGAGTAATCGAATATACTTGGTCAAAAGTAGGGGTGGGCATCCCGTCCCGGTCCCGTTCCGATCCCGGCGGGATTTGGAAAAAAAAATATGTTACCTGTTCCGTCTCGTGAAAAATTTGCGGGAAGAGACGCGGGACGGAGACTTCCCATCCCGGTTAATCCCGTCCCGTCTCGCATTTATATATAAATAATATTTTTATATTTTTATATATATTATATAGATAAATATCATACATAAATTATAATTTTTTAAAAATATTTTTATATTTTCAAAATTATTAGTTCGATAATTTTTTATCAGTCATTCACTCATTCTTTACTACTCATTAGGTTGGATCTAAAATAGTAGAGGTTCTGCTCTCCCTTGATTTAGTCCGTTCTCCGCCTTACTCTGTTCCGTTCCATCGCCGCCCTTGCTCTAGTCCGTTCCATCGCCCTTGATTTGTGGATTCGCACAATTGTAATCGATTGTTAAATAAGTGTAATTTTCTGTAAATTATTTGTTGTTATTTTTTGAATGTGAATTGGTAAGACACTTTGATGTAACTTGAATTTGTTTTCAATGTATTAACTACTAATGTAGGTGTCATGAATCGATAATTAGCTATCGAGTTTTTTTTCCCGATCATTTGTGTCTTTAAACATGAGAGAAAACAAGAATACATATTGAATATAATCGGTGCATAATTTGCGCGGGATTTGTCCCGTTTCGTCCCTTCCCGTCCCGTCCCACATAGGACAAGGCCCGCGCGGAACGAAGAAAAAAAGTCATAAATCCCGTCCCGTCCCGCAAATAACTTGCGGGACGGGACACGGGACGACCCCTATCCCGTCCCGTCCCGTCCCATGCCCACCCCTAGTCAAAAGCATTCAGAACGGAATTTTTAAATCGGAAAATTGTCCAACTTTTTCCAAAAAAAATCATACAAATATACGTGAACGTATGCAAAAATATAAATATACTCGAGAAACATATTTTATATCGTAAAATACTTTTAATAAAATACTTAATCTAATAAAATATCGATAAAAGTCGAAAAAAATAAAAATGCAAACGCGCCAAAATTTGAGCTGTTACAATTCAAGACGAAGTTATGAACATACTCATGACTAGACATGTGATCGGTTTGAACCAAACCGCCAAACCGGCGATTTGTGAACCGGGTCAAACCGTAGGTTTAGGTTTAGGTTTAGGTTTGGCCTAAACTGGCAGTCCAAACCGCCGGTTTGGACCTTTTTTCAATTTTATTTATTTTTTTATTGCCTAAACCGGTAGTTAACCACCGGCCTGGCAAAAAAATAGCGTTGGCATTGCCAACGGCTATGTGGCCCACAACGGCTATAAGCCGGTGGGCCCCACAATCCCAACGGCTCTAAGAGCCGTTGGGTTGTGTTTTTATTTTTTTAGTTTTATTATTCTTATTAAATTAAAAAAATTCCTACCCACAATTCCTATAAATACCCTATAATTCTTCCATTTATCTCACACCAACATTCTTATCTATCTAATACTCCTCTCAATCTCAATCTCGATCTCGTATTCTCGATTTCTCAATCAAGTGAAATGGAAAACCCGGGTTACCCAAGCGACTACGACTTCACTCCGAGTACCGCTTTCTTTCCTAGCACCCAAGAAAGCGAGACTCAAATGCCGGATTCGGAAATGCCACAAGTTCCACAAGGTCAAGGTGAAGGGCCTTTCCGACAAGCCCCTCCACCGAAAATGCTCACATCCGACATATTCACGAAGCATTACAAGAAGGATGTGGTGGTGGACGATTATTGTCAAGTCTCGTGCAACTATTGTCTGAAGGTGTACAAGTGGAAGGCGAAGGGCGGATACCGGACTTTGCAAACCCACATGCAAAAGTATCATCCCGAGAAGCTCGGAATATCACGGAGACAAACTCAATTGTCTCACGGGTTTGCATCCTCTTCCTCTCAATCTTCTTTATTTACTTATAATCATGTTGATGAATCTTTAGGATTAGCCAACTTAATTGCATCTCAAGTTTTTCCATTTTATTATGCGGAATATGAAAATCTAAGAGAATATAACACTACTTATCTTCAACCGGATTTTAAACCAACTTCTCGTAAACAAATTTCCAAATTAATTTCTCAATCTTATGACCAAAAGAAACAAAAAATTCTTACTATTTTACAATCATTTTTGCATCAAGTTTCAATTTGTAGTGATATTTGGAGTACTTTATCACAAAAACATTTTTACATGGCATTACTTTACATTTTATTGATAATGATATGTACTTGCATAAATTTATTATTGCATTTCGACATTTTAATGAAAGACATAGTGTCGCCAACATTGCAAATTTAATAAGAACGGTTTTACAAGAATTTAATTTACAAAATCGAGTATTTTCATACTCATTTGATAATGCTTCCGCTAACACCTGCGCCGTAAACAATTTGGTGGGGAATGCGGGTCAAATTCTAAAAACTCCTTTTACTCACCAAATATGTGCATGTCATATTTTAAAATTTATCTGTTCAAGATGGGCTAAAAGTTTTACATGAAATGTTAGAGCCTATAACCGATGTAATTGAACATATTTGGCATTCAACCAATTTAAGAAAAAAATGGAGATCAACTTGTTTACAAAAAAATGTTCCTCCGATTGCTTTTTCAAAAGATATTGGAACTCGTTGGAATTCAACTTATAAACAACTTAGTCAAGCTCTTCGTTATAAAGATGTTTTATAAGAATTTTCCTCACAATTTATTTCTTGGTCTATTTTAGATAATGAAGATATTTGGCAAACTTGTTATGATATTTGTAGTGTTTTAAAAATTTTTAGTGATTCTACTAATATGTTGAATTATGTTTACACTCCCACCTCATGTAGCTTTTTAGAAATAGTCGTAAATGTTGCCGAGGCTTTACAAACCGGTTTAAGTTTGGAATCACTTGTAGATGCTACAACCGAAATGAAAACAAAATGGCTAAGATATTATAAAGAAATTCCCCTAGTTTATCTTATTGCCGCCGTTTTCGATCCTAGACTTAAAATTGATGATGTTACCGAGTTGTTAAATGTATATTATGAATGTTTAGGTTTATCTTCTACTATGAACGTAAATTCCATTAGTCTTCATCTTCATCTTGATATTGGTAAATTGCTTCCTTTATTTGAAACAAGTGTTAGTGCTCCCACCCAATCGACTCCCCCCACCCTCTTCTTCTTTATTTTCTATTCTTTCTAAAGTTAAACAAATTTTAGCTAAAAGAACAAAAAACCAAGGCATTCATCCGCAAGTGCGGAATTTCAAGATTATCTAACATCTTGTTTTTGTTTTGATGGTGAAAGTGATTGTTTTCAAGTTTTAGATCGGTGGAAGAAGGTAGCCCCGAAGTATCCAACATTGGCCAAGATTGTGCAACAAATTATGGTTGTGCCCGCATTAACGGTAGCCGTGGAACAAGCTTTTAGTCAAGGAGGAAACATGCTAAGTTACAAGAGGAGTCAATTGAAGCCCAAAAAGTTGGAGGCTCAAGTATGTGTTCAAGATTGGATAAGGGCGGAGAAGAGGAAACAACGGAATGCACCTATTTATGACTCAAAATCGGATTCCAACTCCGATGATCCGGCCACCATTTCTGAGTCCGAGAGTCAAAGGTAAGGGGGTAACAAAAACAACTCAGAAGTCCGAAAAAAGGTAAGCAAAGGTAAGAGAACTACGTAGGCTTTGATTCCTCTTAAACCCCAAGAGGATACGTAGGTAACCGGGAAACCGGTTCAAGCCCTCTCCTTTTTTTCAATTAGTAATTTAATTAAGAAACAAAAAAAGAGAAACCAAACTCGGTTTATTATAAATAAATGAAATTACTAACTTTAAAGTAAAGAGTATGTTTCTCGTTTTTTTAATGTTAATAATTTGGTTTAGGTTAAAAAAATCGACTTTGGTCTCCTTTTTTTAGTTAGTAAGTTGATTTAATTAGTAATTTTATTTACTTAGTAATTTTATTAAAAGGCTAATGGCGCTAATGTAATAAAAAAAATTCAATGTACAAAAATCTACATACTTAGTAATTTGTTAACTTAGTGATTTAATTCATCTACAAAAAAACGAATTTGCTATCTTTTATTTTAGTTAGTAATTTTATTTACTTAGTAATTGTAACGACCGAATTTTTCGTTACGTTTTGATAGGGTTACACGAGTTTAGAAAACAAAATTAAAATTTAGTGAGACTAGGATATACAAGTTTATTTATGGAAGTTGTTTAATTAAGTACCTTGTCATAAGTTTCGGGACGAAACTTATTTTAAGGGGCAACTGATGTAATATCCGGAATTTTTATTCCATTTAATTCCGAATCAATTCGGACTTTGAGCCGTTGACGGTTTCCCATTCTATCTAGTATTTCTTTCTTCACAAATTTTATCATTTTATGTAGAATTTAATTCATATAAAATGATAAAATTATATCAAACCCTAATTCTTATAATTATTTATTATTTTGTGTAGAATTTAATTTACGTAAAAGAATAGAATTATATCAAACCCTAATTCTTATAATTAATTCTTAACGACGACTTTAGACGAGATCATGACAAGGCCGAGACGAGACTGTGACAAAGCTGTAACGAGACCATAACAAGCTGTGACGAGGCCCAAACAAGCAGTTGACAAGGCCCAGACAAGCAGTTGACAAGGCCAGGCAAGCAGTTGACAAGGCCAGACAAGCAGTTGACAAGGCCCAGACAAGCAGCTGACAAGGCCCAGACAAGCCCTGACGAGGCCCAGACAAGGCCTCATCTCGAGTATGGCCGGCCAGCCCAAAACACACCCGCTGCTTCAGCTTCTTCCTTGCCCTAGATTCTATTCACGTCTCCTAAAACTCACGTACGCCGGCACCATCTTCTCCTCCACGCAAGGTGGCAACATCCAGCGGCGCTCCCGTCCTTCGTCATCTTCCTGAGAGCGCACCGGATCTGCAGCCCCGACCCTCCTCTCTTGTAGACTCCAGCGTCGGCGCTCTCTTGCCTCCAGGCCAAGCCGCATCCTTCATTAGCAACCGCCTTCTTGGACGCAAACACCTCGCTAGCGGACAGACGCGGGATCGGCTCTCCTTCCAGCCTCTGCAATAGTGTCGAGCCCTCCAGCCTTGCGGTGTAGCGGACTTCAAGCAGATAGATGCCCAGCCTCGCACCTCTGTCATTCCTCCCTCATTGTCAACACCCTCGACCCGGAACTCTACCCTCACACGCAGCAGCAGCGGACTAGCCCTAGTCGCGTCTACGCTTGGCCTGCAGTGCCGCAGGTACGCCTCTTGGATCCGTGGGCATGCCTTCCCTGCTGCAGTCGCACGCTTGGCCACAACAGCTTTCCGCCCTCTTCTTTTCCGTGCATTCGAGTCTCGGAATCGGGTAAGACTTGTACCCCTTGCTACACTACATTTCAGTCCACCCTTCCCTTTCCTAACGTGTACTAGTTCCGTTTTTAAACCTACTCAGAACAAGCATAAGTGAGCTGTACAGATTCAAGCGTTTTCCTGAGTTTTCGGAAGTGACAAACAGTCAACTTCGGGTCCAGATTTGGGTAAGTTAGACTTCTTCTTTTTGGCTGGTTTTCGGATATGTCATAGACAGTAGTACAAAGTATAACATACTAAATTTTGGGAAGAATCGGAGTTACGGTTTGAGAGTTGTTGTGTTCCAAAGTTGACGCCTCATGTAGTTTTTATATATGTGCTGAGTGTTGGGGAAAACAGCCAGTGATGCTATTTTGTGATATGGTTTTCAATAAGCTCTTGATCTCCGTTGGGCTTGAATTTTGGATATAATATGATTGACATATTGTTGTAGAACATATTAAAACTTAAGAGGAATCCAGCGAGTGGTTTGGGATTTATGATTTTTCAAAGATGGAGTCGTAAGCAGTTTTTCTGTTGTGCTGAAATTCGGTTTTGTGAGATAGTTTTAAATAGGATTTTGATCTCCTTTGCGGCTGAATTTTGGATATATTATAGATAAGATTTTATAGTAGAACATATCAAAATTTGGGATAAATCCAGCGTGTAGTTTAGGAGTTATGATTTTTCAAAGTTAAGACAGTGTGTTGTTTGTTAAGTGTTGTAACCAACTTTAGAAATTTTTGTAGAAGTGATGCTTTAACAGTTTTAAGAAATTCTTTCTCCTATGAGTAGATTGGATATCATAGATGATCTAGATAATTATTTTGGAATTTTTATAAGTTTATTCGAATTTCATATTTGAAGCTGAAGTTGGACCTTAACGATCTTTCGGAAAATAGGAAAATAGGTAAATTGCCAGTTTGTAACCAAACTCATCTTTAGGAGTTAGAATAGGACTTTTTAGTATCAAATAAGAGTTTAGGCATGATATATGGAATTTTTGGAAGTTTCGGGACCAAGGGTAAAATAGTCATTTTACCATAAATTGGTATTGTATTAAATTCTGTTCTAATAGGATCTACTATCTTAGAAGTCTTAGACTTCGAATTACCTAGAAAGTGTGCTGACACACTTGTCTTCTTTGACAGGCAACCGAGTTATACAGTTACAGATTGAGTTGTGATTAAGAGAGTCGAGATTTGATTCTGGTAAGTCCACAGACTTACTTAGCTGGCTTCTTGTATGAGTGTAATGTGTATGAGTGGTGTTTGTTAGTTATGATAAACAACAAAAAACCGGATTAAGCCGACTTTATTATTTACGTAATTGACCCAAGTGTATGATAACGGGTCGTGACATTATCTGCCTAGCTCTTGCGAGAGTCTAGGAGGTTCCCTGCGACCAGCCCAGTCCGGTAGACGGTCAGATGCATTAGTACCATTCCGCGTTGGTAAACGGGGACAGGGGCGAGGTTTGGGAATCCCTCGTGTCACAAAATAAGTATCATTAGTAATGAACTATCACCTAATTAAAGATAATAAAAGGATTGAGTGTTGCATGTTGATTGTGTATGATGTGTGATTGTGCTTTTACCTTTATACTTATGCATAGAATGTTAGCTAACGGTTTTATACCGCTTGTAGATGCCTTGCAGGTTAAGACAGTTGTAGAGAGATCCGGAGGGAATGGTCAGCCGGGTCCACATACTCATTTAGTTGGGGACGAGGTTGTCTTATATACTTCATATGCGTCGTTTTAGTACCTTTGATTTGTAAGGCTGATACATATTTTTCATGTATATATTGTTTAAAGTTTTCAAATGTTTTTAATACTTTTGTGCCTTGTTGTAAGATCCTAGTAAAATTGTTGTCAAACTAAGGTCGGGACCCATTATGAGATCCTAACCAGTAGCTCCCCGAGTTCTTAGAATTTGGGGTGTTACAATATGGTATCAGAGGCTCTGGGTTGGCAACAATGGCACTTGAAATCTTCTGAAAGACCAAATGTATAAAATAACTAGAACCCGAAAGGGGTCTAAAATTTTCAAAACGGATCTATTTTTTTCACACGCGCGCATAGTCGGGTTGTTGGGTTAGTAGTACGTTGGACCACCATCGCTCTCCGTGGATCTCTACAGCTTGGATAGATATGAGTTAGCATATAGACTTATTATGATGAGTATTAATGTATGTTATATATATGTAAATGTGTAGTATGTTAGTATCCTAAAGGATATATTATATCCTTTAGTTGTGATATCTTGAAGCGATTATCGCCTCATGATAAATCGGTAGCAGACTTGAAGAGTTTTCAACACGAGACAAAGGACTCGGACCTTGAATCAAGTATTATACTTGGGCGTCCTAGTAACCCTTGTTAACCATCCAAAGAACTAATAGGCGAAGAAGTAAAGATGTGGAGATAATTTTGACCATAAGTACAATCAAATGAAGAAGAATTCCCGAGTCAACTCAGATTAAAGAAATAGAAGGTCATACAAGGGACTTGGTTGTATGAAGCCGAGAGATGAATTATAAGAACCATGCAAGAGACTACAAGAGTGCGGAGTAGAGATAACAATATTGGAACGAGACATGTAGAATTGAGTGCAACCAAGATTGCAGAATCAAGGACATTACCATCGAGGCGGATGCCCCATAGACCATTTTGACCTCCTCGAAGATATAATAAGTTGATATTACCACCAACACCCGTGAAGAAAGGGGTATGGGAGAACGTCCTTTCTGGACTCGAGAATCCAAGGTAACCCGAATTATCACGGGACCTAAGACATCAACACAGATGGTCCATGCAAGATAAACCGCAAGTGGATGAAAGTTAAGGTCATGAGAGTTGTGTAGACTTGCTTACAAGCTATAGTGGAAACCCTATAAAGGACCATTGATGTCAAATGGACGACACAATCGGACTAGAGAAATGGAGCTAGCCCATAAGAAGCGGAAGGATGGAAGGTAGAACGAACTAAAGAAGTATAAAAGGATTGTTGTGAGCAACTGTTTACCTACTAGCGAAGAAAATTTTGACATATCACAATTAACACGGAATGGAGACTTATAACTTAATGCAAGAGCTAAAAGGTAGACTTTCACAAGCGTGGAGACGTTTTTTCTTCTTCAAAGATAAGAATTTTAAGAGGAATCATAACGCCAATATCGAAAGGATTGAAGCCCGGTAACATAGTCAACAGAGATCTGAAAGGAAATATTACAAACAACGCCGATTAAGGAACCTGTGCTTGTGAGAATCTGTGGTGGACTCAAGAGTCCAGGGTAACCCCCAACTATAACAGAACATAGGTCATCAACACAGGCGGTCCCTGTAAAGGGACTACAATTGGGAGGTAATTAAAAGTCATCGGAACTACAAGACGCTTACCATCTATCGTAAAGTGTTAGGACGACTTTTGACGTCAGGCGGATGGCACTGTGAGACTTGAGAAAGAGAGTTGTCCCAAAGGAAGCAAAAGAGTGAAAGATAAGACGAACTAAAGAAGGATAAAAGGATTAATCTAGTAGGTGATGTGCACCAAAAGTTTAATACCAGTAGAGGTATGAAATGGAGATATGTCAATTATAGACTGACCAATGTTAGTTGAGGATGTGCAAGTGTTTTTTGGTATTGACGAGTTATGTACCGTTAAGAAAAGATAATTGCGACTGTGGATTTATAGGGTAGTTTTACCTACCCCTGGGAAGATTTCCTCAAATATGCAACAACAATCTTCTTAGACAACTAAAGGTATAGAGGACCGTGTTAGAGGTTACTTCTTGGTTGGTTAAGATCAAGCTCCGGTCGAGTTTGGTAGTTTGGATCCATACTAAGAGAATTAAGAAAGTAAACGGAAGAAGTTGTTCTCCAATCGTTATTTTGTTTCATTAAGGCAACTAAGGAAGGTACTTGGTACTTATCTGGTCAAGACTTATGGTATAATTGGAAGAAAGAGTTTGAGGTTAATCACATGGGACTCACAGAAAATGTCCTTATGATTTATGAGTGACAACAAAATTATTAGAGTAGCACAACGGGAGCGTGGTGGGTCCTAACCCACAGAGCTGAAGTTTAAGATGATGATAGTTGGTGAAACGCATTTCGCTTGGAAGGAACGTGAAATAGGTTACAGAGAGTGATTGAAAATATTGTACGGGAGCTGTATCACCCTGAAGTTAGACGGAAAAGTATGTGCATGTAAGAGGTTATAGAAGTACCCTATTATGGATTCAAGTGAATAATGACGGCTTGTCACGTGTTGTCAAATAACTAGTTCGGAATCCAATACGTAACGGAGTACATTAGAGCGAGTTTTCTTGATGGATTGAGAGAAGAATTAACGATGTAATAAAAGTATTGTGCATGGTTTGCACTAGAAAGCTCAAAGTGAGTAACTACCATCCTGAGTCGAAGATACATAAGAAAGAGAAGCGACAGGAGCATACTTGCAACCTAGTAACCGTGCTTAAGAGAAGCATAATCTCGGAGTAGATTTTTTGTGTAATGTTATGTCGGAACAAAGCCTAGTTGCGTTTTGAGTTAGAGGGCTATAATGGTCCGGTAAAAGGGGAGGATATAAGAGTGCTATGTTGATAGTGTGCTAGCATTAATAGAGTAGTTATGATCAAATAACGGTGGTATGAGATCACTTTGTGTCTAATACCGTCATTCCGGACATATTCTATGTCACTTAAGATCTTGGAAAATGCGTGAGAAGCCTAAGTTCGAGTTAACGATATATTAGAGATCTATAAATAATATAATAATGCTAAGTGAACAAAGAGGATGACCACTAGATTTGATTTTTAGTTGTCTCAGTGTTAGACTTGAAAAGGGTAAAGGTGATGATTCCTTATCTAAGGAATAAGATGACTGAGTAATATTAAAAGACAAGACCAAGTGGGTCGTGATACGAAGAGCATTGAGCACTTGGTAAGAGTTGGTGGATGTCCAAGACCTTTGACCTGAGTGTGTAGTCAAAACCTTTTCAGAAGGCCGGAAGCAAGTGGTCATAACGAAAGGGAAGAAAGTTGAATAGATTAGAGTCCGTAGGGTCATCAAAGGATCTAGAAGTGAGTTGTGTAAGGCAAACATTTGAAGTTTTAAAGCAGTTTAGAAGTGACTGATGGACTAGTATTCCTCATCCTATTGGAGAGTGTAGTTTCAGTTTTCCACGGAGACTAAGTTTGGGAACTGAGTTTGAGAATTTCAGTTGGAGAGATACCTATCAGACACGAGTTAGGTCATCAGATTAGAGGATCAAACAGTTGAGCCGGATGATACCGGTGAGATATCCGGTAACCATTCTAGAACGGGGTAGTAGACGCTTGTGATCTAAGTACCTGAAAAGATTTAAGATTTAGTGGTTTTATGAAAAAGCCGACAAGGCTACCTAGATATTGGGGATAGTAAGAGATGTAACATTTCAAAGACCTATGTAGCGATGGTTGTAACCTCGGGAGTGACGAGTTAGGGCTTGACCTTGTATGTGTGATATTGTTTGACTGCTTGTTTATTTCATGATTGAGTATATAGTCAGTGATGTGTTCTTTTGGTAACCTTGATGTGCGGGATACTTAGATGTGGAAACGACGAGACTTTTACATAGCGATCAAACACACCCATTCGGTGCCTTAAAGGCCGATTAGGATTGTCTTACCCTAAGTTTCGGGATGAAACTTATTTTGAGGGGGATCTGATGTAACGACCGAATTTTTCGTTACGTTTTGATAGGGTTACAAGAATTTAGAAAACAAAAATAAAATTTAGTGAGACTAGGATATACAAGTTTATTTATGGAAGTTGTTTAATTAAGTACCTTGTTATAAGTTTCGGGACGAAACTTATTTTAAGGGGGTACTGATGTAATATCCGAAATTTTTATTCCGTTTAATTCCGAATCAATTCGGACTTCGAGCCGTTGACGGTTTCCCATTCTATCTAGTATTTCTTTCTTCACAAATTTTATCATTTTATGTAGAATTTAATTCATATAAAATGATAAAATTATATCAAACCCTAATTCTTATAATTATTTATTATTTTGTGTAGAATTTAATTCACGTAAAAGAATAGAATTATATCAAACCCTAATTCTTATAATTAATTCTTAACGACGACTTTAGACGAGATCATGACAAGGCTGAGACGAGACTGTGACAAAGCTGTAACGAGACCATGAAAAGCTGTGACGAGGCCCAAACAAGCAGTTGACAAGGCCCAGACAAGCAGTTGACAAGGCCAGGCAAGCAGTTGACAAGGCCAGACAAGCAGTTGACAAGGCCCGGACAAGCAGCTGACAAGGCCCAGACAAGCCCTGACGAGGCCCAGACAAGGCCTCATCTCGAGTATGGCCGGCCAGCCCAAAACACACCCGCTGCTTCAGCTTCTTCCTTGCCCTAGATTCTATTCACGTCTCCTAAAACTCACGTACGCCGGCACCATCTTCTCCTCCACGCAGACTGGCAACATCCAGCGGCGCTCCCGTCCTTCGTCATCTTCCTGAGAGCGCACCGGATCTGCAGCCCCGACCCTCCTCTCCTGTAGACTCCAGCGTCGGCGCTCTCTTGCCTCCAGGCCAAGCCGCATCCTTCATTAGCAACCGCCTTCTTGCACGCAAACACCTCGCTAGCGGACAGACGCGGGATCGGCTCTCCTTCCAGCCTCTGCAGTAGTGTTGAGCCCTCCAGCCTTGCGGTGTAGCGGACTTCAAGAAAACAGATGCCCAGCCTCGCACCTCTGTCATTCCTCCCTCATTGTCAACACCCTCGACCCAGAACTCTATCCTCACACGCAACAGCAGCGGACTAGCCCTAGTCGCGTCTACGCTTGGCCTGCAGTGCCGCAGGTACGCCTCCTGGATCCGTGGGCATGCCTTCCCTGCTGCAGTCGCACGCTTGGCCACAACAGCCTTCCGCCCTCTTCTTTTCCGTGCATTCGAGTCTCGGAATCGGGTAAGACTTGTACCCCTTGCTACACTACATTTCAGTCCACCTTTCCCTTGCCTAACGTGTACTAGTTCCATTTTTAAACCTACTCAGAACAAGCATAAGTGAGCTGTACAGATTCAAGCGTTTTCCTGAGTTCTCGGAAGTGATAAACAGTCAACTTCGGGTCCAGATTTGGGTAAGTTAGACTTCTTCTTTTTGGCTGGTTTTCGGATATCTCATAGAAAGTAGTACATAGTACAACATACTAAAATTTGGGAAGAATCGGAGTTACGGTTTGAGAGTTATTGTGTTCCAAAGTTGACGCCTCATGCAGTTTTTATATATGTGCTGAGTGTTGGGGAAAATAGCAAGTGATGCTGTTTTGTGAGATGGTTTTGAATAAGCTCTTGATCTCCGTTGGGCTTGAATTTTGGATATGATATGATTGACATATTTTTGTAGAACATATTAAAATTTGAGAGGAATCCAGCGAGTGGTTTGGGATTTATGATTTTTCAAAGATGGAGTCGTAAGCAGTTTTTCTGTTGTGCTGAAATTCGGTTTTGTGAGATAGTTTTAAATAGGATTTTGATCTTCTTTGCGGCTGAATTTTGGATATATTATAGATAAGATTTTATAGTAGAACATATCAAAATTTGGGATAAATCCAGCGAGTAGTTTAGGAGTTATGATTTTTCAAAGTTAAGACAGTGTGTTGTTTGTTAAGTGTTGTAACCAACTTTAGAAATTTTTGTAGAAGTGATGCTTTAACAGTTTTAAGAAATTCTTTCTCCTATGAGTAGATTAGATATCATAGATGATCTAGATAATTATTTCGGAATTTTTATAAGTTTATTCGAATTTCATATTTGAAGCTGAAGTTGGACCTTAACGATCTTTCGGAAAATAGGAAAATAGGTAAATTGCCAGTTTGTAACCAAACTCATCTTTAGGAGTTAGAATAGGACTTTTTAGTCTCAAATAAGAGTTTATGCATGATATATGGAATTTTTGGAAGTTTCGGGACCAAGGGTAAAATAGTCATTTTACCATAAATTGGTACTGTATTAAATTCTGGAGAAAATTATCTAAATAGTACCCCGTCTTTTGGGCTGACTAAACTTTAGTACCCCATCCTTTTAACTATCAGAACGGTACCTCATCTACTCACCCCGACCGAAGATTAGTATATACGGTACTGTTCATCCGTTAAGTTCACAAATGTCTGTTAAATCTCAGGGGCAAAACTGTCCAGCTTCACATGAAACCCTAAGCCCCAAATTTCTACCAAAATTCTCTCCTCTTCGGCCTTCACAGATCTGAGTAACCTCCCACTTCCATTTTCGATTCCTGTTTGCTTGCTCCATAGATGAATTGGTGAAATCTTATTCAGGACAAGAGTATTAAGCAAACAAAATCTGTAGAAAAATGCAATTGACCATGTAAGCAGGTTATCAGGACAATCTCATGAATAAATCAGGACAAGAGTATTAGTCAAAAGATAGAACATTGAAATTTCAAAGCTAAAACCAAAAACGAAAATGGAAGTGGGAGGACTAAACCCAAGAGAGATCGGAAACAACAGGACAGTCAATTCAAGAAAGATCGAAAACAACAGAGAAACCGGAGCAGATGAGAAGAAACCAGCGGCTAGAGAATTGAAGAAAACGGATAAAAAAAAACGAAGGAAGTTAACTCAAAAAATTTCCATAGCAGATGAGAAGAAACCAGAGCTGAAGAATTGAAGAAACCAGCGGCTGAACTAAACCGAAGAGAGATCGGAAACAACGTACGGAGAAACCAGAGCTTGAATCGGAGCTTGAATCGGGACCGTCAATTCAGCCGGTCTATTCTGCTTAAACCCTAAACCGGAGCTTCCATCAACCGGACGATCAATCAAAGAAGAGCCGTCTCCAAAAAAGCTAACTGTTGAGGGAGAAACCATAGCTCCAGCAAGGAGCTGGGAAAAATTATCAAAGTAGACGAGAAGAAACCAACAGCGGGAGAGTTGAAGAAAGCGGAAGGACTAAACCCACGAGAGATCGGAAACAACGGAGAAATGAGCATAGATCTGTGAAGGCCGGAGAGGAGATAAAATGTTGGTAGAAATTTGGGGCTTAGGGTTTCATGTGAAGCTGGACAGTTTTGCCCCTGAGATTTAACAGACATTTGTGAACTTAACGGATGAACAGTACCGTATATATTAATCTTCGGTCGGGGTCAGTAGATGAGGTACCGTTCTGATAGTTAAAAGGATAAGGTACTAAAGTTTAGTCAGCCCAAAAGACGGGGTACTGTTTAGATAATTTTCTCTAAATTCTGTTCTAATAGGATCTACTATCTTAGAATCTTAGATTTCTAATTACCTAGAAAGTGTGCTGGCACACTTGTCTCCTTTGACAGGCAACCGAGTTATACAGTTACAGATTGAGTTGTGATTAAGAGAGTCGAGATTTGATTCTGGTAAGTCCACGGACTTACTTAGCTGGCTTCTTGTATGAGTGTAATGTGTATGAGTGGTGTTTGTTAGTTATGATAAACAACGAAAAACCGGATTAGGCCGACTTTATTATTTACGTAATTGATCCAAGTGTATGATAATGGGTCGTGACATCATCTGCCTAGCTCTTGCGAGAGTCTAGGAGGTTCCCTGCGACCAGCCCAGTCCGGTAGACGGTCAGATGCATTAGTACCATTCCGCATTGGTAAACGGGGACAGGGTCGAGGTTTGGGAATCCCTCGTGTCACAAAATAAGTATCATTAGTAATGACATATCACCTAATTAAAGATAATAAAAGGATTGAGTGTTGCATGTTGATTGTGTATGATGTGTGATTGTGCTTTTACCTTTATACTTATGCATAGAATGTTAGCTAACGGTTTTATACCGCTTGTAGATGCCTTGCAGGTTAAGACAGTTGTAGAGAGATCCGGAGGAAATGGTCAGTCGGGTACACGTACTCATTTAGTTGGGGACGAGGTTGTCTTATATACTTCATATGCGTCGTTTTAGTACCTTTGATTTGTAAGGCTAATACATATTTTCATGTATATATTGTTTAAAGTTTTCAAATGTTTTTAATATTTTTTGCCTTGTTGTAAGATCCTAGTAAAATTGTTGTCAAACTAAGGTCGGGACCCATTGTGATGTGATATGCCAAGCAAGGAATCGTCCAGCCTCGCACCTTGGATCTCCTTGGCTCGGGAACTTCTTTCCTCATAATCTCACTTCGGAATTGGGATCTCCTTCGTCCTCCTAGCCTCGCACCGTAAGGACACCACTCGGCCTCTCACCTTGTGGGTTTCGAAACTTCGGCCTCTCACCTTAGTCTCTAGGTTTGTTTTTCTTAAAAGCGAAAACACAACTTTGGATTGACTCAACTCTATAATCTGATTAAAAACGTTTGTGGGAGAGGCCTTATATAGGCTGAAAATTCAGCACCTAACTCCCAACATTAAAGGCTTACAAGTTCAAGAGTTGTGACATTAAACAAAGAACAAACCTACTTTCTCCACCTACTTTTCCACCTACTTTTCTCCACCTACTTTTCCATAATTGATACATAAATTCATGCAAAATATATGAATAATATGAGGATAATATGCTGCATAAAATATGTATTGGGTGGACGTGCATATGTTTTGTATAACCATCTTTCATGCGTCCATGCGTGATCTTGGTCAAAAACCCACTCAAGTATAAACGCTGCTTCATTGTCGGGTCATTTTCACCCTCTTCCTCTTGGAGTCTCGACTTCTCATAAACTATAAAGTGGTAGATCTTGAAGATACCTTCGAAAGTAGTACTTGTAGGTCTTCTAACTCCAAACGAAGCTCCAGATATAGGCATTTTACTGAGAGTGCATACATTTGACAACTTAGCCGGATCGAGCGAAATATGACTTAACTTGACCACACTCGGAGTGAACATTTTCGGCTTCATCTTGGGGCTCTCGGGGATCACATCATCCCCTTTCCCTTGAAAAGGATTCGTCCTCGAATCCGTCATACCTCTCTCAACTTCGTCTCCATCATGTCGAGATGCTTGACTACGATCCGGGTTCAAGAGAAGGGGAGGAAACCTTCTCCTTATCTCAACTAGTTGGGCTTCAATTTTGTCCAAACGTTGGTCGATTCGATTACCACCACTTCTATTGTCGTTGATGTTCGGTGGTGATGGAGGCACAGGATCCGGTAGACGAGGACGCTGGGATAGTGGAGCAGCCTTCATTGATGGTATAGGCGGTGATATGTACTTTTTTTTGCCCGTTTCTTTTTTAACTCGGCTCGTTGGAAAATAAGCCGCCTCTTTCATCCATTTTTCGACCGCTCTACGGCGCCGATCTTCCTCTTCTTTTTTTCGAGCCTCCTTTTTTTGACGACGACGTCGGTCTTCTTCCTCTTGTTTACGAGCTTCCTCTTCACGGCGACGGGCTTCTTTTCTCTTTCTTCGTCTTCGTAGTTCTTCATAGACGGCCTCGTAAAGATCGTCTTCCATTTCACTCAAACGAAGATAACCATCGTCATACTCTCGAATAGCCCATCGAACGTATTCTTCATTTATTGTTCTTTTTCGATCGCGTCTTGACATTCTCGAACAATTCACAACCCGAAAGCTTGAGAAACTCACGCCGTTGGGCTCTGATACCACTTGATTTAACTTGACAACGCTTTGAGTGAGCATTTTCGGCTTCATGTTGAGGCTCTCGGGGATCAC
Source organism: Fagopyrum esculentum (assembly GCA_033239045.1). Taxonomy (NCBI): domain Eukaryota; kingdom Viridiplantae; phylum Streptophyta; class Magnoliopsida; order Caryophyllales; family Polygonaceae; genus Fagopyrum; species Fagopyrum esculentum. Next base: position 66,825,521 of record BSUD01000007.1, read on the forward strand.
ATCACATTGTGAGGTCCTAACCAGTAGCTCCCCGAGTTCTTAGAATTTGAGGTGTTACAATGGACTTACTTAGCTGGCTTCTTGTATGAGTGTAATGTGTATGAGTGGTGTTTGTTAGTTATGATAAACAACGAAAAACCGGATTAGGCCAACTTTATTATCAACGTAATTGACCCAAGTGTATGATAACGGGTCGTGACATCATCTGCCTAGCTCTTGCGAGAGTCTAGGACGTTCCCTGCGACCAGCCCAGTCCGGTAGACGGTCAGATGCATTAGTACCATTCCGCGTTGGTAAACGGGGACAGGGGCGAGGTTTGGGAATCCCTCGTGTCACAAAATAAGTATCATTAGTAACGACCTATCACCTAATTAAAGATAATAAAAGGATTGAGAGTTGCATGTTGATTGTGTATGATGTGTGACGGTGCTTTTACCTTTATACTTATGCATAGAATGTTAGCTAACGGTTTTATACCGCTTGTAGATGCCTTGCACGTTAAGATAGTTGTAGAGAGATCCGGAGGGAATGGTCAGTCGGGTCCACGTACTCATTTAGTTGGGGACGAGGTTGTCTTATATACTTCATATGCCTCGTTTTAGTACCTTTGATTTGTAAGGCTGATACATATTTTTCATGTATATATTGTTTAAAGTTTTCAAATGTTTTTAATACGTTTGTGCCTTGTTGTAAGATCCTAGTAAAATTGTTGTCAAACTAAGGTCGGGACCCATTGTGAGGTCCTAACCAGTAGCTCCCCGAGTTCTTAGAATTTGGGTGTTACAGTAATTCTATTAAAATGCTAATGTAATAAAAAAAATTTCAATGTATAAAAAGATAGTTATGTAAAATTCCAATCTACAAAACTTTAATAATGTATAATAAATTTAAAATGTACAAAATTTACTAATGTATAATTTTGTTATTAATTTACTAATGTATAATTCCAATCTACAAAACTTTACTAATGTAAAATAAATTTAAAATGTACAAAAATTAACTAATGTATAATTTTTTTAATAATTTACTCAATAAGTAATTTTATTTATTTACAAAAAATGTACAAAAAATAACTAATGTATATTTTATAACTAAAATAACTATTAACTAATACTTATAACTTTATTTTTTTTTAAAATCATGTGTCAAAGCGCCGGTTTGGCAGTTTGAGGATAGCCGTTTTAGATTTAGGTTTGTGACCCATGTCTACTCATGACTTGTACGCTCAAGGAAACTCTCCTCACTCTCAAGAGTTTTTTGGTGACGTTATTGACTATAATAGAAGAGTCAAACTATGACCAAGAAGATCCACCAAACAAGGAAGAAGGATTAGAGCAAGAAGGAGTTTCAGAGGAAGAAAATTGATCGATTTTTATATAAATCGACCGATTTTTATATAAATCGGCCGATTTTTATATAAATCGACCGATTTTTATATAAATCGGCCGATTTTTATATAAATCGACCGATTTTTATATAAATCGACCGATTTTCCTGTAAGAAATATCGAGTGATTTTTTGTTGCTGATTTACTTCACTGAAACGAGTTTACAAAAGATCCGGCCATGATCTTCTATATTTTGAAAATTATATCTTGTTATAATTCCTTAAAACTCTCACATTATCTTAAGGGATTATTTAGGTTCTATCTTTTTAGATTATATATTTTTATATCTTAAAGATATCTTTGCAAGATTATCTTTAAGTATATATTTTCTTAGTTTTTGTAGGATTAGTCTCCCTTATTAATAGCCTTAGTGGGGGAGATTGTTTGGAAGATTAGATTTGATATATTTTCCACAAATTGTGTGAACTTGCAGTTTTGTTTACGAAGTTTGTATTTTATTCATTATTATTCAATCAAAAAGAGAGCTTTTGGTTGAATCGTTGTAAAGTTCTTGCTAGATTGTGCTTGTGTGTGTTAATCTTATTGAAGGTTGGTGCTCCTGGTCAATTCTAGTCCCTCTTTGTGCTTGTCTTAATTAGAAGACTTGTGTAAGGTTACAGAAGTGTTGGTTAAGGCAATCTTCTCGTTTTAGGGTTTTGACAGATCATTGGTCAAGGTTCTTTTGTCGAACTATCTTGGTTCATATCTTCCTATATTTCTTTCATTTATCATTCCATATTCATCTTCTTATCTTTCCATATCATTCATTAATCCATGTTCTGAGTTTCACGAAAAATTGTCCTGTTCTTGGAGAAAATCGGCCAATTTATTCCTTAGAACAACCCGATTTTATCCCAGTTAAAGACTTTCAATCTAGATCGGGAATTGGGGCTTATCCCCACATCAGGTCTACGGGTAGTTGGAGTGCAATGGACGTCGGCAAGATGTAGGGATGACCATGAGCGGTATACCAAGGCATGTATGCATCCTCAACAAGCCACGGAGACGTAGCTAATATCAACTCAACCAATGAAAATCGATTGGTGGAATCCAGGGTAAGGGCACGGTCTTCACGTACCCAAACTATCGTAGGAACTAATCCGGCATATACGCCTCCTCGATGTCGGATATCCGTATAATACTCCGATAACGAGAAACAGCAAACTCTCCTCTAAAATCAAGCACTTGATCATCATACGGGGTAAAATACACGTCATTCGCCCTCATCTGGTCCAATTGCGCTTGCAATGCTTGTAGTTGGTCTATACTAACGGCGGTGTCTTCGGGACAGAAAGTTGCGAAGACCAACGTGTATGTCCATGCAACTATGGATCCTCCACTGATGCACAACCAATGATGGAAAATGTGCGTAAATCCAAAATTGTATGAAAAGTTAATTAATTATCAAACATAAAATTATGTTTTACAAAGGAAAATATTTATGAAACCATACCTATAAAAGTGTAGTACAACCTCCCATCGTCTTCACTTTCATCCTAGTAGCGTCCCCAAACATCCATATAGAAATGCAAGGGTTTGGCTGCCCCAAGCATACGTGTATCTCCTCACAAGATCTCGTACTAGGTCAATAAGTCATGGTCACGTCATGTTGGTACATTTGTCGACTACTAGGTCAATAACAAATATGCAAATGCAATAGCGTCATGGGGATGTTGTGGAAGGTCCAACATGGTTGTGGCTCTAGTCCTAATAGTGTCGCAATATAGCTGTCTGGACTGCCGTCTCTCATCCGCGGGAGATAACCTAAAAGACTCTAAAAAAGCCAATCATGCCTAACACTATCATCAATGGAAGTCAAGAATGCATCTTCATCAACTACAAGTCCCATAATCACCTGAGCATCGTGCAACGCTATACGCATCTCCCCCCACGGCATATGAAATGTGTTTGTCTTGGGGTGCCACCTCTTGACAAATGCCGTTGTGTCTAGTCAAACTAAACTAGGAATATGGGTCATCCAAATCTCGACGCTACTCCCCTAATCTACTAATCGGATCCAATCTCCTAACGTCCCTAACCATCCCAGGATCCTTGTACGATGGTTTAGAAAAAGTGGCATTATCTTAGATAAACAAACATTTAGAAAAATTATTATTAAACATTTGAAGGAAATATTTATACCGTCTCGGCCCATATAATGCTAGCTTTTTGGTCAATGTAGCATGTCAATAACACATGTATCTGCTTCTGCTCAACAAGTGCATGATCCTACTCAACATGTAACTGTTCTACCTAAATAGGTACCTGCTCGTGCTCCATATGTTATCTAGATGCGTAACACCCTGCGATGAGTCCTCTGTATCGTAATCCGGAACAAGTGATGACGGTTCCAAATCCTCCTCGTCGATGATATGATCATGTGCCTTAACGGATGCATTAACAGATGTATCCAGTGATGCGTCAACAGATGCCTCAAAGGGTGTCTCAACGGATGCCCTGACAAGTCTATGCCGCCGAGCTTTAGCCTCTCGACGGGCGATTGATGTGACAAGTCTATCTTCTCGCTTCTTCTTCTCTCTAATATATTTCATCACAATCTGAATTTATTTTTAAATACAAAATTTAATTTTGTGAAATTATAATTTTTTTTGGGTCATCTTCTTCGCCGGAATCACCATTAGAGATCCCGTTTCAAAGCTTGCAAAAAACTCATAAAAACACAAAAAAAAAAAAAAAACACTAAATTTCGTAGATGATCCAATTTCAATTATTCCTAAACTAACCGAATCTTACTAAACTAACTAAATTCAAGGCTAAAATCATCATAAAAAAAAATAACAAAAAAATAAAAACGATAAAAATAACTTGAAACCGATTCACAAGTTGACTTTTACTTTGAGATTGATGTGAACTTCCGACATTTGAATCTCAAACTATTGTTGAGTCTTGATTGCGTGTTTAGTAAACAAAAATTTTCGGTTTTGAGAGAGGGGTTGCGCGGCGGAAGTGAAGAAGAAGAGTGAAGGAGAGGGGAAGAATCCGTCCGAGTGCCCTAGTTATTGGGCTTTGGCGTGCGGGCCGAGTTCGAATGCATCCCATTTGAGAACCTCTCAGACTCCGCCCGCGCCATCTTGTTATTATTATTTGACCGTGCCAATAACATTACTCATTGACCACCATCAGTTATCTGATTGAATGTGCAGATTTGGTACAGTTATTATGTCAAGTAAATCAAATCATATCCACGGCCACGGTCCTACCAAAAAAAAATCATATCCACACATATGCAAAAATACAATTATATATTCCTTTTTTCTTTTTAGATTTTTTTTCTACTTCTTCAAGCTTTACAAAATGAATTTGGGTGATGGAAATTTTACAGCAGACGGACAACGTATGTATACTTCATGTTTCCTGCTGTTGCTGCTCATCTTCTGCTGGTTGTTGTGTTCGAACCCGGCTTCTCAAATCTTCAAATGCTTTCATGCTTTCAGCATCAAACCCTCCAGCAAACTGCAAATCACAACCATGTCACACACGCAACATCTTTCTTCTTGCACTATCTAAACTCAGATTAGATTAAGGGACATTGTGTTAGTTACCTGATGAACCCGGAATGCAAAGCGGATTCCTTGTAGCAGCACAAACTCCCTATTTGGTTCCTTCTCAGGCCCAGTAAGCAAATCAAGCTCTGATGCCACACGCTTCATGTACGTTCTTGCTAATTGCACAGATGACAGCTTGATCTGAAAATAACAGCCGACTCGTCAAAATGCTTATTGCCCATCACAACCCAAGATTTTTCTTTTAAGTTTTCTAGTAACTACCTTTCCCACAACACCCGAATCCATCAACCAATTAACCGGGATTCCGAACTCTCTATAGCGAGAAATGGCCATGTCTCGTGTACGTAGGAGTGCATATACGCTTTGTTCCACCCTACAGAAACGTGGATTTGGAGTAATTACCATCCACCCGATCATACTAAGAACAAATAGACAGTGTAGGGAAAATGTGCATACTTCTCAAGCATAGAGTACATTTTCTTCAAAGCAGTTTCGCAGGGAAGTTTGGGATCGTCTTCATATGATGTAATCTTCTTCTCTAGCTTAACTAGATCTTGGTACTCAAATGCAGCCTCTCTTAGTGCATCTGCTTTGCTTTCAGGCCAGTCAAAGTGCTTCAGAACTGCACGCTCATCAACCTTTTTAAAAAGAACATGTTAGACAAGTTTCAACACATCAGCAAAGTGTACATATATAGTTAAAAGGTGTTGAGGCATACCAAGAAAGAAAGTTCCTCGTCTAGCCAATTCACAAATGCTACCAAGTCCTCAATATTTGCGAACGATGCTGCCCGGACTTCACTAGCTAATGATTCTACAAATTCACCTTGAGTTTCCACGTCAGCTTTCACCTGAATCACAGTGTTCATAAGTTAAAAGATGCAACATAGAAGATAATGACAAGGCATGATGATATTCAAATGAGCCATACAGCTAAGAGGAAGGTTGATTTGTTCTCAATCTCCCCAATCATATTGCTTCTTGCGTCCGTTGTATTTGAACCAGTTGATATCAAAGAGGTTGTATCCTTCTTCGCTTCGCGTTTCATCAATGATTGGTAAAACTCGACAACCTCAGGAGCTCGGTGGACCTTATCTCCACCACCTAGTCCCTTTGACAGGCTTCCGGGTGGTGGAGGAGGTGGAGGGGGCCCACCTGGTGATGGAGGCGGTGGAGGTGGACCCGACGATCCTCTGCTTGAAGGAACTACATTTGACTCACTCGCCCCCCCTGCTGCTGGCTTAGGTGGAGGCCTAGCCACCCTAGGAGCCCGCTTTTCGATTTGTGCTAGTTTTAAACTGCTTACCGCAGGGGAATTCTCCATTTTGGCATCAGTATTTGGAGAACCTGAACTAGCCGAAACAAGAGGCTTCTCCTTAATTTGAGCAAGCTTTGGAGGCAAAATTGCTCTGTCTTTTTCCACCTTCATCTTTGAGTCATTTCCAGTAAAGCTTGATTTATCTCCAAATCTTTCAGCTCTTGCTTGGCCTGCCTTTTCCTTGATCTCCTTTTCACGCTCTAATGCTAGCTTATGCCGATCTTTGTATGCAGGATACTTGTCCTCTAGGACTCCTTCAACTGATTTTGACATGAGCTGAAATGAAGACGCGACTGAATTGAGAGAGTCTGTGAATCCTTCATCTTGATCCTGTTCCACTTTCCCAAAGGAAGTGATTGCAACACTATCACCTGCATTCCTAAGCATTAGACTCTCGAGTGGGCCCCTAGACCGCTGACTCATGCTTGTCCTGATTGGCGAGCCTCCACCAAAGGATCTAGCAGGAGATGAAAGAGTACTTGAATCATCTTTGCTTCTTCCCCATCTCTTCAGCTTTTGGATTAAACTCGGCTTCTTACTTGCACTACTGTATCTACTAAACGAACTGTCCATTGAGGCATTATCAAAATCTTCACTACCTGGAGAAGATGGGTGAGAAAAGTTGCTGTCAACGTCCGTGTCTCCTTGTCCACGCTCTGATCCCGCGTACTCCATCATGAGTTGCTTTGCCTTCTCTTGAGATCTCGGGCTCAAGCTCTTGCTAAGATCACGAGCTGATGCTTTCCCTGATGGGGTCTGGTAGTTCCTTAGTTCATACCTCAAGCACGCGTTCACCCAACGAAGATAAACCAACTCTTCAACTTCACTAAACCGGTTTATTTGAAGCCCTTCAACTTGCTTCAGCAAGTCTTCATTTGTATGCCTTAGAATGTTCACCTCCTCCCTTGCCTTTGCAACCATTTCACTCTACATCAACATGAAACAGGCATCCAAAAACTGTTATCCAATATCACTTGCAGCATAATTACAACAACAGCCATACGAGACAGTTTCAGATAAGAACATAATCATACAAGATATGAGCAATGATGAAACTTTTGGTAGAACTACCTCTGTCTCGCTTGAGAGGGTGGCGATTCTAGCCTGAGCAGCATCCAGTTTTACCATAAGCTCGCGCTTTTCATGTTGAAGCTCAATGTTCTTTCTCTTCAATTGCGGAACTTCTATCTCCAGTTCTTTGAAAGCCTTGAGTTTCCTCTCAACTTCTGCTTCTCTTCTAAAGGCTTCCTCCTCTTTAGCTTGAAGTGCACCAACCTGCTGCTTAAGCAACAAAAGATGACCTTTAGTCTGATTGGCTTCAAGCTGAATTTGCTTCTGCAACTCCTTGATCTTCTTTCTAGCACTTTCTAGATCCTTCCTAGCTGAAGCACCCTTTACAACCTCTTCTTGAAGCTTCTTTCTCTCGGCTTGCAATGTATTAATAGTAATATTAAGCATATCAATCTCGACTGTCTTGATCTTGAGTTGCTTTTGCAGCTCCAGAACATCCGACTCCTGCTCTTTCAGTCCATAATACTCAAGCAATTCGCCTTCTAGCCTCACTTCCCTTTCTTCTAATTCCTTCACTAGGCCTCGTAAGCGTTCAAGCTCAGCAGCATTGAGTGCCGCTTCAGCTTCATAGACCTTGTCTCTCTCAGACTTGATTTCAGCACCGAAGTTTCCACTTGAAAAGGGCACTTCAATTGCACCGGATAAAAGCTCCTCAAATTCAAGCTCATCTTCTTCAATGTTATAATTCCTGGTGTGAGATGAGTTAATTATATCACTTATCTGCTTCACTTCTTCCTCCTCTTCCTCTTCACCCTACAGTAATTTTGCAAGACATTAGCCACGCACAGTTGATGATTCATATTGTTTCTAGTCTAATAAACGACTATATATACTCACATCCTTTGGCTTGTAATCGTTGCTGAAACTGAGCTGCTCTTTATCCTCTTCTTCATGCTGGAGTTCTTCTAAGCTTCCTGCAACATCTTAAAAATTGGAACATAGAAAGCAAATCGAAGCAGAAGAATTTGTGAAAGATTGAATACATACCTGAGGCTGAGGGTAGGACCTCGGTTGAAGGTGGCTTGGGGGACTTAACATTGATTTGCCTGACAGTGTAGGCTGCGATAGAGGCAGCGACCAGCAAACCCAACCTAGCTATCATGTAGTCTCTCTTGGCATGAAATTGAAGTCAATTATAGAAGCTCTACACTTCCATCTAAACGCTAAACCCATCCAAACCGGGAGGAATAGGGTTTTGGAACTCGAAGCCTGGACAAGATAACCATGAATGCACCTTCTAAAGGGAAAGATCCTGAGTTTGTTAGATTTAAGGGCCCTGAGGGTATCAGGCATCCAAAAGAAGGTGAAGCTAAGTGCTATAGCAGCCATTAAATAACAAGTGGCCCATCTTTCTCTGTGAGGAATGGATGAATCGTTTCTGTTTTCACCATGTTTATTCAGTAAGATTTGAAGGATGTTCAGATGCTCTTTTGTCGTGTATCTACAAATCCAATCCAATCGATAAGAATGGAAAGGTTTAGATAAAACTCCTTTTGCCGTTGAAAAGGTTAGGTGCTTGGCCTAGTTCCTGGTCACACAAACTTGAGCATGTTATTAATGCTCAACTGCTTCATGTCCGGGGAGGAGGCTGCATGTAGATGTGGACCAACCATGACCATCTCATAAACCCTACAAGTAACTAAAGAGTTTGAATTAGTTGGTCCGACATTTTTGGCTCGGCTTAAACGGGTAGTCTTTGTGGTGGTGTCTTTCGGATCGGTCTCAAACTGGTTCAGGGTAGTTTTGGGACGGAAGTCGTAAATGCACAGTGATGCTTTTCGTTGAGGCACCACGGTTACGGGACGCGACTGCCACGGTCACGCATCCCGTAACCGTGACAGTTTTGCCCTACTTCACGCAGTCGCATCTCGTAGCCGTCACCCTTCTTAGTTCGAACGATGAAAGCGAAGTAGAGGTGAAGACGATCGAAGCGAAATCGAACCCAAATGGAAGCCAAATACGAAGGTGAATTAAATGGATCAAAGCAGTGACGGTGATAGACCGTTCCAAAAGCGTAAACACACCCCAAACGAGGTAAACGTTTACGAGTTTTCGATTTATCGTTTTTTCTCGTTTTTGAAAATCGGAACGGATTCGGTTGATTTGTGTTGTTAATGTGGCTTGTTTTAGGTTAGATATGTTTAGGGTTAAAATAGTGTTGATTGTGGCTGAAATGATCGGATTTGGAAAAAACCATTCGCAAATCCGCCATCGAAGGCGGATTTGCGAAGAAGATGAACAGTGGCTCCACGGTCACGGGCTCCGTAACTGTGGTTCCACTGTTCATAATGCATTGCATTCTCTTTGCATTATAATGCAAAGGAATGCATTATGATGCATTATAATGTAAAGGAATGCATTATAATGAATTAAAGTTAATAATTTAAATTAAAAAATTAAATTTTAAATTTAAATTAATTTATATAAATACAATTTTGAGTTACAAAAATTGAATTTGAATTAATTTAAATCAACAATCATTTGACGACTCTTTCGCTGGAATCGACCACGCCCTCATACATGCATTTGTCGAGCGGTGGCATCTGGAGACCAGCAGCTTCTATCTACCACAGGGTGAGATGACCATCACCCTCCACGATGTAGTCATCATCTAGGCATTAGGTTTGATGGAGATGCCTAGTGACACCTTTGTCTGCACGAGAGCGTATCAAGTGGCTGAGTTGCATCTTCCATATACTAGAGGCCGAGGCTCGGGGGCACCAGACAGCTCTACGTGTCGATGCGTTGAGGACAAATTTTGATATTATTCGACGCGACCCAGTCACCCAGCTGAGGATGTTGCTCTGTATTTCTCCTCTTCTTCTTGGGGTCACCATTGTTCGTCGATAAATCGACGAACAAGATTCGACCTTGGTTGATCGATTTAGTACGTGATCACCACCGTACAGGAGGCTTGGCTTGGGGCATCGGTGTATTGGCGTACTTGTACTCGTACGTATTATTATCACTCTACTTCACTAATTAATAAATTTCATTTATTATTATTATTATTATTATTATTATTATTATAAATGACAAATCTAAACTTTCCGTACAGTATGATGGGCGACGCTTCACGGATGAAGGTGAAGACGATCGGATGTTGTATGTCACTACTTCAGGTAAGAGTTGTCATTTGTTGTCCTCGTGCCAAAATGAAGATGCAAGTCGTACCAAGCTCGAACAATTGCTTCCTTGTATGGGATTAGCCATGTACTTTCCAAATACCCCATCAACCTTGGATAACCTTGCCAGTACACTTTCATCTCACCCAAACGCCGGTCGTAACTCTCAGGAGATCTAGATTCAATAAGAGTATGATAGTGTGATGCAAAAACTGCTTGTAATTCCTTTGACCGTGTTACCGCACAAGATATATGTTGAATGTTGCACTTTATAAGAAATGTGCAAATCACGTGCTTCACATCCGGAAAAACAACACCGAGTGCACTTATGAGTCTTAGCTCTCTGTCCGTCACAATCACCGCGGTGTAACATTTTCGCACACATGTCGGAGTCTCCGTAATGCCCACTCGTAGTGATTGGTGTTTTCCTTGACCATGAAAACAAATGTTATTGCAAACGTCAACCTCGTGCTAGTGATACCGACAATCTCTAACAACGACATCTTGTACCTATAGAGGGCACATTAAGAGTTTTGTTCGACTTCATACCAAAAGTGCATGAAATATATAAAGAGTCGTAAAACAAGTATAATAAAACTTACACGTTCGTCTTGTACGTCGTGTCCATTATGATGACATAAGGAAATAGGTTGAGAAGATGTCTTGAATCCGGATGCATGATGAAAAAGTTTGAAACTTTTTCCGAATCCGAGCATCTTCTCACATTGACGTAATAACGATGTTGCTCTAACATATGGAGTGCTTGTTGGAGAGTACTTTGTCCTTCGGCTTGTAGCTTCCTAATCTTCAGTTCAGCATTGTATATTTGTGTTATTGTCTAACGTTGTAGGGTTCATCTAACTTTATTGACTTCAAAATATTTCTCGGCTTGAAACCTGACCCAAGCTCACGTTCCACCCTCCGAACCTGTTTCTCCGTCAATCGGCTGGCATATGTGTGTCCCTTTAACTACTTGGGAAGTGTATGAGTGTGCACTCCGTTTATAACATGCAACGTCTATTTCTCAACCTTGCTTTGTACGCGCTCAAGCTCAAAAGAACATCCATCTTTTCTTAATTTATGTGCTCGGATAAAAGACGACTTGGTATCAAGATCAACGTCTTCTTCTTACGAGGGTTCCAAAACGTTCGCATGTCAAACGAAACGTAACGAATCCCCTAGCGTTTCTCTACAACCTACTAGTAACCAACACCGTGTTCATAGTTCCTCCCATGAATCGAGCCCAATCCACCATTGTCTCGCGATCTTGGAAAAAATCGCAAATTTCAAACATTCGCGTATAATCAGTCCCTTCGTCACGAGAATAATTCGGAAGACCCTAGTTCACATAGATAAGAAAAGTATAAGATTTCTTGTTTTTTGGTTTAATCCTCAATGATTACTAGTTTTACAAAATATAAATTCAAATCATAAAAACATAAATTATATCAAATGTTTCTAACATAAATTACAATTATGTCTAACATTTCTAACATAAACATACAATTATATCTAACATTTTTAGTTTTTCTAGTTTTTCGGTTATAAAGTACTTACCTCGAAATGTCGAATAAACTCGTCTGGGTCACTAAATTTTGTATCGTCGAACGGAATCATCATCTCATCATCCTCATGTGTTGACATTCTCACAACTGTTTTTTGGAAGATTTTGTGAGCGTTATTCACCTTTTCTTTTACTAATATATAACCGATGGAAATTAACAACGTTCAAATTACAACGGTCACTTTTATTAACGTTACACAACGTTTGAATTACAATGTTCAAGTCTCAACGGTCACATTTTGTGACGGTTACGGGATGCCTGACCGTGACGGTCACGCATGATGTAACCGTGGTGCATTAACGAAAAGTATCACCGTGTCCATAACACCCCTCTTTTGAAATGTGGCTCGAATATGCTCACATCAATTGGGTTCATGAGTTTTTCATTGATTAATCTTTTTTTTTTATTTCGGCTAAAATAGATAAAATTTATTTGAACTACGTGATAACTATCATGTTTATTTGGGGATATTGTCGGATTTGTTTATATATTAAGTACAAAGAAAGAGAAATATAGAAATCTAGTAAAAATTTTGTTTAAATTTGGTATTAACGATCATGCTTGATTGCAAAGTAGATATGTCATCCATTTCGGATTGACACATGATATAATTAATTCGGTTTTAATATTTTGGAGTGGTTTGGATTAGGAGTGATTTGTGGACTTTGTGTAAGGGAATTATGCATAATCGATCTTTGATTTAGTTGATCCAACGGTTCATATTAGTCCACCTCATTTAAAAATTTATAATCAACGCATTGACAACTTGTAATTTGTAGAAGATACGCTTACAATTTTATTTTTTGTAAAATCTATTTTGAAAAGAATGGATGTGGTGCTATTAAATGATATGGACTAATCTCAACCGTTGGATAATTTAATCAATGACTGAAAATGCTCTATAATGTCTTACTAGATAGTTTAGGTTACGCTTGAACTTTATCCCCATAATAGATTATGAAATTTAGCTATCCATAATAACTTTCTAGTATGTTAATATGGCATAATGTTGTATTATTAATTAATTGGGTAATCATAATATATAAATTTACTACCAATAATTTAGTTTTAGTTGAGAACGTAAATTTCTAAAATAAAATGTTTAATTTGTAATTTATTCAGGTTCCTTTGTGGGTTTGAGTCATTTTCTTATTGGGGTATATTTTGGATCGGGGTTACTTCGATTCGGATGTATCACGGGTTTAGGTTAAATTGGGTAAGATCTATGACTTTTTGTTGTGATGAATGTTCGGGTTTGGTCGGATACATTTTTTTTTGTAGGACTAGTTTATGTGGGTGTTGTCCTTTGGGTAGGGAGTAAAAAAATTGATACTGAGCTCCGGAGTATTTTTTTTACCGTTGATGTATTTGATCCAACGGTCCATATTAGTCCACACCATTTATTGATTTACGAGCACCACAGTGACATTTTTTGTGATTATATGAAGTTCAGGCAACATTTTTGTCCTTTTAAAAATCTATTTTAACGGTGACAATTTTGTAATTTTAAAAAGGTGTGGTGAGAAGGCTTTTGTTCAGGTACGGTTCATTTATTGCGGTACGGCCGTGCGGCTGAACGTAGAGCCGACACGTGCCCCGAAATTTTTTTTTTCGGAAATGAATGAAATTTTTTTTGAACTACCATATTATAATTTATGCACTCTTCTCTTATAAACTTTGAACTATTCCCATATAATTCATGAACTATTACTTTTTAATATATTATATCAAATTATTTATAAATTAATCGTTTATATGTTATGAACTATTCAATTGTAATTCATGAACTATCATTTTATAAGTTATGCACTATCCTTTATAAATTTTGCACTTTGAACTATTCTATTATAATTCATGAACTATCCTTTTATAAGTTATGAATTATCCCTTAATAAGTTTTAAACAATTACTTTCACTCCTTTATAAATTTTGCACTATGAACTATTCTATTATAATTCATGAACTATTCTTTTATAAGTTATGAATTATTCCTTAATAAGTTTTGAACTATTACTTTCACTCGTTTCTGAAAAAAAAAAATAAAAAATTCGGGACACGTGTCGGCTCTACGTCCAGCCGCACGCCCGTACCGGAATAATGTGCCTTACCTGAACAACACCCGTAGTGAGAATATATTTTGTTCTATTAGTTCAAACTGTTTGTTCTAATGATTTATATTTTTGTTGAATTAGTTCAAATTGTTTTTTTTACTAGTTCTTATTTTTAACACTTTTTTCGTTCAAAGTTTTTTGAATTAATAGTATAACAATTTTGAAATTTTTTATTCTAGTTTCCCCTCCTTCTGTTAATTCAAATTGTTTGTTGTAAAGGTTCATATTTTTGTTCAATTAGTTCAAAATGTTTGTTAGTAGTTCTTTTTTTTTTAACACTTTTTCATTCAGAATTTTATACATTTTCGTTCATTTTTTTTTTGAATTAATAGTATAAAAATTTTGATGTTTTATTCTAGTTTTTTCCCATTTCTTCTCTTAGTTCAAAATGTTTGTTCTACTAGTTCATATTTTAGTTCAATTAGTTCAAACTGCATGTTTAGTAGTTCTTATTTTTTAACATTTTAAAATATTTATAATATTAGTTCAAAATTTTTTATTCATGTTTTTCCCCCTTTCTTCTCTTAGTTCAAATAAGTTGTTCTAATAGTACATCTTTTTGTTCAATTCGTTCAAAATATTTGTTCTAGCAATTCTTATTTTTTTAACACTTAGTTTAAATTGTTAATAATATTAGTTCAAATTTTTGGTATTATTAATTTGAAAATTATTTATTGTTAGTTCAAACATTGTGTTTTATTAGTCCAAAGATTGTGTTTTATTATTTCAAACATATGCAAGTAACAAAGTGCATAAAAATATCACTACAAAATTAACAATGTAATAATATGTAAATTCATTATAGAAAATATCAGAAGTGATAGTGTATACTTTTGAACGAATTGAACTAAAATTATGAATTGAGATAATAATTGTTGTAGTTTTATAATAAAAATTGCAAGTATGTCACCGCGTCTCCCGTTCAAAAGTAGATTTCAACAGGACAAAATTGTCCTCGTACCCTCTAAATATTGCAAAATTGTCACCACATCTCTCTTAAATTATTAAATATCGTCGATAAATGTACTTCATTGAATCAAATATATCAACGGCTCAAATTTCTCCGTACGGCCTTACCAAAAACTCCCTCCTTAACTGAAGTATTCCCTAAAACTGAAGGAAAAATCCTCAAGGAACGTTACTATTTGAAGGTACACTTTGTCAACTTGTGTACCAAGGACATAATCTATTTTAGATTACTTTTTATTCTTAATTATTAGAATCATTTTTTAAATCGAAATTATAATCTGTCTTTAAAACAGATGTTTTAAAAGTTGTTAATTCGTACAAAAGGTCATTCAGATAGAAGCAAAGTTGCATGAAGATTACAGTTTAATTATATTGAAGCATAATTGAGTTTGCCCTTTTTGGCATTGTTTGTGCGTGAAGAGTGAAAAGACAAGCAGAATTAAAGAATTGTAATTATATGGGATAATAGTTGTCATTATGTAGAGTGATAGGGAAGCCACATAAATACGATAAGGGTTAGATCGTTGGATAGTGCAAGTAAAAGGCCACAAATTGTCCACGTTCCACTCATCAATTGCTCACTTGGCACACTACTCACTTTTCCCAAATACGTAGGACCACCTGTCATTTTCCGCTGTCCACCATGAGATATACGTTATTAGGGATGACAATGAGTCGTATGATGGGTGGTTGTATCACTTTCATCAATCATCTTATTCATGCTAAGAAATCGTTCACCCAAACTATTACCCACCCGAAAATCCCTTCACCCAAAATCCAAATATAACAATTCGACAACTCGATTACCCATGTGGCAAATTGACAATTCAAATTACAACTCTTCTTAAATGCAAAACATTATTAGTTTGAAACTAAGTTTGTCATTAGAAATCGAATTGTTATATAGATTTTCATTTTGATGGGCATTCAGCTCCCATCTACTTGCCAGACTTTGAAAAAATCAAACGATACTACAAACAATGTCTTAATTGTACAATTTTAAAAAGTATGTATTTAAGTTTATTACTTTCATTTGGAAAAAGAGTACTAATTCAGGGTTTAATTTCGAAGGGAGGTGGTAATATCATTTTTTTTTAATTAAATTTCGGTGAACGCCATGTCGTCTGGTGGGCCATGTTACGGTTTTCAATATTTTTCCTAAAATCGCAAACGAACCATCACCCGATCAACCATCAGCGGATGTCAACATCATTTTATCACGTTAAACGTATGTATGGTTCAGTTTATCAGATAATTATCTGTTACGGTTGATATTGACATCCCTAGTCATAGGTTTATAGGTTTATGTTTATAATTATTTGTTTAATTATTTTTATTTAAAACTTAGAGTTTCTCCATTCTACGGTAAGACCTTTTGAAATAATATATTCTAAGTATATGTTATAAAAAAGAAAAACAACCCAAAATAATAACAATTATCAACATTCAACCCAAAATAATATCAACATTGAAAATTACTGGGAGCGATACAAACTATCAACGTATTTACTCAAAATAATATGTCTTACTTTTTCGGCGAAAATACTAACTCCGA
Source organism: Fagopyrum esculentum (assembly GCA_033239045.1). Taxonomy (NCBI): domain Eukaryota; kingdom Viridiplantae; phylum Streptophyta; class Magnoliopsida; order Caryophyllales; family Polygonaceae; genus Fagopyrum; species Fagopyrum esculentum. The sequence goes on from BSUD01000007.1 coordinate 66,842,148, forward strand.
GGCTGATGTGAAACCCGGAATTTGACATGTCATCAAGAAATAATTATGTGACGTGGATTTTATTTTTTTTAATGAAATTAATAAAACATAAAAAAATTAAATAAGATAATTTATTTTTTTAAATAACAAATTCGAAACTATTTTTATTTAAAAAAATTTATAAAGTTTTTTTTTAAAAAATAAAATAAATTGTAAAAAAATATTTTTTTTAAATAATTTTTTTGTAATTTTAAAAAACTTTGTTGAATTTTATATATTTTAACTAATTTTTAAATAAAAAATCTATTGTTCAAAAATATTTTTTTATATTAAATTAATTAAAATATATACAAAATAAAATAAAATTTCTTTAAAGAATTCACAAGAAAACGATTTATTTTTAATATATGTATTACAATTTTTTCTTTTAAAAAAAAACTTTTACAAAAAAATTGTAATACTTTATAAAAAAAATAGTTACAAAAGTTATATTAAATAAAATAGTTAAAAAAAGAACTTAATTTATATTTTTAAAATTTTTATGTGTTATTAAATTAATTTTTTTTAAAATAATCCACATCATACAATTAATCCATTTTTTATGACATGTGAAATTCTAGTTGCCACGTCATCATCAGAGTTAGTATTTTCACCGGAATAGTAAGATATAATATTTTTTTTGGTAAATACGTTTGAAAACTCCACCATGTTTATATTGGTTTACAGGTGTTGATGATGGAAGATTTAAACACAAATGTAGTAGTTTGATACACTAATAATGTATTGAATATATTCTCTAGATGCTTGGTTGGTTTGAATTCAGTGCAGGATTTATCAAAGATTTCAAAGGCCTTGAGATGGACTTGAAGGGCCTTGAAATATTACACAAGGACAAGGAAGATAGTATTTATAAAGGGACGATCTCAGAGGCCTAGAAAAAATATAGTTGCACGAAACAAGGATTCAAATTACAAAGAAGATTTTTCAAGAATGATTTTCTCAACAAAAAGATCTCAGTGAAGATTTTTTCAACCGAAGATTAGAAATCTTTTTCAAAAGATTTTCTAAAACAGAAAAGCATCAAGATTTCTTCTCATTCGGTTCAACAAAAAACGAGAAGATTAAGGAGCTGAGGAATCAACGTGGTCTCAGGAGTTGAAGATCTATAACGTCTACCTCATCTCAAAACAGGAAGCGATCTTCATGGAGAAGAAGATTCATCGTCAAACGGTCATCTTTCCAAACGGTTAGAATACCTCTCCATAGAAGAGTATAAATGAAGATGATGATTGAAGAAGAAAAGAGACAAGATTACACGGAAACATCTTTACGTCTTAAAGCAACCCAAACATATTAATTTGATTCATTGTTTTTCTTTCTCTCTTTTTCCAAAAAGCTTTATCCCCTTAGAGAGAGATAAAACACAAGAGCTCCATTGGAAGATCTAAATAGTGTTATACTAGAGTGCGTGTTACTCTGCGAAGTAACTAGGCTATTATAGCTAGGTGAAGAGTTGGAGCTAGATCGTAGCATTGACTACAGTGAGACAAGAAGGGGATTTCTTCTAGTTTGTATCTAGGACTCTTTGAAGCTGATAATAGATAGATATATCCTAAGGCTATACCCTAGGACGGAGAGTAGGCTATATAGAGCCGAACTTCGTAAACATATCCTCGTGTCAATCTTTTACATTCCGCACTATATCTCGGTATTGTGACTAACTTTGTTTTGCAGGAGCACGAAGTCAAGACCTTTGAAAGTTGTTTCAAAGCCCTTGAAATCAAAGTTTCACAAAGATCTCAGATCGACATCAAGGCCCTTGAAAAGAGTTTCAAGGTCTTGAGATTGGGTTTGCGAAAAGTTCTCATACTCTATTCAACCCCCTTCTAGAGTATCCTTTAACTTATTTATTTTACCTACCGGTTCTTCAATTGGTATCACAGCTAGACTCACGTATATTGAATTAACCATCAGTGAGACTAATCATGAATCCTGTAGGTGATGGTGGACAAGGAAGATCCTCATCTCGACCACCACTTTTTTGTGGCAACAACTTTGCTCATTGGAGAGCACTCATGCATATGTTCATTATTGACCAGGACATGGAGCTTTGGAACATCATTCAAAATGGACCTAAAGTTCCAATGACAACGGTTGAAGATGTCCAAGTTCCAAAGAAGGAAGCTGACATCACAAAGGCTGACCTGGATAGTGTGTCAAAGAATTACAAAGCAATGAACTTACTATATTGCGGATTAGATGCCAATGAATTCAACCGCATCTCATCATGCAAGAGTGCAAAAGAAATATGGGACAAGCTTGTTGTCACATACGAAGGAACAAGTCAAGTCAAAGAAACAAAGATTAGCATCTTTCTCAGACAATATGAGGTATTCAAGATGAACCCAAATGAAACAGTCAAAAAAATGTTCACCAGATTCAGTGAGATCGTGAACAACTTGGACTTACTAGGAAAAATCTTCACAAATGAAGAGAAAGTTAGGAAGGTTCTCAGGAGTCTACCTAAAGCTAAGTGGGGACCAAAGATGACTGCTATTGAAGAAGCTCAGAATCTCACAACTCTTCCTCTTGATGACCTCCTTGGAAAACTCATCACACATGAAATGGTTCTTGGTGAAGAAGATGAAGAACTCCCATCCAACTCAAAGAATTTGTCATTATAATCAAGAAGAGATGAATTACCATTTGACGAAGAGGATAATGATGACGATGATGAAGAAGATGCAATTGCTAAGATCTCTAAGGGTCTTGCAAGAATTCTCAAGTTAAAGAAATAATCTGCTAATAGAGAATATCCACGAGTATCAAAACCCCGAGGTAAGTTTTCTAACTCTAACAAGAAAACTAGAGTACTGACTTGTTTTGAATGTAGTGAAATAGATCATCTTGTGAAGGATTGTCCACAAAAGAAGAGGACCAACTTCAAGAAAAAATGATCGAAAGAAGAAATCTATGGTTTCTTCATGGAGTGATTCAGAATCAACAAATGAATCAGAAGACGAAAAAGAACAAGCAAGCTTGTGTCTCATGGCCGATCATGAAGAAGATTCAAATCTGTATGTTGATAATGTGGTAAGTACAATTATGTCTCAACCTGAAACTGACCTGAAAAAATTCCTTAAAGATATTATCATATGTGATAAGGAACATAGAATAAGGATAAATTCTTTAAAAGAAAAGCTACTTGAACAAGAAAGACAACTAAGTGAAATGTCTCTGGAGATTGAAAATCTTAACACAGAAAAAGTAGAGCTTGATGACAATATCAAGGCCTTGGAATCAGAAAACCTGATTCTCAAGGACAACCTCTCCTCTCTTCATCGAAACTATATCGATCTAGAGAAAGAGAAAGTTGATCTAACTTTGATGTGTCAAGACCAAAAGGCTGCACTTGTTAAATTTATTCGTTCAAAAGCTAATCTTGAGAGAATGATGGATGAACAACAGTCCTCTCTTAACAAAAATGGTATAGGTTATCATAGGAGCTTTCCTAGAAAACCTACCACCACTTTTGTCAAGGCCAAAGAAAGTATTCATATGTCTTGTAAAAAAGGGTCATGTTAAATCTACATGTCCTTATAGAAGAAATGATCCTTATATCATTAGAAACACCTATCCTTTATGTTTAAGGAAACAGGTCAAACAAATCTGGGTTCCTAAAGGTACTAGACCACCGAACATGATCGAACCTGAATATGGACCAAAATATGCCATTTGGTCGACCCGGAAAGGTTGATGTTTGCTGTTTTGCAGAATATCACCAAGGTAAAGGAGCACAAATGGATATTAGATAGTGGTTGCTCAAGACAAATGAATGGAAAAAGCTCTTTATTCTCAGATTTAAAGAAACAATCATGTGGAACCATTACTCTTGGTGATAAAGGAAAGTGTGACATTATTGGCATTGGTAAAATTTGCTATAATTCATCTAATTTTATTGATGATGTTTATTTGGTTGATGGTTTGAAATATAATCTGCTAAGTATTTCTCAAATATGTGATAAAGGCAATAAAGTTATGTTTGATTTAGATAAATGTGAGGTTCAAGACAAAAAGACAGGTGAAGTGGCGCTTACTGCTGCTAGATGTAATAATGTTTATTCCATGAGTACTAACCAAGTTTCAAGAACTAAGCTAAAATGTCTAAAGGCCTTAACCGATGATCCAAGACTTTGACATAGAAGGCTTGGTCACGTAAGCACGCACACCATGCAGAAGCTACTTACAAAAGATTTGGTACGAGGTTTGCCAAACCTAAATTTTAAAGTTAATGATCTTTGTAAAGCTTGTACACAAGGTAAACAAACAAGATGGTCATTCAAACCTAAGAAAGTTGTAAGTTCTTCTCGACCCATTGAACTCTTACACATGGATCTTTGTGGACCTATGCGTGTCAAATCTCCCAGAGGCAAGCAGTACATCCTTGTTATAGTGAATGGTTTCTCTCGTTTCACATAGATTTCTTTTCTACGAGAAAAATCTGAAGCATTATTTGAGTTTTCAAAATTGTATAAGGAGTTACCAACTTTGAAAAACCTACCAATTGTTTATATAAGAAGTGATCATGGTAGAGAATTTGATCAACTAAAGCTTGATTTTTTGTGTGCAAAATATGGTATTTCACATAACTTTTCAGCTCCTAGAAATCCTCAACAAAACGGAGTTGTGGAGCGTAAGAACTGTACTCTTGAGGATATGTCTAGGACGATGCTTTTAGAAAACAATTTGCCAAAAGGTTTTTGGGCTGAAGCAATAAACACTGCAAATTATATTTTGAATAGATGTTTAATTCGCCCTATCTTGAAAAAGACCCCTTATGAACTCTTTAAAGAAAAAAAAACCAAATATTTCATATTTCAAACCCTTTGGATATACTTGTTTTGTTCATAACAATGACAAAGATAATCTTGGGAAATTTGATGCACGTAGTGATGAAGCAATATTCATTGGATATCATTCAAATAGCAAAGCTTATCGCGTCTATAACAAACGTACCAAAATTGTTGAGGAAAGCATTCATATTATTTTTGATGAAAGCAATGATGATACTTTGAGTGAAAGTTTTGCAGATCTAAATCTGAATCAACGAGAATATCATAATTCGGATGAAGAGGAAGATCCTAAAGATCGAGAAAAGAATATGCAAGAAAATATTCAAGATACCGAAGAAAACCCTCAAGACCTTGAAATACATCTTCAAGACTTTGAAACAGAAAACTGTGATAACAGAACTCCGCTTCAAGGGCTTGAAACCCAACTTCAAGGCCTTGAGATTGGATCAACGGGTAATATATTAATGGTACCTGAATCTAGTCAAACATATGAGGCTCAACCTTCTGGATCTGTTCCATTTGTCAAAAGAAGAAAAGTTCAACACTCCTCATATCATCCACAAGAGAATGTGATCTCAGATCTAAATGCTGGAGTTCAAACTAGATCTAAAGTGAACAATCTATGTGTCTTCTCCGCTTTTGTATCCCTTGTCGAGCCAAAGAACTACGTTCAAGCTCTTCAAGAACCTGATTGGATCATTGTCATGCAAAATGAAATGGACGAATTTGAGAGAAACAAGGTATGAACTCTTACTTCAAGACCAAAACATCAATCAGTCATTGGCACGAAATGGGTCTTTCGAAGCAAATTGGATGAAAGTGGTAAAGTTATACGAAATAAAGCACGACTTGTAGCACAAGGCTATAACCAAGAGAAGGTATTGATTATGAGGAGACTTTTGCTCCAGTTGTCAGGTTAGAAGCCATACGTATGCTACTTGCATTTTCATCTTTTATGAGCATAAAACTTTTTCAAATGGATGTAAAATGTGCTTTTCAAAACGGCTTCTTAGAAGAAGAAGTCTACGTTGCTCAACCTCCTGGTTTTGAAAATGATGAATATCCAGATCATGTTTTTAAACTAGACAAAGCTCTTTTTGGTCTTAAGCAAGCTCCTCGAGTTTGGTATGAAAGATTGTCTAAATATCTTCTTGAAAACAAATTCAAAAGAGGTTTGATTGATAAAACATTATTTATCAAAACCAGAGGCAATGGAATTCTAGTAGTACAAATCTATGTTGATGATATATTATTCGGTGCTACTAATGAGTCCCTTTGCAAGGAATTTTCAGATATTATGTGCAGGGAATTTGAAATGAGCTTAATGGGAGAGTTAAATTTCTTTCTTGGACTTCAAGTTTCACAAGCAAATAAAGGAATTTTTTCTCAATCAAAGCAAGTATACTAAAGACTTGCTTCAGAAGTACAAAATGGATCAATCTAAGGTTGCAAAGACTCCTATGAATTCAACACTTTCGCTAGATCCTTGCAAGAATGGTAAAAGTGTAGTACAAAAGGAGTATCGAGGTATGATCGGTTCATTGTTGTATCTAACTGCTAGTCGTCCTGACATTATGTTTAGCGTGTGCATGTGTGCAAGATTTCAAGCTGATCCTAAAGAGTCACACTTGATAGATGTGAAAAGAATCTTTCGGTATCTAAATGGCACTAAAGATCTAGGGTTATGGTACCCACGTTAAAGCTCGTTTCATCTTGTTGGCTATTCAGATGCAGACTTTGTAGGTTATAAGGTCGACAGAAAAAGTACTTCTGGATGTTGCCAATTTTTAGGGTCATCCCTAATTAGTTGGCACTCCAAGAAGCAAAACTATGTTGCCCTATCCACAGCTGAAGCTGAATATATAACTGTAGGGGCCTGTTGTGCACAAATTTCTTGGATTGCTCAACAACTTTGTGACCTTGACTTTGACTTGAAAGGTATTCCTATAAAATGTGATAATACTAGTGCTATTTCAATAACCAAAAATACTGTGCAACATTCAAGGACTAAGCATATTGATGTATGACATCACTTCATACGTGATCATGTTGAGAAAGGTGATGTTTCGATCTCTTTTATATCAACTAACTTGTAGCTTACAGATATCTTTACCAAGCCTCTTCCCGAGGAACAATTTAATTTTATTAGATTGGAGCTTGGTATGTTGAACAAGGAAGCATTACCTTAGGGGAAGTAAACAAGTTTAATTGTTCCTACGCATGCAACCCAATTGATGTTTTCAAAGGCCTTGAAATGAAATTCTAGGGCCTTGAAACATTTTTCATAGGGTATATTAACTTTACGAATCTTTTAAGAATTAATATCTTTTAGATATTTTATTTCTTAAAATGTTTTTATGAGTCTTTTGTTTGAAATTTTGAAAAAGATTTGTATTGTTTTATTGGTATTTAAATTGGTCTTTTAAAAACTTGATTTTCTCAAGATCTTGTTATTTCATTGTTAAAAAGGACCTACTTTTCCTATCTTTTTCATTCTTTCACAGAAACCCTATTTCAAAATCCCTTGCTTTCTCTCTCAAAATTCTCATCATGGCACCAAGAAGCAAGAAATCTGCTCCTCAAGCTCCCAAAAAGAAAGCCGTTCAGAGTCTCTCAATTGCTAAAGAAGAAAAACCTTTTGAAGATCTGGATATATCTCAGACGACTGGTCTTCCCTCATCATGGTTCATCAATTTTCAAGCTTCTGGATCTTGGCTTGATGGTTTTCTCAATCGACCGCTCTGTATGTGTGATCTGGTGGACACTGATTTTCTCGATACCCTTAAGATTCCTTGCATAGACAAGCTAAAGAGTTCGATTATTTGGAAGGTTCTAAACCCTGGAGATTTTGCTTTTCCACGACTCACGAGACTATTTTATGTTAATCTCATCACAAAAAGGGACAAATGATGTATCACTCTTGAATCTTCAGTTAAAGGTACTCCAATTTCACTCACTTCTTCTGCTTTAAGTGAGATATTTGGAATTCCTACATATATTGTATTCAATCATCCTTCAAGATCAAAGAGTGTTCGTATTGCTAAGGAAAAATTTCTGGTTCCGAATTCAACCTCACGTCAACTTACTCACACCTCTCTAACCTTAGAAGCTAAAATAGTGTTTACTATACTGGTTCGATGTATTGTTCCTCGTGTAAACTCAAGAGAGTTGTTGACTGATCAATCTCTGAAATTAATTCATTTGATTATGTTTGATTTGGACATAGATGTGCCTAATCTTATTCTCAACCATATGATATACTTTGTCAATTCTAAGCGATCTATTCATCTTCCTTACAGAAACTTGCTGCCTAAAATCTTTGATTATTTTAAAATTGACACATCCTTTGAAGATCGACAATCAATTTCTGGCAAAATTGATGAAAACGTTAGAACGTTTGGGGATTGAGAAAACTCTTGCAGGCACATGGAATTTAAAAGGAAAAGGTACTACTCAAATTCCAACTGAAGAGGCTCGACCTTCTCCTACTCCAGAAATCAGGTTAGAAGGTTGTGAAAAAGAAATAGTATGTCTAAATCGTGAATTATCTGATTTTCAGTTTGACACTAAGAGACGAATGGATGCAAATTTCGAGCTGCTATCTACCATAAATGCTAAAGTCAATGAAATGTATTTGATGAATGCTCTTACACAGACTACAATAGAAAGTATTCTGCCCGTGCCTGAAGATGTAGCTCAACATACTCAAGAGAAAGTTGAGAATGTGCTATGAATTGTGAAAGGCGTGTACAGAATAAATCAATCCTGTATCCAACTCATGTTGAGTCAATGTTTCTGCCAGCAGTTGAGTATGAAGTAGTTAAGCAGAGAAGATCTGAAGAAAAACAACGACGTTTAGCAGCTGAAATGGATGATTGGCGCTGTAAGAAGTCTTCATCCAAAGGAAAAAGGAAGTTCTATGAGGAAAATTGAGCTTGGTGTTTGAGAAACTTTGTGTGGTTTTTGAAAATACTTTTGGGTCTGTAATCATTTTTAAAACTTCCGTTGCTTTAACTATTTTTCTCCCTTGTTGAAAGATAAAGGGGGATAAATGAATGTGAATCCGACATTCGATATTCTACATTTTGCATTTTAGTTTTGATTTTCATATGCATTGCTAAACTAACAAATGCATGTACGATAAAACATTTGTGTTGTCTTCCATCAAGGGGGAGATTGAAAACTCCACCTTGTTTATAATGTTTTACATGTGTTGATGATGAAAGATTTAAACACAAATGTAGTAGTTTGATACACTAACAATGTATTGATTATATTCTCTAGATGCTTGGTTGGTTTGAATTCAGTGCAGGATTTATCGAAGATTTCAAAGGCCTTGATATGGACTTCAAGGGCCTTGAAATATTACTCAAGGACAAGGAAGATAGTGTTATATAAAGGGACGATCTCAAAGGCCTTGAAGAAATATAGTTGCACGAAACAAGGATTCAAATTACAAAGAAGATTTTCCAGGAACGATTTGCTCAACAAAAAGATTTCAGTGAAGATCTTTTTCAACCGAAGATTAGAAAATCTTTTTCAAAAGATTTTCTAAAACAGAAAAAGCATCAAGATTTCTTCTCGTTCGGTTCAACAAAAAACGAGAAGATTAAGGAGCTGAGGAATCAACGTGTTCTCAGAAGTTGAAGATCTATAACTTCTACCTCATCTCAAAACAGGAAGCGATCTTCATGGAGAAGAAGATTCATCGTCAAACGGTCATCTTTCCAAACGGCTAGAAGACCTCTCCGTAGAAGAGTATAAATGAAGATGATAATTGAAGAAGAAAAGAGACAAGCTTACACGGAAACATCTTTACATCTTCAAGCAAACCAAACATCTTCATTTGATTCATTGTTTTTCTTTCTCTCTTTTTCGAAAAAGATTTATCCCCTTAGAGAGAGATAAAACACAAGAGCTCCATCGGAAGATCTAAATAGTGTTATACTAGAGTGTGTGTTACTCTGCGAAGTAACTAGGCTATTATAGCTAGGTGAAGAGTTGAAGCTAGATCGTAGCATTAGCTACAGTGAGACAAGAAGGAGATTTCTTCTAGTTTGTATCTAGGACTCTTTGAAGCTGATAATAGATAGTTAGATCCTAAGGCTATACCCTGGGACGGAGAGTAGGCTATTTAGATCCGAACTTCGTAAACATATCGTCGTGTCAATCTTGTACATTCCACACTATATCTCGCTATTGTTGTAAAACCGAAAACTTTTTTATTCTAGAAACCACACTCGAGTTTAGAAGTTTATCGGTTCGAGTCTATTTTAACGAGGCAATTTGAAGACTAGTTACTTTTTGTTTTTTTCTTCCTTCAACTTGACGGGCCCATCAGATTTGACGGCCCATTGGAAGACTTAACCTCACCCTTCACCTGATGTTTCCCGTAACCCTCAAAACCTACCCCTGATTTCCCTCCCTCTCTTGGATTGCACACAGCCACAACCTGACGTCTCACCAACCGCCAACTACTAGGCCTCCGTCAAGAAGCAACGGCGCCTCCTCTCGAACTTCATCGATGGTTGTTAACCGCAGATCTCTCCAGCCATCTCCTTCCTCTTTTTGTCGGAACCGCAACCCTTCTCTTCTCTCCTTCCTTCAAATCGCCGCCATTGTTCAGTAAAGAGAACCCTAGCGCGTTTCGCCAATAATTGCACGCCGTCAAGAAAAAGATCAGAGCCGCTGACCTTCTCCGTCTCAGTTCCTCACTGTCTCTCACCTTCGGCGACAACAAGGCTTCTTTCCCGTCGAGAAATCAGACCCTTCCGCCTCAGATTTTCTTCTTCAGGCCGTCGATGAAGTTGGCCTCGGATCGCCTTCCCCAGTTGTTTAAGAGGTCAGGCTTCTTTTTCCGTCGACCTTCTGCAGCCCGAGGAAACCGTCGTTCTCCCCTCTTCCTCTTCAAGAGTCTATGAAGTCTTCACTGCTGATGCTGGCCTTACCGAGCGCTAGTGACCTCTAGTGACCACCAGAGTTGCCGCCTTCCCTCACCTCGCCGACGGAGAAGCCTCCCGGAGCCATGGCCGCCGCCCCAGAGTCGTTGCCCTGCCTCCAAGCTGCCTATCTGAATACTGAACGTTTTTGAAAACCCTTCTCCAGGATTTACATCGGGCCACCTTGAATTTGGGTATAATTACATAATGTAACCATTTTTTGTTTTTGTAATTGCAGTTTGGACCCATATTATTTGGAAGTTTGCATTTATGCCCTCTGCAGGAAATTAATTACATATGTTGGCCCGGTTTTACAATTTATCAATTATGCTCATGTTGGATTAATTCCGGGTTATGACTCAAAGATTAAATTACGGCATTTTAACGTTGGATTTGAAAACGAGTTTTACCTTGGGTTTATGATGTCATACAATTTGCTCGGAATATATATTACGGTTTTTAACTTGGGTTTTAATAGTGGGATTTTTCTTAGATTTATATATATGTTAATTATTCCGTTCAAATTTTGCGTATAAGCTAAATTTGTTTAGATTTGGTGTTAGGTTCGGAAGCGCCCCGATAAAGGCCCAATGAATCCATATGGACGTCCATAGATCGCCTTCCGTCTTTTGACGTCACGTGAGTACCCTCTCCCCGAGCTTATTATCTTACTCGGTTTAGTTATGTTTAGTAGTATCATGCTAAGTTGGATCTAGCATAACCTAGTGAGAATACCATGTAGTGGTTTGAACCTTAGGTGAGTTTTGAGGATTTATGATTGTTTGAAGGCTTGAGTTGGGTTGCTATCTTGTGAGGATTGTAAGGATTTGTGCTTTATGGTTGATCTTGTGAATCTTGTGGCTTGTGGTTTGTGGTTACATGATTTTTTAGACTGTGGAGACTAGGACATGAGTATCCTAGCCTAACGCTTATGATCGGGGAGATTATTGAGACTATGAGTGTTTTGTCCTAGCATGTGAGTTGTATGACCTTGTTGAGGTCATTGTGGGCTAGAAGTCTAAGGACTTCTAACATGAGAGAAAGATGCTGATGTTGTGCCTCGTTTGGTCAGGCTGAGAGTATCTTCCTGCGGGAAGCAGAGTGTGGTATATTTTCGGGTTGAGCGTTTGTGACAGGTAAGTCTCCGGACTTACTTAGCTCGTATTCCTTGTATTAGCATTGATGTGTTTGGTGGTGTGTGTTTATTCTTTATTATTTATAACAACTAAACCGGAAATAGGACCACCGACCTTTATATTATTTGGCCCAAGTGTATGATAACGGGAGATGACATCACTGCCTAGCTCTTGCGAGAGCTAGGAGGTTCTCGGCGACTAGCCCGTGCTGGTTAGACGGACGTCAGCATCCGTACCGTTCCATTGCCGGAAGAGGGGACCGAGGCGAGTTTCGGGAGATTCTCGTGTCACAAAAGAAGTTGAATTCATACGTGATATGACTTAATAATAAAAAGATAATAAATCGGACTTGTATGATTTGGTGTATATTGTGTTTTATGTTGATTTACTTGTGTTTGTGTCTTTCACCTTGATTCTAATGTTTCGAATATTAGCTAACGGTTTTATACCGATTGTTGTAGATTGCCTTGCAAGTTAGGAATGCGGCCGAGAGATCTGGAAGAGTGGGCAGCCGGGGTTCCGTACATCTTAGGATGAGTTGGTTGGAGTTGTGTTTGAGTTTTGTTTTTTTGTATCTCATTTTTTTATAAGCCGCATGTATGACTTTTGGTCTTTGGATTTGTATCTCGGCTGTAGTCTTTAGTTTGTTTGCTTTGGGTTTCATTCATTGCATAAAAAATGTTTTTCGATTTTGGCCTTTATTTGTGCCATGTTGCAAGATCCGGTGAAATTGTTGTCCAGCTAAGGGTCGGGACCCATTGTGAGGTCCCAACCCGTAGCGCCCCGAGTCCCACGGATTTGGGGTGTTACAATTGTGACTAGTTTTGTTTGCAGGAGCACTTAGTCAAGACCCTTGAAAGTTGTTTCAAAGCCCTTGAAATCAAAGTTTCACAAAAAGCTCATATCGACATCAAGGCCCTTGAAAGGAGTTTCAAGGCCTTGAGATTGGGTTTGCGAAAAGTTCTCATACTCTATTCAACCCCCTTCTAGAGTATCTTTTAACTTATTTATTTCACCTACCGGTTCTTCAACGTTGATAGTTTATATCGCTCCTAGTAATTTTTAAATCTGGTATTATTTTGGGTTGAATGTTGATAGTTGATATTATTTTAAGTTGTTTTTATTTATAAAAACTCGGGGTTGCTATTCAATTAGACACGGGAGGCAACACGTGCGCATTCTGGATATGCCTCCCGGGAGCATTCTGGATGCGCCTTTGGGGCGCATTCTGGATGCGCCTCTGGGGCGGATCTTGGATGTGCCCCGGAGGCGGCTTATGCATGTGCCCCGTTGCGACGCTATATATTTTATGTGAAATGCAAATCAGAATTCACATCTCAATCCAAAAAGGAAGGTGAAAGCATCTTCCGATCGATGAAAAGAAGTATAACATTCCAAATGAGCTTCTTATGCATATGAAATGAAGTATATTATTTAATTTAACGGGATTGTTATTTTTCTTTTTTTTTGTCATTTTATTTCCTACTTTTAGGCATGGTAGATTTAAGAACCGAAATCATAAAATTAATACTTTTATGAATTTTTCCTCTTTGTTTACTTCAAGTTTTGACTTTTCCTTTTGGCATCCTCATGGTTTAATTCGTTTTCCATTCTATCCATTCTTTATATATTACATAGAGAATACAATTGTAAAATATAAAAAAATTAGAAAAATAAATAGTTTTAATATTTATATATTATATAGATATATATAAATATTATATAGATATATACAATTCTATCCATTCTTTATATATTATATAGATATATATATAACTTAGAAAAATTTAGAAGAGTTAATTTAAAACTAATTTTTGAATTTTTGGATAAAAATAATTGTTATAAATTTTTATTTATTTTCAAATTTAAATAAGTATGAGTTTAAAACTAATTCAAAAATAATGGATATATAAGTATTTTTGTTTTAAAATTTACATTTAAAAAATAAAATATATATATTTAAAACTAATTGTGTAACCTTATTTACAATAAAAGTATAGTAAATTTATATTTATTTTCGAATTAATTTTAAATTTAATTTTCTATATTTTTATTTTAACTCAAAACATAGAAAATTACCATAGTTTTTATTTTAGTTCAAAAATTAAAAAAAAAGCTTTAAATTTACTTATTTTTTGCCCATATTTTTTTAAACTAAAAAAGTTTTATACATTACTTAGTATTTTATAAAATTAATATTTAATATAGTCATAAATAGTTTTATATTTTTCTAGATTTTTTATTTTATAATAGCATTTTTAATGCAATATATTAAAAAAGTTATATAGGGTAAACAAATCAAATCATGATGGTAACAAGAGGAAACATTCCCAATTGTTTTCGTATTCATGGCATGTAATAACTAAAAATTTATTTTCGATTATTTCCGAGTCAAACCGGACTTCGACTAGTTTGTTTTTGTACATGATACTTAGTATCATGATTCAATGATTTTTTTCTTTATCATTTTTTGTGAGGATCATTCACGTATAAGACTCAAATGCTATCATTTTATGTGAGATCTTTTCATACATAAAACATATTCTATCAAGATAGCTAATTTAGAAATAATCATCCTATGAAGGAATTGCTACCGGGCCCATTAAGGTGCCAGTTGGGCCCAACATGGAAAACCCTAAGTGAGCCTCATCTTGGACTCTTCACGCCAGCTGGGCCCATCTTGAGAGCTCCTTCATATGCGCCTTCCCCAACGCTCTTCTTCAGTTGATATGTGCAACAACTAGCTTGACAACACAGTGAATTCCCTATATTTAGCCTGACAACAACTTCACTATCGGACCTTCCAACAAGAGCACGACAAAAGAATAAAACATAACCAGCATTTAATTGCAATTAGTTGTAATAACATGCACTTTTAAACCATCTAAGAAAATATAAAGACTAGTATAACCTTACAGACTTAATCACAAGACCAAGAGTATAACCCTCTTTCCAAAATCTAAGGCACACGCGGGTCTGCCTGATCACTAAAACCTGAAGTTATCCTAAAATCCAACAATATATAAAACCATTAGGTGGCGTCCCAAAGTTAGATCCGAAGCTCATGAATCATATCAAACTTGTATGCATCGCGTGAGGAACGTCAAAATGACCTACTATAATATACACTCAAGTTCACCTCGTAAAACTATCGCAACTAAACCTAAACCAACAAGGAAAGTATAGATTACAGTTCCTCAACTCAAACTATCTAACTTCCTAACATTAGCATACTATGCAAAACTATCAAAAATGCCAACAAACAATCTAGCACAACAAACAATAAGCCAAAGTATGTACACTAACCCATTGAACATGTAAATCAATTCTATACTAATCAACTCCGTACTATCATTCATCAAAAACACCATTTAAATTATAATTAACTTATCAACAACTTAACTCATCCGATTTATTCCAACTTAAATTGATTAGGACAACTCCCGAAAAATCAGATATTATAACTATTAATTCTAAAATTCCGGTTTTATATTCTAACATGTCTAAAACTAATAAAAAACGGGGCAAAAAAAATTTAGTTATGAAATTCCGGTTTTCTATTCTAACATGTTTAAATCTAGTAAAAATAAAATAAAGGTATAAGTTCTCCGATATCGGTTCTCAATTCTACCGTGGCTAAAACTAGAAAATAAAATGACAAAAAAGAAGGGAAATAACAATTCCGCTAAAATAATAATATACTTACTTCCATATGTGTAAGAAGCTCATTTGGATCGGTATACTTCTTTTCATCAAACGGAAGATTGACGCTTTCACCATCGGATTAAATTTTGATCTCTTCGGAAAATGTCGACATATTTTACGAGATTTTTTAGATTGACATGTCGAATTGTGATTGTATTTATGTAAAATATATATATATTGAGGCGGTGGTTGGTAAGCGAGACAGTCCTACAATGCAACTCCGGGGCACAGTCACAGTGCGTGTCCGGGGCACAGTCGCAATGTGCCTTCGGGGCACAATCAGAATATGCCCCAGAAGCCCAGTCACAGTGCGCCCCGAAGGCTCACATGGACTGCGTCTGGGAGGCACAGACGCAATGTGTCCGTGCTGCCTCCCTTGTCTAACCGGATAAATTCACTCTAAAAACTATTGATATTAATTAGTTATTTACTTTAGTATTGTTTATTCCTTTCTATTAAATTCTGATAACTTATCCATGGTTAAACTAATTAGGGGTTTGTCTCATTCGTTAAATTATTTTAATAAGTCGCATTGGGGCATTTTTGGGTTACTTTTTCTGTGGTTTGTGGCCATGAAAAACGTCGAAAAATGAAAGCTTTAATTTTGTCACGTAGTCATTGGCATTAAATGATGTTAATTTGAATGAGAAATTAATATCCCAAGTTAAGTGTGCAAAATACACATCGGAAGATATTATGGAGGAAATAATATTTAACATGAAAAGTTGGAAGAATCATGGTATTACATATGTAATGATATTTATGGTACAAGGTTAGAAAAGTCTATGGAGAGACACCCTAGTTTCGCTAGACCACAATCGCGCGCCTGCCTAGCCGAGGTGAGTCATGGTTCACGGGTTTAGCGTCGAGCTTTACAAATATGATGTTTGGGTTAGCCCCTTGACGTTATATTTTAGAGCCGGTCCAAAACCATTATGTGAAACCCTATCCGCAAGTAAGATTACTTAAATATGATCTTATTCATAAATATGATAAAGTAATCTATATGACTGAGTCTTACGGGATTACTTGGACGTGCAAAATTCTCTCTTAATTAGGTTACAATTGGCCTCCACATTCATATATAAAGAGAAGATTGTCCTCTTATTCAACACACTCAAAATTCGTTTGACCTAATCTTCCTCTTCTCTTATCGTATGTTTTCTTGTGCTTGAGAGTATACCACCGAAGAATTCGATAGGTCTTAGTTTTGATTACGGAAACTGAGTCGTTGAAAAATTGTATCTTAGGATGTGATCGCACAAAACCCGTAATAAGGAATGATTTAATAATTAAGGAAATTATGAACGTGATGAGGGGCCATCCTCAATGTGCCCTACACATCGTCAAGGTCCTACAATAGAGTGACATATCACTAGGTCAAGGGCAAGAGAGCTACAAGTGGAAGTGTGATGCGGGGTTAATGCCGTAGTTTCCCAATCTAGATTGAAGTCCAAGAAAGCTTCGACAGGAGCAAATCTGTAACACCCCGAATCCACGGGACTCGGAATGCCACATTGAGATAGGATCTCACAGTGAATCTTGACCCTAGCCGATAACAAGTTCACTGCACCTTACAACATGGCATTGACAAATATAAAACAAATACATAAAACTGTACATCAAAAGGTATAGAAGATCATAGCCGAGTATAAAACATCGTCCTCACACAAGAGGTATACAAAACATCATCCTCACGCAGGAGTTATATAAAATATTCCTAAAACCATAACCACCTAATGTACGAGAGTCCTCGGCCTATCACCCTGACAGATCACTATGCAACTCTCCTATCCTGCAAGACATCTACAACACGGCATGAAACCGTTAGTTATCCATACATATATAAGGTAATGCATAAGCACAAACACAGGTCATGAAAGATAAACACATAATCATGTTGTCACACATTTACCCATTTTATTATCTTTATATAATAGTCATTCACTCAAAACGTATATATATATAGGTATATGAAACTATGTGACACGAGGACCGATACATCCCCGCCTCTGGGCCTGACGTCCATCTGGAAGTAGTGTCGGTCACACAACCCGTGTACCCTATGAGAGTGGATTGTGCCCTTCTTGTATACCAGGTGTCCTAACGTCAGAGAACCTCCCAACCCCTTACAGGATAGAGGGAAGGGTTGTCACTGCCACGCAATGGGGCTATCAATAAAATATAGGTCGGTAATAATCGATATCGCATGCTATCATATCAAGCATATAACTCACACACCACTCATACAAACACCCAATATAAGGATGGTAGCAAAGTAAGTCATACGGACTTACCTCAACCTCGTACAACCTCAATCACGATCAACCTCCAATCCTGAGAGGGACACTGCCTAATAACAAGGCATAGAGATATATCAATCTCCTATCAATCAAAGGGGTCACACCTAGACCCAAGGGATCCATAAGGATCATAATCATCCTATAAGCCTCGAACATGCTAAACCTTAAAGCCACATCAGGGCATATATCCAACTCATGATATCATCATCAAACTAAAAGCCCATAATTACCTGAATAATGTAACGAGCATAATAGAAATTCTAATTATCCATTTTAACCAACTTAAGGTCAATTTATACTAACCCGCAATACGGAACACGAATAAATTCATAACTTATTCGTTACTAACCCGATTGACGATCTAAAAGAAGATTCGAAATCACAACAACGTAGGCTACACATGGACAACATAAAATTCACCGGAATTTGAGCGACGGAACCGTCCTGGTGACATATATGCTCGACCAGATCTCTATATACTTGGAAATGCAGAAACTCGATACCGATACGAAGAGAATGAAGAGAGGAATCCACAAAATCAAACGGAATTGAAATCGGATTAGAAACGGAGAGTAGATATGAGTTTGAAGTTTGAGAGAAATTAGAGATTTTACGAGGAAACATGAAAGAAAATGAATTAATAAATGATTTTCCGCTATTTATAGTGAAGACGATAATTATCCTTTAGCGAAGTCGATAATTTTCTTTTAACCGATCCAAAGGCGGGTTGAACCCCCTTCTCCAAACTTCTCGAAATTGGAATAATAAATGTGGAATAATGTAGGGATAATTATTCCACAATGCCTCAGAAAACGTGTATTCCTAAGCCGTCTTTCTTAGCCATTAAGAAACGAAATAACGACTTTTTTGGCCGTTTTGCCTCCCCATGTTATTTCATATCTAGGACATATCCGATGTCATGATCATTTCTCTCAACTGTATTTTTATTAATTGGAGCTCTCAAATGCTCCAAATAACACCGGAAGGTAAGAATAATTACCCAGGAAAAAAGTGAAAATTTCCCCGTACGTCCAAAATTACGCCAAGAACATAACGGTGGGACTCATACTCCTCAATTGCGCAATCTTCACGAGTTATATATCAATTACTATCAATGATTAAGTTAATCAACATTAATTAGAATTCGGAAATCCTAGATATTACAAAATCTCGGTGCTAATCTCGAGCGAGATTCCTTAACGGTAAGGACGAGATTTATGAAAAATCTTAGAACGAGAACGTGAATGTTATGAATGTGATACGGGGTTAAGCCGCAGCTCCCGATCTAGATTGAAAGTTCGCGATAGAAGCAAAATCTCGGTTAGTTCTATAAAATCTCGGGCGAGATTTAGGGAAGAACAAGGCGAGATTTCTGAAAACTCAGAAAACGGATTAGTGGATGATATGGAAAGATAAGAAGATGAATATGGAATGATAAATGATAAGTATAGGAAGATATGAACCAATATATTCCCGCAAAGAACCTTGACCAATGATGTGTCAAAACCCCTTAACGAAGAGCTTACCTTAACTCTCACTTATTTAACCTTACACAAGCCTTCTAAATAAGACAAGCACAAGGAGGGACTAGAATGGACTAGGAGCACCAACCTTCAAAAAGATTAACACACACAAGCACAATCTAGCAAGGATTTCACAACAATTCAATCAAAGACTCTCTTTTTGATTGAATAGGAATGAATAAAATACAAACTTTATAAGCAAAGCTGGAAGGTCACACAATATGAGGAAATATATTAAATATGATAACAATCTCCCCCCAATAGACTATTTATAAGGGAGATTAATCTATAAAAACTAAAAAAGATATCTTTTAAAGATAATCAATGAAAGATATCTTTAAAAGAAATAAAAATAATAATCCCAAAAATAGGATCAAAACTAACAATCCCTTAAGATAATCTGAGAGCTTTAAGAAAACAAAAATATTAAAGGATATTGATAACACGATTTATGACTTAGGATTAGGCACTCATTTAGATAGTTTATCTACTCATTCATGCATGGTTTAGCACTAGTTCACGACGTTTGCACTCATATCATGTATTTTCTCGAGATAGACGTCTATGCGGACTTTTGCATTGCTTTGTAGGTATTTTGGGAGATTTGAGAGCTTAATCGATACATTCGAGGATCGTTCCTCGAGACGACACACTTTCGGACTCATTAGGATGCAAGCTAGAGGCTAAGGAGGACTCATGGTACAATGTTGTTGCATGCCATGCACCAAATCGTAGCTTAATAATCCAAGACAAGCTGAAGCACCAAACCACGGTCACTGGCACTTCCACGGCCGTGGAAATGGACCGTGGTTTTTTCCAAACGGTTGTGACAGCTGTGCCACGACTCTCATGGCCGACTCTTGCAAAGTTGTGTATAAAAAGTGGTCCTGCAAGGCTGAGAGGGGTATCAAATTTCAGAATCAAAATCCACACTCTCCACCATACTCTCAACAAGAAGATTCTCTCAAGGGGAGCTTGGAAGAGAGCTACCATTGGAGGAGGAGAAAAGCTCCATTGGAGAAGAAGAAGAGAAGAGCACACACCATTAGCCTTTGATAGATTTTAGTGAAGATTATCGGAATCGTTTTCCAGGGTTGTAAGAATCGATTAAACCTTCTTTTGAAGGATTGTGAGTCTTTCTAAATCTCGAATTCAGTTTCGTTTTCTTTGATTCACTTGTTTCTCTCTTTCTCTTCAATATCTTGCAAATGGATGCCATGATTTTATGTTTGATGATTTTGATTGTGATGATGAATGTCGTTGGCTAGATAGATGTGATTCTAGGGTAAGGAAAGGAGGGTTATGACTAGGACTATGATAGGATGGACTTAGATTTGCCTTTGGATGATTCGTTCTCTTGGACAGAGCCACTTTTGGAGTCCACGGTTTGTTCTTGCCGGTCCACGGCCGTGGAAGTAGATGAACAGCCCGTGGTTTGCCTGGTTCGTTTGATTTGATGAATCTAAGTTCTAGAATGTTAGAATGTTGAAATCCTAGTGTTTGTTGAGTTAAATCTATCCTAGGGTGACCTAGTGTTAGCAACTAAGTGTTGGAAGAGACCTACCCGGTGATTCTTGCTCTTAGATATCAAAGATGACAAACTCTAGGTAGTAGTGAGCCTCATAAGCCGCTATTGGACTAAGTGTGCTAGGATAGTTGTTTAGGACTTGCCTTTCCGAGACTTACCCGGTAAAGAGAGGTTAGATCCCTAGAATACTATCCGGTTTGTGTAGAATTCCTATCCTTAGGCTCTTTGAGACTTACCCGGTGATGAGACCTTAGGAACGGACTAGAAGATCATGAGACTTACCCAGTAATTGATCCCAACCTAGAAACATTTACTCCCAACATACTTTAGTAATCCAAGGAATGATTAGATAGCTTGAGTCCCATGCCATAACCGGAATTTCCAACCCCTAGAATCCGCTTTTCTCTCTTTGATCTCATATCTCGTGTTTAGCTTGTTTGTTTGTGTTGATTGTTAGCTTAGTAGACTGTTTACTTTGCATGATTTGAGATCTTGATTTATCATCTAAAAACCCAACCAAAAACATTGAGATTTTCATTTCTTTATTTCTTTCTCTTTTCTTAGCCTAGATCTTCACTAAATTTAATCACTAATTGATTCAATCTCACCTCAGTCTTTGTGTTCGACCTCGGAATACTATCCCTACTACAAAACGTCCCGTACACTGCGGGTTCGCTAGGAGTTAGGAGAAATATATCGAGTTATAAATTTAAGGCTTATTGCGTGCACACGTTCTTAGCGTAACAAGTTTTTGGCGCCGTTGCCGGGGACTAGGTCTAGATTGAATCATTATTTGTGATTGTTTATAGTGTAGGTCTTTCTTGTTGCTTTCGATCTTTTTTGGTTTGTGTCTTTGCTTTTCAAGACATCTTTCACTTCTTAGGTGTATGCGAAGATCTCGTGGAAAGGATTTAGCTCCATTCAATCCCGAACCGGAGAAAACCCTTAGATCTAGATCCAAGAGCATTCGAAAAGGAAAAGAGATGGCCGGAAGAGATCTCCAAGCTGAGTTGGATGAGGCTTTAGAGCAAATTAGGATAAGGGATGAAGCTTTGGAGAATGAAAGGAGACTTGCCAATGAGAGGCAAGAAGCAATTAGGAGGGAGATTGAAGAGATTAGGCAAGCTCTTGTTCGAAGAGAGCCTAACCCTCAAGATCCTCCACCTCCACCACCGGTACCGCAGCCGGCGGTACATGTTCGGGTTGTGCCCATTGCTATTGAAGAGCCACAAACTTTAGGGAGACGTATGGATCCGGCACAAAGAGCACACCGTCCGGGTGTGAACTTAGGAGATCCCGCAACCCACAATTACGAGCTCCGCCCTCAAGTTCTACTATCCGGCATAATCAATTTGGAGGGATGGAAGGAGAGTCTCCTCATCAACACTTGATGAACTATGAGATCTTGATGGAGACTCTTAGACCGCCTAGATTAGAAAGCAACAATCATAAGCTTAGGGATTTTTCCTTCTCTCTTAAGGACAAAGCCTTGGCTTGGTATCAATCTATTCCACAAGGGCGAGTGAGTACTTGGGAGGAGATGACAACCGAGTTTTTGACTAAGTTCTTCCCACCTTCCAAGACTACCGAATTAAGAGGGAAGATCAATGCCTTTGTAATGAAGGATAGAGAGAGCTTGTTCAAGTCTTGGGAGAGGTTCAAAGACCTTCTCCTAGATTGTCCACACCATGGTATACCGAAAATTGAGCTATTGGAGATCTACTTTAAAGGACTTGATGAAGATAGCCAATTCAAGCTCCAATCTCTTTCCGGTGGGACTTTCATGGAAAAGCATGTGGATGAAGCTTGGGAGTTTATAGAGAAACAAGCTTTGGTGATTGAGAAGTACTCCCATAGGAAGAGTGATGGGAGGAAAGCGGGAGCATATGAGGTGAGTGAAGTCACCATGAGCAACTTCAAGCTTGATGCCATCAACAATGAGTTGAAATCTTTGAGGGAGTTGTGTGCTACAACTTTGAAGAATCAAGCTACCTCTCAAGTGCAAGTGCAAGCTAATTTGTCTTCCAAGGAGGAGGATGTGAATTACAAAGGAAGGGGCAATTATAACAACTATCAAGGCCCAAGGAACTTCAACAACAACCGGCAATTCAACAATTACCGGCCAAACCACAACCATCCCGGGTTTTCCTATTCTAACCCGGATGGTGCCTTGAACCCTCCCGCTTCCACAAGCGCAGCTCCACCACCAAAGGCTTCACAAGAACCTCCACACGGATTTACTCAACCTCCAAAGGATAGAACCGAAATGATGTTTGAGCAATTGCTAGGAAGGTTGAGTGGTCTTGAGAGCACGGTGACTTCTATTTCCAAAGCTCAAAAGGTATTGGAAGCACAAGTGTTCCAAAAGGCGGGTGAAGCGCATAGAGATCCGGGAAAGCTTCCCGGAAGAACCGAAGACAACCCAAGAGGCCAAGTGTTGGCCATCTCAACAAGGAGTGGACTGAACATGAAGGATCCCTTGCCCAAGGGAAATGACAAAGGGAAGCAAGTAGTGGTTGAGGAAGAGACCTTGCAAGAAGATGGAGGCAAGAGCAAGGATGATGAGCCAACTTATGTGGCACCACCTCCATACAAACCACCACTACCGTTCCCACAATCACGAGCAAGAGCTCGCTTGGACAAGCACTTTGGTGAATTCCTTGAACTTATGTCTAAATTGCATATTAACATTCCGTTCATGGATGCTATCTTAGGTATGCCGGCGTATGACAAGTTCTTGAAGGAAATACTCTCCAACAAAAGGAAGTTGGAGGAGTATGGGGAAGTAAGAATGACAAAGAGATCCTCGGAATTGATCCAAACAATGAAGGAGGAGATGCCTCCTAAGCTAAGAGATCTGGGATCCTTTTGTGTGCCAATCGGAGTGGGAGAAGTGAAGTATGAAGCCCTTTGTGATCTTGGGGCAAGTGTAAGCATCATACCGCTTGCACTTTGCAACAAGGTTGGGCTAGGAGAGCCAAAACCGGTCAAGATGACCCTCTACATGGCGGACCGTTCTATCACTCATCCGGTTGGAATCTTGGAGGACATTCCGGTGCAACTAGGGAAGTTCTATGTGCCGATTGATTTTGTTGTCTTGGACATCCCGGCGGACTATCCGGTTCCCATCATCTTAGGAAGGCCTTTCCTAGCCACTTCCGGATGCTTGGTGGATTGCAAGAATGGAATTCTCTCCTTCAACATTGGAGAAGAGAATATCAAGTTCAAGCTGTCCACAATGATGAAAGGGCCAACCCTTGATGAAGATATATTCAACATTGTCGAGCAAGAGGAGTCTAGAGAAGTTGTGAGCTCGATCTTGATCAAGGACCCCTTGGAGAAGGTTCTTAGTTTAAGTTTGATGGAGGAAGGTGTTGAGGAGGCTTGCAATGAAGAAATCAAGGCCTTGGAAGCATTAAAAAAGGAGACAAGAGCTGAATTTGAAGACCACGAGAGTATGCTGAGTTCCTGTAGGAACCACGGTCGTGAAGAGACTTCCACGGCCGTGGAACTCTTTGGAGTGCTCCGAAGAGCAAGCTTTGCAAGGTCCACGGCCGTGGATGTGACAGGATCCGTGGAGTTGCCCGTGGTTTCCCCAGAAGCAGCCCTTGTTGTTGATCAAGCTTCAAGGAGTCTTGGAGAGCCTTCATTTGCTTTGGATTCATCTCAACAAACGTTATTTGGATCGTCTCCACTCGATAAAGGTCCTCCTAAACTTGAACTCAAACCCCTCCCCTCTCATTTGAAGTATGCTTTTCTTGGTGATAATTCTACATATCCGGTGATTGTGAATGCATGTTTGAATGATGATGAACTTGCTAGGTTGTTGCATGAGCTAAGATTGCATAGGAAAGCCATTGGCTATACTATTGATGATTTAGTTGGCATAAAACCCTCTTTGTGCATGCATAAGATATTGATGGAAGATGACCATAAACCCTCTATTGAACATCAAAGAAGATTGAATCCTATAATGAAAGAGGTAGTCAAAAAAGAGATCATTAAGTTGCTAGATGCAGGAATCATCTACCCTATTTCGGATAGTAAGTGGGTTAGTCCCGTGCATGTGGTTCCTAAGAAGGGTAGGATGACCGTAGTAACTAACAAGAACAATGAACTAATCCCAACTAGGACGGTTACGGGATGGAGGATGTGTATTGACTATAGGAAATTGAACATGGCCTCTAGGAAAGATCACTTCCCCCTTCCTTTCATTGACCAAATGCTAGAGAGGTTAGCTCAACATTCTCACTTTTGTTACCTAGATGGCTATAGTGGATTCTTCCAAATCCCTATCTACCCCGATGACCAAGAGAAAACCATATTTACATGTCCATGGGGAACTTTTGCATATAGGAGAATGCCATTTGGGTTGTGTAACGCACCCGCCACCTTTCAAAGGTGTATGATGGCTATATTTTCTGAGTACATTGAGAATATCATGGAAGTGTTTATGGATGATTTTTCTGTTTATGGATCTTCCTTTGATAATTGCTTAGCTAACTTGTCTCTAGTGTTAAAAAGATGTGAGGAGACAAACCTTGTCTTGAATTGGGAGAAATGCCACTTCATGGTAAGTGAGGGAATTGTATTGGGACACTTGGTGTCTAACCGTGGCATTGAGGTTGATAGGGCTAAGATAGAGACAATAGAGAAGTTGCCACCACCTACCTCGGTGAAGGGGTAAGGAGTTTTCTAGGACATGCCAGTTTTTACCGGAGGTTTATTAAAGACTTCTCTAAGATTTCTAAGCCTCTTACTAACCTACTAATGAAAGATGTTGAGTTTATTTTCTCCAAGGATTGCCTTGAAGCTTTTTGTAGGTTGAAGAACGCTTTAATCTCCGCACCTATCATGCAACCTCCGGATTGGAGTCTACCGTTTGAGATCATGTGTGATGCAAGTGATGTAGCCGTTGGGGCTGTTTTGGGGCAAAGGAATGATGGGCGCACACATGCCATTTATTATGCTAGCAAGACGCTAGATGATGCCCAACTCAATTATGCTACTACCGAGAAAGAGTTACTAGCGGTTGTGTATGCATTTGAGAAGTTCCGCTCATATCTTGTTGGAGCGAAGGTCATTGTTTATACGGATCATGCTGCGATCCGTTATCTCCTTACAAAGAAGGATGCCAAGCCTAGGTTGATTCGGTGGATCCTTCTTCTTCAAGAGTTTGATTTGGAAATCCGGGACAAGAAGGGGTCCGAAAATTCTGTGGCGGATCACCTTAGTAGACTCCCACCATTGGAGCTTGAGAGAGATGACATCCCGATTGATGACTCATTCCGGGATGAGCAATTGCAATTGGTGGAGGAGTGCTTGTTCCAAGTGTCTAGAGGAAGTGAGCCATGGTATGCCAACATTGTGAACTATCTTGTGTGTGAGGAAGTGCCTCCCGGTTTGTCATATGCCCAAAGGAAGAAGTTCTTCAAAGATGTGAGGCACTACTATTGGAGTGAACCACTTTTGTTCAAGAGAGGGCCAGATGGAGTCTTTAGAAGATGCATACCGGAGGATGAGGTGGAGAGTGTGATCCGCCATTGTCATTCCTTGCCATGTGGAGGGCATGCTAGCTCACACAAGACATGTGCGAAGGTGTTGCAATCGGGCTTCTTTTGGCCAAGTTTGTTCAAGGATGTGCAAAACTTCGTGGTATCTTGTGATGCTTGCCAAAGGACGGGCAACATCTCAAGGAGGAATGAGATGCCCTTGAACAACATACAAGAGGTAGAGATATTTGATGTGTGGGGTGTGGACTTCATGGGACCATTCCCCTCTTCTTGTGGCAACCTCTATATCCTATTGGCGGTGGATTACGTTTCGAGATGGGTGGAGGCAATCGCTTCTCCCACAAATGATGCCAAGGTTGTGGTGCGGTTCTTCAACCGAGTGATCTTTCCTAGTCAGCTAAGTAAGCCCAAAGGACTTACCTGTTATAACGCTCGACTCTTGATAAACCACTCGCTCTGTAAAGTGTAACCACTCAGTTGCTTGTCAAAGGCGATAAGTGTATTAGCACACTTTTACGTAGATAGAAGTCTAAAACTTCTAAGATCAAATAAGGTATTAAGACGTACTAGTTACAGTACAAGTTTTAGGGTAAAATGACCATTTTACCCTTGGTTCCGATTTCCTCGAAAACCCTAAAATTCATGTCTAAACTCCTATTTGAAGTTCTAAAAATATATCCTAACTCCTAGAATTTTATTTGGTTCTAAACTGACATTTTTCCTATGTTTCTATTTTCCGGAAGAATCGAAAAAGGTTTAACTTCGGCTCTAAATATAAAATTCTTAACAGCTTATAAAATTTCCGAATTAAATCTCTAGATCATCTATGAGGTTCTATCTAACCTTAGAAGAAAGAATTTCTCCAAACAGTTCAGCCGATATTTTTATAATAATTCACAAAGTCGGTTCCTTCACTCTAATTTCCTATACTTAGCCAAAATTCAAGTTTACCAAAACTGCTCAACTACCTAACTTCGGGAGCTCATAACTTTCAATCCGACCGTTCATTCCTCCCCAAATTTTAATATGCTAAACTACATATATCCGTCTACAACATATCCAAAATTCAACGGTGGATCTTTATCCAAACGTTTTATAATTGATCGACAAGATGGGCTGTTGGTAACCTAAAAGCTGAAGGAAATAAAATGAATTACAGCAGCCCTCTTATTTCTGTTTTTCATACTTACAGCAGTCCTTTGTTCCTATCCTTCGGTCTATATACTCAGCAGCTACACAAGGTCAACCTAACCTATGTTCAAGTCCGACTACAGCAGTTCATCATTCTAGCATTACGGAAATAGTATACATACATAAGATTATACACTAACTTCTAGAGGCAAGGATTGGGACTGCAGAAAGACTCACCTCTTCAACCTCTACTGGCTGAGGCGTCTTCTACTACTACACGGATTGGGCAACTCTTCCAGCCTTGCTACTGTCACGGAATGGTCGAGACGGAGTTGTTATCGCAGGCATTCATGAACGACTAGATTAAGAGGTGGAGATGAATGGGAGATTAATCCTTACCGAAATACACAGAATTTGCGTGAAGTACGTTGCTTCTGGACTGGACGTGTGCAGAAGGCAAGAAACGCAGAAGTGAAGTGGAGGCTGGGGCGTGGGTGTCGAAGGATGGAACGCAGAAGTGTTGTGTGCACCGGCTGGGACGTGAGGCAGCTGTAACGTTGGAGGTTTCGATCAGCAAAAGAGGGAATTGTGGCTTCTGAATGTGGACGTGAAATGGGAGGAAGGTGAGAGATTCTTCAGCGTGATTTTAGGAGCCTTTTATGGCAACTGCATCTCAACTTCTCGTCCGTTCAGTTCGTGGTATGCAGAAGATGAAGGCTGCTCTTTCCTGGGCTGGAGTAGGCGTGCTGCTGCTGGGCTGAATTGGAGGTTGCAGGAAGCTGGGCTGCGCATAAGGCTGGGGCGACGCTGGGCTGGCAACGCTGGAGCTGCTCACGGACTGGCACAACAGTGGGCTGGAGTAGCGCTGGGCTGGAGTGACGTTGCTGTTGGGTTGCTGAAGATTGCAGACGTCCCTGGGCTGGAGCGGACAAGGCAGCAGCTGCTTCTGGGCTGGAGCGGACAGGCAACGGGCTGGAGCTGGCAGCGCTGGAGCTGGGCTAGCAGGCTGGATCCGTGGGCTGAATTATGGATTAATAGATGGGCTAAAAAGGCTGCAGCTGGCCTCCTAAATTTAACGAGTTTCTGGCTGGGTAAGATCCCGATATGTAATTATACGGACTAGGCGGATAGGGAGTTTATTTTAATTTAAGATCGGCTCAGAACTCTATCATTTTATGCGGAAGTAACCTACATAAAATGATAAACTATATAAAAGATTCTATCATTTTCTTTGAAGGAATCTACATAAAATGATAAATCCTATAATAATATGTCTAACTAGGTAGACGGATATGGGTCGACTGATCGAGATCTATTTTATAACGTAAATAGACGGAATAAAAATTCCGGATTTTACATCAGTACCCCCTTAAAATAAGTTTCGTCCCGAAACTTGGAATAAGATACCTACCCCATACATTTCCCCTCGAGAAATATATTCTAGCAAGCAACTACTCACATCATCAAGCACATAAACATAAACAATTATGTAAACATATAATCACAGAAGTCATATAAGGTCTCGTCTTAGTACTAACCCGTCGGTACTGAGGTAGCGGCTAACTCCGCAAGGAACTCAGGGTAATTACGTCTAATGCTCTCCTCTGTCTCCCAGGTAGCCTCATCAACTCCTCGTCTAGACCACTGAATCCTCAGCATCTGTATCTCCTTAGAACGCACGCGCCTAATGCTACGCTCTAGGACGGCTACTGGATACTCCACAAAAGTGTGGTCTGGCTCGACTATCAGATCCTCGTGACTGATGACGTGTCTAGGATCCGGTATGTACTCTCGTAGCTGAGATACATGAAAAACTGGGTGTACTCCCTCTAATCTCGGTGGCAGTGCTAGTCGGTAGGCAACCTCTCCGACTCTCTCTATGATCTCAAATGGACCGACATACCGGGGACTCAGCTTCCCCTTAATGCCGAAACGTCTAACTCCTCTCGTAGGTGACACTCTCAACCACACCTGTGTACCTACTCTAAACTCCAAAGGTCGACGCCTTTTGTCGGCGTAGGACTTCTGACGACTCTGAGCTGCTAACATCCTTTCCCGGACTAAGGCAATCCGGGCGATGTCGTCCTGTATTTGATCTGGTACAACTCCATCAGCCTTGCTGGGCTCATCCCAACATAGCGGCGTACGACATCTCCGTCCGTACAAAGCCTCGTAAGGTGCCATCCCAATAGACGCATGCCAGCTGTTATTATATGAAAACTCTACTAGTGGGAGGTGATCTGGCCATACCTGTCCCCAATCTAGCACACATGCCCGCAACATGTCCTCTAAGGTCTGGATGGTCCTCTCTGACTGACCGTCTGTCTGTGGGTGGTAGGCAGTGGTAAAGTGAAGACTCGTACCTAGAGCAGTATGTACCTACTGCCAGAACCTCGAGGTAAAACGTCCATCCCTGTCGGAGACGATAGTCCTCGGTACTCCATGGAGTCTCACAATGTGTCTGGTGAACTCCTCTGCTAGACGGTTTACCGGCCACGTTTCCTTAATCGGAATGAAACGTGCGGTCTTCGTCAGGC
Organism: Fagopyrum esculentum; assembly: GCA_033239045.1. Classification (NCBI taxonomy): domain Eukaryota; kingdom Viridiplantae; phylum Streptophyta; class Magnoliopsida; order Caryophyllales; family Polygonaceae; genus Fagopyrum; species Fagopyrum esculentum. The sequence continues at coordinate 66,872,295 of BSUD01000007.1, forward strand.
GGTCTACCACTACCCAAATGGCATCAAAACCTCTGCTGAGCCTCAATCCGGTAACGAAATCCATAGAAATGTCTTCCCACTTCCAATGTGGTACTGGAAGTGGGTGTAACTCTCCTCCGGATCTACGATGCTCAATCTTGACCTGCTGACAGGTCGCACACTGGGCTACATATCGGGCCACATCAGGCTTCAAACCACCCCACCAGAAGGAACGTCTCACGTCCTTATACATCTTACTCGCTCCTGGATGTACGGAGTAAGGGGTAGCATGAGCCTCACCTAGTATCCTCTGTCTCAGCTCACTGTCTGATGGCACACAGACACGGTCCTGTCGTCTCATCACTCCATCGGCACCGATAGTGAACTGAGGTGCCTCATCTCGTGACATCCGGTCTCGGATCCGGGTCAAAGTCGGACAGGTCTCCTGCTTCTGTCGGATCTCACCCAACAGATCAGGAAGTAACTCTAAGGTGGCTAACTGATGCGCTGTATCGGGGAACTGGATCTCTACCTCCAACCGAGCTAAGTCTCTCTGTAACTGTGGCTGTACTGTCAACCGAGCTATTGCCTTCTCCTGAGGCGTCTTCCGACTCAAAGCGTCAGCAACTACATTCGCCTTTCCGGGGTGGTAAAGGATCTCAAGGTCAAAATCCTTGATCAACTCTAGCCACCGCCTCTGGCGGTTATTCAACTCCCGCTGAGTGAATATGTACTTCAGACTCTTATGGTCTGTGAAGATCTGACAGGTCGCTCCATAGAGATAATAACGCCAGATCTTAAGAGCGTGCACTACTGCTGCTAACTCCAGGTCATGAGTGGGGTAGTTCTCTTCATACGTCTTCAGCTGTCGAGACACATATGCTATAACCTTACCCCTCTGCATCAAGACACACCCCAAGCCCAGCTTGGATGCGTCACTGTACACTACAAAGTCCTCTGTACCTTCAGGCTGTGCTAAGATCGGAGCAGACGTCAATCTCCTCTTCAGCTCCTCAAAACTCTGCTGACACGGCTCAGACCAGACGAACCGAGTAGTCTTCCTTAGGAGGGAAGTAAGTGGTCGGGCGATCAGGGAAAACCCTTCCACAAACCGACGGTAATAACCTGCCAATCCAAGGAAGCTGCGAACCTCCTTAACATTCTTCGGAGGTTGCCAAGATGACACTGACTCAATCTTTGCTGGGTCGACCTTAATCCCCTCAGCAGTCACTACATGGCCTAGGAATGCCACCTCTGACATCCAGAATTCACACTTGGATAGTTTAGCATATAGCTGACTATCCTGTAGAATCTGCAGTACTGTCCTCAAGTGCCCGACATGCTCCTCTCGACTTCTAGAGTAAACTAGAATGTCGTCGATGAAGACCACTACAAACTGGTCTAAGAAGTCGATGAAAATCCCATTCATCAACTCCATAAATACTACTGGCGCATTAGTGAGCCCGAATAGCATCACTACAAACTCATAATGACCATACCTAGTCCGGAATGCCGTCTTAGGTATGTCCTGATCTCTCACCCTCAGCTGGTGATAACCCGATCTCAAATCTATCCTCGAGAACACTGACGCTCCATGCAGCTGGTCCAGCAGATCATCTATGCGAGGCAGTGGATACTTATTCTTGATGGTGACCTTGTTCAACTCCCTGTAGTCGATACACAGTCTCATCGATCCATCTTTCTTCCTCACAAATAACACTGGTGCGCCCCAGGGAGAAACACTAGGGCGTATGAAGCCCTTCTCTGCTAACTCCTCTAACTGCTTCTTCAGCTCAAGCAGCTCTATCGGGGCCATGCGGTACGGGGCCTTCGAGATCGGTCTCGTGCCCGGCTCTAACTCGATGCTAAAGTCCACACTCCTCTGTGGAGGTAGCCCTGGTAAGTCGTCCCTGAAGACCTCTGCAAACTCGCATGCGACTGGTATCTCCTCTACTGTCAGGCTCTTGCGCTCCTTCATGGCATAACACCAGAAGGCCTCGCAACCCTGTGCTATCAATCTGGCTGCCCTCACTGCACTGATAACTGAGCCGGACTTTCCGAGGTCCCAACCTCGGAATATAACTCTGTGGCCCTCCTCCGTGGCAACAGTCACAGTCCTCCTACCAATATCCAAGACGGCTCCATGTCTAGTCATCCAATCTATCCCTAATATCACGTCCTCATGTGCTAAGGGCATGACTAGAAAATTTACTAACCAAATCCGGCCTCCCAGGTGAATAGGGCAGTCATAAATCTCTCGAGATCCTCTAACCTTACCCCCATCTGGTAACCCAACCACAAAAGGTACACCCTCTACTGTAGCTAAGGACAACCTATCTACACATGCATCTGATATAAAGGAGTGCGTGGCACCCGTATCAAATAAAACGCGCACAGGTAAGTCATGGATCCAAATAGTACCTGTGGTCGCAGGTGCTGCAGGCTGCTCAGTGTTCCTCAGCTCAAACACTCTCGATGGTCCTCCTCTGGTGTCAGTGGTACTACCACGTCCTCTGCCACGACCTGATCCCTGTGTAGTACTGTATGAAGCAGGATGTCCTGGAGCCCGGTACTGCTGCTGCTGCTGACTCGGAGCTCGGTACTGAGGGGGTCTCTGTACACTCTTCTCAGCACCTGCAGGAGAAGATCCCTGCTGAGAAGAAGCCTTGCCCTGACGGCAGAAAGTAGCCCTGTGTCCCGGCTTCCCACAAGTGAAGCAAGTGACCGGTGGTTTCGGGCAGTCCGGCTTAATGTGATCACGGCCACCACAATTAAAGCACTGTCGATCTCCACTGGGAGTCCGAACTGTAGAGTGGTAGCTGGACCTTCCTTGAGTCTGTCCTCTACCATAACCTGCTACTGCTGCACTGTTGCCAGCATGTCCTATCCTCTGCCGCTTATCCGGTCCACTAGACTGTGCTGCTTTCCTAGAAGCTGGCCTATCTCTCTCATAAGCAGAGGCCCTATCCTGATAATCAGACAAGGTCTCACAGCGGAATCCAGCCAGGTAGGATCGGGTACTCTCTCTCAACCTCCTGGAGAAAAGATAAACATGCTGCTCTTCTGGGGGTGCAGATGGTCCAAGCAAAGTCAACTCTTTCTGAAACTTCTTTATGGCTGCAACAATCGGGATATCCTCAAATCCCGCCTCAATGAAATCCTGGAATCTCTCCCTCCTCAGCAAAACTGGGCAGTACCTGTCTCTAACAATGTTCTTCATCTGCTCCCAGCTGGTGACTCGGCCACGAATGGTACGCCACCATGAATGAGCATCATCCGTGAAGCAGGTCTGTATCAAATCTACCTGTCGGTCCACGGGGCAACGTATTGCCTCCAAAGCAGTCTCAATCTTCCCTATCCAGTGCTCCACCTCTAGCCCTATCTCTCCGCTGAATGAGGGGACCTTTTGAGAGTTGAAAGTCTTCAACCACTCATCCGGTCTTGGTGCTCTGACCCCAGTAGGTGCTCTATCAACATCAGCCCTCCTCTCAGATACAGCCGGCACCTAAGACACTCCTTGTGTCACCTGAGCTGACCTAGCCGGCACCACTGGTGGTACCTGAGTAAGCCTCTCCACTCTGGCAGCTTCCTCCCTGCGCTCAACATAGGCTCTGAACTCCCTATACTCCGATGCTCCAATAGAGACACGTCCCGACTCAGTAGAACGAGCTCCTAGCGCTCCAGACCTAGCGGCGGTCACAGGCCTGACCTCGGGGCCTACACTCTCAGCTACTTCCTCTACAACCACCTCTGGTACGCTTGCTGCAGGTGGGTCATCTCGAGGAACTCGTCCTCGACCTCTTCCTAGTGGAGGTCTACCCCCACGACCACGCCCTCTAACAGTAGGGGTGCTATCAGCTCGATCCTGTCTGACTGGGGGAAGGGGGGGACGACCCCTACCTCGGCCAGTCACTTGTGCAGCCCTAGTACGTGCCATCTGCACGAATAGTAATAACTACAGTTATAAACTAGCTAATCTATCATAACATTACAAGTCCATAATTATTCTAAGATTACCGAGATCCGCAGAGGTAGTGGTGGTCGTCCGTACTTTCTATCCCAACCCGACTCTGTATGCATTTTAAAACCAAAAATTTTCTTTGGAAAACTCAGACCCTTTTCGGGTTCTGTTTATTTACTTATATGACCTTTTTAGAAGATTCAAGTGCCATTGTTGCCAACCTAGAGCTCTGATACCATGTTGTAACACCCCAAATTTTACAACTTAGGGAGTTACTGGTTAGGACCGCACAGTGGGTCCCGACCTTAGTTTGACAACAACTTAACATGATCTTACAACAAGGCACAGATAAGGAAAAACCAGAAATCATAAAATAGTTTTTAACAATGCATGAATGTGACCAAATCAACTACAGCCCGAAAAGTAATATAACAAAGTACGAAAGGAAACAATGTTCAACTGTAAAACCCACAAATGCAAAAACTGCAAAACATCCTAAAGTACGACACCCCGGCTGACCACTACCATCTGGATCACTCGGCATCTGCTCTAACCTGTGTCAAATCTAAACAACATATCAACAGTTAGCTAACTATCCAAATATAAGCAAAATGATAACAGCACAAACACAAGCAGAAATAAAAATAAACAAACATCATGCTGGCACTCAACCAATTATTATCTATTATTTAAGTGATTCACATTATTCAATTTAAGTTGTGGCACGAGAACTATTATTAGTTCTCGCCTCCGTTCCTTATCCAACTGGTGTAGGTCTAGCTGACTTCCTTTGGTAGCATCACTACAAACCATGTGTGGACTAGTCCCGAAAGAAACCCCCAGCGCCCCGCGAGCTACTGAGCGGAATGCCACCGCCCGTTACTCTTAGGCCAAAACATAGGTCGGTAATTATATATCACAACCTAGCTCTCTAACATGTCAATCACACACCACCATCATCATTTATACTCATATTTAGTAGTCAGCTAAGTAAGCCCAAAGGACTTACCTGTTATAACGCTCGACTCTTGATAAACCACTCGCTCTGTAAACTGTAACCACTCAGTTGCCTGTCAAAGGCGATAAGTGTATTAGCACACTTTTACGTAGATAGAAGTCTAAAACTTCTAAGATCAAATAAGGTATTAAGACGTACTAGTTACAGTACAAGTTTTAGGGTAAAATGACCATTTTACCCTTGGTTCCGATTTCCTCGAAAACCCTAAAATTCATGTCTAAACTCCTATTTGAAGTTCTAAAAATATATCCTAACTCCTAGAATTTTATTTGGTTCTAAACTGACATTTTTCCTATGTTTCTATTTTCCGGAAGAATCGAAAAAGGTTTAACTTCGGCTCTAAATATAAAATTCTTAACAGCTTATAAAATTTCCGAATTAAATCTCTAGATCATCTATGAGGTTCTATCTAACCTTAGAAGAAAGAATTTCTCCAAACTGTTCAGCTGATATTTTTATAATAATTCACAAAGTCGGTTCCTTCACTCTAATTTCCTATACTTAGCCAAAATTCAAGTTTACCAAAACTGCTCAACTACCTAACTTCGGGAGCTCATAACTTTCAATCCGACCGTTCATTCCTCCCCAAATTTTAATATGCTAAACTACATATATCCGTCTACAACATATCCAAAATTCAACGGTGGATCGTTATCCAAACGTTTTATAATTGATCGACAAGATGGGCTGTTGGTAACCTAAAAGCTGAAGGAAATAAAATGAATTACAGCAGCCCTCTTATTTCTGTTTTTCATACTTACAGCAGTCCTTTGTTCCTATCCTTCGGTCTATATACTCAGCAGCTACACAAGGTCAACCTAACCTATGTTCAAGTCCGACTACAGCAGTTCATCATTCTAGCATTACGGAAATAGTATACATACATAAGATTATACACTAACTTCTAGAGGCAAGGATTGGGACTGCAGAAAGACTCACCTCTTCAACCTCTACTGGCTGAGGCGTCTTCTACTACTACACGGATTGGCCAACTCTTCCAGCCTTGCTACTGTCACGGAATGGTCGAGACGGAGTTGTTATCGCAGGCATTCATGAACGACTAGATTAAGAGGTGAAGATGAATGGGAGATTAATCCTTACCGAAATACACAGAATCTGCGTGAAGTACGTTGCTTCTGGACTGGACGTGTGCAGAAGGCAAGAAACGCAGAAGCGAAGTGGAGGCTGGGGCGTGGGTGTCGAAGGATGGAACGCAGAAGTGTTGTGTGCACCGGCTGGGACGTGAGGCAGCTGTAACGTTGGAGGTTTCGATCAGCAAAAGAGGGAATTGTGGCTTCTGAATGTGGACGTGAAATGGGAGGAAGGTGAGAGATTCTTCAGCGTGATTTTAGGAGCCTTTTATGGCAACTGCATCTCAACTTCTCGTCCGTTCAGTTCGTGGTATGCAGAAGATGAAGGCTGCTCTTTCCTGGGCTGGAGTAGGCGTGCTGCTGCTGGGCTGAATTGGAGGTTGCAGGAAGCTGGGCTGCGCATAAGGCTGGGGCGACGCTGGGCTGGCAACGCTGGAGCTGCTCACGGACTGGCACAACAGTGGGCTGGAGTAGCGCTGGGCTGGAGTGACGTTGCTGTTGGGTTGCTGAAGATTGCAGACGTCCCTGGGCTGGAGCAGACAAGGCAGCAGCTGCTTCTGGGCTGGAGCGGACAGGCAACGGGCTGGAGCGGACAGGCAACGGGCTGGAGCTGGCAGCGCTGGAGCTGGGCTAGCAGGCTGGATCCGTGGGCTGAATTATGGATTAATAGATGGGCTAAAAAGGCTGCAGCTGGCCTCCTAAATTTAACGAGTTTCTGGCTGGGTAAGATCCCGATATGTAATTATACGGACTAGGCGGATAGGGAGTTTATTTTAATTTAAGGTCGGCTCAGAACTCTATCATTTTATGCGGAAGTAACCTACATAAAATGATAAACTATATAAAAGATTCTATCATTTTATGTGAAGGAATCTACATAAAATGATAAATCCTATAATAATATGTCTAACTAGGTAGACGGATATGGGTCGACTGATCGAGATCTATTTTATAACGTAAATAGACGGAATAAAAATTCCGGATTTTACACTTCACTAATAGGAACTTTGGGGCACTTTTGGCTAAGTATGGGGTGACTCATAAGGTGGCAACACCTTACCATCCCCAAACTAGTGGCCAAGTGGAGATCTCCAACCGGGAGATAAAGGGAATTCTTGAGAAGACGGTCTCTAGAACGAGAAAGGATTGGGCTATGAAGCTCGATGATGCCTTGTGGGCATATAGAACCGCTTTCAAGACACCGATTGGCACCACTCCTTACAAGCTAGTCTATGACAAGTCTTGCCACCTTCCGGTAGAGATGGAGCATAGAGCATATTGGGCCATTAAGTGGCTAAATTTTGACCTCAAGGAGGCCGGTGAAAAGAGATTGCTTGATATGAATGCTCTTGAGGAGATCCGGTTGGATGCTTACGAAAATGCCCGGATCTACAAGGAGAGGACTAGACGTTGGCATGATAAGCGCCTCATCCCGAAGGAGTTGAGTGAAGGCGACCTTGTCCTTCTCTTCAACTCAAGGTTGCGGCTCTTCCCCGGGAAGCTAAAATCAAGATGGACCGGGCCATATGTGGTGAAGAAGATCTTTCCCCATGGAGCTATTGAGATAGGAGGGGAGCATTGTTGAGATTTCAAGGTGAATGGGCACCGGTTGAAGAAGTATATCCCGGGAGCTCCGGTGGACATGATTGCCCCACTTCACCTAGAATGAGACGCCCCCGAGTTTGGTCAAGCTAATGACCTTAAAGAAGCGCTTGATGGGAGGCAACCCATTGGTAACGTTTTTCCCTTTTTCGTTTTTGTTTTGATTTTTCTGTTTTTGTGTGCCTTGTGTGCTTTGTGTGTTTGCTAGAGTCTTGGTAGCATTGGAAGCCTTGCATAGCATGTGGATGATGATGATGAGTCCCTCATAAATTATGGGTGGAGCGGACGCGGGATTTGGACGGCTAGCGGCGCCTAGCGTGGGTCTCGACGCCATGATGAACATTTAGAGCTCTCTACCATTGTTGATAGGATCATCCACCATCAATCCACTTGAGTAATCCCAAATACCGAAGCAAACCATTTTTACATTGTGAGAGCCCTCTTTCACTCTTCTTTACTTCATTTACACATTGGGGACAATGTGTTTCTAAGTATGGAGTGGGGTTTGCATGATCTTTTGCATGATTAGCATCTAGGATAGTTTAATATTGTCTCATGTCTTGCATTGTATATACTCACTTCGAAAAATCCAAAAAAATCAGAAAATTTAAAATTTTTTTTGTGCTTTCTAGGCTTGGATATGACCCTAATGATGAATCTTGTCTTGTGGATTGGCTATGGATGGCCTTATGTGTTGAATTGATGAATGCATATGTGGACTTGAAGTACTTATATTGAATCCCATGAATGGATTGGGATCATGATGTTTTCCTTGATTGGATTGAGTATTGAAAATCGAAATTACATGCTGGTTCTTGCACACCATCTAGGAGTGATTGAGGCAATTCATCTTTCTCTACTTCTCATCTTGATCATGATGTTTGAGCACCTCAATTGATATAAATTTTGACCTCTTTTGACCCATCCGGGAATAGGAGCATGTTAGTGTGTTGAGTGTGTGAAAAGCAAGTGTGGGGTGAAGTTGTTGATGAAAGAATGTTATGAATGAAATGCTGAATTTGTTGTGAAAGTGTAGACAAAAATATAGGTTTGGGGACCTTGGTTTAAATGACGAGTAACTCGGCACCATTCACATAATCGGGTGTTTGTGCCTTGCCAAAGTCAAATAAACCAATAGTCCCAACGAGCTTTGGTATGTGTGCCTGGTGTGGATGCACCTCGAAAAATAGAAAAAGCCCGAGGACGGCTAATCACCAAGGTTTCGGCTCTTGTACACCAATGCCATTGTCTCAAAAATAAGAGAAAGAAAAAGAAAAGAAAGAAAAGGTGGAGAAATATACACTTGTGGGAAGTTGATCAAGGACAAAATTGTGGAGTTAGTTCCATTCCCGGATTAGCATCACATAGCCTAGAAAAATCCCCACCTAATCATAACGTTTCTTGACCTTTTATCTCACAAGCCATTGTGACCTATTTGCATGTGTGTAAGACTTAGTAATCTAGATTGGATATGCTCTTGATCATCTTGACTTCTTCATTTTTACATTTCATGCATATTTTCGAGTTAAGTATAATTGTCTTTCCGTGCCTTCATTTGTTTGATGCATAATCGCTTGTCCATTGCCATGAAACATGACTATGAAGGCGATCCAATATTAGAAGCACAACTCCAAAAAGATTTTTTCATTTTTCTGCATGCATAAATCATGTCATCTCTTAGTCTATAGTTGGAACTTGCTCGGGGACGAGCAAACCTTAAGTATGGGGTATTTTTGATAACACGATTTATGACTTAGGATTAGGCACTCATTTAGATAGTTTATCTACTCATTCATGCATGGTTTAGCACTAGTTCACGACGTTTGCACTCATATCATGAATTTTCTCGAGATAGACGTCTACGCGGACTTTTGCATTGCTTTGTAGGTATTTTGGGAGATTTGAGAGCTTAATCGATACATCGAGGATCGTTCCTCGAGACGACACACTTTTGGACTCATTAGGATGCAAGCTAGAGGCTAAGGAGGACTCATGGTACAATGTTGTTGCATGCCATTCACCAAATCGTAGCTTAATAATCCAAGACAAGCTGAAGCACCAAACCACGGTCACTGGCACTTCCACGGCCGTGGAAATGGACCGTGGTTTTTGCCAAACGGTTGTGACAGTTGTGCCACGACTCTCATGGCCGACTCTTGCAAAGTTGTGTATAAAAAGTGGTCCTGCAAGGCTGAGAGGGGTATCAAATTTCAGAATCAAAATCCACACTCTCCACTATACTCTCAACAAGAAGATTCTCTCAAGGGGAGCTTGGAAGAGAGCTACCATTGGAGGAGGAGAAAAGCTCGATTGGAGAAGAAGAAGAGAAGAGCACACACCATTAGCCTTTGATAGATTTTAGTGAAGATTATCGGAATCGTTTTCTAGGGTTGTAAGAATCGATTAAACCTTCTTTTGAAGGATTGTGAGTCTTTCTAAATCTCGAATTCAGTTTCGTTTTCTTTGATTCACTTTTTTCTCTCTTTCTCTTCATTATCTTGCAAATGGATGCCATGATTTTATGTTTGATGATTTTGATTGTGATGATGAATGTCGTTGGCTAGATAGATGTGATTCTAGGGTAAGGAAAGGAGGGTTATGGCTAGGACTATGATAGGATGGACTTAGATTTGCCTTTGGATGATTCGTTCTCTTGGACAGAGCCACTGTTGGAGTCCACGGTTTGTTCTTGCCGGTCCACGGCCGTGGAAGTAGATGAACAGCCCGTGGTTTGCCTGGTTCGTTTGATTTGATGAATCTAAGTTCTAGAATGTTAGAATGTTGAAATTCTAGTGTTTGTTGAGTTAAATCTATCCTAGGGTGACCTAGTATTAGAAACTAAGTATTGGAAGAGACCTACCCGGTGATTCTTGCTCTTAGATATCAAAGATGACAAACTCTAGGTAGTAGTGAGCCTCATAAGCCGCTATTGGACTAAGTGTGCTAGGATAGTTGTTTAGGACTTGCCTTTCCGAGACTTACCCGGTAAAGAGAGGTTAGATCCCTAGAATACTATCCGGTTTGTGTAGAATTCCTATCCTTAGGCTCTTTGAGACTTACCCGGTGATGAGACCTTAGGAACGGACTAGAGGATTATGAGACTTACCCGGTAATTGATCCCAACCTAGAAACATTTACTCCCAACATACTTTAGTAATCCAAGGAATGATTAGATAGCTTGAGTCCCATGCCATAACCGGAATTTCCAACCCCTAGAATCCGCTTTTCTCTCTTTGATCTCATATGTCGTGTTTAGCTTGTTTGTTTGTGTTGATTGTTAGCTTAGTAGACTGTTTACTTTGCATGATTTGAGATCTTGATTTATCATCTAAAAACCCAACCAAAAACATTGAGATTTTCATTTCTTTATTTCTTTCTCTTTTCTTAGCCTAGATCTTCACTAAATTTAATCACTAATTGATTCAATCTCACCTCAGTCTTTGTGTTCGACCTCGGAATACTATCCCTACTACAAAACGTCCCGTACACTGCGGGTTCGCTAGGAGTTAGGAGAAATATATCGAGTTATAAATTTAAGGCTTATTGCGTGCACACGTTCTTAGCGTAACAGATATAGTTGCCAAAGATAGAAGATCATGACCGGATCTTCAAGCGCATGTCAGGAATGAAAACTCGGGTGCAAATCTCGGCCGATTTTCTTGGGTGAAAATCTTTGCCGATTTTCCTGGAGGTTGTTCCCTCAAAAGTGTGTTTGCAAATAAATTTTAAATTTATAACCTAAAACATAAGACAAAACGATATGCGAACCCGCAATGTACAGATCAATCGTAGCAATGACAAATACTCCAGGGTAGATAATAGTAATTTGGTGAAACCAAAATCAATAAAGTAATCTAGCAAATGAATTAATGCAAATATTGATAACAAGAGCAAGACTTTATGTAATGATTGGAAAAAAGAGATTTTAGAGATCAAAGTATCCGACTGTGGTTTTCGATTCAAGACTTCTAAAGATATATGGACAGAGCGGGGATTGCAAGGAAGTATGTTCTAAAACAGGATAATGTATGGTTAAGTCTCCACTACCCACTTGTCTCAACGCAAAGGCTCTAAATAAAGGATGGTTAGTCTCGATAAGTTAGAGATTCTAAGGGAGGGATTATACTTTAAAACCAAATACAAAAGCAAAGGGAATCACGTTAACTCACAAAGGTAAAGGCTTCGGCACACTCAACCTTAATAGAAGGTTTTGAATCCTCTTTTACCTCGAACTCGTAATCGTTGGTAACCAAAAAAGGGAATCACCGGGTAAGTTTCTTCCCACGCTCGGATATAGGTTAGAAAGGTTCAACAAGGCTATGGTTTAAGCAATCTTTAACCAAAGATTAAGGATAAAACAAGATATGTATGACAAAGAGAAAATCGGTATGTTCATCACAGAAATCGGTCGATTCCCCTCAAGAACAACCCGATTTTTCTTCAATGCAAAGGTAAAACTCAACTCTTGGGATCCAATCTCAACGTGAGGTTCATTCTATCATCATCATCTCAGCCACAATCTTCAACCAATCACCCCATAATCACAAGGGTTTTAGCCAATAACACACATTATGAAAATCAAGAAAGGGATTGAATCAATAAAATAAAGAAACTTAGAATCTTGAAATAAACTAAACAAATCCTTGAACAAAGGTTCAAAATCTTAAAAACCAAATAAAAACTTAAAACAAACTCCAATCTTGCATTCACAATGACAAAATAATACAAAACTAACAAAACCTCTCAAGTACGTATTTCTTGCTTTGATCTTCAAAGCCAATCTTCAAACTTGCTTATCCTAGGGTTTCCTCAATGCTTCCAGCTTCTTCTTGGATTGTAATTGGATGATATTGGATCCAAGGGTGGTAGGAGGTGTCAATTCTTATCCAGCCGTCGATGTCCAGGTCGTTGGGGGTCGATCTTTGGTAGGCGTAAGACCTCTTCGTTGGGAGTTCGTTTCAATGTTGAAGGCTATAGGATATTTATAGGGATAAATCTAGGGTTTAGATAAGCATGAGTCTTGCTTAAAGATAAATAATATTAGAGATAAATAATCTTCAAGATAAATCTAGCTTAAAGATAAACTGTAACTTAAAGATAAACTACAACTTAAAGATAAACTACAAATTAAAGATAAAATGCATCTTAAAGATAAATCCTAAATTTTTGGGCCGAAAAAGAAATTGAGCCCGCTGGTATCAGATCCCACTCCGGTGGTATCAGAGCTCACCCCATAGTATCAGAATTCACTTTGGCGGTATCAGAGTTCACTCCAGCGTGTTCCTAGCTTCCTTTTATTTTTCCTTTTTGTTCCTTTCTCATATAATACTTAAATGTGTCATTTTGCTCCATAATTCGTCAAATTACCTACAAATGCAATAATAATCCGTGTAGACATCTTTTCTAGCAAAGTATGCAAATATGAGCTTAAATGTCTTGAAATCATTTCAAAATAAAGGGAAAATCTAAATAAATGCATGCCTAAATATTAGTCATAATTCATGTCATCAAAATACCCCATACTTGCCCCTTGCTTGTCCCCAAGCAAGGTTTAAATTTAAGATACAGGATGATATGAATTGTGAACATGCAAAAACAAATAAAAACCACAATAATTTTTTGTTGTGCTTCTATTCATAGATCACCCTCAAAGGATTGCTTCATAGCCAATAAAAATCATTATATGATCAAAGAGAAATACATCATGGAAAGGTTAATCACACTTTGTACGAAATCATAACATACATAATAACTTGCAATATATCAAAATCAATCATAAGAAATCCAATTTAAATCACCAAGTTAAGACACATGTGGCTCAAGGTCATTAGGACTTTCAAAAATAAAGGCCAAGAAATGTGTATGGGTGGGATGCATATAGGATATGTGGTGCAATAAAATCCGGGTAAAAGGAACAACTCCACAACATCAACAACAACACATCCACAAAAAATAAGCAAGCTTCACTTCATAATTTTTCATTTGTTTACTTTCACTTGAGAATATGGATAGAGGTGCACAATAGCCGAAACCTTGGAGATAAGCAAGCCTCATTTTTACGAGGTGCCTCAAACTGGATGCACATACCAAGACTCGTTAAGAATATCTATCAATCAGACTTTGGCAAGACGCAAACACCCGGCTATGTGAATGGTGCCGAGTTACTCATCATCAAGACCAACACCCAAAACCTATTTTTTTACACAACACACTTCACTTTTCTTTTCAACTTCACATCAATTTCACTAACATGCTTTCTAATTCCCGGATAGGTAAAAGGGAAGGAAAATAATATATATATATATATATATATATATATATATATATATATATATATATATATATATATATATATATATATATATATATATATATATATATATATATATATATATATATATATATATACTTAAGACAAGGTTGAGCAAATAATCTTCCAAAAAAGTTCCGGCTCCTAATTTCACCAGCAAATAGTAAGACCTCCCATAAGAAAGCTTGTTTGGTTTGGTTCTCTTAGGAGTCTTGCTAGCTTTTCTGCACTTCCATGAGACATAATCTACCTTTGCGTCCCATCCTTTCTGAGATCTAGAAATCAACTTCTCATGCATCCTCTTAGCTTCTCCATTCAAAATCTTCTTTTGCCACTAGCTTGAGGATGGTATAGGGTCTATATCACATGGTTGACCCCATACTTTAACAAATAACACTTGTTGGCTTTCGCGGTGAAGCGCTTGCCAGCATCAATCATGAGGGCTTGAGGTCTGCCAGGCCTTAGGAGAGTGAACCTATTGAAGGCTCTCAAGTTTTTTCTTGTATTGTTAACTTTCAACAGAATTGGTTGAGGTTTGATCTTGAATTTCGGAGGTTCCTTTGCTAGAGACCTCTAGCTCTTTGGCGCTTCCCTAGAATGATTAGTAATTTCAAATGGAATTTTAAAGGGAGTAAGAGAACTACCGGGCAAAGCATTTCAAGCTTTGAGATGAGAATCATGTAAAGAGGAGAGTCTGCACATGAAATCTCTTCCATCTTCTCCGCTTGTTCCTCAATCTTGGCCAATGGTTCATCAATTTGGCCAAGGTGCTCTACTTCTTCCTCTTCTTCCAGCTCAACTGATTCTTCTTCAATCTCGACCGCAATATCAACAATTGGGTCGAGGTCTTCTTCTTCTTCTTCTTCTTCTTCTTCTTCTTCTTCTTCTTCACTAACTCCTAGAGGAACTTCGGGTTTGATAGGAGGGACACTCAAGAATTGGAATTCTTTGTTGCCGAATACCTGATTTTCCAAGGCCTTTTGAGCCTTAGAAAAAGCATTCATGCCGTCTTTCAGCTTGTTCATTTTTGTTAACACTTTTTCCAACATCATCGGTATCCGATCCTTGGAAGGTTGTTGTGGAGGTTGCACTTGAGGCACATAAGAGACGTATGCTTGCTCATAAAACGTATGAGATGGATTAAGCTCATCCCAATATGCGAGCTCATCCTCAATGGCTTCCTCTCTTTTTCTTTTGTCACTAAACCAATAATAGGCATACTTCTCCTCTAAATATTCATAATGTTCAGCCCTAGCGTTTTGTCTTGCTATCAAGCCGGATCAAATGCAGGTTCATAGCTCCATGCAGCAATTGGAAGTCCAAAAAAGTCAGTAACTCATAGAAAAAAGATTAAAAGCAAAAGCGTCTAAGCTAGACAGCCGAAATACCGAATTTGGTCTAGACCAAATCCCCGACAACGGCGCCAAATACTTGTTCGCTCGAAAGTGTGTGCGCAAATAAGCTTTAAATTTATAACCTAAAATATAAGCCAAAATGATATGCGGACCCGTAGTGTACGAATCAATCGTAACAATGACAAATACTCCAAGGTCGATCACAGGGATATTGGTGAAACAAAAATCGATAAAGTAATTTAGCAAAAGAATTAATGCAAATATTGATAGCGAATGCAAGAATTTGTGTAATAATTAGGAAAAAGAGATTCTAGAGATCAAAGTATCCGATTGTGGTTTTTGATTCAAGACTTCTAAAGATATATGGACAGAGTTGGGATTGCAAGGAAGTATGTTCTAAAACGGGATAAGGTACGGTTAAGTCTCCACTACCCACTTGTCTCAACCCAAAGGCTCTAAATAAAGGATGGTTAGTCTCGATAAGATAGAGATTCTAAGGGAAGGATTATACTTTCAAACCAAATACAAAACCAAAGGAAATCAGGTTAACTCACAAAAGTAACGGCTTTGGCACACTCAACCTTAATAGAGGGTTTTGAATCCCCCTTCTTTGCTTCCTAGAACTCATAACTGTTGGTAACCAAACAAGGGAATTTTCGGGTAAGTCTCTTCCTGTAACACCCCAAATTTTGAGAACTCGGAGAGTTACTGGTTAGAACCTCACAATGGGTCCCGACCTCGGTTTAACAACAACTTTACTAGGATCTTACAACAAGGCACAAATGTATTTAAAACAATTTCAAAACATATTATTTTTAATGTATGAATGTACACATGTGACAGCCTTACAAAACATATATATAGATACATAACATGCATGCCGTATGGGAGACTCCCCTGTCCCCATCTAATGAATACTTGGACCCGGCTGACCATCCGTTCCGGATCTCTCTGCAAATGTCTATCTCTACAAATCTACAACACGGATAAAACCGTTAGCTAACATTCTATGCATAAGTATAAAGGTAAAAGCACAAACCCACAACATACACAATCAACATGCAACACTCAATCCTTTTTATTATCTTTTAATTAGGTGATATGTCATTACTAATGATACTTATTTTGTGACACGAAGGATTCCCAAACCTCGCCCCTGTCCCCGTTTACCAACGCGGAATGGTACTAATGCATCTGACCGTCTACCTGACTGGGCTGGTCGCAGGGAACCTCCTAGACTCTCGCAAGAGCTAGGCAGATAATGTCACGACCCGTTATCATACACTTGGGTCAATTACGTAAATACTAAAGTCGGCCTAATCCGTTTTCGTTGTTTATCATAACTAACAAACACCACTCATACACATTACACTCATACAAGAAGCCAACTAAGTAAGTCCGTGGACTTACCTGAATCTGATCTCGACTTTCTAATTCGCAAATCGATGTGTACAGTAGGAATTCAGTGGCCTGTCAAAGGAGGCAAGTGTGTCAGCACACTTTCTAGGTGATTAGAAGTCTAAGACTTCTAAGATAGCAGGGCTTAATAGAACGGAATTGATTACAATATAAATTTATGGTAAAATGACCATTTTACCCTTGGTCCGAAACTTCTAAAAATTCCATAATTTATGTCTAAACTCTTACTTGAGACTAAAATGTCATATTCTAACTCTTAAAGATGAGTTTGGTTACAAACTGGCAATTGACACATTCTTCTTATTTTCCGAATGATCGTTAAGGTCCAACTTCGGCTTCAAATATAAAACTCGAATAATCATATAAAAATTCCGAAATAATTCCCTAGATTATTTATGAAATCTCATCTACTCCTAGGAGCAAGAATTTTTTAAAATTGTTTAACCATCACTTCTACAAAAATTTCCAAAGTTGGTTACAACACTTAACAAACAGCACACTGTCTTTACTTTGAAACATCATAACTCCTAAACTACTTGCTGGATTTATCCCAAATTTTGATATGTTCTACTATAAAATCTTATCTATATTATATCCAAAATTCAGCCGCAAAGGAGATCAAAATCCTATTTAAAACTATCTCACAAAACCGAATTTCAGCACAACAGAAAAACTGCTTACGACTCAATCTTTGAAAAATCATAAATCCCAAACGACTCGCTGGATTCCTCTCAAATTTTAATATGTTCTACAAAAATATGTCAACTACATCATATCCAAAATTCAAGCCCAACGGAGATCAAGAGCTTATTCAAAACCATCTCACAAAACAGCATCACTTGTTGTTTTCCCCAACACTCAGCACATATATAAAAACTGCATGAGGCGTCAACCTTGGAACACCATAACTCTCAAACCGTAGCTCCGATTCCTCTCAAATTTTAGTATGATATACTATGCAATACCATCTATAACATATCCGAATACTAGCCAAAAATAAGAAGTCTAACTTACCCAAATCTGGACCCGAAGATGACTGTTTATCACTTCCGAAAATTTCAGAAAACACCTCAGCTCTTCAAGCTGTCTTCCGAGGCTGTTACGGACGGATTGATGACACAAAGGGTACCCACATCAGCATATATATATATATATATATTAAGGATCGATCAAAGAGAACGACCAAGGAAGGACGGAGTTAGATCTTACTCGATTCTATGACTCGAAGGCATGAGAAAGACGACCTAAGGCTGCTGCGGATCAGATTTGGGCACCTCGCATCAGTGGTCTGCTGGATCGACACAATAGAAGCAGCAGTCCGGGTGCCAGTTCAGTTCGACAGAAGGAGAAGTAATCGGTCCTGGGTGCCGGTTTGAGTCGACCAAAGAGACCAAGCCGCTACTGCTGCGTGGTTGCGAGATTGGAGACGAAGGGGCTCGTCCTGGTGCTGTGGTTGCCTGTAGGTCGCGAGGTCATGTCCTTCAGTCCGAATCGTTCAGCCACGTTGTTGGATCTGTGTGTCGGTTGTGCGAGAAAGGTTAGAGTTCAGCGGAAGACGTGAGAGAGGCGACTCTAGAGGGGAACGAGATCTTACCGGCGCTCCTGTCTCGAAGGGAACATGTGGCTGCTGTTGCGTCGGACGGTTGTTGTGGCTGCTGTTGCGTTGGACGGTTGCTGTGGTTGCTGTTGCGTTGGACGGTTGTTGGGGGCTGTTGTATATCGTGCAGAAAGAGAGGAAGGACGAGGTACGGCTGAAGGTTGTTGCTGCTAATTAGATTAGGATTTAATTAGGTTAGGTTAAAATTAATTAAAGAGAGGGTTAGGGGTAAAGATTTAGGGTGTGGGCTGGATGTAAATGTCATTGGGCCGGGTCTGTTGGGCCTGCTCATCTAACTAAGATGGGCTAATAAATAAATCGTTACTCGCACGGAACCGCTCTTCGGTTTTAAAATATACGGAATTATTATACGGGTTACATAATTATCATTTTATGTGAATCAAGGTCACATAAAATGATAGAATTTAATATTTTTTTTATTTAATTTAAAAAGAATCAAGGTTGGCGGGTTGGAATCCGGTCTGATCGGGTTTTAAACGGAATAACAAATTTTCCGGGTATTACACTTCCCACGCTCGGATATAGGTTAGAAAGGTTCAACAAGTCTAGGGTTTAAGCAATCTGTAAACTCCACCTTGATTATAAAGTTATACAGGTGTTGATGATGGAAGACTTAAACACAAATGAAGTAGTTTGATACACTAACCAATGAATTGTTATATCGATTTGCTTGGTTTGGTAGAGTGGTTTGAATTATTCAAAGTGCAGGTTTTGCAAAAGACTTCAAAGGACCTTAGAAGAGTTTGAAAGACAAGGAGTTTAGAGTATTCAAACGACGAAGGCCTTGAAATGAATTCCAAGAGAACGAAGAAGTCAAGGGCACACGTTCAAAGATTTCAAATCACTAAGAAGATCTTCCAAGAGAGATTTTCCCAAACAAAAAGATATGATCACGTGAAGATCTCAACCGGCCATCAAAGAAGATCTTTCAAAGATCCTTAACCGAAAAGCACGAAGATTCTCTCGTCTAGATTTGAAGATTTTTACAACAAATATGAGAAGATCAAGGAGCAAGAGATCAACGTGTTCTCAGGAGATGAAGATCCACAATGTGTATCTCATCTCAACCAAGAAGCGATCTTCATGGAGAAGAAGAATAATCTTCAAACGGTCATCTTCCCAACGGCTAGAAGACTTCTCCATAGAAGGTTATAAATGAAGATGGTGATTGAAGAACAAATACACAAGCTTACATGGAAACATCCATAGTCTTCAAGCGATCCAAAATCATCTCCATTCGATCAATAGTTTTTGTTTCTCTTGTTTTCTAATAAGCTTTATCCCCTAGAGAGAGATAAAACTCGAGAGCTCCATTGGCATATCTAAAGAGTGTTATACTCGAGTGTGTGTTACTCTACGAAGTAACTAGGCTATTATAACAAGGTGAAGAGTTGGACTTAGATCGCAGCATTGGCTACAATGAGAGAAGAAGGGGATTTTTTCTAGTTTGTATCTAGGACTCTTTGAGGCTGATAATAAATAGTTAGATCCTAAGGCTATACCATGGGACGGAGAGTAGGCTATTTAGTGCCGAACTTTGTAAACATATCCTTGTGTCGATCTTTTACATTCCGCACTATATCTTGTTTATTGTGACTAACTTTATTTTGCAGGAGTTCAAAGTTAAGGCTCTTGAAAGTTGTTTCAAAGTCCTTGAAATCAAAGTTTCACAAAGAACTGAGATCGACATCAAGGCCCTTGAAATTGGTTTCAAGGCCTTGAGATTGGTTTTGCAAAAAGTTCCCATACTCTGTTCAACCCCCCTTCCAGAGTATCTTTATCCTTTATATTTACCTAACGGTTCTTCAATTAGTATCAGAGCTAGACTCACGTATATTGATTTAATCATCAGTGCAACCAATCATGAATCCTGTAGGTGATGGAGGATTTGCTCAAGGAAGATCCTCATCTCGACCACCACTCTTCTGTGGCAACAACTTTGCTCATTGGAGAGCATCATGCGTATGTTCATTATTGATCAGGACATTGAACTATGGAGCATTATTCAGAATGACCTCAAAGTCCCAACTACAATTGTTGAAGGTGTCTAAGTCCCACAAAAAGAAGCTTACTTTACACAAGCTGACCTAAATAGTGTGTCAAAGAACTACAAAGCAATGAACCTACTCTACTGCGGATTAGATGCCATTGAATTCAACCTCATCTCATCATGCAAGAGTGCAAAGGAGATATGGGACAAACTCGTTGTCACTTACGAAGGAACAAGTCTAGTCAAGGAAACAAAGATTAACATCTTTCTCAGACAATACGAGCTGTTCAAGATGAATCAAAATGAAACAGTCAAGGAAATGTTCACAAGATTCACTGAGATCGTGAACAACTTGGACTCACTAGGAAAAATCTTATCAAATGAAGAGAAAGTTAGGAAGGTTCTAAGGAGCTTACTTAAAGCTAAGTGGGGACCAAAGATGACTGCTATCAAAGAAGCTCAAAATCTCTTAACTCTTCATCTTGACGGCCTCCTTGGAAAACTCATCACACATGAAATAGTTCTTGATGAAGAAGATGGAGAGCTCCCATCTAACTCCAAGAATTAGGCATTAAATCAAGAAAGGATGAATTACCATCAGACGAGGAAGATAGTGATGATGATGATGAAGAAGATGCAATTTCCATGATCTCTAAGGGTCTCGCGAGAATTCTCAAGTTAAAGAAACAATTTGCCAACAATAGAGAATATCCACGAACATCAAAACCTTGATGTAAGTTTTCTAACTCTAACAAGAAAACTAGAGCGCTGACTTGTTTTGAATGTGGTGAAATAGATCATCTTGTGAAAGATTGTCCACAAAAGAAGAGGACCAAATTCAATAAAAATGATCGAAAAAAGAAAGCTATGGTAGCTTCATTGAGTGATTCAGAATCATCAAATGAATCAGAAGACGAAAAAGAACAAGCAAACTTGTGTCTCATGGCTGATCATGAAGAAGATTCAAATCTATATGTTGACAATGTGGTAAGTATAATTATATCTCAACCTGAATCTGACCTGAAACAATTCCTTAAAGATATTATCATATGTGACAAGGAACATAGAATAAGGATAAATTCTTTAAAAGAAAAGCTACTTGAACAAGAAAACCAATTAAGTGAGATGCCTTTGAAAATTGAAAATCTTAACACAGAAAAAGTGGACCTTGATGACAATATCAAATCCTTGGAATCAGAAAATGCGATTCTCAAAGACAACCTCTCCTCTCTTCATCGAAACTATATCGATCTAGAGAAAGAGAAAGTTGATCTGACTTTGATGTGTCAAGACAAGAAGGTGGCACTTGTTAAGTTTACTTGTTTAAAAGCTAATCTTGAGAGAATGATGGGTGAACAACAGTCCTCCCTTAACAAAAATGGTATAGGTTATTATAGGAGCTTTCCTAGAAAACCTACTACCACTTTTGTCAAAGCCAAATGAAGTATCCATATGCCTACTTCCTTTTACTGTTGTAAAAAGGGTCATGTAAAATCTACATACCCACATAGAAGAGATGATCCTTACATTATTAGAAGCACATATCCTTTATGTTTAAGGAAACAGGTAAAACAAATCTGGGTTCCTAAATGTACTAGACCACCAAACATGATCGAACCTGAATATGGACCAACATATGCCATTTAGTCGACCCAGAAAGGTTGATGTTTGTTGTTTTGCAGGATATCCCCAAGGTAAAGGAGCATAAATGGATATTAGATAGTGGTTGCTCAAGACACATGAGTGGAAAAAGTTCTTTATTCTCAGATTTAAAGAAGCAATCATCTGGAACCATTACGCTTGGTGATAAAGGACAGTGTGACATTATTGGCATTGGTAAAATATGTTATAATTCATCTAACTTCATTGATGATGTATATTTGGTTAATGATAATCTGCTTAGCATCTCTCAAATATGCGATAAAGGCAACAAAGTTTTGTTTGATTCAGAAAAATGTGAAGTTCAAGACAAAAAGACGGGTGAAGTTGTGCTTACTGCTCCTAGATGTAACCATGTTTATTTTATGAATACTAACCAAGTTTCAGGAACTAAGCTAAAATGTCTAAAGGCCTTGACTGATGATCCAAGGCTTTGACATAGAAGACTTGGTCACGTAAGCATGCACACAATGCAGAAGCTACTTACAAAGGATTTGGTACGTGGTTTGCCAAACCTAAATTTCAAAGTTAATGATCTATGTAAGGCTTGTACACAAGGTAAACAAACAAGAGGGTCATTCAAACCTAAGAAAGCTGTAAGTTCTTCTTGACTCATTGAACTCTTACACATGGATCTTTGTGGACCTATGCGTGTCAAATCTCCCAGAGGCAAGCAGTACATCCTTGTTATAGTGAATGATTTCTCTCGTTTTACATGGATTTCTTTTCTACGAGAAAAATCTGAAGCATTATTTGAGTTTTCAAAAATTATGTAAGGAGTTACAAACTTTGAAAAACCTAGCAATCGTTTCTATAAGAAGTGATCATGGTAGAGAATTTGATCAACTAAAGTTTGATTTGTTTTGTGCAAAATATGGTATTTCACATAACTTTTCAGCTCCTAGAACGCCTCAACAGTATGGAGTTGTGGAACGTAAGAACCGCACTCTCAAGGATATGTCTAGGACAATGCTTTTAGAAAATACTTTGCCAAAATGTTTTTGGGCTGAAGCTGTAAACACTGCAAATTATATTGTGAATATATGTTTGATTCACCCTATTTTGAAAAAGACTCCTTATGAACTCTTTAAAGGGAGGAAACCAAATATTTTATATTTTAAACCCTTTGGATGTACTTGCTTTGTTCATAACAATGGTAAAAATAAACTTGGGAAATTTGATGCACGTAGTGATGAAACAATATACATTGGATATGCTTCAAGTAGCAAAGCTTATCGTGTCTATAACAAACGTACCAAAAGTGTTGAGGAAAGTATCCATGTTATTTTTGATGAAAGCAATGATGGTACTTTGAGTGAAAGTTTTGCAGATCTAAATCTTAATCAACGAGAAGATCACAATTCGGATGAAGATGAAGATCCTAAAGATCAAGAAAAGAATATGCAAGAAAAGATTCAAGGTACCGAAGAAAATCCTCAAAGCTTTGAATCACACGTTCAAGATCTTGAAACAGAAAACTGCGATGTCAGAATTCCGGTTCAAGGGCTTGAAAATCAACTTCAAGGCCTTGAGATAGGATCCAAGGGCAATATATCAACGATACTTTAATCTAGTCAAGCATATGAAGCTCAACCTTCAGGATCTGCTACATCTTACAAACGAAGAAAGTTTCAACACTCTTCATACCATCCACAAGAGAATGTGATCTCAGATCCAAACGCTAGAGTTCAAACTCGATTTAAAGTGAATAATCTATGTGCTTTCTCTGCGTTCGTGTCTCTTATCGAGCCAAAGAATTATGTTCAAGCTCTTCAAGAACCCGATTGGATCGTTGCCATGCAAAATGAACTAAATGAGTTTGAGAGAAATAAGGTTTGGACTCTTACTTCAAAACCAAAGCATCAATCTGTCATCGGGACGAAATGGGTTTTTCGAAATAATTTGGATGAAAGTGGCAAGGTTATACGAAATAAAGCACGACTTGTAGCACAAGACTATAACCAAGAAGAAGGTATTGATTATGAGGAGACTTTTGCTCTGGTTTTCAGGTTAGAAGCCATACGTATGTTACTTGCTTTTGCATCTTTTATGAGCATAAAACTTTTTCAAATGGATGTAAAATGCGCTTTTTTAAATGGCTTCTTGGAAGAAGAAGTCTACGTTGCTCAACCTCCTGGTTTTGAAAATGATGAATTTTAGGATCACATTTTTAAATTGGACAAAGCTCTTTATGGTCTTAAGCAAGCTCCTCGAGCTTGGTACGAAAGATTGTCCAAATATCTTCTTGAAAACAAATTCAAAAGAGGTTTGATTGATAAAACTTTATTTATCAAAACCAGAGGCAATGATATGTTAGTAGTACAAATCTATGTTGATGATATATTATTTGGTGCTACTAATGATTCCCTTTGCAAGGAATTTTCAGATATTATGTACAGGGAATTTGAAATGAGTTTAATGGGTGAGCTAAATTTCTGTATTGGACTTCAAGTTACACAAGCAAAGAAATGAGTTTTTCTCAATCAAAGCAAGTATACCAAGGATTTGCTTAAGAAATACAAAATGGATCAATCTAAGGTCGCAAAGACTCCTATGAGTTCAACACTTTCGCTTGACCATGACAAGGATGGCAAAAGTGTGGTACATAAGGAGTATTGAGGTATGATCGGTTCATTGTTGTATTTAACTACTAGTCGTCCTGACATTATGTTTAGCGTGTGCATGTGTGCTAGATTTCAAGCTGATCCTAAAGAGTCACACTTGATAGTTGTGAAAAGAATTTTTCGGTATCTCAATGGCACTAAGGATCTAGGGTTATGGTACCCACGTCAAAGCTCATTTCACCTTGTTGGCTATTCAGAATGCAGACTTTGCAGGTTATAAGGTCGATAGGAAAAGCACTTCCAGATGTTTCCAATTTAGGGTCATCCCTAATCAGTTGGCACTCCAAGAAGCAAAATTCTGTCGCCCTATGCACAACCGAAGCTGGATATATAGTTGCGGGAGCCTGTTGTGCACAAATTCTATGGATTGCTCAACAACTTCGTGATCTTGGCTTTGACTTAAAAGGTATTCCGATAAAATGTGATAATACTAGTGTTGCTTCTATAACCAAAAATCTTGTGCAACATTCAAGAACTAAGCATATTGATGTAAGACATCACTTCATACGTGATCATGTTGAGAAAGATGATGTTTCGATCTCTTTTATATCTACTAATTTGCAGCTTTCATATATCTTTACGAAGCCTCTTCCTGAGGAACAATTTACTTTGATTAGATTGGAGCTTGGTATGTTGAACAAGGAAGCATTAACGTAGGGGGAGTAAATCATTTTATTTATTCCTACGAATGCAGCCCAATTAATGGTTTCAAGGGCCTTGAAACATGCTTCAAGGGTAAATTAAAAAAATTACGGATCTATTTAAGAATTAATATCTTTTAGATATTTTAATTCTTAAATTGTTTTTATGGGTTCTTTTGTTTTAGAATTGAAAAATATTTGTTGAGTTTTTATTGGAATTTTATTTGGTCTTTGAAAGGCTTGATTTTCTCAAAATCTCGTTATTATTTGCTTCAAAAAGGACCAGTTTTTCCTATCTTTTTCATTCTTCTCTTTCACAGACACCCTTTTTTAAAAACCCCTTGTTTTCTCTCTCAAACATCAACCATGACACCTAGAAGCAAGAAATCCGCTCCTCAAGCTCCCCAAAAGAAATTTGTTCAGAGCTCCTCAATTGCAAAGGAAGAAATAATTTCTGAGGATTTGGACATTTCTTAGACAACTGTCTTCCCAAAATCGTGGTTCATCAATTTTCAAGCTTCAAGATCTTGGCTTGATGGTTTTCACAATCGACCGCTCTATATGTGCGATCTGGTGGACATTGAATTTCTCGAAACCCTTAAGATCTCGTGCATAAATAAGCTCAAAAGTTTGATAATCTGAAAAATTATAAACTCTGGAGATTTTGCTTTTCCACGTCTCACGAGGATGTTCTATGTCAATCTCATCACAAAAAGGGACAAAGGAATTATCACTCTTGAATCTTCAGTGAAAGATACTCCGATTTCGCTCACTTCTTATGTTTTAAGTGAAATCTTTGGAATTCCTACATATATTGTGTTCAATCATCCTTCCCGATCAGAGAGTGTTCGTATTGCTAAGGAGAAGTTTCTAGTTTCAAATTCAACCTCACACCAACTTACTCATACCTCTATAACCTTAGATGCTAAAATAGTGTTTACCATTCTGGTTTGATGTTTTGTTCCTCGTGCAAACTCAAGAGAATTGCTGACTGACCAATCCCTAGAACTAATTCATCTGATTATGTCTGAATTAGACATAGATGTACCTAATCTTATCCATAACCATATGATACATTCTGCCAATTCTAAGCGACCCATTCTTCTTCCTTATGGAAACTTACTGCCTAAGATCTTTGATTATTTCAAAATTGATACATCCTTTGAAGATCGACAGTCAATTTCTGGTAATATTGATGAGAACTGCTTAGAAAGATTGGGGATTGAGAAGACTGTCGCAGGCACATGGACTTTAAAAGGGGAAGGAGATACTCCAATTCCAACTCAAGAAGCTCAAACATCTCCTACTCCTACTCTAGAAATCAGGTTAGAAGGTTGTAAAAAAGAAATGGTATGTCTGAATCGTGAACTGTCTGATTTTCAGTTTGATACTAAGAGAAGAATGGATGCAAATTTTGAGCTGCTATCTACCATAAATGCTAAAGTCAATGAAATGTATTTGGTGAATGCTCTTACTCTGACTACTATTGGAAGTATTCTGCCCATGCCTGAAGATGTAGCTCAACATACTCGAGAGAAAGTTAAAAAAGTGTTGATGAATACTTCCCATAGTAGTAAGAGGAAGAGCATTCACCAAATACATTTCATTGACAACTCCACCTTGATTTCTCCCCCTTTGTGTTGTCTTCCATCAAGGGGGAGTTTGAAAACTCCACCTTGATTATAAAGTTATACAAGTGTTGATGATGGAAGACTTAAACACAAATAAAGTAGTTTGATACACTAACCAATGAATTGTTATATCGAGTTGCTTGGTTTGGTATAGTGGTTTGGATTACTCAAAGTGCAGGTTTTGCAAGAGACTTCAAAGGACCTTAGTAGAGTTTGAAAGACAATTCGTTTAGAGTATTCAAACGACGAAGGCCTTGAAATGAATTCCAAGAGAACGAATAAGTCAAGGGCACACGTTCAAAGATTTCAAATCACCGAAAAGCACGAAGATTCTATCGTCTAGATTTGAAGATTGTTACAACAAATATGAGAAGATCAAGGAGCAAGAGTTCAACATGTTCTCAGGAGATAAAGATCCACAACATCTATCTCATCTCAACCAAGAAGGGATCTTCATGGAGAAGAAGAATAATCTTCAAACGGTCATCTTCCCAATGGATAGAAGACTTCCCCATAGAAGGTTATAAATGAAGATGGTGATTGAAGAACAAATACACAAGCTTACACGGAAACATCAATAGTCTTCAAGTGATCCAAAATCATCTTGATTCGATCAATAGTTTTTGTTTATCTCGTTTTCTAAAAAACTTTATCCCATAGAGAGAGATAAAACTCGAGTGTGTGTTACTCTACGAAGTAACTAGGCTATTATAGCAAGGTGAAGAGTTGGAGCTAGATCGTAGCATTGGCTACAGTGAGAGAAGATGAGGATTTCTTCTAGTTTGTATCTAAGACTCTTTGAATCTGATAATAGATACTTAGATCCTAAGGCTATACCCTGAGACGAAGAGTAGGCTATTTAGAGCCGAACTTCGTGAACATATCCTTGTGTCGATCTTTTACATTCCGCATTATATCTTGTTTATTGTGACTAAATTTGTTTTGCAGGAGTTCAAAGTCAATGCTCTTGAAAGTTGTTTCAAAGTCCTTGAAATCAAAGTTTCACAAAGAACTGAGATCGACATCAAGGCCCTTGAAATTGGTTTCAAGGCCTTGAGATTGGTTTTGCGAAAAGTTCCCATACTCTATTCAACCCCCCCTTCTAGAGTATCTTTATCCTTTATATTCACCTAACGGTTCTTGACAATCTTTAACCAAAGATTAAGGATAAAGCAAGATAGGTACGGTAGAGAGAAAACCAGTTTGTTCATCACAAATATCGGTCGATTCCCCTCAAGAACAACCCGATTTTTCTTCAATGCAAAGGTAAAACTCAAATCTCGGGATCCAAACTCAACGTGAGGTTCATTCTTTCATCATCTCAACCACAATCTTCAACCAATCACCATAGAATCACAAGGGTTTTAGCCAATAACACACATTATGAAAATCAAGAAAGAGATTGAATTAAGAAAATAAAGAAACTTTGAATCTTGAAATAAACTAAACAAATTCTTGAACAAGGTTCAAAATCTTAAAAACCAAATAAAAACTTCATTCAAACTCCAATCTTGCTTCACAATGACAAAATAATAAAAAACTAACAAAACCTCTCAAGAATGTCTTGCTTGCTTCAATCTTCAAAGCCAATCTTCAAACTTGCTTATCCTAGGGTTTCCTCAATGCTTCCATCTTCTTGGATTGTAATTGGATGATATTTGATCTAAGGGTGGTAGGAGGTGCCAATTCCTATCTTGCCGTCGATGCCCACGTCGTTGGGGGTCAATCTTTGGTGGGCGTAAGACCTTTTCGTTGGGAGTCCGTTTCAATGTTGAAGGCTATAATATATTTATAGGGATAAATTTTGGGGTTTGGATAAGCATGGGCCTTACTTAATAATAAATAATCTTAATGATAAACAATCTTAAAATTAAACCCTAGCTTAAACATAAACTGCAGCTTACAGATAAACTCTAGCTTAAAGATAAAATCCAGCTTAAAGATAAACTCCAGCTTAAAGTTAAATCCTAAGTTTTTGGGCTGAAAAAGAAATTGAGCCGCTGGTATCAGAGACCGCTCCGGCGGCACTAGAGCCCACTCCGCAGTATCATAATCCACTTTGGCGGTATCAAAGTTCGATATGGTGGTAATAGAGTTCACTCCAGTGCGTTCGTAGCTTCCTTTTATTTCTCCTCTTTGTTCCTTTGTGGTATAATCCTTAAATGTGCCATTTTGCTCTATAATTCGTCAAATTACCTACAATTGCAACAATAATCCATGTAGATATCTTTTCTAGCAAAGTATGCAAATATGAGCTTCAATATCATGGATTCATGTTTATGCATGCAAAATAAAGGGAAAATCTAAACAAATGCATGCCTAAATATAAGTCATAATTCATCTCATTAGATGTGGATTGAGTTTTCTTCTTTGAGATTCTCCCTTCGTTCTAACCTTCTTCTATGCTTGATGGATCTTCTTGGTCATACTTGACTTTTCCATAATAGTCATTAATGTCACCCAAGGTTTCCTAAGAGTGAGTAAGGTCTCCTTGAGCGTACATGTTGTGAGTAAGCTCCTAACTTCATCTTGAATAGCGTTCACTCTTGACCCTGTGATAGCTCCTTCCATGATTAGATCCGAAAGAGATGTAACTGGCTTGTCCTTTAATACTTTAGTCATTGATCTAGTAATTGGTCCTTGATGTCGTGTTGGAGATGGTCCCACATCAGACTCCCCTTCTTGAGAAGGATTCGTCCTCGAATCATCAACATGCTCATCTCTAAACTCAAAAGGACTCAAATCACCCACATTGAAGATGGGACTTACACCATACTCAGTTGGAAGGTCCAAGACATAAGAATTGTCACCAACTTTCCGATTCACTTTAAATGGTCGATCTCCTCTTTGAAACAACTTAGACTTCCTCTTGTCTGGAAATCGCTCTTTCCTTAGATGCAACCAAACTAGATCTCCGGGTAAGTCTCAAGTTAACTCACAAAGGCAAGAGGAAGGCACACTCAAACCTAATAAAGAATAAACCTTTATTACCTAGAACTCATCATATTTAGCAATCAAGCAAGGAAATCACCGGGTAAGTCTCTTCCCAAGATGGGATATAGGTTAAATAGGTTCAACAATGCTAGGGTTTAGACAATCTTTAACCAAGGCTTAAGGATAAATCATGTAAGGTACGAAAGAGGAAACCACAGTCAGATCTTGGTGAATTCTCGGCCGAGATTCTCAAGAACAGCCGAGATTTGTCTTTGCAAAGGTAAAAACACAACTCTCAAAGTCCAATATATTTGTAAAGATCAGTCTATCATCATCTAAATCACAACCTTCAACTAATCATCCTAGAATCGAATAGGTTTTAGCCAACAATCATCATATTCAAATCAAGATATATATATGAAATCAAGAAACTCATAAACCAATAAAACTAAAATAAAAGTAAGAAATACTAAGCAACGTGTCTTCAATATCCACAATTGTAGCAAATCAAATAACAAAGATCCAATCTTTAATCCAAAGGAAAAATAAATCAAGAACGTAAACTTCTTCAAGAATCTGTCTTCACAAATCTTCCTTCAACTGTTGTTGCCGTCAATGGCGTAGAAAGCCAACTTCCGTGGGGCGTCAGTCCACGTCGTTGGGGGTCTCTTCGGTGGGCATCATGTCGTTGGGGGTCACTTCGGTAGGCGTCTTCTTAACGTTGTAGGTGATGCGAAATATATAGAGATAAGTCTAGGGTTTTTACAAGCATGAGCTTTACAGATTGATCGTAGTGATGCGTGATTTATGACACTAGTTTATCCACTCTTTTAGGTAGTTTTTCCTTTCATTCATGCATGGTTCTGCTTATGTTCGGAATGTTTATGCTTAATCGAGTCATTTTGTCGGAATAGACGTCTACACGAGCATTTGTCAGTTTTGTAGGTATTTTGGGGAGCTTTCATGCATTATTGATCACATCCAAGGTTCAACCCTCACCCATCTCGGCCGAGATGCTTTCTGAAGAGGCCGAGATCGCCGTCTGGACCAGCACAACACTTGGCACACATCTTCTAGCCCACGACCTTTGGCTCCCATGATGGATGGGAGGTGTTGTATTGCATATAAGAGCCTAGTTGCTGAGTTGCTGAGAGAGTGAGCTGAGGACCCAGAATCAGCCCGATCTGCCCCTGCGTGACCATATAGGCGCCCCTGCGGTTTGCCCGGGCTGCCATTGTGGCTCACAAAGTCCGCCCCTGCGGCTTTGTGTGCTGCAGCCGTCTTCTTTGACCCTTTTACCCGTGCTTTACTCTTTTTACCCCTTTATAACCACCATCTCTTCCTCCTGATGAGGGTTTACCATTCCTGCTTCATCTCTCTCTCCTAAGTACATCTTCTCCACTCTTCTCCCTTGGATCATCCTTGCTTGATCTTCTCTTAAGTTTTGTGAGTTTGTGAGAGTTTTGGATAGCTTTGCTTGGCTTTGATGATGATGATATTGTTGTGCCTTGTTGAGCCAGCTTGAGGTGGTGATGGTGTTGAGTTGATCTCCTAGAGAGCTTGGTTGCTAAGCTTCCATGGCTTTTCTTCTTCCTTTCTTCTTTTCCTCTCTTTCCTTAGCCTAGCTTAGTTTCCTTAGGCTTGGATCATGTTCCAGCCATGTTTGGCTTGTGTTGATGTATATATATGTATGTTCTATATGTATGTTGCGGTTGGAGTGAAGAAGGAGTAAAGAATCGAAGGAAGAAGTGAAGAAAGAGCTAAGGTGGTGTCTCCTGCTGTCCAGCTGCACCTGCGCCACCTTGCAGCCGCCCCAACGCTGGCCAGAACTACCCCTGCGTCACCTGTGAGCCGCCCCTGCGCCCACCTACGTCAGCAAGGTCTTGCACTTGGAGATTGGTTGTGGTGAGCTGTGTACGAGGTTGAGCCGCCCCAGCCGCCCCAGGTGTGTGTTGCTTCTAGGCTTTCCTTAGGATGCCTTTGTTCCCTCCTTTCCTAGTGTGAGTGTATAGGATCATGCTAGAGGTGTGAGGATGTGTTTGGCTGAGGTTATGATTAGTTTATGCCTTGTACGGCTTTAAGGACTTAGGTTGATGTTAGTTAAGGTTTTAAGGTTGAGTATGATCCCTATGGATCCCTTTAGGTCTAGGTGTGACCCCTTTGATGAATAGAGGTTGATATTCTTCTATGCCTTGTTAATAGGCAGTGCCCCTCTCTCAGGGTTGGAGATTGGTTGTGGTGAGCTGTGTACGAGGTTGAGGTAAGTCCGTAGGACTTACTTAGCTGCCATCCTTATATTGGGTGTTTGCATAAGTGATGTGGGATTTATGTGCTTGCTATGATAGCATGAGATGTCGTTTGTACCGACCTATGTTTTATTATTTTCCCCGTATGCGTGGATGTGATAACCTTTCCCTTTTATCCCGCCATGGAGTCTGGGAGGTTCTCTGATGTCAGGCAAATATGACTTTACAGGAAGGCCGCAATCCACTCCCATAGGGTACACGGATTGTGTGCCCGATACTTGTGCAGCTGGCTAGGAGGCTCAGAGGCGAGGATGTATCGGTCCTCGTGTCACATACTTTGATATATCTATCTATATATATATATATATATATATATATACGATTTAAGTGAATGAATATTATGTAAAGATGGTAAATGGATAAATGTGTGATATCATGTTGATGTGTTTATCTTTCATTGTGTGTGATTGTGCTTATGCATTACTCTATATATGTATGGTTAGCTAATGGTTGATTACCATGTTGTAGATGCCCCACACGATAGGCGTGCTGCTAAGTGATCTAGCAGAGTGGTAGGCTGAGGACTTCTCATACATAGGTTGTTGTGGGCTTTTGGGTTTGTTTACCTTTCCCTCCTGCGTGAGGATGATCTTTTGTTACTCCTGCGTGAGGACATTGTTGTTTTATACTTGGCTATGTTTTGTTACCTTTTGGTTGTACAACTTATACAGTTTTATGTATTTGTTTTTATATCTGTCAGTGCCATGTTGTAAGGTCCAGTGAAATTGCTGTCAGGCTAGGGTCAGGATCCATTGTGAGATCCTAGCCCAATGTGGCACTCCGAATCCCGCGGATTCGGGGTGTTACAGAGTTGGTATAAGAGCCTTAGGTTGACAACAATGACACTTGCTACCTACAATGAGGTTTGATAGGTAAAATAAACAGAACCCACATGGGGTCTGTCGTTTTCAAAAGGTTTTTGTTTTAAATGTGGTTTGGGTTAGAATGTACGAGAAGTCGCCACTTCTGCTATGGATCTCTACAGTGTAGATATGTACACATGCATTATGTATTGTGGACTATGTTGTATATGTGTTAAGTATATATATATATATATATATATATATATATATATATATATATATATATATATATATAGACCCTTACAAGTTAGGTGTGCATAACCTGCAGATGGCTCGGACTAGAGCTACTGCCGCTGTAGGCAGAGGTAGAGGTAGACCACCCCGTCCTCCGGGTGTGGTAGGTGAGGGACTAGTTCCCGCTGCTGATCCACCAGTGGTGGAGGAGATACATGAGGAGGTTGCCGAGATTGTTTTCCCAAAGACGGGGAGTGGTGGATCTAGGAGACATCATTCACATCGAGCTTAGTCTGATGACGCGGACCTTGTCTCCATGGGAGGACCGGAGTTTAGAGAGTACCTCAGACGTTTTGAGGAGACTGTCAAAGCTGGCAGACGAGCCCGAAATCTACCAGGGCATGAGGGATCTTCTGAGATGTCTTAGGGAGCTACACAAGTGCCAGTTATGCCGGGACGTGCTGCTGAGACTGTTCAAGCGGTAGAAGAGACCAGAGGGCCTCGACTAGATGCCTGGTTGAAGGCATTCCATCAGGAGTACCACCCTTCTCAGGAGAGATAGGGTTACAAACTAAGGTATGGATAGGACATGTAGACTCAGCTTTAGAGTCTATCAAATGTCCTAAGGAAAGACGGATAGAGCTAGTACAATCTCTATTCTGTGACCTTGCACATCAGTGGTGGAGGACTGTACGGACCAGATCCACCAGCTATGATCATATGAGGAGCATGTTTTGAGAGCAGTTCCGCCCTGCCTCTATCAGGAGGGAGAAGCTGTAGGACTTCGTGGAGGCTGGTTTTGAGGATGTACCTATTGTAGATGCCATCCGGCGCTTCCAGACCGAGTTCACTTTGCTGGGTCCAGCTGCACCATTTGAGGACCAGCATGTGTATTTATTCTCTCGTCGTCTGAGGGAGAGCACGCATTCATACATGGCGGGATTCCATCGCGAGTCCCTAGCTGATTATCAGGACCGGGCTTCTGCTTTTGTGAGAGCGCAAGCTAGTCAGAGGAGAGCTTCTCAGACGGGACGATTTGAGAAGAGGCAACACACTAGGCAGACCAATGGAGTTGGAGGAGCATCTGGTTCCAGACGAGACTAGAGACGTCAGAGTTACCCCTCGTCTGCACTGACTGCAGATAACGGACGACATTGTTACAATTGTGGTGACCCTGGCCATCTGAGGCCAGATTGTCCTAGTCCAGTTGTGACTTGCTTTACCTGTGGTAGACCAGGACATCGAGCTGCCTTCTGTAGGCAAGGCGGAGTTGCATCTCAACAGGGTTCTTCCCCTGCCAGTGTAGTGGGAGGTGGAAGACACCTGAGCAGTAGACACAGGGACAGTAGAGAGTCCCAGATCGTCCATCTACTCAAGGATCTGCTCCCGGTCCGAGTAGAGGTAGAAGTAGTGGTGGGAGTACCACGGATGCTAGAGGAGATCAGGGTAGAGCTTTTGAGTTGAGGAGTGCAAAGGATCCACCTACACCGGCTGCTACAAGTACCATTCTGCTTCATGGTTTACCTATTAGAGTTTTGTTTGATACTGGTGCTACGCATTCATTTATTTTTGATACATGTGTTGAGCATTTGAGTTTAGCTACCATAGAGAGGATACCCTTTACAATAGGGTTACCTGATGGTAGTCGGGTCAGAGGTACCCGTGAGATACGTAGTTGTCCCTTTTGTTTAGGGACTCGTGTTTTGCTTGTTGACTTCTTAGTCATGCCATTGATGCATGAAGAAGTCATATTAGGTATGAATTGGATGCGTAGACACCGTGCGGTTTTAGATGTTGGTAGACGGACTGTTATAGTCTCTACCGACGTTGGTCAGATTGAGGTCTTCCGAGGTTTGGACCTTGGGAGGACAAGATCTCTCATCAGTGCCGTACGAGCATCTAGATTGATTGCACATGTATGTGATGCCTTCTGGTGCTACGCCATGAAGGATGGAGAGAGTCCAGTTTTGGAGGACATTCTAGTGGTCTGCGAGTTTGCAAACGTATTTGTTGAGCCATCGAGCTTGCCGCCTCAGAGGAGTGTGGATTTCAATATAGAGTTGGAGCCTGGTACGAGACCCATCTCGAGGGCCCCATATCGTATGACACTTGTTGAGATGTTGGAGCTGAAGAAGCAACTCGAGGAGTTGGTTGAGAAGGTCTTCATACGCCCTAGTGTTTCACCATGGGGTGCACCTGTCCTCTTCGTGCGGAAGAAGGATGGATCGTTGATGTTATGCATTGATTACGGAGAGCTGAACAAGGTGACCATCAAGAACAGGTATCCACTGCCTCGTATTGATGATCTACTTGATCAGCTTCAAGGAGCAACAATTTTCTCCTGGATTGACTTGCGCTCAAGATATCACCAGCTGAGGGTGAGAGAGCAGGATGTACACAGGACAACATTTCGTACCCGTTATGGACACTACGAGTTTGTAGTGATGCCATTTGGGCTGACGAAAGCCCCAACAGTCTTTATGGAGTTGATGAACAATATCTTCATCGACTTCCTTTATCAGTTTGTGGTAATCTTCATTGAAGACATACTAGTATACTCTTGTAGCAGAGAGGAGCATGGCGGTCATTTGAGCACGGTTTTGCAGATTTTGAGAGATAGAGAGCTGTATGCCAAGCTCTCTAAGTGCGAGTTTTGGATGTCTGAGGTTTCTTTCCTTGGTCATATCGTCTCCGCCGACGGGATTATAGTTGATCCGACGAAGATCGAGTTTGTTGCTGCATGGACGACACCGACGAACGTCAAGGAAGTGCGTAGCTTTCTTGGCCTAGCTAGTTACTACAGATGCTTTGTGGAGGGATTTTCTGTGATTGTCCGTCCACTGACGAGTCTTGTGAGGAAGACTACTAGATTTGTGTGGACCGGCCAGTGTGCTAGAGTTTTGAGGAGTTGAAGAGGCGTTTGACTTCTGCTCTTGTCTTGGCACAACTAGAGGGTTCTGATGATTTTGTGGTCTATAGTGATGAATCCAAGCTAGGCTTGGGATGTGTGTTGATGCTGAGAGGCAGAGTGATTGCTTATGCGTCTAGATAGCTGAAGACGTATGAGGAGAATAGGCCGACTCATGATCTGGAGTTGGCCGCGGTAGTTCATGCTTTGAAGATGTGGAGACATTACCTATATGGTGCTACATGTCAGATCTTCACAGACCATAAGAGTCTGAAGTATATTTTTACGCAGCGGGAGTTGAATAACCGCCAACGTCGATGGCTTGAGTTGATCAAGGACTTTGACCTTGAGATTTTGTATCATCTTGGAAAGGCGAATGTTGCAGCTGACACCTTGAGCAGGAAGACGCCTCGAGAGAAGGCGATTGCTAGATTGACAGTTCAGCCTCAGTTTTAGAGGGATCTAGCTTGGCTAGAGATGGACATCCAGTTTCCTAATGAGGATGCCCAGTTGTATGCTTTAGAGGTTTTACCTGGTCTGTTGGATGAGATCCATCAGAAGCAAGGGACCTGCCCGACTTTGATGAGGATTAGAGAGAGGATGTCTCGTGGTGAGGCAACACAGTTCACCATTGGAGCAGATGGAGTGATGATGCGTCATGACCGCATATGTGTTCCTCCCGATGCAGAGTTGAGGCAGAGGATCTTACAGGAGGCTCACTGTACACCTTACTCGGTACATCCAGGTACGAGTAAGATGTACCACGATGTGAGACGTTCATACTGGTGGGGAGGGCTGAAGCCCGATGTAGCCAGATTTGTGGCTCAGTATGCGACCTGTCAGCAGGTCAAAATCGAGCATTGCAGACTTGTAGGTGAGCTCCATCCACTGCTAGTACCGCAGTGGAAGTGGGAGGACATCTCCATGGACTTTGTGACGGGATTGAGGCCCATTATGAGTTTTGATGCTTTCTGGGTTGTTGTTGATAGACTGACAAAGACGACATGCTTCATTCCTATCAAAGAGACGTGGCTAGTGAGCAGATTGGCTGAGGAGTACACTAGACAGATAGCGAGACTCCATGGTGTACCGAGGACGATCGTCTCTGATCGAGATGGACGATTTACCTGGAGATTCTGGCAGCAGATTCAGACTGCTTTGGGGACGAGTCTACACTTCACGATTGCGTTTCACCCCTAGACAGATGGTCAGTCTGAGAGGACCATCCAAACCTTGGAGGATATGTTGCGAGCTTGTGTGTTTGATTAGGGACAAGGATGATCTGATTACCTGCCACTAGTTGAGTTCTCATACAACAACAGTTGGCATGCATCTATTCGGACGGCTTCTTATGAGGCACTGTATGGACGTAGCACTGTACACCTTTATGTTGGGATGAGCCTAGCAGTATCAGTGGGATAACGCCAGAGCAGATTCAGGATGATATGGTTCGAGTAGCGCTGATCAGAGAGGATGCTGGCTGCACAGAGTCGCCAGAAGTCATATGCAGACAAGAGGCGTCGGCCTCTAGAGTTCAGGGTAGGAGCTTATGTCTGATTGAGAGTATATCCGACGCGAGGCGTCAAACATTTTGGCGTAAAGGGAAGCTGAGTCCCCGATATGTCGGTCCTTTCGAGATAATGAATAGAGTTAGGAGGGCAGCATACAGGTTAGCTTTGCCTCCAAGGTTAGAGGGTGTTCACCCTGTGTTCCATGTGTCTCAGCTGAGAGAGTAAATACCAAATCCGAGGCACATTGTTAGTTATGATGATTTGGTGATGGAGCCAGACCACACCTTTTTTGAGCATCCTATTGCAATCTTAGAGCGGGGTGTGAGACGCCTGCATTCGAAGGACATTCCTATGATGATGATACAATGGTCTAGACGTGGACCTGAGGAGGCTACATGGGAGACTGAGGAACTATCCAGAGTTTTATGCCGAGATATATGCTTCTAGGGTCGATGAGTAGATCTTAGTACTATCTTGGTGAGTATGTGTTTATGTGCTTATATGCTTGATGTTCTTCTTCCATGCTAGCTATGATATGTTTTATGGTCTTATTAGATCTTACTGTGCTAGTGTGACGTATGTTATAGCTGGAGATGATTACTCCCTCCATGTTATTTGAGTTTGATGTCTGTTACAACTGGAGATGGTTCTTTCCTCCATGCTATCTGAGTTGATTATGATTCAGCTGGAGATGGTTGTAACACCCCAAATCCGCGGGACTTGGAGTGTCACATTGGGCTAGAATCTCACAATGGATCCTGACCCTAGCCTGACAACAAGTCCACTGGATCTTACAACAAGGCACATGTAGATTAAAATCAAATACATAAAAGCTGAGTATGATACATCAAAAGAGTTTACAAACTCATAGCCGAGTACAAAACAACAATATAAACCAAAACCACAAAAGATCCCACATCCCACGCATCCTAATGTACAGAAGTCTTCGGCTTGTCACACCATCTGGCTCACTCTGTAGTATTCATAACCTGCAGAACACTACAACACGGTATGAAACCGTTAGCTATAGCAATGAAAAGCATGAAGGTAATAGCACAACCACACATCAACATCTCAAACATGCAATGCCACACACATTCATTTATTATCTTTCATTACGTTATTCCATTACTAATTCAACTTCTTTTGTAACACGAGGAGCCTCAAGAACCCCGTCCCATCCAACGTAACACAAGAGTTTTTCATGGGGGTGACCTTCACTCGTCCCCTCCTGTGAGATCATCTTTAGGGCACCTCCTCCTAACCAGCAGGCGGAGACCGGCGGTTACCGCCCGTTATTATACACTTGGGCCAAATAAATGTAATGAATGGTCATCCTAGTCCGGTTTAGGTTATAAATGCATAATCATATGAACACACACAACCATCACAATCATACAATCCACAACTGCACGCTAAGTAAGTCTTGTGCACTTACCTGATATACTCGTAACCTATACCACGTCACAGTTTCCCCTTGGGGAAGTAATCAACGCCTGCAATAGCAAGGCACACACAATCACATACTGCAAAGGTTAGGAGACTCGTCTCACTAACCACAACCAACCTATATCTCAAATCTAAACCTCAGATCCTCAACACATTCATAAATGCATAAGGCATATCCTCAACATAACATCTCATCATACTCGTACACATACTAATCCTTAAAGCCATAACCGATATCCATAACATCATCATGATCCTCAAATCATTCTGACACCTAGCATGCATCTAATCAGTATTCCTAAATCTCAAATTTAATCCTAATTTAATCAATTAAGCTTTAATTAATTAATTAAATTTCACCAGAATAACGTTTTGCCCGCAGACCATTTCTAAACCCACCTATCATCAGATTTCATCAACAAACAACCCATAAATACCAGAATAATATAATGATCATAATGGAATTTCTAATTATCC
Organism: Fagopyrum esculentum; assembly: GCA_033239045.1. NCBI lineage: Eukaryota > Viridiplantae > Streptophyta > Magnoliopsida > Caryophyllales > Polygonaceae > Fagopyrum > Fagopyrum esculentum. The sequence continues at coordinate 66,911,815 of BSUD01000007.1, forward strand.
ATTTTGAAAAGCCTAAGGTCAATTTAGGCCAAATCACAGTACGGAAAACGAATAAATTCATAACTTATTCGTTACTAACCCGATTGACGATCTGAAAGAAGATTCGGAATCACAATGACGCAGGCTACGCATGTACAACATCAAATTCACCGGAATCTAAGCGACGGAACTGTCCTGGTGACATATATGCTCGACCAAGTCTTCATCTGCTCGGAAATGCAGAAACTCGGTACCGATATGAAGAGAATGAAGAGAGGAATCCAAAAACTCAAACGGAATTGAAATCGGATTAGAATTGGAGAGTAGATATGAGTTTGAAGTTTGAGAGAAATCAGAGCTTTTACGAGGAAACGTGAAAGGAAATGAATTGATAAACGATTTTCTGCTATTTATAGTGAAGCCGATAGTTATCCTTTAGCGAAGTCGATAATTATCCTTTTATCGATCCAATGGCGGGTTTAACCACCTTCTCCAAACTTCTCGAAATTGGAATAATAGATCTTGAATATTGTAGGGATAATTATTCCACAATTGCCTCGAAAAACGTGTATTCCTAAGCCGTCTTTCTTAGCCGTTAAGAAACGAAATAGCGACTCTTTTGTCCGTTTTACCTTTCCATGTTATTTCATATCTAGGACATGTCCGATGTCCTGATCATTTCTCTCAACTGCATTTTTATTAATTGGAGCTCCCAAATGCTCCAAATAATACCGGAGGGTAAAAATAATTATTGGGGGAAAAAGTGAAAATTTTACCATAAACCCAAAATTACGCCAGGAACATAACGGTGTGACTTATACTCAACACTTATGCAATCTTCGCAAGTTATATGTCAATTACTATCACTGATTAAGTTAATCAACATTAATTATAATTCAGATATCCTAGCTATTACAATGGTTCTTTCCTCCATGCTACTTTCATGCACATAGTCTCAGTGGAGATGTTATTCCTCCATGTGATGTATATGATTATGTTTGGCTAGAGATGTGTTTCCTCTATGCCTTGTGATGTGGTATGGCGAGACATGTGATTCCTCTACGCCTTTGGGTAGCGTTATGACCCTGTTTTCTAGAGTTGATGATTCCTCCACGTTCATGTTGTACTCTTGCACAGGGTGCACTTGAATTCTTCAGATTATGCCACAAAAATTTCTTGAAAATTGACAAAAGTAGCAAAACTCTGGTGAAATCTCGGCCACGTTTCCTGAGGGTTGGGCGAGATTGTTGAAAAATCTACTCTTTATGTCGACGTTCGGCGATCACCTTTGGAGCTGCTACTCCTTGGTTGCCTTGTGATCTTTAACTGCTGGAGAAGTGTTTATAATGTTGCTTCGACAAGGGTGGATATGATCTTACCTACTAGATAAGATCTTAACTTTAAGCACAAACTTTTGTTCGCTCTTTCCGTAGATTGAGCGAGGTTTTCAAGGTCAACATCTGGCTTGTGTCTGGTTGTGGCGTTTCTCTCTTGCAAAAGTTACACAAATCAACACACGTTAATCTCAAATAATCTCACAAAGATGGCGAACAAGAAAAGACTCAACTTTTATATGACCCAAAGAAGACTCGAATAAAAATTGAGTAAAACTTGATACAGACTTCCATCGCTTAGCTCCTATACCACTTTGATGCGGTGTGAAGCCGCAATTCCCGATCTAGATGTAAAGACCACTACATAAGCAAAATCTCGGTTAGCTCGATAAATCCCGGGCGAGATTTAGGGAAGAACAGGGCGAGATTTCTGGAAACTCAGAAAACGGATTAGTGGAAGATATGAAAACAAAAGAAGAGGAATATGGAATGATAAATGATAAGTATAGGAAGATATGAACCAAGATATTCGCAAAAAGAACCTTGACCAATGATGTGTCAAAACGCCTTCACAAAGAGCTTATCTTAATCCTCACTTCTTTAACCTTACACAAGTCTTTTAAGTTAGGCAAGCACAAGGAGGGACTAGAGTTGGCCAGGATCACCAATCTTTAGAAAGATTAACACACACAAACAAAATATAGCAAGGACTTCACAACAATTCAATCAAAGGCTCTCTTTTTGATTAAATAGGAATGAATAAAATACAAACTTCATAAGCGAAGCTGCAAGTTCACACAATATGTGGAAATAAATCAAATTTGATAACAATCTTCCCCTCTAAGGCTATGAAATTTAAGAAATATATCTTCTTAAAGATAATCTAGGAAAGATTTCTTTAGAAGATATGAAAATAATAATCACAAAAATAGGATCAAAACTAACAATCCCTTAAGATAGTCTGAGAGCTTTAAGGATACAAAAATATTAAAGATATAGTTGCGAAAGATAGAAGATCATGGCCGGATCTTCAAGCGTGTGTCAGGAAGGAAAACTCGGGTGCAAATCTCGGCCGATTTTCCTGGGTGAAAATCTCGGACGTTTTCCTGGAGGTGGACCGAGTTTTCTTCCATGAGATTCTCCCTTCGTTCTAAACTTCTTTTATGCTTGATGGATCTTCTTTGTCATGGCTTGGCTCTTCCATAACAGTCAGCAATGTCACCCAAGGTTTCTTAAGAGTGAGTAATGTCTCCCTGAGCGTAGATGTTGTTAGTAAGCTCATAACTACATCTTGAATACCCTTCGCTCTTGATCTTGTGATAGCTCCTTCCGTGATTGGATATGAAAGAGATGTAACTGGCATGTCCTTCAATGCTTTAGTCATTGATCTAGTAACTAGTCCTTCATGTCGTGTTGGAGATGGTCCCACATTAAAATGATAATGGTAAGGCTATAGAAGATGATAATGGACTAAAATTTCTTGAAATATAGGAAGATAAGATCAAAGTAGACTTGCAAAGAACCTTGACCAATTGGATCAAAACCCTCAACAAAGGGTTACCTTAACCCTTCCTTCTTCAACCTTACACAAGCCTTTAAATTGAGACAATCACAAGGATGGACTAATTTTGACTAGCAACACCAATCTTAAAGAAGATTAACACACACAAAAACAACCTAGCAATGACTCACAACAATTCAATCAAAGACTCTTTTTTTTTTTATTGAATAGGAATGAATAAAAAGAAAACTTCATAAACGAAGTATCCAATATCTCACTATATATGTGGAACGGAAATATATCAAAATCAATCTAACCGAATTCTCGGCCTCCTACGTGTATTTATAGGTGAGATTTTCTAGAATATTAAAGAATAAAATAGTACTAAAAATATAGGATAGAAAAATAAAATCTTTAGAGTGTTTAAAGCTTTACAAGTTTCAAAATAACTAACTAATAAATAGTCAAATCTTGACTAAGATATGTCGACATCTCGACTGGATGCTCGAGATTCTTGGTTAGGTGGAACCGAGATCTCAACTTGTTCTTCCTTGCTTCCTTGATCATCTTCACTTTTGTAAGGCTCCTCCATAATAATCATCAATGTGTCTAAAGAGGATTTAGACACAAATAAAGTCTCTAGATACTAATTAATACCAATAAACTAGCAACCTCTTATTGGATGGATATTGATCTTGATCTAATGATAGATCCTTCGATGATAGGATTTGAAGATGATGTCAACTCCTTCTCCTTCTATTATCTTGCTCTTTCTCTTGCTCTAGTGATTGGTCCATGTATAGGAGGTGTTGGCAATGATCCCTCATCATACTCCCCTTCTTGAAAAGGATTCATCCTCGAATCATCACCATGCTCATTACTAGTCATATAAGGGCTTAGATCTCCTACATTGGAGGTATGACTCACGCTATATTCCTGTGGAAGATCCAATACATAAGCGTTGTAACCAACTTACGTAGCACATTAAAAGGTCCATATCCTCTTGGGGATAACTTCGACTTCTTCTTCCCCAGGAATCGTTCCTTTCTTAGATGCAACCAAACTAGGTCTTAGGCTTGAATAACAACTCCTTGCGAATTTTATTAGCCTTGGCTGCAACTAGCTTTCCTTTCTCATCTAGCCTTATACGTGTCTTCTCATGAAACTCTTTGATGAACTTAACCTGTTTTCAAGCATTAAAGATGAATCGCTCCTCTATAGGAAACGGTATAAGATAAAAAGGGTCAAAGGATTCAATCCATAGACACACTCAAAAGGCATTAGATTAGTAGATAAATGCAAGGTACGATTATAAGCAAATTCCACATGGTGTAAGACATCCTCCCAAGCATTCAAATTTTCCTTCAAAACAACCCGTCATATGGTAGTAAAGGTCCTATTAGTAACCTCCGTTTGACCATCTATTTGAGGATGACTAGCGGTTGAAAATAACAACCTACTTCATAGCTTCTCCAAAGAGTCTTCCAAAAGAAACTAAGGAACTTAACATCTCCATTACTCACAATAGTCCTAGGTACTCCATGCAATATAACAATTTCCCTAAAGAACAAATTAGCAACATTATAAGCATCATCGGTCTTTTGACAAGCAATAAAATTGACCATCTTAAAGAATCGATTCACAACTACAAATAATGAATCTCTCCCCTTCTTAGTCATAGGTAATCCTACAATAAAGTCCATACTAATTTCTAACCATGGAGATGTAGGTGTAGGAATAGGGGTATACAAACCATGAGGTTTCAATCTAGCCTTATCTTTCAAACACACAAGACATCTCTTAATCATGCTTTCTACATCTTTAAGCATATGAGGCCAATAAAAGTGTGAATGGAACATATGAAACATCTTATCTCTTCCAAAATGTCTCATTAAACCTCCCATATGAGCATCCTCAACAGGTAAATGTCTAAGAGAACATCGAGGAATGCACACTTTATCCATACGAAACATAAGTCCTTCAAATAAACAGAACTTATCATGGGATTTTCGTGTCCTACATAGCTCATAGATGACACCAAAATCAATATCATCAACATATATATCCTTAATGTAATAGAAACTTAAAACCTTAGAATCCATAGTAGTGATCATAGAATGTCTCCTAGAAAGGGCATCAGCAACAACATTATATTTTCCTTTCTTATGCTTGATGATATATGGAAAATTTTGTATGAACTCCATCGATCTACCATGCCTCCTATCCAACTTATCTTGACTCCTAAAATGCTTTAGAGACTAATGATCAGTTCTAAGGGTAAATTTAGTAGGCCAAAGATAAATGATGCTATGTCTGGTAAACTCGAAATAATACATACAACTCCTTATCATAGGACGAATAATTCAAGAATGCTCCTTTCAATTTCTCACAAAAGAATGCAAGTGTCTTACCTTCTTGCATGAGCACTCCTCCAATGCCAATTCCCGATGCATCACACTCAACGTCGAGCGGCTTGTTGATGTCCGGAAGCGGTAGAAGAGGTGCATGTGATAACATCCACTTCAACTCTATAAATTCCTTCTCTTGGTCATGAGTGTCTCCCCACTCGAATTGTAGTTGGTTCTTCGTTAAAGATGTGATGAGGGATGCTATGGTACTAAAATCTCGTACAAAACATATATAAAAAGTAGCTAATCCATGGAAACTTCAAACATGCCCTATAGTGGTTAGTGTTGGCCACTCTTGGATAGCTTTAATCTTGTCTTCATCCACTTCTAGACCTCTTCTACTCACTACAAAACCAAGGAAAATAACTAAATTAGTGCTAAACCCACATTTTTTAATATTAGCATATAATGATTCATTTCTAAGAGTTCTAAGTATCCCGTAAGTGTTCTTCACGCTCCTCAAGTGATTTGATATAGATGAGGATGCCATCAAAGTTAACCACCACAAATTTTCCAACATAGTGACAAAACACATAATTCATCAATCTCAGAATGTTATAGGACCATTAGTCAAGCTGTTCGCTCTCAGACGTGTGTGTAATCGTGAATGAAATAGCTTTAAATTTATAACATAAAATATAAGTCTGAGAGAATATGTGAAACCTTAGTGTACGGATCAATTGTAATAACGACAAATACTCCAGGGTCGAACACAGGGACTATGGTGAAACAAAGCACGGTAAATCAAGTTGTCAATCAAAAGCAAGCAACAAAGCAAAGATAACAAAGATGATGTAATAATCAAATAAAGGAATGCAGATTCTAGAGGGCAAAACATCTAGTTGTGGTTCCGACTCAAGATCTCAAAGGTTAACGTGGACAAAGTTGAGGTTTGCAGGGGAAGGTATTTCTAAGGTGAGAATAGATAACTAGGTAAGTCTCACTACTCACTATCCCAAACCAAAGATCCTCTAACCAAGTAAGTCTCAAGGAACTAAGGAAAAGAACTATAATCTCAAACCAACATACCACCTAAGGGAATAGAACTAACCTTTACCGGGTAAGTCTCAGGCAAACTCACAAAGGTAGGATGAAGGCACCCTCAAACCCTAATAAATGAAAAACCTTTATTACCTAAGACTTATCATCATAGGTATACAAACAAAGGAATCACCGGGTAAGTCTCATCCTAGGCTTGCGTATGGACGAGGAAAGGTGCAATAAGGATAGGATTTGGCAAACTATAACCTAAACTCAGGTTTGGATCATATCTGGTTCACACCTCGCTCAGTTCATATCAACCTCGGTCGAGATGTTCTATGAACCAACCGAGATGAGGTTCGGTTATGGTTTGGCTCGAGCTTTCAGGGTCCACTAAGGTAAAGGCTCATTCTTTCATCGTCTTTCCCACAACCTTCAGTAAATCACCCTATAATCGCATAAGAATTTAGCCAATAGTCATCATGATAATAACAATCAAATATATGTGAAAAGAAGCAATATACAAAAAGAAAACCTTAACACAAAGGTCTCAATAATCAATCAATCAAACAAACAATCAATCCAAACCATCAACAACTGTGTTCCTCAATAACAATCCAAAAGACAACAATCAAGGATCCTAAGAAAACCTTACAACTTCCTTCAAAAAGCCTTGAACTTTCGCTCCAAAGCTATCTTCCTTCAAATTCCTTCCTTCCATGGAATATCTTCAATCTTCCAAACTAATCAGTTAACTAGACATACTTCAATCCAGATTATATCTTCCAATTTATAGGAGAATCACTTGCAACAAATAAAAGATCTTATGGGCCATGGGCCGTGCATCTCAATTCAAGCCCAGCAAAGCATCTCAGTCGAGATGATCTTGGGGTCAACTGAGGTGAACCTCAAGTATGTACAAATCTTTCAAAACTGGTTCAATATCAAAGTTTAGTGCAACTTCCATGGCTCCTATGCTTTTCTTGTAGCTCCTCAATGCTCCAAAAATGTAGCTTCAATGAATCATTTAATCCATTGGCTTCATATCGCTCCAAAACGTGCGATTTTCCCTACAATTACAACAAAACTAGGTGTAGATCTCGATTCTTGCAAAGGTAAACAAAACAACATAATGATCAAGAATATACATCCATGCATGTAGATTTATGAAGATAAAACGTCCAAACCAATCCCAAAATATAGAATATAATACATGCTATCAAAATACCCATACTTGTCCCTTCCTTGTCCCCAAGCAAGATTCAAACCTTAGATACAAGATAGAATGAATTATATGTCATCAAAAAGATAAATGAAAAACATTTTACAAAACCTTTTGATGGTGCGCTCCATTCATAGATCACCCTAAGAGAATGCTTCACAGCAAATAAAATCTACATATGGTCAAAATATTTTATAAATATAAGAAAGTTGATAATTTTTGCATAAAATCATAGAATGCATAATAAATCATACTTATGAAAATCAATCATGTATAATCCAGTTTAAACCACAAAGTCAATCAACATACTCAAGGTCTCAAGGGCTTTGAAAAGAGGTCAAGAAACTTGTTAGGGCGGGATGTATATAGGGTAATGTGGTGCTAGAATCCGGGAATAGGATCTTCACTTCACTTCTTTGAATCTCAAACATCTTCCACCAATAAGCTTTGCTTATTTTCACTTTTACTTTATTTTTGAGAACATGGACAGAGGTGCACAAAAACCGAAGCCTAGGAAATCAACAATTCTCAATTTCTCGAGATGCCTCAAACCCTTGATGCACATACCATGACCCGTTCGGACTATCGATCAATCCGACTTTGGCAAGACACAAACACCCGGCTATGTGAATGGTGCCGAGTTACTCATCATCAAGACCCACGCCCCAAAACCTATTTTTTCTAACACTTTCAGCCACAATCTCAACTTCACCTCACACGCTTTTCATCAACTGCATCCAGATTCCCGGATAGGTAAAGCGAGGCAAATATGTATATGAGGGGCTAAAGCATGATCAAGAAGAAGAAGAGGAGAAATGACCTGCCTTAATCATCCCGTGAAGAATGTAAGAGAACTTCATAATGTAGTGTCAACCTTCAAATCCAACATAATTTTGATAAAAACAAAATACTAAACATGCTAGAATTTCAAACAAAACATTTAGAAACGTAAATATATCATAAAACCTGTCGAGCATACAAAGATTTAAAAGCTAATCTGCAAGCAAATATCGTCATCGAGGTCATATTTGGAATAGAAGCACAAAATGTTTCGAAAATTTCTTCAATTTTAAACCCATTTCGGTCGAGATGGTTTGAAAGCGCCCGAGGTGTTCAACCGAGATGAATCTCAGTTATCACGACCTCGTTCGGCCAAAACGTCTCGGTTGAGGAAAATTTTTTTTTCAAACCAGTTTTCGAAAATTTTCTCAAACAAAAACCTGCGTGCAATGCATGTAAAAGACATATATGCACATGTAAGCCAATAAGATAATAACGAAGGTCAAATAAGAGTTAATACATACCCGAAGCACATAAGTAACATAAGATACAAATCCCCATACTTAGGGCACATTGTCCCAATGGGTCAAATAAGAGTCATGAACAAAGTACTCAACGAATAAACGCAGAACAACAGAAAGAAATAAGAAATAAGCTCCAAAATATGCTCAATCCTCCTTTGCTAGCGGTGGTGGTGGTGGAATGTAGGGATACTAGGACAAATCAAAAGGATAGCTCATTGTCTACTGGAACTGCAACATCATCATCTGGCGCTAATAGTGTTGGCTCTCCTCCATGCGCTGGGACCAACTCTCAATAGATCGAGTATGAGCAGCAAACCGCTAGGTAATATCGATCCACAAGGCCTGATATGAATCCGTCATTTGCCACGTCAGATCGTCAATCCTACAATGATCCTCAGGATCACAACGGTGGCGAGCTCTCTGTTGGGAAGGCTGGGGAATGTCAGCTGGAGGTGATGGTGCCTCTCTCTCGTCCTCCGTAGGCTCGTCATCGAGGTCAACGGTGGGAATACTAGGTCCGCCGGTATCAGTACTTGTATCAATGGTTGCAGCTCCTCCAATGCCATCACCGTCCGTATATTGTCTTGCTGCCTCTGGAGCAACATCCTCTTGCATGATTGTTCGCCCCTAAACGTGCGTGCAATCAAGCTTTAAATTTATAAAACTAGAATAAAAGCAAGCGAACCCGCAGTGTACGGATCGACGTAGATTAGCAAGTATTCCAGAGTATCGAACACAGGGACTTGGGTGGGAACAAATTCAATTGCAGATTATCAAGCGAGTAAGTATGAGAGGTTTGCAAATATTGGGAAAACAACAATCCTAAAGATCCAAGTATCCAGCTGTGGCAATTGATTCAAGATATACTTAATGATATAAGACAGAGTTGAGATATGCAAAGGTATGCTAATGTAAGGTAATCGTACGGTGAAGTTCCAAAAACCTTATATGACTCACCTACAAGACACTCTCTATACAAGTTGTTGAGGCTTCAATATAGAAAGGTTCTAAAGACAAGGATTGATGTCAAATACCCAAACTTATAATCCAAAGGTCAAAACTAACTTAACCGATTAAGGTTGTGACACTCATAATCGAGGTAGAGGTTGTTGAGGCTTCACTACCACCTAGAAAAGGCAAGCCTAAACTAAGTTAAAACAAATCTTTAACTTTGGATTAAAGTAAAAGCAGGTTCGTAAACTTAAGTGAAATTACGGGTGGATCTTGAGATTCCACGGTCGTGGAACTCAAGAACAAACCGTGATTTAGGGTTCGTCGACGATTCTCTCAAACTCTCAGGGTCTAATCTATTTACGATCGATCTATCATCATCTAAGCCACAACTATCAACCCTTCACCTTAGAATTGTTAAGGATTTTTAGCCAATAACAGTCATGTTGATATCAAATTCCAGAATTATAAGATAGAAAGATGAGAACTTTCGAAAACTTCCAATAAACTCCAAACTAATCTCAAAGTCACAATCAAGAACAAATAATGTCACTAATTCCAGAATAGAACAATGAAACACAATCTTAGGTAAGAAGGAAGAAGAACGGGATGTCAATCCGTCTTCTAAATCAAACCTAATCAAGAATAGAAGTCTTCTTGCACAATCTTCCGAATCTTTCGTCAATCCGGGAATTCTGGAAATCCCTACGATAATCTCCACCAAAGTGCGAGATTAGGGCAAATCCAAGCGCGAACGTCGATCTCCAACGAGATGTAAATGCCTCCAAGCAAATGCTACCGAAAATCCCTCTAAGCAAGGGTGTAAGCAAGGATAAGCGAGGATGTATGCGTCGATGACGGAATCTCTCTTCGTCCGTCTTTTTATAGGGCAAGATAAAATATCGGCCTGGCCCAATCTTTAAAAGATCGTGGCTTCGAAATGTGGCGAAAAAGATCGCCAAGCTCGTGGAAGATTCCACGACCGTAATTTAGAGCGTGGAAAGTGTCACGGTTTGAACCATGGATTCCACGACCGTAATAGTTACTGGAATGCATCACGCCTCTCTTGCAAGGATCCACGGCCGTGGAACTGAACGTGGTTTGTAATACGGCCGTATTTTAGAGCGTGATTTAGGGCAAGAACGTGATTCTTCCCTAGCCTCGTGCATTCCTCAAGTTGAACTCCATTTTGCTCCTAAGAATGCCCTCAATCCATGGACATACTCAATCAACTCTTCTTTGCTAAATTCCGTTCGGAAGTGGCTCCCAATCACCTATAATCAACATAGAACTAGTGTAGACATCCATATCGACAATATAGGCAAACTAGCTCACTTATGCAACGATGCTCAATCAAAGACTATCAATATGAATCAAATATGCTTAGAAAACATGTCTAAAGTATCACAATATTTCATGCTAACAAATAACCCCATACTTGCAACTTGCTTGTCCCTAAGCAAGGTTTCTCAAAAAGTTTTTAGAACAAGAGTTAGGATGAAATATGTGTACCTTCTCAAAGCAATACTTCTTTTGGATGAATGTGTCTTCTAAAGAATAGATCATTCTCAAACCTTGCTTCAATCTTTTATAAGACTTTCATACACTTAATCAAAGAGTAAAAAGGTAAAGAAACTCATGGATCAATTAAACTTCCAAACAAGCATCATAACCTTCAAACATTATCAAAATCAATCATAAGAAACTTCAATTTAGATCACAAAGTCATATAACATTCTTTTGATCTTAAGGACTTTCAAAGAAAAGGTCTAGAATGTGGAAGGGAAGGAATCTTTTAGGGAGTGTGGTGCATGAATCCGGGAAAGTGGATAACTACTCCTTCTTCTTCTTTTGCGGTTTCCGCAGCACTTTCAACTTAGAGCTTCGCTCTCTTCCTTTCATTTTTCGACTTTACTTTTTGAGTTATGGATAGAGGTGCACAAAAACCGAAGCCTAGGAGATTGGCGTTTCTCAATTTCGAGATGCCTCAAACCCCTGATGCACATACCATAATCCGCTAGGAATATCGCTCAATCCGACTTTGGCAAGACACAAACACCCGGCTATGTGAATGGTGCCGAGTTACTCATCATCATGATTGACTTCCCCAAACCTACAATTTCTTTCTATTCTTTTGATTGCAAATAATTGCTCTCATGGCCCTCCCACATCAAACATGCCTTTTTCATTCACTTCTCCAAATTCCCGGATAGGTAGAGGAGGTCAATATTTCAATGAGGAGCTAAATGGTCAAAGAAATAAGAAAGAAAAATCGAATTGCCTTAATCATCTCAATAAGGAGCATAGGAACTTATAATGTGATTTCAACTTCAATTTCTCAACATGATTTAGGTAACATAATCACATTATGAAACTTGCAAAAGAGGTATAATCAACACATTCAAATCCTTTTCAATTCACTAATCGTTTAAGCATGCAATTGTCATCAAACTCAATTCACAAGTAGTGATTATCATGGAAATCATCTCAATTCATTAGAAGCACGAAATTTTTCATAATTTTTCAATTTTTATGGGTTTTTCAAGTTCTTTTTCATGCAAAGCAATAAGGAAACGTGCAACAATATAATGAACATGCAATGATAGTCTCGAATAAAAGCAAACATAGTGAGTAGAAGTTATTACAAACTTTTAGTACATCCCACCCCATACTTAGGACGAACATTGTCCCTAATGTTCAAAAGAAAGAAAGAAAAGAAAGAAAAGAAAAAGAAACTCACAAAGTTGCGGTGGAATGTCTAAATCAACGGTCATGCATCATCATCACTGCGGCGCTGGTGGAGGGGGGAATGGAGAGAAGCTGGAGTCGTAGGGCCGCCCAAACTGCTGGCGGTAGACGTCCCTCATCATGTGATCAAGATCATCGATGCGTCCGTCTCTAGCATCGGCTCGGATCTCCAATGCTCCTACTCTCTCCGAAAGGCCAGTAGCCCAATTCGGCATCTGCTCGTACCATCCCAGAGCGTGACTATACCATGCTGGAGCGTAGGATGGAGCTGGTGCTGGTGCTGGTGCTGGTGCTGCTGTCTGCTCTGTGGACCAAGGAGGGGGAACGCCATACCATGTGGGAGGTGTGGTCATCCACGTAGGTCTCTCACTCACGCTAGCGCGGCGAGAAGACGAGCCTGAAGCTCTAGATGGACGTGGAGAACGTCTAGGTGCAGCGGGGGCCGCCTCCGGCTGATCCGGAAACGTGCCAAAGTCCTGCTCGGCTCCTCCTCCACCCTCAAACTGATCTCTCATATCCTCCTCCTCAACAACTGGTGGCGGGACATACGGGGGAGCTACTATACTGTTCGCATGCATAGCAGCGAACGTCTTCTTCCAATTATGGCGTCCCGCCATAATGGAGTACTCTGGAAGCCACTCTATACCCCTACCCGTCCTACTCTCCCAAGGCATGCCCGCATAAGGCGGACCTCTATGTGTGGGGAAAATGAGACCCCTAGTCATGAAAGCATGTAGCCCTAAAGGTACGGCCGGTATACGGGTGCAAACAGAAAAATCAACACCTAAGCTCCTAGCAATGTGGGTAACTATCCCACCATATCCGATGTTGCCCTTCTTCTTGTTCTTGAGCTTGCTCATAGTAGCAGCCAAGAGAGTAGCACAATCAGTACGGCGTCCATACAACATGGAGTAAAGCAAGAACAGCTCATCCGTCTTGATCTTTTGGGGCGTCTCCGCCCTAGGAAAGAGACACTCCGAAAGAACACGGTGAGCTATCTTCAAGGCTAGGTGGTACATCAACCTAGCCTTGGTATCAGCGGGTTGCCAACGGTCCTCGTCGGCGTAAATCATCGCAACCTCCTTCCAAAAGTCCTTGGCGTAAACGCCACTAGGAAATCGACCATTAAAGGTCTCATGAAACCCGAAAATGGTCCCAAACTCACGGATGCTAAAATGGTAGTCTCTCTCCATAAGACTGAAAGAGACGGTCCTGTCTACATGGCTGTGCTCGAATGACGTCACAACCTCCCGTGTAATCCCCTCATAAGCGTCTTCTCGGATAGCCGAGAAGACAACTAGTCCGGCTCTATCCAAGAGCCAAGTAAGATCATCAACAATGTTGAGAGGAGCTAGATCCTCCAACAACAAGTATCTAGGACCAATCACTGGCCTAATGTTCAAAAGAAAAAAGAAAGAAAATAAAGAAAATAAAGAAAAGAAAAAGAAACTCACAAAGTTGCGGTGGAATGTCTAAATCAACGGTCATGCATCATCATCACTGCGGCGCTGGTGGAGGCGGGAATGGAGAGAAGCTGGAGTCGTAGGGCCGCCCAAACTGCTGGCGGTAGACGTCCCTCATCATGTGATCAAGATCATCGATGCGTCCGTCTCTAGCATCGGCTCGGATCTCCAATGCTCCTACTCTCTCCGAAAGGCCAGTAGCCCAATCCGGCATCTGCTCGTACCATCCCGGAGCGTGACTATACCATGCTGGAGCGTCGGATGGAGCTGGTGCTGGTGCTGGTGCTGGTGCTGCTGTCTACTCTGTGGACCAAGTTGGGGGAACGCCATACCATGTGGGAGGTGTGGTCATCCACGTAGGTCTCTCACTCACGCTAGCGCGGCGAGAAGACGAGACTGAAGCTCTAGATGAACGTGGAGAACGTCTAGGTGCAGCGGGGTCCGCCTCCGGCTGATCCGGAAACGTGCCAAAGTCCTGCTCGGCTCCTCCTCCACCCTCAAACTGATCTCTCATATCCTCCTCCTCAACAACTGGTGGCGGGACATACGGGGGAGCTACTATCCTGTTCGCATGCATAGCAGCGAACGTCTCCTTCCAATTATGGCGTCCCGCCATAATGGAGTACTCTGGAAGCCACTCTATACCCCTACCCGTCCTACTCTCCCAAGGCATGCCCGCATAAAGCGGACCTCTATGTGTGGGGAAAATGAGACCCCTAGTCATGAAAGCATGTAGCCCTAAAGGTACGGCCGGTATACGGGTGCAAGCAGAAAAATCAACACCTAAGCTCCTAGCAATGTGGGTAACTATCCCACCATATCCGATGTTGCCCTTCTTCTTGTTCTTGACCTTGCTCATAGTAGCAGCCAAGAGAGTAGCACAATCAGCACGGCGTCCATACAACATGGAGTAAAGCAAGAACAGCTCATCCGTCTTGATCTTTTGGGGCGTCTCCGTCCTAGGAAAGAGACACTCCGAAAGAACACGGTGAGCTATCTTCAAGGCTAGGTGGTACATCAACCTAGCCTTGGTATCAGCGGGTTGCCAACGGTCCTCGTCGGCGTAAATCATCGCAACCTCCTTCCAAAAGTCCTTGGCGTAAACGCCACTAGGAAATCGACCATTACAGGTCTCATGAAACCCGAAAATGGTCCCAAACTCACGGATGCTAAAATGGTAGTCTCTCTCCATAAGACGGAAAGAGACGGTCCTGTCTACATGGCTGTGCTCGAATGACGTCACAACCTCCCGTGTAATCTCCTCATAAGCGTCTTCTTGGATAGCCGAGAAGACAACTAGTCCGGCTCTATCCAAGAGCCAAGTAAGATCATCAACAATGTTGAGAGGAGCTAGATCCTCCAACAACAAGTATCTAGGACCAATCACTGGCCTCTCCTTGATCCTCTCGAGTGCATCGAGATGATCGTCGTGTATGGTCGGGACTCTAGGTTGAGGAGGTGAGGATGGAGGTGAAGGTGAGGATGGAGGTGAAGGGGAAGAGGGTGGTGGTGCCCTAGAGGATGAGGAGGAGGAGGGATTACCCTTCCTTTTTTTATTCTGATCATTCTTCTTCTCTTTTATCCTCCCCGAAACTCTCCTTACAAAGTCCATTCTGTTGAAAATTACGGGCTGTTCTATGGAAACCACGGCCGTAATTCCTCCAGAGACCGTGATTCGTCTCAGAAAGTCGCAAATCTCAGTAAATCAACACACAATCTCCACAAACAGGAAGTCCTAATCTAATTTCTTCCAATCTCAATCAGTTCTTCCTAAAATCTCTAACAAAAACGAGCCAAATCGACAAGTATCAAGAAGAGAGGAAAAACCTATTTTTCGGATTGAAAAATCCGAATTGCGCGTTCCTTGGTGAATTTCCGCTCGATTTGTCGCTGGGATCTTGTTGGTGGTCGAATTTGCTTCAGTTTAGGAGGAAGAATCGTTAAAAACGATTAGGAAACGAGGATTTGAGAGAGGGTCGTGGATTTCGGCTATTAGGTCGTGGAAAGAGGGGTTTTGGGTGATTTTTGTGAAGAACGTGGCTTATATAGTCACAGGCAAAATTTTTGAAAATCACGGTCTGTCGGGGTGTTCCACGGCCGTGGAAATGTACGGAACCGTGGTTTTGGTGATTTTTCAAAGGCTTTTGGAAATTACGGGTACTGTAGCTGTCACGACCGTGGTTTAGGCCGTGGAACCCTCTGTAAAGCTCCAAAGTCTAGATTTCGTCACTTTTCTTCAACATTATCCTCCCATTTTCCTTTTCCATTGTTCCTACATCCAAAAACACGAACATACCGGAAGAAATCGAAGGCAAAAACAAAGCAAAAACGTCTATTCTAAGCTAAACTATGAATCGAAAACAAAAACGAAAATGCAATACCTTGGGTTGCCTCCCAAGAAGCGCTTTGTTTAAGGTCCGTAGCTAGACCAAACTCGCACTTATTCGAGTGCGGTTGGCGCGAACTCTTCAGCTTGGAGTTCCAGCGTATACTTCTTGAGTCGTTGGCCGTTCACCTTAAAGCTTCCCCCCGTTTCACCCCATACTTCAACTGCACCATGGGGGAAAATACGCTTAATTAGAAAAGGTCCCGTCCAACGAGATTTAAGCTTACCTGGAAAGAGACGAAGCCTTGAATTGAAGAGGAGAACTTGATCTCCCTCCTTGAAGTCCTTTGGAATGATATGCTTATCATGCCAACGCTTTGCTCTCTCCTTGTAGATCTTAGCGTTTTCATAAGCATTCAAGCGGAGTTCATCCAGCTCATTAAGGTCTAGGAGACGCTTCTCTCCCGCTTCCTTCATGCTAAAATTCAGCCACTTGATAGCCCAAAACGCCTTGTGCTCCAACTCTACCGGTAAGTGACAAGACTTCCCATACGCAAGGTTGTATGGTGTGGTTCCTATAGGAGTCTTGTACGCAGTCCGGTACGCCCATAATGCATCGTCAAGTTTCAAGGACCAATCCTTCCTAGTCCTTGAAACCGTCTTTTCCAGAATTCCTTTGATCTCCCTATTTGAGATCTCAACTTGTCCACTTGTTTGTGGATGATAAGGGGTAGCGACCTTGTGAGTAACCCCATACTTAGCTAGAAGAGCTTCAAAGCGACGGGCTATGAAGTGAGAGCCTCCATCACTAATGATCGTCCTTGGCGTCCCAAATCGCGGGAAAATGGTCTTGTTGAAGAACTTAACCACCACCATGGCATCATTTGTGGGAGAGGCAATTGCTTCCACCCATCTAGAAACGTAGTCTACCGCCAATAGTATGTACTGGTTTCCACAAGAAGATGGGAACGGTCCCATGAAATCAACTCCCCAAACGTCGAAAATCTCCACCTCTTGGATGTTGTTGAGGGGCATCTCATTCCTTCTAGAGATATTGCCTGTTCTTTGACAAGCATCGCAGCAAGAAACAAAGGATTTCACATCTCTAAACAAAGTAGGCCAAAAGAATCCAGATTGCAATACCTTTGCGCTAGTCTTGTTCGAACTAGCGTGTCCTCCACAAGGTAGTGAATGACAATGGCGGATGACACTTTGCATCTCATCTTCCGGCACACATCGCTGAATGATGCCATCCGGACCTCTCTTAAAGAGGAGAGGCTCGTTCCAATATTATTCCCAGACGTCCTTAAAGAACTTCTTCCTTTGTGCGTAGGATAGTCCGGGCGGTATCTTCTGGCAAACCAAATAGTTAACAAAATCAGCAAACCATGGTTCGTTACCTTTGGAGATCACATCGATGCACTCTTCAATAAGGTGTAGGTGTTCGTCCGGGAAGGAGTCATCGATGGGCAAATGGTCGTCCTCTAGATGTGTTAGACTACTCAAGTGATCCGCAACAGAATTTTCTGAACCTTTCTTGTCGCGGATCTCAAGATCGAATTCTTGTAGGAGAAGAATCCATCTAATTAGCCTTGGCTTCGCATCTTTCTTCGCAAGGAGGTACCGGATCGCAGCATGATCCGTGTAGACAATCACCTTTGCACCTACAAGATAAGAGCGAAACTTGTCAATAGCATAGACAATGGCTAAAAACTCTTTCTCGGTAGTGGCGTAGTTGAGCTGCGCTTCATCTAGCGTCTTGCTAGCATAGTATATGGCATGGGTTCGCCCTTCTTTTCGTTGTCCAAGAACAGCTCCAATTGCTACGTCACTAGCATCGCACATAACCTCAAAGGGAAGAGTCCAATCCGGAGGTTGGATAATAGGTGCTGAAATTAGAGCTTGCCGAATTGTGTTAAACGCATCCAAGCATTCCTGCGAAAACTCAAAAACTGCATCCTTCATCAATAGATTAGTGAGCGGTTTTGATATCTTAGAAAAGTCCTTAATGAAACGTCTATAGAATCCAGCATGTCCTAGGAAACTTCTTATCCCTTTCACCGAAGTTGGGGGAGGAAGTTTCTCTATGGTCTCTATCTTAGCTTTGTCTACTTCTATCCCTCTACTAGAGACTAAGTGACCTAATACGATTCCTTCCTTAACCATTAATTGACACTTTTCCCAATTAAGAACTAGGTTAGTGTCTTCACATCTTTGTAAAACAAGAGAAAGGTTAGAAAGACAATCGTTAAAAGAGGAACCGTATACGGAGAAGTCGTCCATGAAGACTTCCATGATTTCCTCTATGTATTCGGAGAAGATGGCCATCATGCACCGTTGAAAGGTGGCTGGGGCGTTGCAAAGCCCAAACGGCATTCTCCTATAAGCGAACGTACCCCACGGGCATGTGAATATGGTCTTCTCTTGATCATCCGGGTGTATCGGAATCTGAAAGAAACCACTATAACCGTCAAGGTAGCAAAAATGTGAATGTTGCGCTAACCTTTCAAGCATTTGATCAATAAATGGCAAGGGGAAGTGGTCCTTCTGCGTTGCGTTGTTGAGCTTGCGGTAGTCTATGCACATCCGCCATCCCGTCACGGTTCGGGTAGGAATGAGTTCGTTGTTCTTGTTTGTGATGACCGTCATTCCTCCCTTCTTCCTAACTACTTGAACTGGACTCACCCACTTACTATCAGAGATAGGATAGATGGTACCTGCATCAAGAAGTTTAAGAATTTCCTTCTTGACAACCTCCTTCATGGTCGGATTCAACCGCCTTTGAGGTTGTCTTGAAGTTCTAAAGTCCTCCTCCATTAGTATCTTATGCATGCATAGGGAGGGTTTAATTCCTACTAAGTCCTCTATAGTGTAGCCTAAGGCTTTCCTATGTTTCCTAAGGACAATCATGAGCTATTCATGTTCATCTATGCTTAGTTCGGAACTAATGATAACCGGAAAGGTAGAATTAGGTCCTAGAAAAGCGTACCTTAGATGAGTAGGAAGTGGTTTTAGTTCAATCGCTTTCGGAGCTTCCAACGATCCTTGAGGAGCATCCGATGTCTCCTTAGAAGTTGCTAAGGGTATTGAGTGTGTGGGAGAAGAATCAGAAAGAGTTGAAGAAGTGTCTCGATCACTCCTTTCCACGGCCAAAATTACGGGTGGATCATGTCCTCCACGGCCGTGGTTTAGGGCGTGGAAGGGAAATACGGTTGTCACATCTTCTCCACGACCGTATAACTCCCTGGAGTGAGGCACGAATTTGGTTGTGAAATCCACGGCCGTGGAATACAGTGTGTGGCCGTGGATTCTCACGTTTTCAGCTTCATCGTGGAGTTTCTCAAACTCCTCTTCATGCATCTCTTCTTGTGCTTCTAAGGCTTCAATTGCCTCATTGCACTCTTCCTCTTCCCCTACATTGGTTAGACTCATAGTGATAACTTTTTGTAAAGGATCGTTAAAGAGAATCGCACTTACCTCCTCCCTAGATAAACCTTCTTCATCTTGGACATCGTAAATATCCTCATCGAAGATTGGCTCCTTCACTAGAGTGGAAAGAACGAACTCTACTTTCTCTTCTCCTATATCAAAAGCGAGTCTCCCATTCTTGCAATCGACTATGCAGCCGGAAGTTGCAAGAAACGGTCTTCCGAGTATGATCGGGACAAGACTATCTGCAGGAATATCAAGCACGAAAAAATCAATGGGAACAAAGAATTTACCTAGCTTGACCGGGACGTCTTCTACAATACCGACGGGGCGAGTGATGGATCGATCCACCATGTATAACGTCATCTTTACCGGTTTAGGGTCGCCTAAACCGATCTTCCTGCACAATGCAAGTGGTATGATGCTCACACTTGCTCCTAAGTCACATAAAGCGTCATATGTGACATCTCCCACTCCTATGGGAATGCAAAATGACCCCGGATCCTTCAACTTTGGGGGCATTTTCTCTTTCATGGTCTTGATGAGATCCGAAGAATCCGAACTCATCTTGACCTCACCGAAGTCTTCTAGCTTCCTCTTATTGGAGAGGAGCTCCTTTAAGAACTTGCCATAAGCCGGCATACCTACAATAGCATCGATAAAGGGTATATTAATATGCAGCTTGCTCATGAGTTCTATGAACTTACCAAATTGTTTATCTAGGCGCGCTCGCGCTCTAGATTGAGGGAATGGTAGGGGAGGTTTGTAAGCCGGAGGAGGAACGTAGACATCTTCCTTCTCCTTCCCCTTCTCTTTGTCTTTCTCTACGGGGACTTCAACAAATTTAGGCTGCGGATCGGTGGTAGTCACTCCGCTCCTAGTCGTAATTGCCATCACCCTTCCCTTAGGGTTGTCCTCCGTCTTTCCTGGAAGTTTCCCTTGATTCCTAGGAACTTCCTCCGCATGGTTGAACATTTGGTTTTCTAAAACTTTTTGAGCTTTATCAACCTTGGAAACATGATCGTCAACCTTAATGATGCGGTTCTCCAACCCTTGAAGCTTTCCCAAAATCGTTTCCAGCATGGGATCGGGCTTCTCCTTTCCCGAAGTGTTTCCTCCATTTGATGTTTGCCCCTGGCTTCTCAAAGGAGTAGAGGAAGAGGAAGGTGGAGTTAGTGAATTTGAATTGGAAGGATAAGATTTACCGGAATTTTGTTGATTGGGGCGCCAATTGTTGTTACTTGAACCCCTATTGTTGTTCCAATTGTTGTTCCGGCCGTTATTATTGTGCTTGTTGCCATTCCAATTGTTGCTCCGGTTATTGTTCCGGTTGTTGTTGTTGTTGCGGTTTGTGCTATCACCGCCATTGTTGTTGCCCAAATAACCAACATTCTTCCCTTGTTGCTTTGGGAAGTTGGTCTTGATAGCCTCCTTCAACTCTTTGATCTCATTGTTGAGGGAGAAAATCTGATTTTGAGCTTCATGTGTGAGCTTTGCTCCTTGCTCCTCACGATTTCCCTCCACTTTCCGGTGGGAATATTTCTCTATGACTCTTGCTTGCTTCTCAATGAAGTCCCAAGCGTCATCTTCTCTCATATCCATGAATGTTCCACATGAGAGGGATTGGAGGTTGAATTGCGTTCCCGCATCCAGCCCCTTGTAGTAAATCTCCAGCAAGGCAAGTTTGGATATGCCATGATGAGGGCAATCCAAGAGCAAATCCTGAAACCTTTCCCAAGATTGAAACAAACTTTCGTTATGTCTCATGGAAAAAGCATTAATCTTACCTCTAAGTTCCTCCGTTTTGGAAGGCGGAAAGAATTTGGTGAGGAACTCCGCGGAAAGGTCTTCCCATGTATCTAGTTTCCCACTAGGAAGAGCTTGGTACCAAGACAACACTTTCCCCTTCAAAGAGAATAAGAAGGGCTTGAGCTTGTAGCTGTTGGTAGTAGCATTCTTCGGTCTCATCGTCTCCATCATACACTCAAAGTTTTTCAAGTGTTGGTGTGGAGATTCAGCGCTTGTCCCGCCAAATAGGTTTTGGCGAACAAGAGTAATAACTTGAGGGTTGAAACTAAACCCTTGTACATCTTCAGCATCAAAATTCACGCCCAAGCGGCGTGGTTGTTGCGTTGGATCCATCCGCTGGCCAAGAGTTCTTGGCTCATCATCCACACGCTCGATCCTTGCGTTCCTAGGTGGAACACGGCGATTAGCAGCTCCTTGTGGATGAAAAGGATTCGCATTGATCGTGGGATCAATTTCTTCTAGCGG
Organism: Fagopyrum esculentum; assembly: GCA_033239045.1. Lineage (NCBI taxonomy): Eukaryota > Viridiplantae > Streptophyta > Magnoliopsida > Caryophyllales > Polygonaceae > Fagopyrum > Fagopyrum esculentum. The sequence goes on from BSUD01000007.1 coordinate 66,933,735, forward strand.
TGGCATAGAAGAGTCACTATCATCAGCGGATGAATGACTTCTTCTTCTTCTAGATCTTGATGCCCTTCTTGAGGATTTCTTGCTTCCTTTATTCTTAAGGTCGCTTAATTCTATCCTCATTTGAAACATCGTATCCTTTAGATCGTTAACTTCAGATTGATGACGATCCATTTCATCCCGGCGGAGGTTCTCATTCCATTGGAGTTGAGCTTCCTTCTCCGCCAACTCCGCTTGAAGATCACGTTCGTGTTCTTCAGCCATCTTCTTTTCCTTGCGCTTTTGCCTTAAAGTTTTCTCTAGCTCTTGATCAAGAGGTAAGAGATCTTCGGTGTTCCTAGACCTGCGCATGCACTCAAAGTAATATCAAATAACGAGAGCAAGCTCCCAAGCTTGACAACCGGCTACCGAATTCGGCCGAAACCAAATCCCCGGCAACGGCGCCAAAAACTTGTTCGCCCCTAAACGTGCGTGCAATCAAGCTTGAAATTTATAAAACTAGAATAAAAGCAAGCAAACCCGCAGTGTACGGATCGACGTAGATTAGCAAGTATTCCAGAGTATCGAACACAGGGATTTGGGTGGGAACAAATTCAATTGCAGATTATCAAGCGAGTAAGTATGAGAGGTTTGCAAATATTGGGAAAACAACAATCCTAAAGATCCAAGTATCCAACTATGGCAATTGATTCAAGATATACTTAATGATATAAGACAAAGTTGAGATATGCAAAGGTATGCTAATGTAAGGTAATCGTACGGTAAACTTCCAAAAACCTTATATGACTCACCTACAAGACACTCTCTATACAAGTTGTTGAGGCTTCAATATAGAAAGGTTCTAAAGACAAGGATTGATGTCAAATACCCAAACTTATAATCTAAAGGTCAAAACTAACTTAACCGATTAAGGTTGTGACACTCATAATCGAGGTAGAGGTTGTTGAGGCTTCACTACCACCTAGAAAAGGCAAGCCTAAACTAAGTTAAAACAAATCTTTAACTTTGGATTAAAGTAAAAGCAGGTTCGTAAACTTAAGGGAAATTACGGGTGGATCTTGAGATTCCACGGTCGTGGAACTCAAGAACAAACCGTGATTTAGGGTTCGTCGACGATTCTCTCAAACTCTCAGGGTCTAATCTATTTACGATCGATCTATCATCATCTAAAATTCAAAACTTTCTCAAGAGGGTCTTTAATTGATAGAGCTCACCAATTCTCGAGAATCTCTTTCATCATAGATGTTGAAGATGTCATCCCCTAAAGGTTCTCCTTTCATTAAGGTTAGAAGTGCAAACTCCACATGATCTTCACCAATATTGAATGACAATTTGGCGTTCTTACAATTAACGTTGCAATCCGATGTTGCAAGAAATGGTCTTCCAAGAATGATGGGAATAGGATAATCTGAAGGAATGTCCAACAAAACAAAGTCTATAGGTATGTAGAAATTATCTAGCTTGACGGGAACGTCCTCTAAGATTTAAAAGTATTCTTGATGATATATGGGAAAATTTCTATAAACTCCATCGATCTACCATGCCTCCTTTCCAACTTATCTTGACTCCTAAAATGCTTTAGAAACTAATGATCAGTTCTAAGGATAAATTTTTTAGGACAAAGATAAATGATGCCATGTCTTGTAAACTCGAAATAATGCATACAACTCCTTATCGTAGGAAGAAAAATTCAATCATGCTCCTTTCAATTTCTAACTAAAGAATGCAAGTGTCTTACCTTCTTGCATGAACACTCCTCCATTGCCAATTCCGGATGCATCACACTCGACGTCAAGCGGTTTGTTGATGTCCGGAAGCGCTAGAAGAGGTGCATGTGATAACATCCACTTCAACTCTTTAAATTCCTTCTCTTGGTCATGAGCTTCTCCCCACTCGAATTGTGGTTGGTTCTTCGTTAAAGACGTGACGAGGGATGCTATTGTACAAAAATCTCATACAAAAAGTCTATAAAAAGTAGCTAATCCATGGAAACTTCGAACATGCCCTGTAGTGGTTAGTGATGGCCACTCTTGGATAGCTTTAATCCGCTCTTCATCCACTTCTAGACCTCTTGTACTGACTACAAAACCAAGGAAAATAACTAAATTAGTGATAAACTCACATTTTTTAATATTAGCATATAATGATTAATTTCTAAGAGTTCCAAGTATCCCGTAAGTGTTCTTCATGCTCCTCAAGTGATTTGCTATAGATGAGGATGCCATCAAAGTAAACCACCACAAATTTACCAACGTAGTGACAAAGCACATGATTCATCAATCTCATGAATGTTCTAGGAGCATTAGTCAAGCTGTTCGCTCTCAGACGTGTGTGTAATCGTGAACAAAATAACTTTGAATTTATAACCTAAAATATAAGCCTGAGACAATATGCGAACCCGCAGCGTACGGATCAATTGTAATAACGACAAATACTCCAGGGTCGAACACAAGGACTATGGTGAAACAAAGCACGGTAAATAAGGTTTTCAATCAAAAGAAAGCAACAAAGCAAAGATAACAAAGATGATGTAATAATCAAATAAAGGAATGCAGATTCTATAGGGCAAATATCCAATCTTGGTTCCGACTCAAGATCTCAAAGGATAACGTGGACAAAGTTGAGGTTTGCAAGGGAAGGTATTTCTAAGGTGGGAATAGATAACCGGGTAAGTCTCACTACTCACTATCCCAAACAAAAGATCCTCTCAGCAGGTAAGTCTCAAGGAACTAAGGAAGGAAACTATTATCTTAAACCAACACACCACCTAAGGGAATTGAACTAACCTTTACCGGGTAAGTCTCAGGCTAACTCACAAAGGTAGGATGAAGAAACACTCAAACCCTAATAAATTTTAAACCTTTATTACCAAAGACTCATCATCATAGGTATACAAACAAAGGAATCACCGGGCAAGTCTCATCCTAGGCTTGCGTATGGACGAGGAAAGGTGCAACAAGGATAGGATTTGGCAAACTATAACCTAAACTCAGGTTTGGATCATATTTGGTTCACACCTCGCTCAGTTCATATCGACCTCGTCGAAATGTTCTGTGAACCAACCGAGATGAGGTTCGGTTAAGGTTTGGCTCGAGCTTTCAGGGTCCACTAAGGTAATGGCTCATTCTTTCATCGTCTTTCCCACAACCTTCAGTAAATCACCCTAGAATTGCACAAGGATTTAGCCAATAATCATCATGATAATAATAATCAAATATATGTGAAAAGAAGCAATATACAAAAAGAAAACCTTAACACAAAGGTCTTAATAATCACTCAATCAAACAAACAATCAATCGAAACAGTCAGTAAACTGTGTTCCTCAATAACAATCCAAAAGACAACAATCAAGGATCCTAAGAAAACCTTACAACTTCCTTCAAAAAGCCTTCAACTTTCAATTCAAAGCTATTTTCCTTCAACTTCCTTCATTCCTTGGAATATCTTCAATCTTCCAAACTAATCACTTAACCATACATACTTCCATCCAGAAAATATCTTCCAATTTATAGGAGAATCACTTGCCAAAAATAAAAGATCTTATGGGCCATGGGCCGTGCGTCTTGATTCAGGCCCAGAGCTTCTCGGTCGAGATGATCTTGGGGTCAACTGAGGTGAACCTCAAGTATGTACAAATCTTTCAAAATTGGTTCAATATCAAACTTCTATCCAACTTCCATGGCTCCTATGCTTTTCTTGTAGTTCCCCAATGCTCCAAAATGTAGCTTCAATAACTCCTTTAATCCATTGGCTTCATATCGCTCCAAAACGTGCGATTTTCCCTACATTTACAACAAAACTAGGTGTAGACCTCGATTCATGCAAAGGTAAACAAAACAACATTATGATCAAGAATATACATCCATGCATGCAGATTTATGAAGATAAAACGTCCAAACTAATCCAAAAATATAGACTATAACACATGCTATCAAAATACCCCATACTTGTCCCTTTCTTGTCCTCAAACAAGATTCAAATCTTAGATACAAGATAGAATGAATTATAAGTCATCAAAAAGATAAATGAAAAACATTTTACAAAACCTTTTGATGGTGCTCTCTATTGATAGATCACCTAAGAGAATGCTTGACAGCAAATAAAATCTACATATGGTCAAAACATTTTATAAATATAAGAAAGTTGATAGTTTTTGCATAAAATCATAGAATGCATAATAAATCATACTTATGGAAATCAATCATGTATAATCCAGTTTAAACCACATAGTCAAGGTCTCAAGGGCTTTGAAAAGAGGTCAAGAAACTTGTTAGGGTGGGATGTATATAGGGTAGTGTGGTGCTAGAATCCGAGGGCATGGACAGAGGTGCACAAAAACCGAAGCCTAGGAAATCAACAATTATGCCTCAAACCCTTGATGCACATATCATGACCCGTTAGGACTATCGATCAATCCGACTTTGGCAAGACACAAACACCCGGCTATGTGAATGGTGCCGAGTTACTCATCATCAAGATCAATGCCCCCAAACCTATTTTTTCTAACACTTTCAGCCACAATCTCAACTTCACCTCACACGCTTTTCATCAACTACATCCAGATTCCCGGATAGGTAAAGGGAGGCAAATATGTATATGAGGGGCTAAAGCATGATCAAGAAGAAGAAGAGGAGAAATGACCTGCCTTAATCAACCCATGAAGAATGTAAGAGAACTTCATAATGTAGTGTCAACCTTCAAATCCAACATAATTTTGATAAAAACAAAATACTAAACATGCTAGAATTTCAAACAAAACATTTAGCAACTTAAATATATCATAAAACCTTTCGAGCATATAAAGATTTAAAAGCTAAGCTCCAATATATGCTCAATCCTCCTTTGCTGGCGGTGGTGGTGGTGGAATGTAGGGATACTAGGACAAATCAAAAGGATACCTCATCGTCTGCTGGAACTGCAACATCATCATTTCGCGCTAATAGTGTTGGCTCTTCTCCATGCGTTGGGTCCAACTCTCAATAGATCGAGTCTGAGCAGCAAACCGCTAGGTAATGTCGATCCGAAAATCCTGATATGAATCCGTCATTTGCCGCGTCAAATCGTCAATCCTGCGGTGCACCTCAGGATCACGACGTCAGCGAGCTCTTTGCTGGGAAGGCTGGGGAATGTCAGCTGGAGGTGATGGTGCACCTCTCTCGTCCTCCGTAGCCTCGTCATCGAGGTCAACGGTGGGAATACTAGGTCGCCTGTATTAGTTCTTGTATCCATGGTTGCAGCTCCTCCAATGCCATCACCGTCCACATATTGTCTTGCTGCCTCTGGAGCAACATCCTTCTGCATGATCGGGAACCAGAGAGCATACCTGTTCTCATGGTCATAGACTGAGAACTGTGAAGACTAGACAATACCTCTCGGAAACTTTATTTCCCACGGTATGGCCACACAGGGAGTGCCAAGACTGCGGGGAATAAGGATGCGGTGTGTGATGAACTCTTGTAAACCTAGCGGCTTCGCCGCCGCAACTATAGTGCATCCCGAAAGGTCCAAACCCGTAAAAGTAGCAATGTGAGTCACTAAGCCGTCATATCTGATTTCTCCTTTGGCCTTCCCTTTCACTCTATGCAGCTCCTCTGCAAGCATAGCAGCAAAGTCCTGGATACCTCCTGTCACCATAAAGAACATGTTAAACAGCTCATCATGTCGGACCTTATGGGGCGTCTCAGTATGCGCCAGAAGCATCTCACTAAAGATCTAGTAAACAATGTGGAAGGCAAGATGGTAGATAATGCGCTCCCCAGAATCCCCGGCTGCCATCTGTCACGTTGGGAGGTGATGTGAGCAATGCCCTCCCAGAAATTGCTAGCCTGCGATCGAGAAGCAAAATCTGTAGCTGTAGGGGCGTGGAAGCTAAAGATCTCCCCAAACTGCTCAAGGGGGATAATGTAGATCTTGTTCAACAGCCGGTACTTGATCCCTCTGTTCTCCGGCATGTAAGTCACTAAGCTTAAACACTCGAACATCGGCTCTAGATAAGCCGACGCTCTAATAGCCATGAAGCTATCCAAACCAACCATGGAGACCATCTTCTGCAGATCCTCCACTACTGCAAACACTAAATATCAGCAATATCAACGTATCGTGGGGCAACGATCGGGAGGCCACGAATCCGGTCAAAATCCCTTTAAACCGCTCATGAATCACTTGAATAGTAGGTTGTGGAGGAGGGGAAGGAGAGGACTGGCGGGAACTACTGGGCCGATCCCTAAGGGCTAACTGGCGATCTGATCTCCTCAAATTCTCCATCTCTGAAAATCACCTCGGTTGCTCCTAAGAACACTTTGGCCGAGACACAATAAATCCGACCGAGGCGAAGTGCTGCTTCGACCGAGGCTCAAAAAACGTAAGCTTTTCCCCCAATTCTCACTACCACTTGCTTCCTATTGGTTACTTAAAAATTTTCTCAACAACAACCAACAGCAAACACGCCCAAATCTGTGTAGAATCGAGAAAAACGAACCATGGAGCGAAATACCAAAAATGCGCAACTTGTGGTGGATTATTGTGATGTTTGATGCTTGAAATCTGTTTATCGTGCTTCGCTTGATGATTTGGAGCCAAGAATCGTAGCGAACGATCGAGTTTTGAGAATTTTGGAGCAAAGGGGGCCGCGGTCGAGGTGAGAGCAAAGAAAGAAGAAGGTTTGTGAGGAGAGAGAAAGTCGTTCTCCTTTTATATCCCTCGTAGAATTTGATTTCATCTCGGTCGAGGTGTTTCTGGACGGACCGAGGTGTCAAAGCGAGTTGGTTGTCAAATAACGACACATCGGTTGGCGAAGAACATTTCGGTCGAGGTGCTTTGACAACAACCGAGATGTATCTCACTCGAACTTCGTTTTCTCAAATTCTCGAACATCAATCCTTCCATGTCGCTCCTGAGTTGTATTTCATCTTGGAGAACCTAATTCTTGTTTAAGAGGACACACAAAACACAAGCAAACTATAAAAAACTAAACTAGAAAACGGAAAAAGAAAGCAATACCTTGGGTTGGCTCACAAGAAGCGTTTGGTTTAAGGTCGCTAGCTGGACCGTACGTCACTCTCAACAAAGATAGGTGGTAGCTTCACCCCATACTTCAACTGCACCCTAGGGAAAGAAAGATGGTTCCGTCCATTGCTCTACAAAATTCAAATGCTTATCGGGAAATGAATCATCAATGGGTAGTGTTACGCTAGGAAATAGCACAAAAAGCTTTACATTTATAACTCGAACTAAATCCTAAACTACCTAGCGAAACCCGCAGTGTACGGGACGTACGTAGAAAGATAAGTACTCCAAGGTCGAACACGAAGACTAAGGTGAAATCGAACTAAGTTGTGATTGAATTTAGCAAGGTCTAAGTCTAAGAAAAGAGAAAACAAAGGAAGAAAATCTAAATTTGATTGGTTGGTTTTAGGTGATTACTTCAAAGATCAAATGCATGCAAACAATCAATCAAACCAAATCGGAAAATCGGCACAAATAAACAAATCGAACAAGATATTGATCAAGAGAAAAGGGAGGATGGATTCTAGGGGTTGGAAATTCCGGTTATGGCGTAAAACTCAAGTTATCTACTCATTCTTTGGATAGATTATGAAATGTTGGAATTAAACGTTTCTAGATTGGGATCAATTACTGGGTAAGTGTCATGATCCAACTAGTCCACACCTAAGGTCTCATTACCGGTTAAGTCTCTAAGAGCCTAAGGATAGGATTTTAACACAAACCGGATTGTTTGATTAAGGATCTAACCTATCCTCACCGGGTAAGTCTCGGAAAGGGAAGTCTTAATCAACATTCCTAGCACGTTTGATCCAATGGCGGCTTATTAGGCTCACCATTACCTAAGACTTTGCTACTTTAGAATCTAAGGGCAAGGATTACCGGGTAAGTCTCTCCTAACACTTAGTCGCTACACTAGGACACCCTAGGGCAGGTTAAACTCAGCAAAAACTTAGGGTTTCAACAATTTTATGAACCTAAGGTAAGATCCTTCGAACCAGGAAAAAACCACGGTTCGTTCTACGGAAACCACGGCCGTGGTTCTTCAAGAACTGCCCGTGATTTCTAACAGTAACTACGTCCATAAACAAAAATCATCCAAAGGTAAAATTAGGTCTGTCCTATCATAGTTCTAGCCACAACCATCCTTTCCTTACCCTAGAATCACATCAATCTAGCCTAGAACATTCATAATAGAAATCAAAGCAAACAAGCATAGATTCATAACCTCCATTGTAAGAAAATGAGAGAAAGAAGATGAACAATGTACCTTAAACACAATCCAAATCTGAAGATGAAATTAGAAACGACTTACAATCCTTCCAAAGGAAGGTTCAAGAGTTCATAAATCCCTAGAAACAAGTCCGAAAATACAAGAGCTAAGTGTGTCTTCTCCTCTTCAATGGCTCCTTCCTTCTTCTTCTTGCACTTTCCTTCCTAGAAAAAATCTTTCTTCTTCTTGGAATATATTTTGTTAAAGAAAAATGGAGGATGTGTGAGCTGCTCTCAAACTACCCAAATCCCAGCTGCCTCTAACAACTATCAAGGACCACTTTTATAACCAATTTCTTCATGAGCTGGCCATGAGAGTCGTGGCACAGCTGTCACGAGAATCTGGCAAAAACCACGGTCAGAATCACGGCCGTGGTTCTTCGGGAAACCGTGATTCTGTGCAGAAACTTTGCTTTGGACAATTTGGCTGTGATTTGGTGCATGGCGTGTGTAGGAAGGGTTCCTTGAGTCTCCTCAACCCTTGGCTCGCGTTCCAATGAGTTTGAAAACGTGTCCTCTGGATGAGCGTCCCTCAAACGCATCGTTTAAGCTCGAAACTTCCCGAAATACCTACAAAACGCACACAAGTCCGTGTAGACGTCTATCTCGACAAAATACATGTTTTGAGTGCAAAACGCATTGGACTAGTGCTAGATAATGCATGATTGAGCGAGAATTCTACCTAAGTGTGCACCTAAAACTATGCTATAAATCGTGTTATCAAAATACCCCATACTTAGGGTTTGCTCGTCCCCGAGCAAATTCCCAACTATAGACTACGAGATGACATGATTTATGTATGCAGAAAAATGGCAAAATCTTTTTGGTTTTGTGCTTCTACTATTGGATCACCTTCATAGTCATGATCAATGGCAATTGAATAAGCAATTATGTATCAAACAATAAAGTCATGGAAAGACAATTGTACTTAACTCAAAAACGTGCATGAGTTAGGAGGACGGAGTTGTCAAGAAGATCAAGAGTCTATCCAATCTAGATTACTAAGTCTTACAAACATGCAAGTAGGTCATAAGGGCTTGTGACATAAAAGGCTAAGAAACGTTTCAATTGGGGAGGGGAATTTTCTAGGCATGTGATGCTAATCCGGGAATGGAACTAACTTCACTCCTTGTCCTCGATCAACTTCCCCCAAGTGCATATTTTTCCATATCTTGCTTTCTTTTCTTTTTTTTTAACTCATTTTTGAGACAATGGCATTGGTGTACAATAGCCGAAACCTCGGTGATTAGCCATCCTCGGGCTTTTTCTCTTTTTCGAGGTGCATCCACACCGGGCACACATACCAAAGCTCGTTAGGGCTATTGGCTCATTTGACTTTGGCAAGGCACCAACACCCGATTATGTGAAGTTTACCGAGTTACTTGTCATTTAAACCAACGCCCCCAAACCTATTTTGGCTACACTTCCACAATAATTTCAGCATTCCATTCACGACATTCTTTTCATTACATCTTCACCCTGCACTTTCTTTTTACACATTCAAACACACTAGCATGCTCCTATTCCCGGATGGGTTTAAAAAGGAGGTCAAATTTTATATCGATTGAGGTGCTCAAGCAATCATGATCAAGATGAGAAGTAGAGAAAGATGAAATGCCTTATTCATTCCTAGATGGTATGTAAGAACTAGCATGTAATTTCGACTTTCAATACTCAATCCATTCTAGGCAATCACCATGCTCTCAAACCATTCATGGAATTCAAGAGAAGTATTTCAAGTCCACATATGCATTTATCAATTCAACACATAAGGCCATTCATAGCCAATCACAAGACAAGTTTCATCATTAGGATCATATCCAAGCCTAGAAAGCACAAAGAAAAAATTTTAAATTTTCTGATTTTTATGGGATTTTCGATTTAAGTATGTACAATGCAAGACATGTGCAAATATTAACCTATCCTAGATGCTCATCATGCAAAGGATCATGTGAACCCCACCCCATACTTAGAAACACATTGTCCCCAATGTGATATTCAAGTAAAGAGAGTGAAAGAAGGTTCTCACAATGTAAAATGGTTTTCTTCGGTATTTGGGAATTCTCAAGAGGATTGATGTTGGATGATCCTTTCAACCATGGTAGGGAGCTCTAAACATCTTTCAAGCTTTGAAACCCGCGCTAGGCACCGCTAGCCGTCCAAGTTCCGCGTCCGCTCCACCCATAATTGGTGAGGGTTTCATCATCATCATTTCCAAGAAAGGCTTCCAATGCCACTAATGTTCTAGCACACATAAAATAGACCAAACACACAAAGCACACAAAAACAGAAAAATCTAAGCTAAAATGAAGGGAAAATGTTACCGATGGGTTGCCTCCCACCAAGCGCTTCTTTAAGGTCATTAGCTTGACCAAACTCGGGAGCGTTTATGCAAGGTGAAGCGGGGCAATCATGTCTACCGGGGCTCCCGGAATATATTTCTTCAAGCGATGTCCGTTCACTTTGAAATCTCCACAATGCTCCCCTTCTATCTCAATAGCTCCATGGGGAAAGATTTTCTTCACCACATATGGCCCGGTCCATCTTGATTTGAGCTTTCCGGGGAAGAGTCTTAGCCTTGAGTTGAAGAGAAGGACAAGATCTCCTTCACTCAACTCTTTTGGAATGATCCTCTTATCATGCCACCTTTTGGTTCTCTCCTTGTAAATCCGGGCATTCTCATAAGCTTCCAACCGGAGCTCCTCAAGTGCATTGATATCAAGTAATCTCTTCTCTCCCGCCTCCTTGAGGTCAAAATTCAGCCACTTAATGGCCCAATAAGCTCTATGCTCCATTTCCACCGGAAGATGGCAAGACTTGCCATAGACCAACTTGTAGGGAGTGGTGCCAATAGGTGTCTTGAAGGCGGTTCTATATGCCCATAGTGCGTCATTGAGCTTCATGGCCCAATCCTTCCTTGTCCTAGACACCGTCTTCTCGAGTATGGCTTTGATCTCACGGTTGGAGATCTCCACTTGACCACTAGTTTGGGGGTGGTAGGGTGTTGCCACTTTGTGAGTCACCCCATACTTGGCCAAAAGTGCTCCAAAGTTCCTATTTGTGAAGTGCTTCCCTCCATCACTAATGATCACCCTTGGTGTTCCAAACCTAGGGAAGATCACTCGGTTGAAGAACCGCACCACCACCTTGGCATCATTCGTAGGAGAGGCGATTGCCTCTACCCATCTTGACACATAGTCCACCGCCAATAGGATAAATAGATTGCCACATGAAGAAGGGAATGGTCCCATGAAGTCTACACCCCACACATCAAAAATCTCAACTTCTTGGATGTTGTTCAAGGGCATTTCATTCCTCCTTGAGATGTTCCCCGTTCTTTGGCAAGAATCACATGCCGCTACAAAACCTTGCACATCTCTAAACAAATTAGGCCAATAAAAACCGGATTGTAATACCTTGGCACACGTCTTGTGTGAGCTAGCATGGCCTCCACATGGTAAGGAGTGACAATGCCGGATCACACTCTCCATTTCATCTTCCGGTATGCATCTTCTAAGCACCCCATCCGGGCCTCTCTTGAATAGAAGTGGCTCGCTCCAATAGTAATGCCTTACATCGTTGAGGAACTTCTTCCTTTGTGCATACGTTAGTCCGGGAGGCACTTCCTCACACACCAAGTAGTTTACAATGTCGGCATACCATGGCTCACTTCCTCTAACCACTTGGAACAAGCATTCCTCCACCAATTGCAATTGTTCATCCCGGAACGAATCATCTATCGGGATGTTGTCTTTCCCAAGATCCAATGGTGGGAGTCTACTAAGGTGATCCGCCACCGAGTTCTCGGATCCCTTCTTATCTCTTATCTCCAAATCAAACTCTTGAAGAAGAAGGATCCACCTAATCAACCTTGGCTTGGCATCCTTCTTCGTAAGTAGATAACGGATCGCCGCATGATCCGTGTAAACTATGACCTTTGCTCCAACAAGGTACGAGCGGAACTTCTCAAATGCATATACTACCGCCAACAACTCTTTCTCGGTGGTAGCATAGTTGAGTTGGGCATCATCTAGCGTCTTGCTAGCATAATAAATAGCATGAGTGCGGCCTTCTTTCCTTTGCCCCAAAACGGCCACAACGGCCACATCACTTGCATCGCACATGATCTCAAACGGTAAACTCCAATCCGGAGGTTGCATGATGGGTGCGGAGATCAAGGCGTTCTTCAACCTACAAAACGCTTCAATACAATCTTTGGAGAAAACAAAATCAACATCTTTCATTAGTAGGTTAGTGAGAGGCTTAGAAAATTTAGAGAAATCTTGGATGAACCTCCGGTAGAAACCGGCATGCCCTAAGAAACTCCTTACCCCCTTCACCGAGGTAGGTGGTGGCAACTTCTCTATCGTTTCAATCTTAGCCCTGTCAACCTCAATGCCACGGTTAGACACCAAGTGTCCTAACACAATCCCTTCACTTACCATGAAGTGGCATTTCTCCCAATTTAAGACAAGATTTGTCTCCTCACATCTTTGCAATACTAATGACAAGTTAGCCAAGCAATTATCAAAAGAAGAACCATAAACAGAGAAATCATCCATGAACACTTCCATGATATTTTCTATGTATTCCAAAAAGATGGCCATCATACACCTTTGGAAGGTGGCGGGTGCATTACACAACCCAAATGGCATTCTCCTATATGCAAATGTACCCCATGGACATGTAAAAGTTGTTTTCTCTTGGTCATCGGGGTGGATAGGGATTTGGAAGAATCCACTATACCCATCTAGATAGCAAAAGTGAGAGTGTTGAGCTAACCTTTCTAGCATTTGGTCAATGAAGGGGAGGGGAAAATGATCTTTCCTAGAGGCCATGTTCAATTTCCTATAATCTATACACATTCTCCATCCCGTGACCGTCCTAGTTGGTATTAGTTCATTGTTCTCATTAGTTACTACCGTCATTCCACCCTTCTTAGGTACCACATGAACGGGGCTAACCCACTTACTATCCGAGATAGGGTAGATAATTCCCGCATCTAGCAACTTAATGATTTCCTTTTTGACCACCTCTTTCATATAGGGTTCAATCTCCTTTGATGTTCAATAGAGGGTTTATGGTTATCTTCCATCATTATCTTATGCATGCACAAAGATGGCTTAATGCCAACCAAATCATCAATAGTATATCCAATGGCTTTCCTATGCAATCTCAATTCATGTAGCAATTTAGCAAGTTCATCATCACTCAAGCATGCATTAACAATCACCGGATATGTAGAATTATCACCAAGGAATGCATACTTTAAATGAGAGGGGAGGGGTTTGAGTTCAAGTGAGGGAGGACCTTTTTCGGTTGAAGACGATCCAAATAAGATTGGATGAGACGATTCCAAAGCAAATGAAGACTCCCCTTGGCTCCTAGAAGCTTGATCATCATTAAGAGCTGATTCAGGGGAAACCACGGTTGGAATCACGGTTAACTCAACTTCCACGGCCGTGGTTCCTTCCAGGCTTGTTTCTCGGAGTTGTCCAGAGAGTTTGACGGCCGTGGTTCCTGAATATCGACCGTGGAACTTGCAGCTGTTCACAATTTCTTCGTGGCTCTCAAATCCAACTCTTGGCTCCTCTTCCAATGCCTCCAAGGCTTTGATCTCTTCATTGCAATTATCCTCGATGTCCTCCTCCATCATACTCAAGGTAAGAACCTTTTCCAAGGGATCCTTGATCAAAATCGAGCTCACCATTTCTCTAGATTCTTCTTGCTCGACTATGTTGAAGATATCTTCATCAAGGGTTGGCCCTTTCATCATCGTGGATAGCTTGAACTTGATGTTCTCCTCTCCAATGTTGAAGGAGAGATTCCCGTTCTTGCAATCCACTAAACATCCGGAGGTAGCTAAGAAAGGTCTTCCTAGGATGATGGGAACCGGGTAATCCGCCGGAATGTCCAACACTACAAAGTCGATAGGCACATAGAATCCTCCCAATTGCACCGGAATGTCTTCAAGAATCCCAACTGGATGAGTGATAGAGCGGTCCGCCATATAGAGGGTCATCTTGACCGGCTTTGGCTCTCCTAACCCGACCTTGTTGCTAAGTGCAAGCGGTATGATGCTTACACTTGCTTTAAGATCACAAAGGGCCTCGTATTTCACATCTCCCACTCCTATCGGGACGCAAAAAGAGCCCGGATCCCTTAGCTTGGGAGGCATTGCTTCCTTCATTGTTTGGATTAACTCCGAGAATCTCTTGGTCATCCTAATCTCCCCATACTCCTCCAACTTCCTTTTGTTGGAGAGTATTTCCTTCAAAAACTTTCCGTATGCCGGCATTCCTAAGATGGCATCCATGAACGGAATGTTAATATGTAACTTGGACATTAGTTCAAGGAACTTACCAAAGTGATTGTCCAAACGAGCTCTTGCTCTTGATTGCGGGAACGGTAGTGGTGGTTTGTATGGAGGCGGTGCCACATAGGTCGGCTCTCCATCCTTGCTCTTTCCATCATCTTGCTTTCTTCCCTCTTCTACCACTACTTGCTTCGCTTTAGCTTGGTCTTTGGGCAAAGGATCCTTCATGCTCAACCCACTCCTTGTTGTGATAGCCAAAACTTGACCTCTTGGGTTGTCTTCGGTTCTTCCGGGAAGCTTTCCCGGATCTCTATGTGCTTCACCCGCCTTTTGAAAGACTTGCGCTTCCAAGACTTTTTGAGCCTTAGAAATTGAAGTGACGGTGCTCTCAAGTCCACTCAATCTTCCTAGCAATTGTTCAAACATGACTTCGGTCCTATCCTTTGAAGTTTGAGTAAAACCGGGTGGAGGTTCTTGTGAAGCTCTTTGTGGTGGAGTTGCGCTCGTGGAGGCGGGAGGGTTCAAGGCTCCATCCGGATTTGAGTAAGAAAATCCGGGATGGTTGTGGTTTGGCCGGTAATTGTTGAATTGCCGGTTGTTGTTGAAATTTCTTGGGCCTTGGTAATTGTTGAAGTTGCCCCTTCCCATATAATTTACATCTTCCTCCTTGGAAGACAAGTTAGCTCTTGGAGGTGCTTGGGGAGTTGCTTGGCTCTTCAATGTGGTGGTACATAACTCTCTCAAGGATTTCAACTCGTTGTTGATGGCGTCAAGCTTGAAATTGCTCATGGTGACTTCACTCACCTCATATGCTCCCGCCTTTCTTCCTTCGCTCTTCTTATGAGAGTACTTTTCAATCACTAGAGCTTGCTTCTCCACAAACTCCCAAGCATCATCTACATGCTTCTCCATAAATGTCCCACCGGAAAGAGATTGAAGCTTGAATTGGCTATCTTCGTCAAGCCCCTTGAAATAGATCTCTAATAGCTCAATGTTTGGTATGCCATGGTGTGGACAATCTAGGAGAAGGTCCTTAAATCTTTCCCAAGACTTGAACAAACTTTCTCTATCCCTCATCACAAAGGCATTGATCTTTCCTCTTAATTCGGTGGTCTTGGAAGGTGGGAAGAATTTGGTCAAGAATTCGGTTGTCATCTCTTCCCAAGTACCAACTCGCCCTTGCGGAATAGATTGATACCAAGCCAAGGCTTTGTCCTTAAGAGAGAAGGAAAAAGCCCTTAGCTTATGGTTGTTGCTCTCCAATCTTGGTGGTCTAAGAGTCTCCATCAAGATCTCATAATTCATCAAATGTTGGTGAGGAGACTCTCCTTCCATCCCTCCAAACTGATTATGCCGGATCATTTGAAGAGCTTGAGGGCGGAGCTCATAGTTGTGGGTTGCGGGATCTCCTAGATTCACACCCGGTCGGTGTGCTCTTTGTGCCGGATCCATACGTCTCCCTAGGGTTTGTGGCTCCTCAATAGCAATGGGAACAACCCTAACATTGGCCGCCGGCTGCGGTTGTGGTGGAGGTGGTGGAGGTTGTCGGCGATTAAGCTCTCCTTGAACAAGGGCTTGCCTAATCTCCTCAATCTCCCTCCTTGTTTCCTCTTGCCTCTCATTGGCAAGTCTCCTCTCTTCCTCTAAGAGCTCATCTCTTAGCCTTATTTGCTCTAAGGCTTCATCCAATTCAGCTTGAAGATTCCTACCGGCCATCTCTCTCTCTTTTCGGATGTTCTTAGATCTAGATCGAAGGGTTTTCTCCGGTTCGGGATCGAATGGAGCTAGATCCTTGCCACGAGATCTTCGCATACACCTAAAGAGAAATAGATGTCCTGAAAAGCAAAGACACAAACCAAAAAGAGATCGAAAGAAACAAGGAAGATCTACACTAGAATCAATCACAAAATAGACTCAATCTAGACCTAGTCCCCGGCAACGGCGCCAAAAACTTGTTACGCTAGGAAATAGCACAAAAAGCTTTACATTTATAACTCGAACTAAATCCTAAACTACCTAGCAAAACCCGCAGTGTACGGGACGTACGTAGAAAGATAAGTACTCCAAGGTCGAACACGAAGACTAAGGTGAAATCGAACTAAGTTGTGATTGAATTTAGCAAGGTCTAAGTCTAAGAAAAGAGAAAACAAAGGAAGAAAATCTCAATTTGATTGGTTGGTTTTATGTGATTACTTCAAAGATCAAATGCATGCAAACAATCAATCAAACCAAATCGGAAAATCGGCATAAATAAACAAATCGAACAAGATATTGATCAAGAGAAAAGGGAGGATGGATTCTAGGGGTTGGAAATTCCGGTTATGGCGTAAAACTCAAGTTATCTACTCATTCTTTGGATAGATTATGAAATGTTGGAATTAAACGTTTCTAGATTGGGATCAATTACCGGGTAAGTGTCATGATCCAACTAGTCCACACCTAAGGTCTCATTACCGGTTAAGTCTCTAAGAGCCTAAGGATAGGATTTTAACACAAACCGGATTGTTTGATTAAGGATCTAACCTATCCTCACCGGGTAAGTCTCGGAAAGGGAAGTCTTAATCAACATTCCTAGCACGTTTGATCCAATGGCGGCTTATTAGGCTCACCATTACCTAAGACTTTGCTACTTTAGAATCTAAGGGCAAGGATTACCGGGTAAGTCTCTCCTAACACTTAGTCGCTACACTAGGACACCCTAGGGCAGGTTAAACTCAGCAAAAACTTAGGGTTTCAACAATTTTATGAACCTAAGGTATGATCCTTCGAACCAGGAAAAAACCACGGTTCGTTCTACGGAAACCACGGCCGTGGTTCTTCAAGAACTGCCCGTGATTTCTAACAGTAACTACGTCCATAAACAAAAATCATCCAAAGGTAAAATTAGGTCTGTCCTATCATAGTTCTAGCCACAACCATCCTTTCCTTACCCTAGAATCACATCAATCTAGCCTAGAACATTCATAATAGAAATCAAAGCAAACAAGCATAGATTCATAACCTCCATTGCAAGAAAATGAGAGAAAGAAGATGAACAATGAACCTTAAACACAATCCAAATCTGAAGATGAAATTAGAAACGACTTACAATCCTTCCAAAGGAAGGTTCAAGAGTTCATAAATCCCTAGAAACAAGTCCGAAAATACAAGAGCTAAGTGTGTCTTCTCCTCTTCAATGGCTCCTTCCTTCTTCTTCTTGCACTTTCCTTCCTAGAAAAAATCTTTCTTCTTCTTGGAATATATTTTGTTAAAGAAAAATGGAGGATGTGTGAGCTGCTCTCAAACTACCCAAATCCCAGCTGCCTCTAACAACTATCAAGGACCACTTTTATAACCAATTTCTTCATGAGCTGGCCATGAGAGTCGTGGCACAGCTGTCACGAGAATCTGGCAAAAACCACGGTCAGAATCACGGCCGTGGTTCTTCAGGAAACCGTGATTCTGTGCAGAAACTTTGCTTTGGACAATTTGGCTGTGATTTGGTGCATGGCGTGTGTAGGAAGGGTTCCTTGAGTCTCCTCAACCCTTGGCTCGCGTTCCAATGAGTTTGAAAACGTGTCCTCTGGATGAGCGTCCCTCAAACGCATCGTTTAAGCTCGAAACTTCCCGAAATACCTACAAAACGCACACAAGTCCGTGTAGACGTCTATCTCGACAAAATACATGTTTTGAGTGCAAAACGCATTGGACTAGTGCTAGATAATGCATGATTGAGCGAGAATTCTACCTAAGTGTGCACCTAAAACTATGCTATAAATCGTGTTATCAGGTAGATCGTCCCTCTCGAGCGAGATAGGTGGTAGCCGGCTAAGGTGATCTGCCACGGAATTCTCGGACCCCTTCTTATCGTGAATCTCCAAATCAAACTCTTGAAGTAAGAGAATCCAACGAATAAGGCCCGGGTTTGCATCTTTCTTAGCTAGCAAGTACCGAATAGCTACATGGTCAGTATAAACAATAACATTCGCAAGCACTAAGTAAGAGCAAAGCTTCTCAAATGCATAACCAACTGCCAAGATCTCCTTCTCGGTGGTGGCGTAATTCAGTTGAGCTTCATCTAGCGTCTTGCTAGCTTAATAAATGGCGTTGGTCCGGCCATCCTTCTTTTGTCCAAGTACCGCTCCTACGGCCAAGTCACTAGCATCACACATGATCTCAAAGGGAATGGTCCAATCAGGAGGTTAAATGATGGGAGCAGTGATCAATGCTTCCTTTATCTTGTAAAAAGCATCAAAGCATTCCTGCAAAAACTCAAAAACAACATCCTTATTCAAAAGATTAGTAAGCGGTTTAGAGATTTTAGAGAAATCCTTGATGAACCTCGTGTAGAAACCTGCATGCCCTAGAAAACTCCACAAACCTTTAACAAAACGAGGTGGAGGAAGTTTCTCAATAGTCTCGATCTTAGCTCCATCGCCCTCTATACCCCTATTGGTAACGAGTTGTCCTTCTTCGCTGTAACGCCCGGTTTTGACATTTCCCCTCTCGTGTACGTCTATCGATATTTTTTATTATAAATTATATTTATATCTCTTTTTAAAGCGTTTTGAGACGTTAAAATAAATAAATAAATAAATTTCCGAGTATAATTATATTTTAATTTACCTTCGGAAAGGTTCAAAAAATCTTCCCGATTCGAAAATCCCGTTACGATCGTTTAAACGAGTTAAATAACTATATTTCCTTTTACCCCTTTTCTTTTATTTCTTTCCCCTTTATTCAATTTCCTTTTTCTTTTTTTTGGTTTGCTTATGTCTTTCATCTATCGCTGGTTGATGAGCAGTCTCCTGACCCTTCGGTCTCACTCCCTGCAACCCAACTTCTCGCTCCTCGACCTACAGGCTGTAGCTGGAACCAACTCTTCGGCCTTCTCTCCCTGTGCCCTATCTCTTTCTTCCTCACGTAGGCCAGCCAAAGTCTCCCTTCTCTCCCTCTGTTGTTTTGCAGCAAATCAACCTTTTTTTCTTACCCTGTACCAATCGATCGAGCAAGCAAGCAGTGACCTTGGGTTGTTCGTCCTCTTTGTTGCAAGTCCGGAGATCGATTGAGAGATTGCACCACGTCGGGGATGAGCTGCGCCGTCGGGAACCCTAAGAAGGAAGGACAACCGCTCCACAACCGCTGCCTTCGCCTCCTCTCCCCTTTCTTCTCTGTTTTGTGCAAACGTCGCCGGAAGAGGGCTAATGACGTTCCCTCCTCCGCGCTGCCACCGGAGACGACGCCTGGAGCAGCCGCCTCACCGACGCCGGCCGCCTTTCCCTTCCCCCGCCATTGCCTCGATCGATTGGAGCCACAACAGTGCAACCGCCGCAACCTTTTTTTTTTCCCCTTCGTGGTCCGCCTGTTGCCAAGGAAGGGCCACCACCGCCGGAAATCAGGCCGCCCTGCTGCCGCAGCCACGCCGCCTCTATCGCCAAGGAGCCCCGCCGCCGGCTGCCCTCTTCCGTTGCCTCCTCTGCAGCGTGCTGTAGGTTGAAGAAGAAGATTTGAGTTATTCTAATTTTATCCCTCTCTTTGCTGTTATTACACCTTGTGCCCTATTTTTCTGGATAATTGCAGTGGTTAATCTAGACTTTTGAAAATAAAATATTATGCCCCTACAGAAAGTTGTTAAATATTTGAGCCATAGTTTTATTGCAGTTTTGACCCAACTCTTTAGCAAATTATCGATGGTGCCCTTGGTGGCTAATTTTTATTTATGGCTCAAAGTTTTAATTAAGGTTTACAACCAAGTTCTTGATTTTTGTTATGTTTTTGCCCCGGAAGAAGTATTGTTGGGTTTTTAACATTGGCCTTTGGAAATCGAGTTTTACCTTGAGTTATATATTGTGTGTGTGTATATATATATATAAATATTTTAAAATCAAATTTAGCATACAAGCTAAATTTCCTTAGCTTTGGTTTTAGGCCCGGAAGCGTCCGATAAAGACCAACGAATCCAATCTCGATATCCGTAGATCATCTTCAACCTCGGATTGTGTGTGAGTACCTTCTTCCTTGATCTAGTAATGTTTAGTTGTAGAATCATGCTAGGTTGGATCTAGCATAACTTAGGGAAAATGCCAAGTAGTGGCTTGGGACCTTAGGTGCGTATTTGAGGATGGTTTGAACGTTCTAAGGATTGAGGTGTGTATGTTATCATGTGAGCTTTGTTGAAATTGTGAGTATGTGTTTGTTGAGATTGTGGAGTTATGATGGAAGTTTCCTAACATGTGGTTATAGATGAGATCTTGTGAGTTTTTGAGGGCTATGAGTGTATCCTAAATTATGAGAGTGTACGACCTAATAAGATCATATAGGACTAATAGTTTAAGGACTCCTAGTTTGTGTGAGTTGTTGTTGATTACCGTGCCTTGTCTTGAACAGGCTTTGATTATATTCCTTGGGAGAGTGATATCGGTTTCGGTTAGCTTTGAGACGAGGTAAGTCCTCGGACTTACTTAGCCGCTTCTATGCCTTATTTTGATGTATATGGTGGTGTGTGTTTACCGCTTTTAAGCATGAAAATGGATTAGGATTTACTTGACCTTATTTATTGGCCCATTGTTACTACTATTATTATCTGGCGGTGACATCACCGCTCAGTTTCCCGAGGGAGACTGGGGGGATCTCTGCGACCAGACCATACACGGTATACGGGCAGGCTTCTTCATCACTCCCTCAGGGTATACGGGTTGGGCGCCGCCACACTCCTGTTAGTTACACGGGGACAGAGGCGAGAGTTATAAGACTCTCGTGTCACACTTGAACAAATGGATTAGATATGGAATAACCTAAAAAGATAATAAGTAACGGATGTGTATGTTTATGAGCATGTTGTGTGTTTGTGTTCCTATGCGTGTTTGTGCCATATTATTCTTATAATGCCTAGAATGTGAGCTAATGGTTTTATACCGATTGTTGTAGTTGATGTGCAGGTTAGGATGTGGCCGAGTGATCCGGAGGAGTGGGCAGCCGGGGTTCCGTACATCTTAGGTTGTTTGGGTTTGGAGTCCTTGTGTTGTTGTTATTGTATATTTTTGATGTTGTTGTAAGGACGGCTGATGTCTTTCCTTTCCTTTATTTCCGGGTTTCATAACATTGCATAAAAATGTATTTCGGTTTTGGTCTTTATTTGTGTCTTGTTGCAAGATCTGGTGAAATTGTTGTCAAGCTAAGGGTCGGGACCCATTGTGAGGCCCCAACCCGTAGCATCCCGAGTCCCGCGGATTCGGGGTGTTACATTCGCTAACCATGAAGTGACACTTCTCCCAATTAAAAACGAGATTAGTGTCTTCACAACGTTGTAACACTAGAGAAAGGTTAGCCAAACAGTTATCAAAAGAGGAACCATATACTGAAAAAATCATCCATGAATACCTCCATGATCTCCTCAATATACTCGGAGAAGATAGCCATCATACAACGCTGAAAGGTGGCGGGCGCGTTACAGAATCCGAATGGCATCCTCCGGTAAGCGAATGTCCCCCATGGACAAGTGAAGGTGGTCTTTTCTTGATCATACGGGTGGATAGGAATCTGAAAGAAGCCACTATAACCATCTAAATAGCAAAAATGTGAGTGTTATGCTAACCGTTCAAGCAGTTGATCAATGAATGGAAGAGGGAAATGGTCCTTTCTCGTTGCCAAATTCAATTTCCTATAGTCAATGCACATCCTCCAGTCCGGAACGGTCCTTGTGGGAATGAACTCGTCGTTCTTGTTGGTTACAACGGTCATCCCAACCTTCTTGGGAAATACATGCACCAGACTCACCCATTTGCTATCCGATATGGGAAATATGATACTTGCATCAAGCAACTTAAGAATCTCTTTTTTCACAACCTCTTTCATGATCGGATTTAGCCGTCTTTGAGGTTCCCGTGAAGTCTTGTGATCATCTTCCATTAGTATCTTATGCATACAAAGAGAAGGCTTATTACCAATAAGATCATCAATAGTATAACCCAAAGCCTTTCTCTGTTTTCTCAACATATGCATCAACTTAGATAACTCATCTTCAGAAAGAGTTGCACTAACAATGACAAGATAAGTAGAAACCGGACCACGGAAAGCGTACCTTAAGTGAGTTGGAAGCGGTTCAAGGTCTAAGACAAGAGGTTCTTTAAGTCGGGGATCCCTAGCTCCTTCCTCAGGTAATCCTCGGTTGACACATTTAGGGTTTGCCCGAGGTGATCTTCAGTTGACATCATCTCGCTCGCTTTAGAAACTGTCTTGGTCATGGACCGAGGTGATGGACCGAGGTACTCTCCAGAGAAGGTCACCTCGCTTGCTCCAGAAACCATTTCGGTCGAGGTACTGGGAGGGTGACCGAAACCTAATGTTCTTTCCGTCTCCCGAATAAGTTTGTTGAATCCAGCTTCTGGATCCGCTTCCAATGCTTCCAAGCTTAGTATATCTGCATCACACAAAGCATCTACACCTTCCTCAATAATACTAAAATTCAAAACTTTCTCAAGAGGGTCTTTAATTAAGATAGAGCTCACCAATTCTCAAGAATCTTCTTCATCATAGATGTTGAAGATGTCATCCTCTAAAGGTTCTCCTTTCATTGTCGTTATAAGTGCAAACTCCACATGATCTTCACCAATATTGAATGAAAACTTGGCGTTCTTACAATTAACGTTGCAACCCAATGTTGCAAGAAATGGTCTTCCAAGAATGATGGGAATAGGATAATCTGCAGGAATGTCCAACACAACAAAGTCTATAGATTTGTAGAAATTACCTAGCTTGACGGGAACGTCCTCTAAGAGTTCATAGTATGCTTGATGATATATGGAAAAATTTCTATAAACTCCATCGATCTACCATGCATCCTTTCCAATTTATCTTGACTCCTAAAATGCTTTAGAGACTAATGATCAGTTCTAAGGATAAATTTATTAGGCCAAAGATAAATGATGCCATGTCTTGTAAACGCGAAATAATGCATACAACTCCTTATCATAGGACGAATAGTTCAAGCATGCTCCTTTCAATTTCTCACAAAAGAATGCAAGTGTCTTACCTTCTTGCATGAGCACTCCTCCAATGCCAATTCCCGATGCATCACACTCGACGTCGAGCGGTTTGTTGATGTCCGGAAGCGCTAGAAGAGGTGCATGTGATAACATCTACTTCAACTCTTTAAATTTGTTCTCTTGGCCATGAGCATCTCCCCACTCTAATTGTGGTTGGTTTTTCGTTAAAGATGTGATGAGGGATGCTATTGTACTAAAATCTCGTACAAAACGTCTATAAAAAGTAGCTAATCCATGGAAACTTCGAACATGCCCTATAGTGGTTAGTGTTGGCCACTCTTAGATAGCTTTCACCTTCTCTTCATCCACTTCTAGACCTCTTGTACTCACTACAAAACCAATGAAAATAACTAAATTAGTGCTAAACTCACATTTTTTAATATTAGCATATAATGATTCATTTCTAAGAGTTCCAAGTATCCCGTAAGTGTTCTTGATGCTCCTCAAGTGATTTGCTATAGATAAGGATGCCATCATAGTAAACCACCACAAATTTTCCAACGTAGTGACAAAGCACATGATTCATCAATCTCATGAATGTTCTGTGAGCATTAGTCAAGCTGTTCGCTCTCAGACGTGTGTGTAATCGTGAACGAAATAGCTTTAAATTTATAACCTAACATATAATCCTGAGACAATATGCGGACCCACAGTGTACGGATCAATTGTAATAACGACGAATACTCCAGGGCCGAACACAGGAACTATTGTGAAACAAAGCACGGTAAATCAGGTTGTCAATCAAAAGCAAGCAGCAAAGCAAAGATAACAAAGATGATGTAATAATCAAATAAAGGAATGCAGATTCTATAGGGCAAAACATCCAGTTGTGGTTCCGACTCAAGATCTCAAAGGATAACGTGGACAAAGTTGAGGTTT
The DNA here is from genome assembly GCA_033239045.1 of Fagopyrum esculentum. Lineage (NCBI taxonomy): Eukaryota > Viridiplantae > Streptophyta > Magnoliopsida > Caryophyllales > Polygonaceae > Fagopyrum > Fagopyrum esculentum. The sequence goes on from BSUD01000007.1 coordinate 66,958,224, forward strand.
GCAAGGGAAGGTATTTCTAAGGTGGGAATAGATCACCGGGTAAGTCTCACTACTCACTATCCCAAACCAAAGATCCTCTCACCAGGTAAGTTTCAAGTAACTAAGGAAAGGAACTATAATCTCAAACCAACACACCACCTAAGGGAATAGAACTAACCTTTACCGGGTAAGTCTCAGGGTAACTCACAAAGGTAGGATGAAGACACACTCAAACCCTAATAAATGATAATCCTTTATTACAAAAGACTTATCATCATAGGTATACAAACAAAGGAATCACCGGGTAAGTCTCATCCTAGGCTTGCGTATGGACGAGGAAAGGATCAACAAGGATAGCATTTGACAAACTATAACCTAAACTCAGGTTTGGATCATATCTGGTTCACACCTCACTCAATTCATATCGACCTCGGTCGAGATATTCTATGAACCAACCGAGATGAGGTTCGGTTAAAGTTTGGCTCCATCGTTCTAGGCTTGATGATATATGAAAAATGCTCATCAGGAAATGAATCATCAATGGGTAGATCGTCACTCTCGAGCGAGAGGTGATCTGCCACGGAATTATCGGACTCCTTATCGCAAATCTCCAAATCAAACTCTTGAAGTAAGATAATTCAACGAATAAGGCACGACTTTGCATCTTTCTTAGCTAGCAAGTACCGAATAGCTACATGGTCAGTAAAAAAAACAACTTTCGCTCCCACTAAGTAAGAGCAAAACTTCTCAAATGCATAAACAACTGCCAAGAGCTCCTTCTCGGTGGTGGCGTAATTCACTTGAGCTTCATCAAGCGTCTTGCTAGCATAGTAAATGGCATTGGTCCGGCCATCCTTCTTTTGTCCAAGTACCGCTCCTATGGCCACGTCACTAGCATTACACATGATCTCAAAGGGAAAGGTCCAATTAGGAGGTTGAATGATGGGAGCGGTGATCAATGCTTCCTTTATCTTGTAGAAAGCATCAAGGCATTCGTGTGAAAACTCAAAAACAACAACCTTATTCATAAGATTAGTAAGCGGTTTAGAGATTTTAGAGAAATCCTTGATGAACCTCCTGTAGAAACCTGCATACCCTAGAAAACTCCACACTCCTTTAACTGAACGAGGTGGAGGAAGTTTATCAATAGTCTCGATCTTAGATCCATCGACCTCTATACCCCAGTTGGAAACGAGTTGTCCTTCCTTCGCTAACCATAAAGTGACACTTCTCCCAATTCAAAACGAGATTAGTGTCTTCACAACGTTGTAACACTAGAGAAAGGTTAGTCAAACAACAATCAAAAGAGGAACCATATACTGAAAAATCATCCATGAATACCTCCATGATCTCCTCAATATATACTCGGAGAAGGTAGTCATCATACAACGCTGAAAGGTGGCGGGCGCGTTACACAATCCGAATGGCATTCTCCGGTAAGCGAACGTCCCCCATGGACAAGTGAAGGTGGTCTTTTCTTGATCATACGGGTGGATAGGAATCTGAAAGAAGCCACTATAACCATCTAAATAGCAAAAATGTGAGTGTTGTGCTAACCGTTGAAGCATTTTATCAATGAATGGAAGAGGGAAATTGTCCTTTCTCGTTGCCAAATTCAATTTCCTATAGTTAATGCACATCCTCCAGCCCGTAATGGTCCTTGTGGGAATGAACTCGTTGTTTTTGTTGGTTACAACGGTCATCCCACCCTTCTTGGGAAATACATGCACCGGACTCACCCATTTGCTATCCGATATGGGAAATATGATACCTGCATCAAGCAACTTAAGAATCTCTTTTTTCACAACCTCTTTCATGATCGGATTTAGCCGTCTTTGAGGTTCCCGTGAAGTCTTGTGATCATCGTCCATTAGTATCTTATGCATACAAAGAGAAGGCTTATTACCAATAAGATCATCAATAGTATAACCCAAAGCCTTTCTATGTTTTGTCAACACATGCATCAACTTAGATAACTCATCTTTAGAAAGAGTAGCACTAATAATGATAGGATAAGTAGAAACCGGACCAAGGAAAGAATGCCTTAAGTGAGTTGGAAGCGGTTCAAGCTCTGAGACAAGAGGTGCTTTAAGTGGGGGATCCCTAGCTCCTTCCTCAGGTAATCCTCGATTGAGACATTTAGGGTTGGCCCGAGGTAGTGAACCGAGGTGATCTTCAGTTGACACCATCTCACTTGCTTTAGAAACTGTCTCGGTTGTGGACCGAGGTGATTAACCGAGGTACTCTCCAGAGAAGGTAACCTCGCTTGCTCCAAAAACCATTTCGGTCGAGGTACTGGGAGGGTGACCGAAACCTAATATGCTTTCCGTCTCCTGAATGAGTTTTTCGAGTCCAGCTTCTGGATCCACTTCCAATGCTTCCAAGCTTCGTACATCTGCATCACACAAAGCATCTACACCTTCCTCCATCATACTAAAATTCAAAACTTTCTCAAGAGGGTCTTTATTTAAGATAGAGCTCACCAATTCTCGAGAATCTTCTTCATCATAGATGTTGAAGATGTCATCCTTTAAAGGTTCTCCTTTCATTGTGGTTAGAAGTGCAAACTCCACATGATCTTCACAAATATTGAATGACAAGTTGGCGTTCTTACAATCAACGTTGCAACCCAATGTTGCAAGAAATGGTCTTTCAGGAATGATGGGAATAGGATAATCTGCAAGAATGTCCAACACAACAAAGTCTATAGGTATGTAGAAATTACCCATCTTGACGGGAACGTCCTCTAAGATTCCAACGGGACAAGTAATAGGGTGATCCGCCATGTATAGAGTCATCTTCACGGTCTTGGGATCTCGAAGAACGATCTTCTCACAAAGTGCTAGAGAAATGATCCTCACACTAGCTCCTAGATCACAAAGTGCATCATAAGTCACATCCCCAACTTCGATTGGAATGCAAAATGAATCGGGATCTCTTAACTTGGGTGGCATGTTCTCTTTCATGTTTTGAATGAGTTTTAAAGATCTAGAGGTCATCCTCACTTCTCCAAAGTCTTCCAGCTTTCTCTTCCTTGACAAGATCTCTTTCAGAAACTTCCCATAGGCGGGCATACCTAGGATAGCATCAATAAAAGGAATATTAATATGTATCTTATTCATATGGTCAAGAAACTTACCAAACTGTTTGTCTAGATGTGCTCGTGCCCTAGACTGAGGGAACAGGAGTGGAGGCTTGAAAGCAGGTGGTAGAACATAAACATCAGACATCTCTTTCGCTTTTTAGGGCTCCATCTCGGTTGGCACCTCGACTAAGGTGTTCTTCGTCTGGTCGTGGTCCGACCGAGGTACTGGATCAGTTGTCTTCAAACCACTTCGTGTGGTGATTGCAAAGACCTGACCCTTTGGGTTGTTCTCTGTCCTTCCTGGAGTTTACCCGGATCTCTTGGTGCTTCATTAGCCTTGTTGAAAACTTGATATTCTAAGGCTTTTTGTGTTTTCGAAAATGTATTCATAGAATTCTCCACAGCGTTGAGCTTTGTCATGATTTCTTCCAACACAACATCTGTCTTTTCCTTAGGCTGCTGGGATGAGCTTGATGACGGCTCTTGACTCTTCAATGGAGTAGAAGAAGAAGAAGGTAGATTTAGAGCATTTTCAGCATGAGAATAAGGGTTACCGGGATTTTGTTGATTTGATCTCCAATTGTTGTTGAAATTCCTGTTGTTTTTGTTGTTGTTGTTGTTGTAATTGTTGTTCCTCAGCCCTTGATAGTTTCCTCTTCCCAAGTATCCAACATCTTGCTCCTTGGATGCTACTTTTGTTTGAGCTAATAAAAGCTCCTTCAAAGCCTTGACTTCGTTGTTGAGAGTAGTGAGTTGAGCAACACTTGAATATGTAAGATTCAGATTCGGAAATCCAACTCGCTTCGCTCCATCTTCAACCCTTCGAAGGGAGTACTTCTCCATGTGTAAAGCTTGCTTCTCAACAAAATCCCAAGCTTCATCAACCAGTGTATCATTAAATGTGCTAGAAGAAAGTGATTGGAGTTTGAATTGAGTTTCCTCATCCAACCCCTTGAAGTAGATCTCTAGTAACTCAATCTTTGGAATTCCATGGTGAGGGCAATCGAACAAAAGGTCCTTGAACCTTGCCCATGATTTGAACAAACTTTCTCTATCCTTCATGACAAAAGCATTAATCTTACCCCTTAACTCCGAAGTTTTTGATGGGGGATAGAATTTACTGAGAAACTTCGTAGTAATCTCTTCCCAAGTGTTAACTCTTCCAGCTGGAAGAGATTGATACCAAGCAAGCTCATTGTCTTTCAAAGAGAAGTAGAAAGGCCTTAGCTTGTAGTTGTTGTTCTCCACTTTTGATGGTCTCAAAGTCTCCATAAGAATCTCATAATTTTGCAAGTGTTGATGTGGATATTCTCTTTCCATGCCTCCAAATTGACATTGTTGAATCATTGTGAGGACTTGAGGTCGAAGCTCTAGTCATGCTCAGCTGGATCTCCTAGATTAACTTCGGACACCGCACTTGTTGATTTGGGTCCATCCTTTAACCTAGGGTTCGTGGTGCTCCAGTGAACAAGTTACCTCGGTCAACCATAGCCGACAACCGAGGTGGTGGTGGATGTATCTCGGCCAGTGCAGGTAGGTCAGGATTTTGCCTCGGTCCAACAACTGGGTTCGGTCGAGGTAGAATATGAGTTTGTAGTTCGGCCATGTTGGATCGGATCTCTTCCGTTCTTGCACGATCTTCCTCTCTCTCTCTCTCTCATTGTAAAGCTTTGTTGCTCAGCCGAAGTTGTTGTAATGCGTCCTTCAGTTCAGCTTCAAGATCTCGATTATCTTGTTTATCCATCTTAGCTTCTTTCAATCTTCTCTTATATGTCTTTTCTGGTTCATGATCGTAAGGAACAATTTCTTTCCCAACACGAGTTCTTCGCATAAACGTAAAAAAGATCTTGCGAAATCACTCAAGTAAAGTAATCAATAACAACAAGGGCAACAACTCTAAAAGACAACGAAATACCGGACTTGGTCTTGACCAAGTCCCCGGCAACGACGCCAAAACTATTTCGCTCTCAGACGTGTGTGTAATCGTGAACGAAATAGCTTTAAATTTATAATAAAATATATAAGCCTAAGACAATATGCGAACCCGCAGTGTACGGATCAATTGTAGTAACGGCAAATACTCCAGAGTCGAACACAAGGACTATGGTGAAACAATGCACGGTAAATTAGGTTGTCAATCAAAAGCAAGCAACAAAGAAAAGATAACAAAGATGATGTAATAATCAAATAAAGGAATGCCGATTCTAGAGGTCAAAACATCCAGTTGTGGTTCTGACCTAAGATCTTTAAGGATAACGTAGAAAAAGCTGAGGTTTGCAAGGGAAGGTATTTCAAAGGTGGGAATAGATCACCGGGTAAGTCTCACTACTCACTATCCCAAACCAAAGATCCTCTCACCGCGTAAGTCTCAAGGAACTAAGGAAAGGAACTATAATCTCAAACCAACACACCACCTAAGGGAATAGAAGTAACCTTTACCAGGTAAGTCTCAGGCTAACTCAAAAAGGTAGGATGGAGGCACACTCAAACCCTAATAAATGATAAACCTTTATTACCTAAGACTCATCATCATAGGTATACAAACAAAGGAATCACCGGATATGTCTCTTCTTGGCTTGCGTATGGACGAGGAAAGGTGCAACAAGGATAGGATTTGGCAAACTATAACCTAAACTATGGTTTGGATCATATCTGGTTCACACCTCGTTCAGTTCATATCGACCTGGGTCGAGATGTTCTATGAACCAACCGAGATGAGGTTCGGTTAAGGTTTGACTTGATCTTTCAGGGTCCACTAAGGTAAAGGCTCATTCTTTTATCGTCTTTCCCACAACCTTCAGTAAATCACCTCAGAATTGCACAAGAATTTAGCCAATAATCATCATGATAATAACAATCAAATATATGTGAAAAGAAGCAATATTCAAAAAGAAAACCTTAACACAAAGGTTTCAATAATCACTCAATCAAACAAACAATCAATCCAAACAATCAGCAAACTGTGTTCCTCAATAACAATCCAAAAGACAACAACCAAGGATCCTAAGAAAACCTTACAACTTCCTTTAAAAAGCCTTCAACTTTCACTTCAAAGCTATCTTCCTTCAACTTCCTTCCTTCCTTGGAATATCTTCAATCTTCCAAACTAATCAGTTAACCAGACATACTTCCATCCAAAAAATATCTTCCAATTTATAGGAGAACCACTTGCCAAAAATAAAAGATCTTATGGGTTGTGCGTCTCAATCCACGCCCAACAAAACATCTTGGTTGAGATGATCTTGGGGTCAACCGAGGTGAACCTCTAGTACGTACAAATCTCTCAAAACTGGTCCAATATCAATCTTTTGTCCAACGTGCCAGTTTCCCTACAATTACAACAAAACTAGGTGTAGACCTCGTAATGATCAAGAATATACTTCCATGGTTCCTATGCTTTTCTTGTAGCTCCTCAATGCTCCAAAATGTAGCTCCAATGACTTCTTTAATCGCTTGGCTTCATATCGCTCCAAAACGTGCCATTTTCCCTACAATTACAAAAAACTAGGTGTAGACCTCGTAATGATCAAGAATACACATCCATGCATGCAGATTTATGAAGATAAAAAATCCAAACCAATCCCAAAATATAGACTATAATACATGTTATCACAAGCCAAAAGGCATAATCAACCTCTTATAAAGACCAAACTTAGTCTTGAATGTCGTCTTTCATTCATCTCCTTCCCACGTTCTAATTTGATGATATCCACTCTTGAGATCAACTTTCGAGAACAGGGTGGATCCACTGAGCTCATCTAGCATATCGTCGAATATGGGGATGGGATGACGATACTTGATAGTGATGCTATTAATTTCTCTACAATCAATACACATCCTCCATGTATTATCATTTTTAGGAAACAAGATGGACTTAAGCTTTCTCATACACAACCTTTATCCAAAAGCTCTAGAACTTGATCTTGAATATTTTGACTGTCTCGAGGATTGATCCTATAAGTTGGATGATTAGGAAGTGTAGCACTTGCAATTAAGTCAATTTGATGCTCAACGCCTCGAAAAGGTGGAAGTCCTGCAAGAATCTCATTTGGGAACACATCACAAAACTCATCTAAAAGCTTTAGGATGGTTTGGTGTAAGGTAGCCTTGACTTCATTCCATAGAGTCACAAGGCTTTTACATAGGCTCATGAGAATGGAATCCAAAGGTGTATAATCATCGGTGAATTCCTTCTTGGATGCTACAAGAGTTCTATTTGATTGGGCCGAGATTCTACATTGGGGTGAGATTCTCTTGCATTGGGGCAAGATTTTCTTCCTTGGGGCGAGATATTTTATCCCTAGGGCGAGGCTCTCCACTGGAATGATTAAAACCTTCACTAGGACGAGATTTCTCTTCTATGGGGTGAGATTTTCCTTCAATGGGGTAAAATTCTTCATTGGAGTGAGAAAATTCATCAATAGGGTGAGATTTTTAATCACTCGAGCGAGATTCTGCCTCTCTGGGGCGAGATTCTTCACTTCAGTGCTTTTCTCGTTCCTTTTTCTTGTCAAAATATTGCTTCTTGCTTTTCTTTTTCTTTTTCTCATAACTTACTACAATTTGTAAAGGCGTCATATGTTTTAAAGTTAATCTTTGACACTTATACTCAAAAAAATGTCTATTAGTAAATCCATTATGCTTGACTCTTCTATCAAATTTCCATGTATGTCCTAATAGAATAAGACATGCTTGCATGGGCACAACATCACAAATAATGGTATCCTCACAACTACCTAAAGTGATGGTAACTCTAGCTTGCTTATTCACCTTTATTTCACCGCAACCATTCATCCAATGAAACTTATATGGTCTAGGATGAAAAATTAGTAATTTGAAATTTATTAATCAAATCAGTGCTAACAATATTGTAACAACTACCTCCATCAGTAATCATGTTACACACCTTCCCTTTAACAAGACATCTATTATGAAAAAGGTTCTCCCTTTGATTATCCTCACAAGGAGCTATCTTAGCATGCGATGTCCTCCTAGCAATAAATGATTCTCTAAGCTCAAACTCAATTCCTTCATCACTATCACTATCACTATCATGGTCATGCAATGTATTAAGGTGGGTATGTTCATGCTCTTCTTCACTTTCATATTTTCCTTGTTGATTAATGAATAAAACCCTTTTATTAGGACAATATCTCATATAATGACTTCTACCTTGACATTTAAAACATAAGACATCCCTAGAACGTAAAGTAGAGTTAGAATTGCTCCATTTAGGATCACTTGAAGGCTCATTCAAGGATCGAGATCGCGGTTGAGGTGCCAAGATTTTTGTTGCTCCTTGGTCAAAATTTCCACCCGTTTTCTCGTCCTTAGTCGATGCTGAATCTCGGCCTTGAGCTCCTTGATTTCTATTATTATGCTGCTTCCATGAACTTGTGGCTACAAAGGTAGATTTGGTTGCTTGACTATTTCCTTTGGTCTTCCTTTGAATTTTGATGGCTAAACGCAACAAATCTGTCATAGTTTCATAAGGATATAAATCAATTTCATTTGCTAAAGAAGGATGCAAAACTTGTAATAACGAGCCATTGTTGTCTCCTCATCCTCTATAACATTAGCTTTCACCATTTCCATTTGCATAGATGTGAAAACCTCCACCGCACTCATAGATCCTTGCTTGAGGTTCTCCAATCTTTGCCTTAACTCTCTAGCATGGTGTTGAGGAACAAATCTAGCTCTCATTAACGCTATCATTTGCTCTCATGTGTTGATGTTCGGATCTAATGTTGTTCTACTTTCTTTGACAAGATGATCCCGCCAAATTAAAGCATAGCCTTGAAATTCCAATGCATTTAGACGGATCTTCCTTTGCTCACTAAAGATATGGAAAGACCACATTTGTTCGATTTTGGTCTCCCTTTCCATAAAAGTCTCAGGATCACATTTGCCTTAAAAACTCAGAATTTTGACCTTCACTTTTCCAATTTTTGCATGCTTGTTCGCTCCAAACGGTGTGTGCAAGCTTTAAATTTATATCCCAAAAAATATGCTTAAAACAAGGATGCGAACCCGCAGTGTACGGATCAATTATAGTAAAAGCAATAATTCCAGGGTGTCGATCTCAGGGACTTAGGTGAAACAAAGCAAGTATAGGTAGTTAATGCAACTAATAACCACAAAAGCGATTAAAGCAATCAAAAGATGATAATAAGGTCAATTAAGGGAAGTATGCAAATTCTAGGGATTACAGCATCTAGTTGTGGTTCCAACTCAAGATCTCAAGATAAGCGGACAAAATTGAGATTTTTGCAAAGGGAAGGTGTTTCTAAAGTGGAATAGATCACCGGGTAAGTCTCACTACTCACTAATCCCAAACCAAAAGCTCCTATTACCGGGCAAGTCTCAAGGTACTAAGGAAAGGAATTATAATCTCAAACCAACACACCAACTAAGGGAATAGAATCAACCTTTACCGGGTAAGTCTCAGGCTAACTCACAAAGATGGGATGAAGGCACACTCAAACCCTAATAAAGGATGAACCTTTATTACCTACACTTATGATCTTGGGTAAACAAACTAAGGAATCACCGGGTAAGTCTCATCTTAGGCTTGCATTGAACCAGGAAAGGTGTAATAAGAATAGGATTTGGCAAACTCTAACACTTAACTCTCAGTTACGGATCAGAGAAGTCACCTCGGTCAGTCAAGTTCCACCCCGGCCGAGATGTTCATCGACTGAACGAGATGTTCTACGGTTAAGGATAAAGACTCGAGCTTTCAGTCTCCTATTGGGATTAAGATTATTCTACCATCGTGTTTCCCACAACTTTCAGCCAATCACCCTAGAGTCGCACAAGGAAATTAGCCACTCATTATCATGAAAGCAATAATCAAATATATGAGAAGGGAATGAATATTTGAACACAAAAACCTTAAGAACAAGGCTTCAATAACTGAATCAAATATCAAACAAATCTGTGTTCCTTGGATCACAAATCCAACAAGACAATCAAACAAAAGGGAATCTAAGAAAGTCTTACAAATCCCCTCAAAAGCTATATCCGAACTATCAATTCTTCCTTGATTGATCTTCAATCTTCCTTCCTAGCTTCCTTCAAAGCTTCCAGAAAATCTTCTCTTTGCTAGTTATTTTCAGCCTCTAAGCATGGTTGAACTTGTGGAAAATCCAACCCTTTTTATAGGTGAATTGTCTTCTAAAGATAATAATATCTTAATAAGATAATATCCTAATAAAATATATCTTATCTCTAAAATAGATCTCCCAAATATATGATCTTCCTTCCAGAAATCCAGGCCAAAAATATAAGATCTCTCCTTCCAAAAATAAAAGATCTCAGCCAAATAAAATATATCTCGCCGCGTCAGGATATTCGCCTAGGTCTGGGCGCTCCTCTAGATCACCTCGGTCGAGGTGACACTGTAGCTGACCGAGGTGAATCTCAGCTGAAGGTGAAATCTCTTAAATTTGGTCCAAAGTAAATATTCTTTGTTAATTCTTTACTTCCTGAGTTCTCTTTTAAGCTCCTGAATGTAGCTCCTATGACTCCTTTGCTCTTTAGCTCCATTTCGATCCAAAATGTGCCATTTTACCTATGATTACAACGAAATTTGGTGTAGACCTCGATTCCCGTAAAGGTAGATGAAACGAAAATATAATCACATAATATACATTCAAACATGCAGATTATTGAAGATAAAACGTCTAAACAAGTCCCAAAATATAGACTATAATAGATGCTATCAAAATACCCCATACTTGTCCCTTGCTTGTCCCCAAGTAAGTTCCAAATCTTAAGTACAAGATAGAATGGATTATAAGTCAGAAAGATCAATGAAAAGTATTTCAAAACATTTTTGGTGGTGTGCTCCACTCATAGATCACTCTAAGAGAATGCTTCATGGTATTTAAAATCAAAACATGATCAAAACATTTTATAAATATAGGAAAGTTGTTCATCTTTGCATAAAATCATAGAATGCATAATATATCATAATTATCAAAATTAATCATGTATAATCCAATTTAAACCATTAAGTCAATCAACAAGCTCGAGGTCTCAAGGGCTTTTCAAGAGAAGGTCAAGAAACGTGTGAGGGTGGGATGTATATAGGGAATGTGGTTCTAGAATCCGAGAAAAGGGATCTTCACTTCACTCCTTTTGAACTTCAACATCTTCCACCAACAAGCTTTGCTTATTTACTTTTTACTTTTTGGGATGCATGGATAGAGGTGCACAATAACCGAAGCCTAGGAGATCAGCAATCATCAATTTCTCGAGATGCCTCAAACCCTTGATGCACATACCATGACCCGTTAGGAATATCTCTCAATCCGACTTTGGCAAGACACAAACACCCGGCTATGTGAATGGTGTCGAGTTACTCATCATCATGATTGACTTCCCCAAACCTATTTGTTTCTTTCTAAACTTCCAACCAACATCTCATCTTCACTTTCACTTGCTTTTCACTTGCTTGCTTCCAAATTCCCGGATAGGTAAAGGGAGGCAAATATATATGAGGGGCTAAGCATGATCAAGAAGAAAAAGAGAAGAGAATGAATTGCCTTAATCATCCCAGGAAGAAAGTGAGAGAACTCATCATGTGGTGTCAACCTTCAAATTCAACATAATTTGGATAAAAATAAAGAATTAAACATGCCAAAATTTTAAACAAAGCATTTAGCAACTTAAATATATCATAAAACCTTTTAAACATATAAAGATTTCAAAACCAATCTGCAAACAAAATCATCACTGAGGTCATATCCAGAAAAGAAGCACAAAACGTGTCGAAAACTCTTTCTGTTAAACCACCTCGGTCGAGATGTTCTAGGTCAACCGAGGTACTTGACCTCGTCTGGCAAGAATCACCCCGGTCGAGGTCATAAATTTTTTTTTCTTAACTAGTTTTTGACGTTTTTCTCAATCAAATAACCTGTATGCATGCATGTAGTCTCAGATAAACACATAGAGCATAAGAAAATCATAAATAGAAAGTCATAGTCATACAAGCATACACAATGTCAAATAAAGTACATCCAAATACCCCATACTTGCGACACATTGTCCCAATGGGTCAAAATAAGTCTAGAAAACAGAGTACTCACCGGACATTAGCTGAGCTGAATAATAAATAAAGAAAAGAAATCCCTGCAAGCTCTAATCCTGATCTACTGGTGGTGGTGGTGGATACGGGAAGAAGGAATGTTGGGATGGATCAAAAGGGTAGCCCATAGTATGCTGGAACTGTATCTCCATCATACGGCGCTGGTAGTGCTGACTTTCCCTCATCTCCAAGATATCCAAGGACAGGGCTGCGTAAGAGTCGATCATCTGATCTGTCAGCTCGTCAATCCGTCGGTGAGCTACGGAATCCCTCTGTCTATGGACTCTGCGCCTAGCAGGGCGTGATGGTGCTGCAGTTGCCTCCTCCTCTGTATCCTCGTCGTCTAAGTCGACAACAGACACATTGGGGCCCGCTGTATCTGTCCCTGTCTCCATGGCAGCACCGCCATCATCATCCTCATCCTCCTTCTCCTGCACCTGAGTTGTTGCCTCGTCTCTAGCATAATTAATGTAAGGTATCCACACAGTAGACCAGTACTGTGGATCGTAGACTAAGAACTGAGATGACCACCTGATACCCTGAGGTGCAGTCTGCTCCCAAGGCATCGCCACATATGGCGTAGTGAGTCCACGAGTGTAACGCCCGGTTTCGACATCTCCCCTCTCGCGTACTTTTATCGATATTTTTATTATAAATTATATTTATATCTATTTTTAGAGTGTTTTGAGACGTAAAATAAATTCTCGAGTATAATTCTATATTTGTTGTACTTGCGGAAAGTTGTTTCGATTCGAAAATCCCGTACAAAATATTTGAAATCGAGCCATCCTTTATTATTCTTTCTATTCTTCTTTTTTTTACTTTCCTTTTTATAATTTATTTTTTTTTCTTTTATTTTTCCCTTGTCTATCTCGTTGGTGAGCAGCCAACAGGTCCTCCCGACCCTTCGGTCTCCCTCCTTCCCAATTGATGAAGGTGACCTCTCGATTCCTGTGGGCCGACCCCTCGTCCCTCTCACCCTGACCTCTCCTTTCCCCATCGTTTCCTATCCCCCAGTCCGCCTTCCTTGGGTACTCTCCCCATCTCCCCATATCCCCATCTCCTTTCCTCTCTCTGCATCTTTTGAGAGCCACTTGCACCCGCTGGAACCGCCGGAGAGGAAGATTGCGCAACCTGAGAACCGCCGGGACTGAAGGAAGCCGCCTCCACGCCGCCGCCTAGGGCAAACAGAGCCACCAGTAGGTTGAGCAAGCCGCCCCTATCTTCTTCTCTGTTTAGTGCAAAAGCCGCCGGAGGGAACTCTTTCTGTCGCCGAAGACGACGCCGCTGGAGACGACGCCTGCGCGCCCAGCCGCCTCTCCTTTTCCTCTGCCTGGGCAGCCGCCGGAATCCCTCTGTCCTTTCCTTCTTCTTCTGCGCCTATCACAGGAGGTTGAAGAAGGGGGTTTTGGTGTTATTATATATTTGCCCTCCTTTTTTGTATTTAATACGATTTTGGCCCCTGAAATTGATATAGTAGCAAACTGTACCCACATCATTATTTATATTGCAGTTTTGAACCCGCTCTTTTGGAATTTGCAACTTATGCCCCTACTGATTTGTATAAACATGGTCTTGACCCATTATTCTTGAGATATGCAGTTTTTGTCCTTGTGAATAAACCAAGTTTTTATCCATGTTTATAAAATGGTATAAATCACCCCGAAAAATATTTTGCGGGTTTTTAACCTTGTTTTCAAAGCGAGATTTTTTCTTAGAATATTATACGTTAAATCCTCCGTTCAAATTTAACATATGAGCTAAATTTCCTTAGCTTTGGTTTTAGGTTCGGAAGCGGCCGTTATAGACCAACGAATCCAATCTCGACGTCCCTAGATCATCTTCAACCTCGGATCGTGTGTGAGTGCCTTCTTTCTCGATCTAGTTATGTTTAGTGGTAGAATCATGCTAGGTTGGACCTAGCATAACTTAGGGCAAATGCCAAGTAGTGGCTTGGAACCTTTACGTGAGTGTTGGAGGTTATTGATGTTCTATGTCATGTAGGTGTTGATCTTGAGTTGTTATATAGTTGTGAGCCTCGTGGTTGATTTTGTGAGACTTGAGGTGATATTTATATGCTGGTTGAGATTGCGGAGTTAAGATGAGAGTATCCTAGTTTATGGGAGTGTATGATCTTGTAAGAGTATATAGTACTAACTCGCGTGAGTGGTTGTTGATTATCGTGCCTTGTCTTGAACAGGCTTTGGTTATTTCCTACGGGAAGTGAGATCGGTTTTTAGCTAGCTTTGAAACGAGGTAAGTCCTCGGACTTACTTAGCCGCTTCTATGCCTTATTTGGATGTATATGGTGGTGTGTGTTTACCGCTTTTAAGCATGAAAATGGATTAGGATTTACTTGACCTTATTTATTGGCCCATTGTTACTACTATTATTATCGGGCGGTGACATCACCGCTCAGTTTCCCGAGGGAGACTAGGGGGATCTCTGCGACCAGACCATACACGGTATACGGGCGGGCTTCTTCATCACTCCCTCAGGGTATACGGGTTGGGCGCCGCCACACTCCTGTTGGTTACACGGGGACAGAGGCGAGAGTTATAAGACTTTCGTGTCACACTTGAACGAATTGATTAGATATGGAATAACCTAAAAAGATAATAAATAATGGATGTGTATGTTTATGATCTTGTTATGTGTTTGTGTTCCTATGTGTGTTTGTGCCATATTATTCTTATAATGCCTAGAATGTGAGCTAACGGTTTTATACCGATTGTTGTAGTTGATGTGCACGATAGGAAGTGGCCGAGTGATCCGGAGGAGTGGGCAGCCGGGGTTCCGTACATCTTAGGTTGAGTTGGGTTTTGGAGTCCTTGTATTGTTGTTATTATATATTATGTTGATGTTGTTGTAAGGACGCCTGAAGTCTTTCTTTTCTTTTATTGTCGGGTTTCATAACGTTGCATGAAAATGTATTTCGGTTTTGGCCTTTATTTGTGCCTTGTTGCAAGATCCGGTGAAATTGTTGTCAGGCTAAGAGTCGGGACCCATTGTGAGGTCCCAATCCATAGCGCCCCGAGTCCCGCGGATTCGGGGTGTTACAAAAGTGGTATCAGAGCCCTAGGTTGACAACAATGGCACTCGCAATCTTCTAAAGGCCGGATAAAAATAAACAGAACCCTCAAGGGTTCTGAGTTTTAGAGAAATGAATTTCGTTTTCAAATCATGTGCATGAGTAAGTTGGGGTAGTATGTACGGGACCACCACTTCCTCCGCGGATCTCGGCGACGTAGTTATTGATTATTATATTATGTATATATATAAATATATATATGTGTATATATGTAGATATGTATATGTGGACTTAGGATGTTTTGGACTATACTTGTATGTTGAATTGTAAATTGTTTATGGACATATTATGTTTATAGTAATAGCATGACGTTTATATCTTTATATATGTATATATAAACATATGGTATGTTAATATCATATTAGTGATAGAGGACCTTATAGCTAAGATGATAGAAAGCTATCATCGCCCCATGGACAACGCCTTTTTGGCTTAGGATAGTATACATACGAAGAAGAATATGCTCAAGTATCGAGTTGAGCGTCACGTTATGGCGAACATCCTGGCGAATCATTGGACTCCTTTAGAGGACGTCAAAGCAATCCTGTGAAGACTAAAGAGGACATTAACGGCAAGGACAAACAAATAAAAGGGGAACCTCGTGTCGACTTAAGCGAAACCAAGATAGAGACTATACCAATATAAAAGCGACATGAAGACATGAGAGTGGTATCAAGGAAACAATGAAGGAGCATCAATAAGGCAACTAGAGACAACGAACGTAAGATTTTTCCAAGTGCGGTGTCGATGAACTAAAGATGCGAATCAAGTAAAGAGGACTACATTCTCGCTCGAGAATAAAAGTGGCATTTTAAGTAAGACGAGTTTTCAATAGGCTCCCTTAAGCATGGGAGTCAAGATGGAAAGACATTGGGAAAGATTTATGAGAACCGTAAGTTAAGCTTACGGAGATACCATAGGGTGTAGTGACGATCTTTGCGAGATTCTAAGCGGGTGACTTATTCAGAAGTTTGAGAGTTACGAGGAGGGTCACATGGTGAAAACTCACATAGTGGAATTACCGTGGGATTCAATCGATTGCCGTCATTGTGATGAGGCTGATCAACGCTAAGAAGGAGGAAGTGTGTGATGATGATGATCTTCAGAAGATGGAAGAGGAAACAAGAAGTTGGATCGAAGAACTTAAGTATCAACCAATAAGGATGTGAGTGGAGGCTAATTAATGTCAGAATATTTGAGGAGCGCATTTGCAAAACATTATGAAGAGCGTTTAAGCCTATAAAGGTGGGACATATAACACGAGAGAGTTGGGTAGGTATGGTTATCTTACAGAAGCGGAAGGAAGAGAGGAGCGTAGAAAGAGCTAACGGAGTTGAAGCAGAGAAATGAGCTAGTGAAGTTAAGACAAAGTACCCCGAGAGGGTATCCTTTCAGGAGTATGGTAGCATGGTAGGAGGGTAAGCCGTTAACTTCGGAGAAGGTCAGATACAACTTAATTGGTGACAACTGAGAACACACAAGTGTGGTTTGTCTATCGAGGTGTGTAGATGGGATGAGAAAACAAGACTACAAGAACATATAGGATCGGGAACAAGAGCTTGGAGTATTTGCGGTGGATCAATGTCAATAGTTAGGAGTTACATCAATGGACGCGCAATTGCCTGAAATCAAATAATGTTGAGCGAGTTCAAGCAAGTAGTTATAACAAGACCTCCGAGGAGGAGATTGTAACGATCTTATGCGACCTTCTTAGGTCATGAAATTGACATATGGGGAACCCCACGGGTTACAACTTTTAAGGTATGATCATGGTAAGGGGAGCTAGTGGATCAACCGTAAGATGAGGCTTCCATTGTAGTTGTACATAGAATACCGATAAATACGTAAGGCGACCAACAATAGTAAGGGAAGGCTGAAGTTTTGAAGTTTGAAGTCGATGTGAGATGTACAAGAAGAACATGAAAGATTAAGGATAGAACCTCTACGGTCGATTGGACGTTACATAAGAAAAGGGAGTAAGTTCGACTCCTACTCGAAGGAATGATGCAAGCTTTGGTAGAATACGAAGAAGGTAATTCTAATATATTATAAGGCGTGATTAAGTCCTGTAGTTAGGATCTTCAAGACTTCACATAAGTGTAAAACCTTAAAAAAAGGTTATTTGGGCAAGTCTCCCGAGTTCTGGAGATGAAGGATCTTTGAAAGAGGACGGTGAACATTGCAGCTAAAGAAGTATCAAATCACGTGTTCGATGGACGTCACCTCAACAGATCGGGGTGGACCGGTTGACCAATGTTAAGACAAGATTGTGTCGATATCTTACGATATGTGATGGGAGAAGAAAAGCTAGAACCCGAGATAAAACGGATTCCAATGCATCGGAAGATGGATTTACCATTAAGATGATTTGAAGTTCACGTTGGAAGTGTATCGTGAACTCTTGATTTGAAGTTCATATTGAAAGATATCTTGAACTCTTGAATTGAAGTTCACGTTGAGATATATCTTGAATTCTTGAATTGAAGTTATTATAGAGGACACCAGTCTGCGAAGAGAGAGACGACTATCTCGTTTGTACATTGATTATTATAAGTTGATCCAGATAACAATGAAGGACATGTATCCCTTACAACGAATGGGAGATCTACTCGATCAGTTGCAAGCGTCGGTAGTCTCTTATGGGAATGATTTAAGGTCTGATTGTCACCAATTGAGAATTCGAGTATGAGATATTGCAAGTAAGACATTTTAGACCAACCAGTGTCACTACGAGTTGTAGTGATCCCATATGGGCTTACTAATGCCTGGATAAAATATTTGGATCTACTCGAAACGAAGAGAAAAAGTTGTATGACAAGTTTTCTCGGGATGGCAACCCTCGAAGGGCGTGGAAGAAGTTACAAGTTTCCTTGGATGTGCTGGTCATTACCGGATTTGTGGAGAGATTCTCTAAGTAACACCATTTGTGGCTAACCTACTCCGGATGACGATGAATTATTGGGTGAGAAGAAAAAAAAAAAAATTTGACAATAGAGATGTTGAGAGTTAAGAGGAGATTCATTGGTGCAACTGTTTTGAATTGTCCCGAGGTATGATGGGTTTGAAGGGTACAAGCGGTTCCCCTAGACATGGTCTCAATGGAGTATTGAGGAACGATGTAAAAGTAATAGCATATGTGTCTCTTGAGTAGAAGCAGTGTGAAGTAAAGTACTACCTTCATTACTTAGAACTCGCGGCAAGAAATGAGAAAATGTAACATCAAAGTTTGGTTTGACAAGAACTAAAGCCAACGGTGTATATTGGAAATCCGATCTTCTTGTTAGAGAAAATAAAAGTGTGAAACATAATGGAAATAATGTATTAAGAAAGACCCGAGAAGGAAGTTGAGATTCCGATATACCGGACCTTGTTGAAATTTTAGTGCAAGTGGGGAAAGTGGTTTTAGTGGTTGGAGTGATCGTTGAGAGTAGAAGGTGTTCACCCGGTGTACATGTGTATCAATCTAGGAAGTACAGATATGACTCGAGAAGTTTTGCTGGTCTTGATGAGTTAGTGGCATCGTGGTACCAATGAGGCTAACTGGAAGACGTAGGATAGTATTTTTGGTTGAGTTTTACGCATATTTAGCGACATCTATAGGACCGTCGGGTTAGTCCCGAGATCTTTTCTTCGTTATGATTATGTGGGTTGTGACGTGATGTGTTTAGTTGTGTTTCGTATGTGTATATCTTGCGAGTCTTGCTGTGTCTAGGCGAGTATACTTTGGATTAATGGGCTGTAGTTGTCACGTTATACTATTCAGTGAGGTTATCAAGACGAAGTCGGTTGAGAGTTTCACGTTTAGCAAGTTTCGGGACGAAACTTGTTTTTAGGGGAACCTAATGTAACGCCCGGTTTCGACATCTCCCCTCTCGCGTACTTTTATCGATATTTTTATTATAAATTATATTTATATCTATTTTTTAGAGTGTTTTGAGACGTAAAATAAATTCTCGAGTATAATTCTATATTTGTTGTACTTGCGGAAAGTTGTTTCGATTCGAAAATCCCGTACAAAATATTTGAAATCGAGCCATCCTTTATTATTCTTTCTATTCTTCTTTTTTTACTTTCCTTTTTATTTTTTATTTTTTTTCTTTTATTTTTCCCTTGTCTATCTCGTTGGTGAGCAGCCAACAGGTCCTCCCGACCCTTCGGTCTCCCTCCTTCCCAATTGATGAAGGTGACCTCTCGATTCCTGTGGGCCGACCCCTCGTCCCTCTCACCCTGACCTCTCCTTTCCCCTTCGTTTCCTATCCCCCAGTCCGCCTTCCTTGGGTACTCTCCCCATCTCCCCATATCCCCATCTCCCTTCCTCTCTCTGCATCTTTTGAGAGCCACTTGCACCCGCTGGAACCGCCGGAGAGGAAGATTGCGCAACCTGAGAACCGCCGGGACTGAAGGAAACCGCCTCCACGCCGCCGCCTAGGGCAAATAGAGCCACCAGTAGGTTGAGCAAGCCGCCCTTATCTTCTTCTCTGTTTAGTGCAAAAGCCGCCGGAGGGAACTCTTTCTGTCGCCGAGGACGACGCTTGCGCGCCCAGCCGCCTCTCCTTTTCCTCTGCCTGGGCAGCCGCCGGAATCCCTCTGCCCTTTCCTTCTTCTTCTGCGCGTGTCACAGGAGGTTGAAGAAGGGGGTTTTGGTGTTATTATATATTTGCCCTCATTTTTTGTATTTAATACGATTTTGGCCCCTGAAATTGATATAATTGCAAACTATACCCACATCGTTATTTATATTGCAGTTTTGAACCCGCTCTTTTAGAATTTGCAACTTATGCCCCTACTGATTTGTATAAACACGGTCTTGACCCATTATTCTTGAGATATGCAGTTTTTGTCCTTGTGAATAAACCAAGTTATTATCCATGTTTATAAAATGGTATAAATCACCCCGAAAAATATTTTGCGGGTTTTTAACCTTGTTTTCAAAGCGAGATTTTTTCTTAGAATATTATACGTTAAATCCTCCGTTCAAATTTAGCATATGAGCTAAATTTCCTTAGCTTTGGTTTTAGATTCGGAAGCGGCCGTTATAGACCAACGAATCCAATCTCGACGTCCCTAGATCATCTTCAACCTCGGATCGTGTATGAGTGCCATCTTTCTCGATCTAGTTATGTTTAGTGGTAGAATCATGCTAGGTTGGACCTAGCATAACTTAGGGCAAATGCCAAGTAGTGGCTTGGAACCTTTACGTGAGTGTTGGAGGTTATTGATGTTCTATGTCATGTAGGTGTTGATCTTGAGTTATTATATAGTTGTGAGCCTCGTGGTTGATTTTGTGAGACTTGAGGTGATATTTATATGCTGGTTGAGATTGCGGAGTTAAGATGAGAGTATCCTAATTTATGGGAGTGTATGATCTTGTAAGAGTATATAGTACTAACTCGCGTGAGTGGTTGTTGATTATCGTGCCTTGTCTTGAACAGGCTTTGGTTATTTCCTACGGGAAGTGAGATCGGTTTTTAGCTAGCTTTGAAACGAGGTAAGTCCTCGGACTTACTTAGCCGCTTCTATGCCTTATTTGGATGTATATGGTGGTGTGTGTTTACCGCTTTTAAGCATGAAAATGGATTAGGATTTACTTGACCTTATTTATTGGCCCATTGTTACTACTATTATTATCGGGCGGTGACATCACCGCTCAGTTTCCCGAGGGAGACTGGGGGGATCTCTGCGACCAGACCATACACGGTATACGGGCGGGCTTCTTCATCACTCCCTCAAGGTATACGGGTTGGGCGCCGCCACACTCCTGTTGGTTACACGGGGACGGAGGCGAGAGTTATAAGACTCTCGTGTCACATTTGAACGAATGGATTAGATATGGAATAACCTAAAAAGATAATAAGTAACGGATGTGTATGTTTATGATCTTGTTATGTGTTTGTGTTCCTATGTGTGTTTGTGCCATATTATTCTTTTAATGCCTAGAATGTGAGCTAACGGTTTTATATCGATTGTTGTAGTTGATGTGCACGATAGGAAGTGGCCGAGTGATCCGGAGGAGTGGGCAGCCGGGGTTCCGTACATCTTAGGTTGAGTTGGGTTTTGGAGTCCTTGTATTGTTGTTATTATATATTATGTTGATGTTGTTGTAAGGACGGATGAAGTCTTTCTTTTCTTTTATTGTCGGGTTTCAGAACGTTGCATGAAAATGTATTTCGGTTTTGGCCTTTATTTGTGCCTTGTTGCAAGATCCGGTGAAATTGTTGTCAGGCTAAGGGTCGGGACCCATTGTGAGGTCCCAATCCGTAGCGCCCCGAGTCCCGCGGATTCGGGGTGTTACAACAAGGAACCAAAATCCTCCTCGTGATCATCTATTGTAAACCTAACAGCTTGGCAGCCGCCACCAATGTACATGCATTAAGGTCCAGATAGATGACTGTCGCTATATGAGTCACTAGGCCGCCACAACAGATATCTCTCTTCCCCTTAGCCTTGATCCGGTGGATATCCTCAACTAACATTGACCCAAAGTCGGGCACTCCGCCAGTCACCATACAATATAGACTCAAAAGCTTCCCTTGTCTAATCTTCTGGGCGTCTAAGTACGCGCCAGAAGAGTCTCACTGAATATACGGTGGGCGAGTCGGAAAGCAAGGTGAAAGATTGTAACACCCCGAATCTACAGGACTCGGAGTGCCACATTGGGCTAGGATCACACAATCGATCCTGACCCTAGTCTGACAACAAGTTCACTGGACCTTACAACATGGCACTGACATATATAAAAACAAATACATAAAACTATATAAAACTGTACAACTCAAAAGATAAGACATCATAGCCGAGTAAGAAACATAACACCCTCACACAGGAGGTAACAAAAGACCATCCTCACGCAAGAGGGAAAGACAACAGACTCAAAAGCCCACACATCCTAAGGTACGAGACGTCCTCGGCTTGCCACTCTGTTAGATCACCCATCAACATGCCTATCCTGTACGACATCTACAACATAGTAATAACCATTAGCTATCCAAACACATATATAGAGTAATGCATAAGCACAATCACACATAAGGAAGGATAAACATATCAACATGCTTTCACTCATTTACCCATTTTATCATCTCCATATAATGGTCATTCACTCAAATCGTATAGATATAATATATATGAAACTATGTGACACGAGTACCGATACATCCTTGCCTCTGAGCCTGCTAGCCAGCTGTACTAGTATCGGTCACACAATCCGTGTACCATATGGGAGTGGATTGCGCCCTTCTTGTAAACTGGTCTGGCCTGACTCAAGAGAACCTCCCACACTCCATGACAGGATGAAAGGGAAAGGTTATCACAGCCACGCGTACGGGGCAATCAACAAAACACAGGTCGGTAAATATGACATCAAATGCTATCATAGCAAACATATAAAGCACACACCACTCATGCAAACACCCAATATCAGGATGGTAGCTAAGTAAGTCCTACAGACTTACCTCAACCTCGATCACAACTCAACCAAGATCACCTCTACACTGGAGGGATAGCACAACCTATAAACAAGGCATAAGGAGATATATCAGACTCCTAACCACGTAAGGGTCACACCTAGACCCAAACGGATCCAAAGGATTAACCACAACCTCACACAAACCTAACGATCCTCAGAAGCCATACTAGGCATAAACCGATCATAACGTCATCAAAACTCAACCTCACACATCTAGCATGATCCAATACCCTCATACTAGGAAACGAGGGAACAAAGGCACCATAAGGAAGGCTTAGAAGTGTCACACACCTGCAAAACCAAAGGAAACACCAAGTTGGTGCAGGAAGGCACAGGGGCGGCACTTTGGTGGCGCGGGAGTGGTGCACAGGCCGGCGCAGGGGCGGCTACAAGGCAGGCGCAGGGGCGGCTACAAGGCAGGCGCAGGGGCGGCTGGTGTGCAGGGGACACCACTCCAGCTCCTTCTTCACTTCTACTCTCGTTCCTTTACTTCTCTTCACTCCAACAACAACATACATGTGTGACATACATATATATGCATCAACATAAGCCAAACTGGGCTAAAACAGGATCCAATCCGATGGAAAGCTAAGCTAAGCTAAGGAAAAGAAGGAAAGAAGAAGAAAAGAAGAAAGAAGGTAAAGAAGCCATGGAAGCTTACCAAAGCTCTCCAGGAAGTCACACAGCAACAACAACAACTCAATTTGACACAGCAAGGCACAACAACATCATCTTCAGTAAAGCCCAAGCAAAAGCTTCCCAAAACTCACATCACTTCAAGGAAGATCAAGCAAGAATCCAAGGGAGAAGAAGAAGAGAGGAGAAGTACGTATGGAGAGAGAGAGAGAGAGAGATCTGAAAGTAAACCCTCATCAAAGAGGAGAAGAAGAAGTATAAATAGGACGGTAAAAGGGTAAAGCACGAGTCAAAGTAGTCAAACAAAGCGGCTGCAGCACAGAGAGCCGCAAGGGCGGACCAGGTAAGGCGCAGGGGCGCCCCCTTGGTCACGCAGGGGCAGCTCAGGCATAATCCTGGCCCCTCTGCTCCCTCTCTCAACTCTCAGCAACTAGGCTCTTACATTTCACCCCCCTCAAAACAAGTTTCGTCCCGAAACTTGCAAGATCCCAAGTCCTCTCGGTCTCAAAAGCCTAGTATAACTCACTCTCTATCGGAGGTATCACATCTCCACTCAGAAGACCATAACGTATACAGATCTATAACCATAAGTATCAACATGGAGGAATCATCCACTCCAGGAATCAGGGCCATAACGCTACCCAAGGCAAAGAGGAATCACATCTCTCGCTATATCACAACATTGGGCATAGAGAAAGCACATCTGTAGCCACAAATAACACAGGCATAGAGGAAATACATCTCTAGCCGATCCATAAGTATATACATCGTATGGAGGAATCACATCTGCACTGAAACTATGTCCATCAAGGTAGCATGGAGGAAAGAACCATCTCCAGCTGAATCCGAATCCACTCAGATAGCATGGAGGAAAGAACCATCTCCAGCTATAAACATAGGTCATACTCAAATAGCATGGAGAGAATAATCATCTCCAGCTATACATACATCATGCTAGTATAGCAAGATCTGTTAAGATCATAAGGCATAACATCACTAGCATGGAATAAACACATCAAGGCATGAAAGCACATAATCACATACTCACCAAGATAGCACTAAGATCTACTCATCGACCCCAGGTGCATCTATCTCGGCATAAAACACTGGATAGTTCCTCTGGATACTATCCTCAGTCTCCCATGTAACCTCCTCAGGTCCACATCTCGACCAATGTATCCTCATCATAGGTATGTTCTTCGAACGCAAGTGTCTCACACCTCGTTCTAGGACTACAATAGGATGCTCAGCAAAGGTGTGGTCTGGCTCTACCCCCAAATCATCACAACTCACGATGTGCCTCGGATCTGGTATGTACTCTCTCAGTTGAGACACATGGAACATAGGGTGAACACCCTCTATCTTCGGAGGCAAATCTAATCTGTAGGCTGCCCTCCCAACTCTATCCAGTATCTCAAAAGGACCAACATATCGGGGACTCAACTTCCCCTTTATGCCAAAACGTCTGACACCACGCGTCGGGGATACTCTCAACTAGACATGGGCTCCTATACTAAACTCAAGAGGCCGATGCCTCTTGTCTGCATATGAATTCTGGAGACTCTGTGCAGCCAATATCGTCTCTCTAATCAGCGCTACTCGAGCCATATCATCACGAATCTGCTCTGGCGCTATGCCGCTGATACTGCTAGGCTTATCCCAACATAAAGGTGTAGGCACCTACGTCTATACAGTGCCTCATAGGGAGCCATCCCAATAGATGCATGCCAGCTGTTGTTGTATGAGAACTCAATAAGTGGGAGGTAGTCAGACCATCCCTGTCCCCAATCCAACACACAAGCTCACAACATATCCTCCAAAGTCTGAATGGTTCTCTCTGACCATCCGTCAGTCTGGGGGTGAAACGCAGTCGTGAAATGCAGACTCATCCCCAAAGCAGTCTGAATCTGCTACTAGAACCTGGAGGTGATACGCCCATCTCGATCAGAGACGATCGTCCTCGGTACACCATGGAGTCTCACTATTTGTCTAGTGTACTCCTCAGCCAATCTACTCACTAGCCACGTCTCTCTAATAGGGATGAAACCGGCCGTCTTTGTCAGTCTATCAACAACAACCCAAATGGCATCAAAACTCCTACTAGGTCTCAATCCAGTCACAAAATCCAAGGAAACATCCTCCCACTTCTATTGCGGCACTGGAAGTGGATGGAGCTAACCTCCAGGTCTGCAATGCTCTATCTTGACCTGCTGACAGGTCTCACACTGAGCCACGAATCTCGCTACATCGGGCTTCATCCCTCCCAACCAATATGAACGTCTCACATCATGGTACATCTTACTCGTACCGGGATGTACAGAGTAAGGTGTACAGTGAGCCTCCTGTAAAATCCTCTGTCTCAACTCTGCATCAACAGGAACACAAATGCGATCATATCGCCTCATCACTCCATCGGCTCCAATGGAAAACTGTGGTGCCTCTCCACGAGACATCCGCTCTCTAATCCTCGTCAAGGTCGGGCAGGTTCCCTGCTTGTGTTGGATCTCCTCCAACAGACCAGGTAGAACCTCTAAAGCATACAACTGGGCATCCTCATCAGGAAACTGGATGTCTATCTCTAGCCAAGCTAGATCCCTCTAGAGCTGAGGTTGTACAGTCAATCTCGCAATAACCTTCTCTCGAGGCATCTTCCTGCTCAAGGCGTCAGCAACTACGTTCGCCTTTCCATGATGATACAAAATCTCAAGGTCAAAGTCCTTGATCAACTCAAGCCATCCACGCTGGCGGTTATTCAACTCCCGCTGCGTAAATATATACTTCAGACTCTTATGGTCTGTGAAGATCTGACATGTAGCACTATACAGGTAATGTCTCCAGATCTTCGAAGCTGGCACTACCACTGCCAACTCTAAATCATGAGTCGGGTAGTTCTCCTCACACGTCTTCAATAGTCGAGACGCATATGCAATCACTCTACCTCTCTGCATCAACACACATCCCAAGCCTAGCTTGGATGCATCAATGTAGACCACAAAATCGTCAGATCCCTCTAGTTGTGCCAGGACAAGAGCAGAAGTCAAACGCCTCTTCAACTCCTCAAAGCTCTGAGCACACTGGTCGGTCCACGCAAACCGGGTAGTCTTTCTCAGAAGATTCGTCAGTGGACGGCCAATCACTGAAAAACCTTCCACAAAGCGTCTATAGTAACCGGCTAAGCCAAGAAAGCTACGCACTTCCTTGACTTGCGTCGGTGTCGTCCATGCAGCAACAGACTCGATCTTCGCCGGATCAACCATAACTCCATCGGTGGAGACAATGTGCCCAAGGAAAGCAACCTCAGACATCTAGAACTCACACTTAGAGAGCTTAACATACAGCTCTCTATCCCTCAGAATCTGCAAAACCGTCCTGAAATGACCTGCATGCTCCTCTCTACTACGAGAATACACTAAAATATCATCAATAAAAACCAGCACAAACTGATCAAGGAATTCGATGAATATACTATTTATCAACTCCATAAAGACTACTGGGGCATTCGTCAGCCCGAATTGCATCACTACAAACTCGTAGTGTCCATAACAGGTACGAAATGTCGTCTTGTGTACGTCCTGCTCTCTCACCCTCAGCTGGTGATATCCTGAGCGTAAATCAATCCGGGAAAAATTGTAGATCCCTGAAGCTATTCAAGTAGATCGTCAATATGAGGCAATGGATACCTGTTCTTGACGGTCACCTTGTTCAACTCTTTGTAATCTATGCATAATCTCAAAGATCCGTCCTTCTTCCGCACGAAGAGGACAGGTGCACCCCATGGTGAAACACTAGGGTGTATGAAGCCCTTCTCAGCCAACTCCTTGAGTTGCTTCTTCAGCTCTAACATCTCGACAGGTGCCATACGGTATGGGGCCTTCCAGATGGGTCGCATGCCATGCTCTAACTCTATGCTGAAGTCCACACTTCGATGAGGCGGCAAACTCGACGGCTCAACAAACACATCTGTAAACTCGCAGGCTACTAGAATATCCTCCAGAGCTGGACTCTCTCCATCCTTCATGGCGTAGCACCAGAAGGCATCACAACCCTATGCAACCAACCTAGCTGCTCGTACGGCGCTAATAATCGAACCTGCCTTCCAAAGGTCCAAACTCCGGAAGACCTCAATCTGACCAACCTCGGTAGACACTGTAATAGTCCGTCTACCAACATCCAAAATTGCATGGTGTCTACACATCCAGTCCATACCTAATATGACTTCTTCATGCATCAATGGCATGACTAAGAAGTCAACAAGTAAGAGACGAGTCCCTAAACGAAGGGGACAACTACATATCTCACGGGTACCTCTGACCCAACTACCATCAGGTAATCCTATAGTAAATGGTATCCCCTCTATGGTAGCTAAACTCAAACGCTCAACACAAGTATCAGAAATAAAGGAATGCGTAGCACCAGTATCAAACAAAACTCTAATAGGTAAACCATGAAGTAAAATGGTACCTGTAGCAGCTGGTGCAGGTGGATCTTCTGCACTCCTCAACTCAAAAGCTTGCCCTCGGGCTCCTCTGGCAACACTGGTTCCAACATCTCTCCCTCTACCTCTACTCGGTCCTGGAGTAGAACCCTGAGTAGATAAACGCTCTGGGACCCTCTGTTGTCCTTGTGTCTGCTGTTGAGGTGTCCTCTGACCACCTCATGCTACACTGGCAGGGGAAGAACCCTGCTGAAATGTTACTCCTCCCTGCCTACAAAAGGCAGCTCGATGTCCCTGTCGGCCACAGGTAAAACAAGTCACAACTGGTCTGGGACAAGCTGGCCTCAGATGACCAAGGTCACCACAGTTGTAACACTGACGTCCCTTATCTACAGTATGTGCAGATAAGGGTAACTCTGACACTTCTGATCTCGTCTAGACCCAAATGATCCTCCAACTCCACTGGTCTGCCCAGTGCGCTGCCTCTTCTCAGACCGCCCCGTCTAAAAAGCTCTCCTTTGAGTGGCTCACTCTCTCATAAAAGCAGAAGCCCGGTCCTGGTAATTAACTAGGGTCTCACAATGGAATCCCGCCATGTATGAACGGGTGCTCTCTCTCAGACGACGAGAGAACAAATACACATGTTGGTCCTCAGATGGTGCAGCTGGACCCAGCAAAGCTAACTCAGTCTGGAAACGGCAGATGGCATTAGTAATAGGCACATCCTCAAAGCCATCCTCCACAAAATCCAGCAGCTTCCCCTTTCTCAATGAGGCAGGGAAGAACTGCTCTAATCATACGGCTCATGTGGTCATAACTAGTAGCTCTGGTCTGGACAGTCCTCCACCACTAGTGTGCGAGGTCACGGAATAAAGACTAAACTAGCTCTATCCGTCTGTCCTCAGAACATCTGATAGACTCCAAGGCTGAGTTTACATGCCCAATCCACACCTCAGTCTCTAAACCAATCTCCCTTGAGAAGTGTGGTACTCCCTACTAGTGAAATGCCTTCAACCAGGCATCTGGTTGAGGCCCTCTGGTCTCCACCGGGACTCGAACTGGATCAGCAACACGTGCAGGTGCGGGTGGCACCCGGGTCGCTCCCTGAGATCTCTCAAAAGATCCCTCAGGTACTAGTAAATCTAGGGCTCGCCTGCCAGCCCTGATATCCTTCTCAAAACGTCGGAGGTACTCTCTGAACTCCGGTCCTTCCATGGAGACACGGTCAGTGTCATCAGACTAAGCTCGATGTGAATGATGTCTCACAGATACACTGCTTCTCGTCTCTGGGACGACGCTCTCTGCAATCTCCTCATGTATCTCCTCCACCACTGGTGGATCAGCAGTGGGAACTGGTCCCTCACCTACCACACCCGGAGGACGGGGTGGTCTACCTCTACCTCTGCCTACAGCGGCATTCACTCTAGTCCGAGCCATCTTCGGGGTATACACACCTAACTTATAAGGCTCTATATAGGCCATAGGTGTAGATATATATACATACTCAACACAAACACAAATATATTCCATCATACATATATACATATCATATCTACACTGCAGAGATCCATAGCAAGAGTGGCGACTTCTTGTACATCTAACCCAAACCACATTTAAAACCAAAACCTTTTAAAAACGTCAGATCCCATGTGGGTTCTGTTTATTTTACCTACCAGACCTCATTGCAGGTAACAACTGCCCTTGTTGTTAACCTAGGCTCTGATACCAACTCTGTAACACCCCAAATCTGCAGGACTCAGAGTGCCACATTGAGCAAGGATCACACAATGGATCCTGACCCTAATCTGATAACAAGTTCACTGGACCTTACAACATGGCACTGACAGATATAAAAACAAATACATAAAACTCTATAAAACTGTACAACCAAAAGATAAGACATCATAGTCGAGTAAGAAACATAACACCCTCACATAGGAGGTAACAAAAGATCATCCTCACGCAAGAGGAAAAGACAAAAGACTCAAAAGCCCACACATCCTAATGTACGAGACGTCCTCGGCCTGCACTCTGCTAGATCACCCAACAACATGTCTATCCTGTAGGGCATCTACAACATGGTAATAACCATTAGCTATCCATACACATATATAGAGTAATGCATAAGCACAATCACACATAAGGAAGGATAAACATATCAGCATGCTTTCACTCATTTACCCATTTTATCATCTCCATAGAATGGTCATTCACTCAAATCGTATAGATATAATATATATGAAACTATGTGACACGAGGACCGATACATCCTCGCCTCTGAGCCTACTAGCCAGCCGTACTAGTATCGGTCACACAATTCGTGTACCCTATGGGAGTGGATTGCGCCCTTCCTGTAAACCGGTCTGGCCCGACTCAAGAGAACCTCCCAGACTCCATGGCGGGATGAAAGGGAAAGGTTATCACAACCACGCATACGGGGCAATCAATAAAACATAGGTCGGTAAATACGATATCACATGCTATCATAGTAAACATATAAAGCACACACCACTCATGCAAACACCCAATATAAGGATGGTAGCTAAGTAAGTCCTACGGACTTACCTCAACCTCGATCACAACTCAACCAAGATCACCTCTACACTGGAGGGATAGCACAGCCTATAAACAAGGCATAAGGAGATATATCAAACTCCTAACCACGTAAGGGTCGCACCTAGACCCAAAGGGATCCAAAGGATCAACCTCAACCGCAGACAAACCTAACGATCCTCAAAAGCCATACTAGGCATAAACCGATCATAACGTCATCAAAACTCAACCTCACACATCTAGCATGATCCTAAACCCTCATACTAGGAAAGGAGGGAACAAAGGCACTCTAAGGAAGGCTTAGAAGTGTCACACACCTGCAAAACCAAAGGAAACACCAAGCTAGTGCAGGCACGCACAAGGGCGGCACTCTGGTGGCACAGGGGCGGTGCACAGGCCGGAGTAGGGGCGGCTACAAGGCAGGTGCAGGGGACACCACTCCAGCTCCTTCTTCACTTCTACTCTCGTTCCTTTACTTCTCTTCACTCCAACAACAACATACATGTGTGACATACATATATATGCATCAACATAAGCCAAACTTGGCTAAAACAAGATCCAATCCTATGGAAAGCTAAGCTAAGTTAAGGAAAGGAAGGAAAGTAGAAGAAAAGAAGAAAGAAGGTAAAGAAGCCATGGAAGCTTACCAAATCTCTCCAGGAAGTCACACAGCAACAAAAACAACTCAAGCTGGCACAACAAGGCACAACAACATCATCCTCAGCAAAGCCCAAGAAAAAGCTTCCAAAAACTCACATCACTTCAAGGAAGATCAAGCAAGAATCCAAGGGAGAAGGAGAAGAGAGGAGAAGTACGTAAGGAGAGAGAAAGAGAGATATGAAAGTAAACCCTCATCAAAGAGGAGGAGAAGAAGTATAAATAGGACGGTAAAAGGGTAAAGAACGAGTCAAAGTAGTCAAAGAAAGCGGCTGCAGCACACAGAGCCGCATGGGCGGGCTTTGTGAGCCGTAGGGGCGGACCAGGTAAGGCGCAGGGGCGCCCCCTGGGTCACGCAGGGGCGGCTCAGGCATAGTCCTGGCCCCTCTGCTCCCTCTCTCAGCTCTCAACAACTAGGCTCTTACAAAGATGATACGCTCCCTCGAATCTCCAAGTCTCCACCTGTCAGCATGCTCTACAACGTGAGCAATCTGACCCCAAAACTGTCGAGCCACGGCTCGAGAAGGGAAGTTGGTAACTGTGGGGGTCGGGAAGCCAAAGATGTCTCTCCACTAGTCCATGGAAACTAAGTAGTTCCGGTTCAGCAACCGGTATTTGATGGCTCTCTCCTCAGGCAAGTGAGTCACAAAACTCACAAACTCTAAAGTGGGCTCGAGGTAAGCTAGAGCTCTAATCTCCATGAACTGCTCCAGCCCCACCATGGAAACTGTCCTCATCAAATCATCAGCTACATGGAGGCAGTCAAAAGCGGAGATATCAAGAAAACGCGGCGCAATCACGGGGTGCGCGCATATGCGGTCGAAATCAGCCTGGTGATGCTCGTGAATCACCGGGATAGAAGGTCGGGAAGAAGAAGAAGGTGAGGATCTATCCCTTAGAACTAACTGGCGATCAGATCTGGAACTCATTTTTCTCTCTATGACAAGTCACCTCGGTTGCTCTGACAGGTATCAAGAACACCTCGGCTGAGGCGCAGGTCGACTGGACCGAGGCGATAAACTGCTCGATTCCAACTCTTTGAATTCCAGTTCTTTTCCCCCAATTTCACTACCAGTAGTTCCTAAGTGGTACTTAAGCTTTTTCCAACACAAATGATTGGCAACCAAAGCCAATTACGTCTAAAAACAGTTAGAAGAAGAGAAGTTAGGGTTTTCGACTTTTTACCCCAGATTTGGTCGTATGGAGGCGTTTTTGTTGCAGTTTCTCGCTTGCAATTTGTTCCTTTAGCCTTTCCTCGCGAGATCGGGGTGAGAATCGTAGAAAACGATCGAGAAACGGGGAAGCGAGGTGATTTGGGTGCCGCGGTCGAGAGAGAGATGGGAGGGAAAGTGAGAGAAACTGTTCCCCTTTTATACCCCTCCCCGATTCTGATCTCACCTCGGTCGAGATGGTCCCGACTGGACCGAGGTGTCTGGACCGAGGTTGATTGTTGTCAGCCCTAGTCGCCTCGGTTGCTCAAGAATCATCTCGGTCGAGGTGCGGTGACAACAATCGAGATGTGTCTCAATCAAACTCTGTCTTCTCAATTTCTCGAACTTCTGTCCTTCTAGTGTTGCTCCTGGGTTGTAATCCTTCCTTAGAAAGTACCTGGTTTCTGTCTAGGACGCCAAAAACAAAACAAAGCAAAAGCAAATTATCTAAAGCTAGACTAGAAAAAGGGAAAAGAAAGCAATACCTTGGGTTGCCTCCCAAGAAGCGCTTGATTTAAGGTCGCTAGTTGGACCGTACGGCATCCCTAAACAGTGTATAGCGGTGCAATCTCCTCAACCTGGACTTCCGGTTGGTATTTCTTAAGTCTATGTCCATTGACCTTGAAGCTTCCACTTGTTTCTCCCCAGATCTCAACTGCACCATAAGGGAAAACATGTTTCATAATGTAAGGTCCTATCCATCTAGATTTCAACTTACCTGGAAAGAGGTGAAGGCGGGAGTTGAAGAGTACAACTAAATCTCCTTCTTTGAACTCCTTAGGAATGATACGCTTGTCATGCCATTTCTTTGTCCTTTCCTTGTAGATCTTGGCATTCTCATAAGCGTTCAAACGCAACTCCTCCAGCTCATTGATGTCTAATAGACGCTTCTCACCGGCTTCCTTGATGTTGAAATTCAACCATTTGATTGCCCAATACGCCTTGTGTTCTAGTTCAACAGGCCAATGGCAAGACTTCCCATATACCAAATTATAAGGGGTGGTACCAATGGGAGTCTTGAATGCGCTCCTGTAAGCCCAAAGAGAATCGTCCAATTTCATGGACCAATCCTTCCTCGTCCTAGAGACGGTCTTCTCCAAGATTGCTTTGATTTCTCTATTCGAGATCTCGACATGTCCACTAGTTTGAGGGTGATAAGGGGTTGCTACCTTGTGGGTTACCCCATACTTGGATAGAAGTGCTTTAAACTTCCGGTTGATGAAATGTGTCCCTCCGTCGCTGATAATGATGCGTGGAGTCCCAAAACGTGGAAAGATAGTCCGATTGAAGAACTTCACAACCACCATGGCGTCATTAGTGGGGGAGGCAATGGCGTCCACCCATCTAGAGACGTAATCGACAGCTAGGAGAATGTAGAGGTTTCCTCCGGATGATGGGAAAGGTCCCATGAAATCAACTCCCCATACATAAAAAATCTCAACCTCCTGGATGTTGTTGAGTGGCATCTCGTTCCTCCTAGATAAGTTCCCTGTTCTTTGGCATGCATCACAAGAAACAACAAACGTTTGCACATCCTTAAATAATGTAGGCCAAAAGAAACCGGAACGTAATACCTTAGCGCATGTTTTGTGAGCGCTAGCATGTCCTCCACAAGGAAGCGAGTGGCAATGCCGTATGAAACTAGTAACTTCATCTTCCGGAATGCATCTTTGAAGCATCCCGTCTGGACCTCTCTTAAACAGTAGAGGTTCATCCCAATAGTAGTGGCATACATCTTTAAAGAATTTCTTCCTTTTAGCGTACGTCAATCCGGGCGGTATTTCCTGGCAAACAAGATAATTAACAACGCCAGCATACCAAGGTTCTTTATTGTCAGAAGCTTGGTCGACGTGCCCCACCAACTGTGAATGAGTTTCAGAAAAGGGAGTAAGAAGTTTGTTATTCTCAGTTGGAGGCATCTCGCTTGCTGTCTCGGTCGGGGCCCGAGGTGGGTGACCGAGATGTTCTTCAGCTAAGAACACCTCGCTTGGTTCAGAAAGTGCCTCGGTTGAGGTACTGCAACTGGGTCGAGATTCTCTTCTCCTGGATTAGCTTTTCAATATTAGCTCCTGGATCTTCTTCCAGTGCCTTTAAGTTTCGTATATCTGCATCACAAGAAGCATCTATACCTTCCTCCATTAAGCTAAAGCTAATAACTCTTTCAAGAGGATCATTAATAAGGATAGAGCTCACCAATTCTCTTGATTCTTCTTCATCATAGATGTTGAAGATATCATTGTCCAGCGGCTCCCCTTTCATTGCAGCAAGCAATGCAAACTCCACTTGATCTCCACCAATGTTGAATTTCAACTTGCCGTTCTTACAATTCACATTGCAACCCAAAGTTGCTAGAAATGGCCTCCCGAGAATGATAGGAACGGGATAATCTGCGGGTATATCAAGCGCAACAAAGTCTATAGGTAAATAGAAGTTACCTAACTTAACCGGAACATCTTCCAAAATGCCCACGGGATGGGTAATGGAGCGGTCCGCCATGTATAGCCTTATCTTCACCGGCTTGGGCTCTCCAAGTCCGATCTTCTCACATAGCTCCAGCGGGATTATGCTCACGCTGGCTCCTAGATCACACAATGCTTCACAAGTCACATCCCCAACTTTAATGGGAATGCAAAATGAGCTGGGATCTCTCAACTTAGGTGGAATCTTCTCCTTCATGATTTGAATGAGCTCCGAGGATTTAGATGTCATCCTTACTTCACCAAAGTCTTCCAGCTTCCTCTTCCTTGATAGAATCTCTTTTAAGAACTTCTCATAGGCGGGCATCCCTTGAATAGAATCAAGGAAAGGGATGTTAATATGTAATTTATTCATCAAGTCAAGGAACTTACCAAAGTGCTTGTCTAGATGTGCTCTAGCCCTTGACTGGGGGAATGGAAGTGGTGGTTTATATGCAGGAGGTGGGACATAAACTTCAGTTTTGTCCGATGCTTTCTGAGACTCCACCTCAGATGGTACCTCGACCGAAGTGTTCTTCGTCTGTACCTGGACCGAGGTGTTCTTCGTCTGCACTAGCATCGACCGAGACATTGGATCTGCAGTTTTCAGTCCACTTCTCCTCGTTATTGCCATGATTTGTCCTTTTGGGTTGCTCTCTGTCCTTGCTGTGAGCTTCCTTGGATCTCTTGGCGCTTCATTCGCCTTATTAAAGAATTGTTTCTCTAAGGCTTTTTGTGCCTTCGAAAATGAAGTCATGGACGTCTCCATAGCGTTGAGCTTGATCAAGATGGCCTCCAACACTACATCTTTCTTCTCTGGTTGGGACGAACTTGATCCAGGCTCCTGGTTCTTCAATGG
The DNA here is from genome assembly GCA_033239045.1 of Fagopyrum esculentum. Classification (NCBI taxonomy): domain Eukaryota; kingdom Viridiplantae; phylum Streptophyta; class Magnoliopsida; order Caryophyllales; family Polygonaceae; genus Fagopyrum; species Fagopyrum esculentum. The sequence continues at coordinate 66,993,742 of BSUD01000007.1, forward strand.
AGTAGAAGAAGAAGAAGAAGAAGAAGAAGAAGAAGAAGAAGAAGAAGAAGAAGAGGGATTAAAAGAATTATTAGAATTGGAATTAGAATAACGGTTACCCGGATTTTGATTGTTGGATCTCCAATTGTTGTTGTTGGAGCCTCTATTGTTGCTGTAGTTGTTCCGGTAACCATGATTGTTGTTCCTTGAGCATTGATATCCTCCCTCCTTCTTTTTGGTGTGAGCAACCAAAAGGTCCTTCAATTGCTTCACATCATTTTTGAGGGAGATGAGTTGATTATCATTTGATGGAGCTTCCTGGAAATTAACTCTTTTAACTCCATTTTCAGCTCCTTGGTGGGAGTATTTCTCCATGTGCAAAGCTTGTTTCTCATTGAACTCCAAAGCTTCATCAATCGGCATGTCCATGAATGTGCCGGCGGATAGTAGTTGAAGGTTGAATTGGGTAGCTCTATCCAATCCCTTGAAGTATATCTCCAACAACTCTATCTTTGGAATCCCATGATGTGGGCCATCCAAAAGAACATTTTTAAACCTCTCCCATGACTTGGACAAACTCTCCTTATCCTTCATGATAAATGCATTGATTTTTCCTCTCATTTCAGCGGTTTTGGAGGGGGGAAGAATTTTGTTAAGAACTCCGTCGTCATCTCCTCCCAAGTGTTGATATTTCCGGGAGGAAGAGACTGATACCAAGTAAGCGCCCTGTCCTTCAAAGAAAAGTAAAAATGCCTTAGCTTGTAATTATTATTTTCCAGCCTTGAAGGTCTCAAGGTCTCCATCAAAATCTCATAGTTTTGTAAATGTTGATGCGGAGACTCCCTCTCTAAACCTCCAAACTGGCATTGGCGGATCATGGAAAGAACTTGCGTTCGAAGTTCATAATCATGCTCCGGTGGATCACCTAGGTTGACTCCTGGACGCCTCACTTGCTGGTTTGGGTCCATCCTCTGTCCTAGGGTCTGTGGAATACCTGCAAAAAGAACATCTCGGACAGGCATCCGAGGAGGAAGTATCTTGGCCGCGGTAGTTGGAGCGGGGTCTTGCCTCGGTCGAGGGTCTGGTCGATGTAGAATCTGGGCTCGTAGCTCAGCCATATCTGCTGCAATCTCTGCAGCTCTGGTGCGAGTTTGCTGCCTCTCGTGCTGCAGTTCTTCCCTATTGAGGCACAGTTGTTCCATCACCTCCTTCAATTCGGCCTCAAGATCACGATTGTCTTTGTTGTCCATTTTAGCTTCTTTCAAGCATCTTTTGTATGTTTTTTATGGTTCGGGATCGTAAGGAACGATTTCCTTCCCAGCACGGGTTCTTCGCATTAACCTAAAAGAAAGAACCTGCGAAAATCACTCAAGTAGAGTGGTTAGTAGCTACAGGGGCAATTCCCCCGAAAGACTACCGCAACCGACTTGGTCTAGACCAAGTCCCCGTCAACGGCGCCAAAAACTTGTTCGCTCCAAACGGTGTGTGCAAGCTTCAAATTTATATCCCATCAAATATGCTTAAAACAAGTATGCGAACCCGCAGTGTACGGAACAATTATAGTAAAAGCAAGAATTCCGGTGTGTCGATCTCAGGGACTTAGGTGAAACAAAGCAAGTACAGGTAGTGTTAGCATGAAATATGGCGATATTCTAGGCACTTATTTTGGTTGTTTTTCCCATATTATTGTGTACATGGATAAGGTTTTGAAGCAAATGTTAGCTTGTTCATCTTTTTTGTCGATATCGAAGTCTACACTAGCTTTGTGTTGATTATACGTGAATAGGAGCTGGAATCGGAGCATTTGAGAGAGATAAAGGGAGTAATTGTTCATGTTCGAGGATTAGAAGATACATCAAAGAAGCTAAGGAAGGAGCTAGGATGAAGAATGACACGAAACAAATGCAACAACAAGCAATATACACTTCCACACCCTGAATTACGGCCGTGGAGAAGATGATTTGAAGTCCACGCTCTAAACCACGGCCGTGGCCTTGGCATTATGAATGTGGAAGAGAGTTTGGAACACTCCAGTAAGTTACACGGTCTAAATTACGGTCGTGGAAGTCACAAGGCACCGTAATCTGTTTCCACGCTCTAAACAACAGTCGTGGAAAGCTGTGACACCGTGATTTAGGCAATCTTTTGACGTGTCATTATTTTCCACGTCATTTACGTATTGGGCCTCGACGGTAACTCTTTCTCGCCTTATAAAAAGACTGGAAAAGAGAATTTCGGGAACGGCCGCTTACCCTGGTTTTAGCATTTTGCTTAAGGGTTGATTGACGCCGCAGGGAGTTGCGAAAGCGCCGGCGAATTGGAGATTTGGAGATTTCTTGTTGTGGGAGTTTAGCCATTTTCTTAGGTTTTGATATTGAAGACGGATTGACATCCCGTTCTTCGTGCTTGCCTTCGATCATTGTGAGGTTTTGTGTTATATATTCTGAATCCATTAACATTGCTTCTTATGTTTCGGATTTGAGAATTGGTTTTGCAGTTTTATTGAGTATTCGAGGGCTTTCATCTTCCATTCTTGTTAAATTGAATATTGATATCATGACAATGGTTATTGGCTAAAACCCTTTAGCAATTCTAAGGTGAAGGGTTGATAGTTGTGGCTTAGATGATGATAGATCGATCGTAATTTGATGGGACCCTGAGAGTGCGAAAAATTTCGTCGACACCCTATATCACGGCCTGTTCTAGGGCTTCCACGGCCGTGATTCTCAAGAACCAACCGTGATTTACCTCAGTTTATGAACTTTGCTTTTTCTTTAATCCAAAGTTAAAGATTAGCTTTAACCTAGCCTTGGCTTGCCTTTTCTAGGTAGTAGTGAGGCTCAACATCCTCTATTTTGGTTTCGAGTGTCACAACATTAACCGTTTTGACTTATCTTTGATCCCTGGGTTATAAGTTTGGGTATTTGAGATTAATTCTTGTCCTTAGATCTTTTCTATACTGCAGCCTCGACAACCTTTATAGAGAGTGTCTTTGGGTAAGTCATATAAGATTTTGGAACTTTACCGTACATTACTTTACTTTAGTATACCTTTGCAATCCTCGACTCTGTCCTTATATCTTTAGTATATCTTGAATCGATTGCCACAATTTGATATCCGGATCTTTAGGGTTGATGTTTTCCCCAATATTTGCAAAGCTTTACATCTTATTTGCTTGACAATTTGAAATTGGATTTTGTTTCACCAAATCCCTGTGTTCGATGCTTTGGAATACTTGCTAATCTACGCCGATACGTACACTGCGGGTTCGCTTGCTTTCATTTCAGTTTTATAAATATAAAGCTTATTTGCACGCACGTTTTTGGGCGAACAAGTTTTTGGCGCCGTTGCCGGGGATTTGGTCCAGATCAAACTTCGGTTCTCGGTTGTCAAGCTTGGGAGCTTTGCTCTTGTTATTTGATATCTCTTTTGAGTGCTATTTGTAGGTTCTCTTAAGTATATGTGCAGGTCTAGATCCAAGAAGGACCTCATACCTCTTGATCCGGAACTTGAGAAGACTTTGAGGAAGAAACTTAAGGAAAGAAAGATGGCTGAAAATAGAGAGAGGGATCACCAAGCGGAGTTGGAGGAATCTCAAGCTCAATTTAGGTTGACTGAGAAAACTCATAAGGAAGAAGCGGAGCGTCATCAATTCCAAATTGATGAGCTCAAAGCTATGATGATGGACATGAAGTTGGAGATGAATGACTCTAAGAAAAAGAAGAAAGCTAAGTCAACTAAGTCCATTAGAGTGAAATCATCCGATGAGGAGGATGATGATGATATGCCACCGCTAGACGAAATTGATCTAACGATCAATCCAGTTCGGAATGATCCAAGACCGGCCGCCAATCCTCGTATCCTAGTTGGGGGTGCGAGAGCCGCTCGTGTAGATGAGGAGCCAATAACTCTTGGACAAAAGATGGATCCGATTCAGCAACCGCGCCGTCTAGGCGTGAACTTCGAAGTTGAAGATATTCAAGGGTTTAGCTTTAACCCGCAAGTTATTACCATCGTTCACCAAAGCCAATTTAGAGGAACGAGTGTTGAATCTCCACACCAACATTTACAGAAATTTGAGAGTCTAATGGAGACAATGAAATCGAGGCATGCAACCACCAACAACTACAAGATCAAACTGTTCTTCTTCTCTTTGAAAGGGAAGGCTTTATCTTGGTATCAAGCTCTTCCAAATGGAAGACTCAATACATGGGAGGATCTATCTTCGGAGTTCCTAACCAAATTCTTTCTACCATCCAAGACAGCGGAGTTGAGAAATCTTGGGAAAGTATTCAGGATCTACTATTGGATTGCCCACACCATGGCATTTACAAGTTAGAGTTATTGGAGATATATTACAAGGGGCTGGATGTGGAAACACAATTCAAGCTCCAATCCCTTTCATGTGGCACATTCATGGACATGAGGGAAGATGACGCTTGGGACTTCATTGAGAAGCAAGCCCGAGTAATTGAGAATTACTCCCACCGGAAGGAGGAATCTAACCGAGTATAGCAAGGATCGAAGCTAAGACAAGCTGCGCAAACTCAAATCTTTTCCCTCAACACCGAAATTAAGGAGTAGGAGGAAGTCATTAGAGCTGCCCTTCAAAAGCCTAAGGAGCAAGATGTTGGATACTTAGGAAGCCACAAAAACCATCAAGGGAATGAGAACAACAACCGCAATAACCGGAACAAAAACCGGAACAATTGGAACAATAACAACCGGAACAATAATTGGAACAACAATCGGAATTTAAACAACAATTGCGTTCCAACCAACAGAAAAATTCCGGTAATTCTTATCCCAATTCAGGAAATTCACTAACACCACCATCTTCTTCTTCTACTCCTTTGAAAAGCCAGGGGCAAACATCCAATAGCGGAAGCAACTCGGGAAAGGAGAAGCCCGATCACATGCTGGAAACAATCATGGGAAAGCTTCAAGGACTGGAGAGCTACGTTACTAAGGTCGATAAAGCTCAAAGACCTTTAGAAAACCAAATGTTCAGCAAGGCCGAGGAAGTTCCTAGAGATCAAGGAAAGCTTCCTGGAAAGACGGAGGACAACCCGAAGGGAAGGGTGATGGCTATCACAACTAGGAGCGGAACAACAACTACCGACCCGCAGCCTAAGTTTGTTGAAGTTCCTGTCGAAAAAGAGAAGGAAAATGGGAAGGAAAAGGAAGACATCTACATTCCTCCTCCGGCTTACAAACCTCCTCTACCATTCCCGCAATCTAGAGCAAGAGCGCGTCTAGACAAGCAGTTCGGTAAGTTCATTGAACTCATGAGCAAACTGCACATTAACATACCTTTTATTGATGCAATTGTAGGTATTCCCGCTTACGGGAAGTTCTTAAAGGAGATCCTCTCTATCAAGAGGAAGCTGGAAGACTTCGGAGAAGTCAAGATGAGTTCGGAATCATCGGAACTCATCAAAACGATGAAGGAAAAGATGCCCCCAAAGCTGAAGGATTCGGGGTCATTTTGTATTCCAATTGGAGTGGGAGAAGTAACTTATGATGCATTATGTGACTTGGGAGCAAGCGTTAGCATCATCCCACTTGCCTTATACAGGAAGATCGGTTTAGATGAACCTAAACGGGTGAAGATGACGCCATACATGGCGGATCGATCAATAACTCGTCCCGTCGGTATCATTGAAGACGTCCCGGTCAATCTTGGTAAGTTCTATTTTCCGATAGAATTTGTTGTGCTTGACATTCCTGTAGATAGTCCGGTCCCGATCATACTCGGAAGACCGTTTCTTGCAACATCCGGCTGCATAGTGGATTGCAAGAATGCTAGACTCGCCTTCGACATAGGAGAAGAGAAGGTTGAATTTGTTCTCTCAACTTTGGTGAAAGAACCAGCTCTTGGAGAAGATATGTTCAATATCTATGACGAGGAGGCGTCTAGAGAGGAAGTAAGCTCGATTCTATTCAAGGATCCATTGAAAAGGTTATCACCATGAGCATCATGGAGAAAGGAGAAGAAGAGGATTGCAATGAGGAAATTGAAGCCTTAGAGGAGCTAAAGGAAGTGCATGAGGAAGATTTTGAAAAAGTCTATGATGGGTCGGAAAACGTGAGGAATCACGGCCAGTCGTGCTATTCCACGGCCGTAGTTTCTAGCAACATGACCGTAATCAGCTATTCGGAGGACTCCAGTAAGTTACATGGCCAAAACCACGGCCGCGGAACCACCAGTGGTGCCGTAATTAACTTCCACGCCCTAAACCACGGCCGTGGAAGTAACAGTGATGTCGTAGTTTTGGGAAATTCCGAGAAAAATTACGTTCTTTCCACCAACGTTCTTGAGTCTTCTTCAACCACTCCTACACCCTTAGAAAATTCTAAGGAAGCATTGGACACTCCTCAAGAGCAATTAGAGACTCCAATGGTGATGGAATTGAAGCCACTTCCCACACATCTTCGTTACGCATTGCTAGGAACTAATTCTACTTTTCCCGTAATTGTTAGTTCCGATTTAAGTGAAGATGAACATGACAAACTTATGTTTGTTCTAAGGAAACATAGGAAAGCTTTAGGTTACACTATAGAGGATCTTGTAGGAATTAAAGCTTCATTATGCATGCACAAGATCCTAATGGAGAAGATTTTAAGCCTTCGCGACGGTTAAATCCGATCATGAAGGAGGTTGTAAAGAAGGAAATTCTTAAGTTATTTAATGCATGTATCATCTACCCTATCTCCGATAGCAAGTGGGTGAGCCCCGTACAACTTGTTCCAAAGAAAGGAGGAATGACGGTTATCACCAACAAGAACAATGAGCTCATTGCTACAAGAACCTTGACTGGATGAAGGATGTGCATTGATTACCGGAAGCTAAACAATGCAACTAGGAAGGATCATTTCCCATTACCCTTCATTGATCAAATGCTTGAGAGGTTAGCACAACATTCTCATTTTTGCTATCTTGACGGTTATAGTGACTTCCTCTAGATTCCGATCCATCCGGACGATCAAGAGAAGACCACATTCACGTGCCCGTGGGGTAAGTTCGCTTATAGGAGAATGCCGTTCGGGCTTTGCAACGCCCCAACCACCTTCCAAAGGTGCATGATGGCTATCTTCTCGGAGTACATAGAGGAGATCATGGAGGTTTTCATGCACGACTTTTCTGTTTATGGTTCCTCTTTTGATAATTGTCTTTCTAACCTTTCTCTTGTGCTACAAAGGTGTGAAGACACTAACCTAGTTCTTAATTGGGAGAAGTGTCAATTCATGGTGAAGGAAGGCATTGTACTCTGACACTTGATTTCTAATAAAGGGATTGAGGTAGATAAGGCTAAGATCGAGACCATATAAAAGCTCCCTCCTCCATCTTCAGTGAAGGGGATAAGAAGCTTTCTAGGACATGCTGGATTTTATAGACGTTTTATCAAGGACTTTTCTAAGATATCAAAACCGCTTACTAATCTATTGATGAAGGATGTAGTTTTTGATTTCTCGCAGGATTGTTTAGACGCATTCATAAGATCCGGGAAGCTTTAATATCAGCCCCGATCATCCATCCTCCGGACTGGAATCTCCCGTTCGAGGTTATGTGTGATGCAGGTGATGTAGCTATTGGAGCTGTGCTAGGACAAAAGAAGGAAGGACGAACCCATGCTATCTACTATGCTAGCAAGACGCTAGACGAAGCACAGCTCAACTACACCACAATTGAAAAGGAATTTTTAGCTATTGTATATGCCTTTGAAAAGTTTCGTTCTTATCTTGTAGGTGCAAAGGTGATTGTATATACGGAACATGCTGCGATCCGGAATTTACTTGCCAAGAAGGATGTGAAGCCAAGGCTGATTAGATGGATTCTTCTCCTACAAGAATTCGATCTAGAGATCCGTGACAAGAAAGGCTCGGAAAATTCTGTTGGGGATCACTTGAGTCGTCTACCACACATTGAAGACGACGATCTACATATAGATGACTCCTTTCCGGATGAGCATTTACACATCATAGAGGAATACATCGACAAGATGTGTGCCGGAAGAAGTTCTTTAAGGATGTCTAGGAAATACCTCCCGGACTATCCTACGCACAAAGGAAGAAGTTCTTTAAGGATGTCTAGCAATACTTTTGGAATGAACCTCTACTCTTCAAGAGAGGTCCCGACGGCATCATTCGAAGATGTGTGCCGGAAGACGAGATGCAAAGCGTCATTCGTCATTGTCATTTACTACCTTGTGGAGGACACGCTAGTTCAAACAAAACTAGCGCTAAGGTATTGCAGTCCGGTTTCTTTTGGCCTACTTTATTTAAAGATGTGCAAACCTTTTTTTCCTGCTGCGATGCTTGTCAAAGAACAGGGAACATCTCTTGGAGGAAAGAGATGCCTCTTAACAACATTCAGGAGGTGGAAATCTTTGACGTTTGGGGAGTAGACTTCATGGGACATTTCCCATCATCTTGTGGAAACCAATACATACTTCTAGCTGTAGATTATGTTTTGAGATGGGTTGAAGCTATAGCCTCTCCAACTAACGATGCCATGGTTGTAGTTAAATTCTTTAATAGAACTATTTTCCCAAGGTTTGGGATACCACGGACCATCATTAGTGACGGAGGCTCTCACTTCATTGCCCGACGTTTCGAACCTCTACTAGCTAAGTATGGGGTGACTCACAAGATCGCCACCCCCTACCATCCACAAACGAGTGGACAAGTGGAGATTTTGAATAGAGAGATCAAGGGCATCCTAGAGAAAACAGTTTTGAAAACAAGGAAGGATTGGTCTTTGAAATAGATGATGCATTGTGGGCATATAGGACTACGTACAAAACTCCTATAGGAACAACACCATACAACCTTGTGTCTGGGAAGTCTTGTCACTTGCCGGTGGAGCTGGAACATAAAGCGTATTGGGCGGTAAAGTGGTTGAACTTCAACATAAAGGAAGCAGGCGAGAAGCGTCTCTTGGACCTTAACGAGCTTGAAGAACTCCGCTTAAATGCTTATGAGAACGCCAAGATATATAAGGAAAGAGCGAAGCGTTGGCATGATAAGCATATCATTCCAAAAGACCTCAATCAACGAGATCAAGTTCTCCTCTTCAATTCGAGACTTCGACTCTTTCCAGGTAAGCTTAAATCTCGTTGGACTGGACCTTATCTAATCAAACATGTCTTTCCCCATGGCGCAGTTGAAGTATGGGGTGAAAAGAGCGGAAGTTTCAAGGTGAATGGCCAACGACTTCAGAAGTATACACCGGAGCTCCAAGCTGAGGAGTTCGCACCCACAACACTCGAATAGACGCGGGTACGGTCTAGCTACGGACCTAAAACAAGCGCTTCTTGGGAGGCAACCCAAGGTATAGCACTTATGCTTTTGTTTTTCATTCTTAGATTAGATTAGTTTAGTCGTTTTTGCTTTGTTTTGCCCTCGATACCTCCCGGTATCTCGTGTTTTTGGATGTAGGAGCAACGGAATAAGCAATGGAAGGAGGAGAAGTTGGAACGAATTGACGAAACTTGGATTTTGGCACAATACAGAGAGTTCCACGCCCTAAACCACGGTCGTGGAAGCTATAGTGACCGTAATTCTTCCATAATCTATGAAAAATCACCAAATCCACGGGCCCGTACAATTCCACGACCGTCGTGATTTTCCAAAATTTTTACGGGCACTATATAAACCACCTTCCTTCAAAAAACACCACAATTTCTCAAATCCACGCCCTTTCCACGCCCTCATTGTCGATTTCTTTCCCCTTCTCGCAAATCTTCGTTCAGATTCCAATTCGAACGATTCTTGAGCCTAAAGTGAAGCATTTTCGATCATCTACAAGATCCAATCAGCAATTCAAGTGAACAATCCCTGCAGAAAAAGGAATTTGGATTTTAAAAATCCAAAACCTAGGTTTTTCTCCTCTATCTCTACTTGTCAATTTGGTTCAATTCTTCGCAAGATTTTTAGGATAACTGATTGGAATTGGGTTTGGAACTAGTCTAGGACTGTGTCTGGTGAATTTGGTGTGATTTGGTTGAGATTTGAGTGAAACAAAACAGAACCACGGTCCCTGTAGGTTCCACGGCCGTGGTTTTCCTAGAACAGACCGTGATTTCCTCAGTAATGGACAATTTGTTTAGGAGAAAGTCGAGTAGGAACAAGAAGAGGAAAGGTGACAATTCCTCTTCCTCCCAAGTACCTCCTAGTGAACCACTATCACCCTCACCTCCTAGAATTCCAACCATTCATGAGGATTACCTTGATGCCTTTGAGAGGATCCAAAAGAGGCCGGTCATAGGACCACAATACTTAGTGCTTGAGGAGCTTGAACCGTTGAATGTAGTGAATGATTTGACATGGCTTATAGATAGAGCTGGTTTGATAGTCTTTTCCACTATTCCAGCGGACGCTTATGAGGAGATCACTAGGGAGTTCGTCATTTCCTTCGAGCATAGCGCCATCGATAGGACGGTTTCTTTCCGGTTGATGGAGGAGAACTATGAGTACTCGATCTTGGAGTTTGGAGCCTTCATTGGGTTCCAAGAGACCTTCAATGGTCGGTTTCCTAGCGGGGTACACGCTAAGGATTTTTGGGAGGATATCGCTATGATATATGCTAGTGAGGACCGTTGGCAACCGGCCGACACCAAGGCTAAGCTCATCGATCACTTAGCGTTGAAGATAGCTCATAGGGTCCTTTCCGAATGCCTTTTCCATAGGACCGAGACCGCTTAAAAGATTAAGACCGATGAGCTTTTTCCTCCTTTACTCTATGCTCCATGGTAGACCCACCGACTGTGCTACCCTCCTAGCCTCCACCATGAGTAAGCTGAAGAACAAGAGAGCCGGCAATATAGGATATGTTGGTTTGGTCACTCACATTGCCTCGCAGCTAGGGATAGACTATTCCGCTTGCACTAGGATAGCGGCGAGACCTTTGGGTCTCAATAGCCTTATGACTAGGGGCATCATCTTCCCTAGACACCGCGGTCCACCTACCGCTGGTATGCCTTGGGAGGAGAGAGGAGGTAGAGGTATCCCTTGGCTCCCCGAGTATTCCATTATGGCCGGACGCCATAACTGGAAGCAGACTTTCGCCGCCATGCATGCGAATAGGTTGGCAACACCTCCTTTTGTGCCGGATGATGTCCCGGCTGCGGATGTAGAGGAGGAGATTAGAGGAGGTGATGATTTAGAGGGAGGAGGTGATGAGCAGGACTTTGGCACTTTTCTGGATCAGCCAGCACACTTCCCCGACCCTCCTAGACGTTCCCCGTGACCTTCCGGAGCCTCTTCTTCTCACCGTGCTAGCGTGAGTGAGAGGGCGACTTGGATGGATGCTCCTCCCGCTTGGTATGGGGAGCAGCCTTCATGGATGGGAGCTCCACCTCCGTGATATGATTAGGCACCCGCAGTACCAGTAGCACCGACTCCCCATGACGCACCAGCATGGTATGGCCAGCCACCAACTTGGTATGAGCAGCTGCCGGCGTGGACCACCGACCTTTCTAGGAGAGTTGGAGACTTGGAGATCCAACGGGAGACCAAGGAGACACGGAGCCGGGAGCATGATGAGATGATAAGTGACATTTACCGCCAACAATTCGGGCGGTACTATAGCCATGACTTCCGTCTGTTTCCACCACCGCCTCCTCCGCAGTGGCGAGTTTGATGATCGCCAGTTTCAGCCGCCCCACCACCTTCTAGTGAGTTCATTTTGCTTTTCTTTCTTTTCCTTATTTTCTTTTTGAACATTGAGGACAATGTATGTTTTAAGTATGGGGTGGGGTGTGACTATGTGTCTAATAATTGTACTACATTTGCTTGCTTCTATCCATGACACTTTGCATGTTTCATTCCATAGTCACACGTTTCGTTATTGCATTGCATGAAAAAGGCTTTGAAAACCCATAAAAATTTGAAAATTTTGAAAAAGTTCTTGTGCTTCTAAGATTAGAGATAACTTCTATGATAGTTCTCACATGTGGAATGAGTTTTTGATGACAATTCTATGCTTAAACGGAATTATGAATTGAAAAGAAATTCAATGTGTTGTTTATCCTTTCTTGCAAGTTTCATAATGTGAAAGTTTTATCTAAATCATATTGAGAAATTAAGGTTGAAATCACATGATGAGTTCTTATACTTCTTTATGAAATGATTAAGGCAATTCAATTTTCTTACTTCTTTATTTGATCATTTAGCCCCTCAATAAAAGTAATTGCCTCCCTTACCTATCCGGGAATTCGGAGGAGTTGATATTTGGCATGTTTGATGTGGGAGGGCCATGAAAGCAAAATTTTGCATTCAAAGAGTAGAACTAATACGTTTGGGGAAGTCAATCATGACGATGAGTAACTCGGCACCATTCACATAGCCAGGTGTTTGTGTCTTGCCAAAGTCGGATTGAGCGATATTCCTAACGAATTATGGTATGTGCATCAAGGGTTTGAGGCATCTCGAAATTGGGAAACGCCGATCTCCTAGGCTTAGGTTTTTGTGCACCTCTATCCATATTTCAAAAAGTAAAGTCGAAAAATAATGTGAAAAAGAAAAGAGCAAAGCTCTAAGTTGATGGTGTTGAAAATCAAAATAAAAATAAAAAGAGTTGGGTTATTCCTTTTCCCGGATTCATGCACCACATCCCTTACAAGTTTCCCTCCTTTCCGCATTCTAGACCTTACTTGAAAGTCCTTAAGATCAAAAGAGTGTTATTTGACTTGGTGATCTAAATTGAAGTTTCACATGCTTGATTTTGACAATACTTGAAGGTTATGATGTCTGTCTTGAAGTATAAGCGATTTATGATGTTTCTTTACTTTACATTCTTTGGTTTATGTATATGAGCGTTTTCAAGGATGAATGGAGCAAGGTTTGAGGATGATCTATTGATTAGAAGCACATTAGCCTAAAGGATGGTTTTGTTTTGAATTTGCATGCATATTTCATTCTAACTTGTGTTCTAAGCTTTTGAAAACCTTGCTTGGGGACAAGCAAGTGACAAGTATGGGGTATTTTATTAGCATGAAATATGGCGATATTCTAGGCACTTATTTTGGTTGTTTTTCCCATATTATTGTGTACATGGATAAGGTTTTGAAGCAAATGTTAGCTTGTTCATCTATTTTGTCGATATCGAAGTCTACACTAGCTTTGTGTTGATTATAGGTGAATAGGAGCTGGAATCGGAGCATTTGAGAGAGATAAAGGGAGTAATCGATCATGTTCGAGGATTAGGAGATACATCAAAGAAGCTAAGGAAGGAGCTAGGATGAAGAATGACACGAAACAAATGCAACAACAAGCAATATACACTTCCACACGCTGAATTACGGCTGTGGAGAAGATGATTTGAAGTCCACGCTCCAAACCACGGCCGTGGACCTGGCATTATGAACGTGGAAGAGAGTTTGGAACACTCCAGTAAGTTACACGGTCTAAATTACGGTCGTGGAGGTCACAAGGCACCGTAATCTGTTTCCACGCTCTAAACCACGGTCGTGGAAAGCTGTGACACCGTGATTTAGGCAATCTTTTGACGTGTCATTATTTTCCACGTCATTTACGTATTGGGCCTCGACGGTAACTCTTTCTCGCCTTATAAAAAGACTGGAAAAGAGAGTTTCGGGAACGGCCGCTTACCCTGGTTTTAGCATTTTGCTTAAGGGTTGATTGACGCCGCGGAGAGTTGCGAAAGCGCCGGCAAATTGGAGATTTGGAGATTGCTTGTGGCGAAAGTATAGCCCTTTTCTTAGGTTTTGATATTGAACACAGATTGACATCCCCTTCTTCGTGCTTGCCTTAGATCATTGTGAGGTTTTGTGTTATATATTCTGAATCCATTAACATTGCTTCTTGTGTTTCGGATTTGAGAATTGGTTTTGAAGTCTTATTGAGTATTCGAGGGCTTTCATCTTCCATTCTTCTTAAATTGAATATTGATATCATGACAATGGTTATTGGCTAAAACCCTTTAGCAATTCTAAGGTGAAGGGTTGATAATTGTGGCTTAGATGATGATAGATCGATCGTATTTTGATTGGACCCTGAGAGTGCGAGAAATTTCGTCGACACCCTATATCACGGCTTGTTCTAGGGCTTCCACGGCCGTGATTCTCAAGAACCAAACGTGATTTACCTCAGTTTACGAACTTTGCTTTTACTTTAATCCAAAGTTAAAGATTAGCTTTAACCTAGCCTTGGCTTGCCTTTTCGAGGTAGTAGTGAGACTCAACATCCTCTATTTCAGTTTCTAGTGTGACAACCTTAACCGTTTTGGCTTATCTTTGATCCCTGGGTTATAAGTTTGGGTATTTGAGATTAATTCTTGTCCTTAGATCCTTTCTATACTGCAGCCTAAACAACCTTTATAGAGAGTGTCTTTGGGTAAGTCATATAAGGTTTTGGAACTTCACCGTACATTACTTTACTTCAGTATACCTTTGCAATCCTCGACTCTGTCCTTCTATCTTTAGTATATCTTGAATCGATTGCCACAATTTGATATCCGGATCTTTAGGGTTGCTGTTTTCCCCAATATTTGCAAAGGTTTATATCTTTTTTGCTTGACAGTTTCAAATTGGATTTTGTTTCACCAAATCCCTGTGTTCGATACTCTGGAATACTTGCTAATCTACGCCGGTCCGTACACTACGGGTTCGCTTGCTTTTATTTCAGTTTTATAAATATAAAGCTTATTTGCACCCATGTTTTCGGGCGAACAGGTAGTCAATGCAACTAATAACCACAAAAGCGATTAAAGTAATCAAAAGATGATAATAAGGTCAATTAAGGGAAGTATGCAAATTCTAGGGATTAAAGCATCTAGTTGTGGTTCCAACTTAAGATCTCAAGATAAGCGGACAAAGCTGAGATTTTTGCAAAGGGAAGGTGTTTCTAAAGTGGAATAGATCACCGGGTAAGTCTCACTACTCACTAATCCCAAACCAAAAGCTCCTATTACTGGGTAAGTCTCAAGGTACTAAGGCAAGGAATTATAATCTCAAACCAATACACCAACTAAGGGAATAGAATCAACCTTTACCGGGTAAGTCTCAGGCTAACTCACAAAGATGGGATGAAGGCACACTCAAACCCTAATAAAGGATGAACCTTTATTACTTACACTTATGATCTTGGGTAAACAAACTAAGGAATGACCGGGTAAGTCTCATCCTAGGCTTGCATTGAACCAGGAAAGGTGTAATAAGAATAGGATTTGGCAAACTCTAACACTTAACTCTCAGTTTCGGATCAGAAAAGGTTCACCTCGGTCAGTCTAGATCCACCCCGGCTGAGATGTTCATCGACGGAGCGAGATGTTTTAGGATTAAGGTTAAAGACTCGAGCTTTCAGGGTCCTACTGGGATTAAGATCATTCTATCATTGTCTTTCCCACAACTTTCAGCCAATCACGCTAGAATCGCACAAGGAAATTAGCCACTCATCATCATGATAACAATAATCAAATATATGAGAATGGAATGAATATTTGAACACAAAAACCTTAAGAACAAGGCTTCAATAATTGAATCAAATATCAAACAAATCAGCGTTCCTTGGATCACAAATCCAACAAGACAATAAAACCAAAGGGAATCTAAGAAAATCTTACAAATCCCCTTAAAACCTATATCCGAACTATCAATCCTTCCTTGATTGATCTTCAATCTTCCTTCCTTCCTTCAAAGCTTCCAGAAAATCCTCTCTTTGCTGGTTATTTTCAGCCTCTAAGCATGGTTGAACTTGTTGAAAATCCAACCCTTTTTATAGGAGAATTATCTTCAAAAGATAATAATATCTTAAAAAGATAATATCCTAATAAAATATATCTTATCTCTAAAATAGATCTCCCAAATATATGATATTTCTTCTAGAAATCCAGCCCAAAAATATAAGATCTCTCCTTCCAAAAATAAAAGATCTCAGTTAAATAAAATATTTCTCGCCGCGTCAGGATATTCGCCTCGGTCGGGGCGCTCCTCTAGATCACCTCGATCGAGGTGACACTGTAGCTGACCGAGGTGAATCTCAGCTGAAGGTGAAATCTCTCAAATCTCGTACAAAGTAAATCTTCTTTGTTAATTCTTTGCTTCCTGAGTTCTCTTTTAAGCTCCTGAATGTAGCTCCTACTCCTTTGCTCCTTAGCTCCTTTTCAATCCAAAATGTGCAATTTTACCTATGATTACAACGAAACTTGGTGTAGACCTCGATTCCCGTAAAGGTAGATGAAATGACAATATAATCACATAATATACATTCAAACATGCAGATTATTGAAGATAAAACGTCTAAACAAGACCCAAAATATAGACTATAATACATGCTATCAATGCTCTTGGTGAGGTCTGAATGGTTCCAAGTATTTATCTCTCCTTGGACAATGGCTACGTCTAGGATAGTCTTTGTGCATGTCCTCTTCATTATCCTCCTCTAATTCTAGAAAATAAAAAAAAATTCCAAAATATTAGTTGCATTAAAAAGAGGATTTGAATGTTCATATTTGATCCTTGGGGGGATTTTGGAGGTGGATTGGGGGATGGAGGCATAGGTGGATTGCGTGAACTACAACCGATCTCGGGTGGTGATGACATGAATTATATACCATTATAATCATGCATATTGTAGAGGTTTACCTCAATTTACCTAGCATTTAGAGAGAATTTGTGTACCTTTTAGGCTTATTTCATTTATATTCCGAAAATAGAGGTCTACACGAGTTTTGGTTGAATTGTAGGTAAATTAGGTGGATTTAGAAGCAAAAGTGTAGCAAGGAGCATCTAAGGCTATTAAGGAAGCTTAAGGAGTCTTAGAGGAGTCACAAAGAGACAAGAAGTTGTATAAAAGAGTCACCAAAGGGAGGAAGGAAACAAGCCAAGAGACGAGCATTCTCTGTTGAAGAAAATCGTGCAATTATCTATAAAAATCGGACGATTTTTATAACTAAAAAACGAACGGTTTTCTTCATGGTTTCAGCAACACGATTTTTCTACAATTTTCGCCTAAGAAATATCACGACCCAAAGCCCATCACTTGTGGGCTTGAGACGTGTTTTGCCAAGCATCCCATTAGCAAGGAACTATACATTGGAACCCTAGGAACGAAAATCGGGGGCTCGCAGCGGGAAATATTTATACGATTTGGAGAGATTGAAGATTCTTGGAGAGGAGATTGAAGGGAAGTGCCAAGAAGTCGATCTATACCATTATTGTGAGATCTTTTGTTTCCCTTTCCAATTCTTGTGGTTTGTGAACACATTACTAAGTGATTTGAGAGATACTTTGATTGGATTTGAGATTTGAATACAGATTCGGAGATTAGGATCTTATTCAAAGTTCGGGTTTAATTGATTTTATTTGTTCAATCTTAATTTCGATTTGATTTTGAAAATGGTTGGCTAAAAACCTTGTGATTCTGGGGAGAATAGTTTATGATTGAGGCTTAGATAATGATAGACTGAACTCATTTAACCATTTGGACCCTGAGAGTTGAGATTTAGACTTTGCAACAACTGGAAAATCGTCCTATTCTTGATAAAATCGTCCGATTTATTGATGAACATGTCGATTTATTTCCTTGACGATCTTTAATTGATTTATTCTTTAACCAAAGTTAATCTTTGCCTAAATCCCAACCTTGCTTAACCTTTTTTAGCCTATATTTATGTGTGTGAAGAGACTTCATCATTGATTCTACATTTTTCACCGTACGATACCTACCTTTGAAACACGTAACCTTGGCAACATCAACTCTATCCTTTGATCTTTAGAAGTGTCTTGAATCGAAAGCCGCAGTCGGATACTTGAATCCTTGGAATCATTTGGAAAACTCCACCTTGATTGAAATGGTTTACAGGTGTTGATGATGGAAGACTTCACACAAATATAGCAGTTGGATACACTAACAATGTACTTGATTATAGTTCTAGATGTTTGGTTTGAATTCAGTGCAGGTAATATATTTACATGTCAGGGGCCTTGAAGTTGGATTGAAGAACAAGTTCAAAGAGACGAAGATCAAGGGCCTTGGAATCTAAAGTGCACGGAACAAAGGATTCAAATATGTTGAAGATCTTCTTTGAAGATTCGGTAACAAGAAGATCTTATCAAACAAAGAGTTTGTCAACCAAAGGAAAATCTCAACCGAAGGATAGAGAATCATTTCGAGAAAATTCTCTAAACAACAAAAACGCCACAAAAATCTTCTCTTTCTTATCCAACAGAAGACGAGAAGATCAAGGAGTAAAAAACTCAACATGTTCGTAGGATCGAAGACGTGCAACGTCTATCTTACGGTCTTCATGGAAAAGAAGGCTGATCTTCAAACGGTCATCTCTACAATGGATAGAAGATCTTTCCATAGAAGATATAAATGAAGATGATGGTCGAAGAAGAAAAGAATCAAGCCTACACCGGAAAACATCTTTGTATTCTTAAGCAACCTAATCATCTTCATTCGTTAATTTTCTTTCTCGCAATTACGTAAAAGTTTTATCCCCTTAGAGAGAGAGAAGACACAAGAGCTCCATTAGTAGATCTAAAAAGTGTTATACTAGAGTGTATTACTCTGCGAAGTAACTAGGCTATTATAGCTAGGTTAAGAGTTGGAGCTAGATCGTAGCATCGGGTACACGTGAGAGAAGAAGGGAATTTCTTCTAGTTTGTATCTAGGACTCTTTGAAGCTGATAATAGATAGTTAGAACCTACGGATATACTCTGGGACGGAGAGTAGGCTATTTAGTGCCGAACTTCGTAAACATATCCTCGTATCAATCTTTTCAATTCCACACCATATAAATTTTACGGTGACTAACTTTGTTTTGCACGATCAAGAAGTCAAGGCCCTTGAAATTGAGTTTCAAAGCCCTTGAAATCGAAGTTTTACTAGTAACACAGATTGACATCAAGGCCCTTGAAAGGAGCTTCAAGGCCTTGAGATTTGGTTTGCGAAAAGTTCCCATACTCTATTCAACCCCCTTCTAGAGTATTGTCTATATTATTTATATCACCTAACGGTTCTTCAATTGGTATCAGAGCTAGACTCACGTTTATTGATTTAACCATCAGTGAGACTAATCAGGAATCCTGTAGGTGATGGTGGATTTTCTCAAGGAAGATCCTCATCTCGACCACCACTCTTCTGTGGCAACAACTTCGCTCATTGGAGATCACTAATGCGTATGTTCCTGATTGACCAGGATATGGAACTCTGGAGCATTATTCAAGATGGACCAAAAGTTCCAATGACAACGGTTGAAGGCGTCCAAGTCCCGAAGAAGGAATCAGACTTTACTCAGGCTGATCTGGACAGTGTTTCAAAGAATTACAAAGCAATGAATCTACTTTACTGTGGATTAGATACTAATGAACTCAACCGCATCTCATCATGGAAAAGTGCAAAAGAAATATGGGATAAGCTTGTTGTCACTTACGAAGGAACAAGTCAATTCAAGGAAACAAAGATTAGCATCTTTCTAAGACAATACGAGCAATTCAAGATGAATCCAAATGAATCAGTCAAAGAAATGTTCACTGGCAAGACTTTATTCTATGGTGGTCGTTTTTTTAATCTTATCAAAGTATAATCCCGACTTAGCACTAAAATGAGTATAGTGGTTAAGTAATGGTCGAACCCAAGAGAGTTTGGTGTTTTTATTAAATTCAATTATTGATTATAGAAACAAGTAACCAAGGGGGGGATTGGTTGAATTGATGCACACAAAACTTATGAAAACAAATAACGCAACAAG
The DNA here is from genome assembly GCA_033239045.1 of Fagopyrum esculentum. Taxonomy (NCBI): domain Eukaryota; kingdom Viridiplantae; phylum Streptophyta; class Magnoliopsida; order Caryophyllales; family Polygonaceae; genus Fagopyrum; species Fagopyrum esculentum. The sequence continues at coordinate 67,013,442 of BSUD01000007.1, forward strand.
TAAAACAATGATGGGTGAATCTACACTAGGTTGATTCTAAGCATGGGATTGCTACTTTGGTGAGTTCCTTTTACAAGTTTTCAAGTAATCTCCCGTCTCGATCATATATATGTGTTGAGCCAACCGGCATCAACACAACTTAACAGGTTAGTGTTTCGTAAACCTACAAGAACAATTCACAAGTTAGCTTTCAAACAAAGACTAAGGGATATAAAGAAAAGATTAAAACCGTTAAACTTATCTTTATATTTGTGATCCTTTCCTTTAAGCAATTACAACCCGTTATTACCTAAAGTTTACTACTAGAATAAAGACCCGAACCCGGAATCTATTAATCCTAGTTCTATGCATGCACTTTAGGACCTAAGGTGATCAATCTCAAGTGATAGTAAAAACATGCAATTAGACAATGAAGATCAAGGAAACACAAAGTATTACTGAATGAAAACTTATATTAGAAAGAACTTACAACCAAAGCAACAATGCAGCTTCAAACCAACCCAATGTAGCAAGGGAGTTAGCAACTCATTACAAAGGTAGCAAGATAGTTTTAATGGAAAAAGTGAATTCTAAATTCGATGATAAGTCCATTCTAGCAATCAACCAAGGACTATTTATACTCCAAATGACACTAAATAGGAGTAAATGACCGGCTCAAAACAGCCACCTTTAATGCCATAAAGGTGATGTAAACAGCCGGAGTAAAGCTTCTGTCGTTGAACCGCAGGGGCGGCCTTCAAATCTGCAGGGGCGGTGCAGGCGAAAACTAGGGCTGTAATATGAGACAAGCTACTCGGGCTCGGCTCGTCAAAATCCCGGCTCGAGCTCGTTCATTTTCTAAACGAGCCAAGCTTGAGCACATTTGAAAGCTCCTATAATTTTTAGGGTTGGCTCGGGCTCGCCTCGTTTATAAACAAGCCGAGCTTGAGCATGTCAAAGCTCGGCTCGTTCGGGTAAAGCTCGGCTCGTTCGGTTAAAATAACACTATAGGAGCATTATTTTAGCCGAGCTACTCGGGCTCGGCTCGTCAAAAGCTCGGCTCGAGCTCTTTCACTTTCTAAACGAGCCAAGCTTGAGCACGTTTTAAAGCTCGTATAAATTTTAGGCTCGGCTCGGGCTCGGGCTCGGCTCGTTTATAAACGAGCCGAGCTTGAGCATGCAGATGCTCGGCTCGTTCAACTCGTATTACACCCCTAGCGAAAACGCTCGATCTTCTTCATGGCCGTACGGGCGGCTAGGCAATTCCGCAGGGGCGGATCTTTAATGCTCTTCAAACGTCTGACTCTTCAACTTTCTGTCGCTCCAGATGCTGAGCCGCAGGGGCGTCCCAGTGTCAACACATGGGCGGTTACACTGACTCTTCATCTTCCAACTCCTAGGTTGAGGCGCAGCCAGAGGCGTGGGGGCGCTGCTCTTCGCTTCTTCAGAGCAAGTCACCGTAGGGGCGCCAAGGGTTGACGCAGGGGTGGTGACAGTCTTCGTTCCTGGCACTGGCGAAGGCGTAGGCTGCGTCCCGGAATATGGTGTCACCCGCAGGAGCGGAGACACTGCTCCGCGGGGGCGGTGAAGCAACAGAAGCTTTGCTTCGTGAACGGTCTTCACTCCTAAGTGCTCATAACTCCTTTATCTTCTTTTAATCTTCTTCTTCTGGACCAAGGAGTTAGTAGCATAAACCGACACTAATGCAATAAAGAAGACTCTAAAAGCTATCCTGAATGATAGTTATTCCATCACCTATCAAACTCCCCCATACTTAGACCTTTTATTCGTCCCGAGTAAAATAAATGACAGCAGTTTGTAAACTCCAAGGCCTCAGGAAGCATGGGCAAGAAGAAAAGACAATGAAAACAAGAGAAAAGCCAAGAAAGAAAGAAGGAAAAGAGAGGAAATGTGAGAAAAAGGTGAGAAAACTACCATCCTTATTGCTCCAAGAGTGACCTACCCGGACAACCTCCTTATGACTCCCCTTCTTATTTCGCCAAACGCCGGAAGGGAATCCTACACTCGGTGTCGCTCATTTTGCCAAGGTGCCCTTCCGGGTTTTCACCTTGCCACTCTTCTTCTTTTGATGATCTCACTTTGAACTCATATCCCTCAAGTCCAATTTTGCACCAACCTAAGGTTGGTCGGACTACCTTCTTTTTGCCTAAACCGCCCTTTCGGGTTTTCGGTTTATCCAAGGATTTTTATGCCTTTTTTCATTTTCTTTGGCTTTTTCTTCTTTCTTTTTTTTCTGAATTTCAAACTGAATTCAAACTACAAAAGACTCAATGCAAACACAATCAAAGACAACTAAAAAAGACTATACATGCGATGTTATGTCCCTCCCCCATACTTGAAGTACACTTTGCCCTCAAAGTGGAAATGAAGCAAAGATAAATGTGGGAAAAGGATGAGAATGATACCACTAGTGGGATGGTCCTGTTGGACCATCCGGACCCTTCTCCGGTGGGTACAGGAAGTGGCTGAATAAGTGCTCCTGCCGGCGGTAGATGTCCTCAATGCGGGTTTGCTGAGCCTCCATCCGACGGCCAAAAGAGGTCTCAAAGTTGGCTTGCCAAGCCAACTGTTGAGCCTCCATCTACTGCTGTTGGGCTGTCTTCCAAGCCTCCTGCCTCTGGTCGAAGTGGGAGGTCATGGAGGTTGAAAAACTCATCTGCCAGCTCTGCTGCTGCTCAAGCATGGACCACTGGTACTCGGTCTGCCATGCCTGATGCTGGGTGGTCAAGGCGGCCATCTGAGCCTGCAGGCTCGCAAGAGCCGGATCCTCCTCCGGTGGTGCAGTAGGCATCTCCTCATCGTCGGGGATGGGCATGTGCTCCTCATGGTGGGCCCGGCTGGAGGTCGCAGCATGCCTCTCCACAATGGCCACTAGCGGCCTCCTCGGTACGAAGGGATCTCCCAAGATGTAGAGCTCGGAGAGCTCATCCCTGAATTGTAAAGGCCGAGGGAGGTAAGTGAGGTGGCTCCCATCTGCAAGTTAGTTCCAAAATAGGTTCTCCCCGTCCCGTCGGAGGAGCTTGCACCTCCTAAGCATCCCCTCCGTGTACAGGGGAGCCTCCAGCCCATCCTCTAGGCCGGAAAGATCCATAACCTGTGAGGCGATCAAGGAGATCACCCCACCGCCGACAATGTCCCTTGGCTCGTTCTTCCTAATCCGCTTCAAAGCGGCAAGGAAGAGGGACGGCCAGTCCATCACCTTTTCGCTCATAGTAAGGCAAGAGTATAGTAGTGGGAGGTCCTTGAGGGCGACCTTGCTCTCCTCTTTGTGTCCACAGAAGACACCCATGAGGTTCTTGGAGAGGAGCGTCAAGCAAGGGTGAGTGAGTTTGTTGGAGTACTCACCCCCTGCATGGAACTCGGATCCGGTAGCTGCCTGCCAAAACTCACACAGGTCCGGAGTCGGGACGGGCTCCCACCAATTTTCAGAAGGGTTGAGAGTCTCCCCGAAGGCCTCTTGTAGCTGGTGGTAATCAAGTGTGTATTTCACCTTGTTGAACTTGAAAGTGAGTCCAATACACACGTGATCCTCCTTCTCCATGGTGAAGGTGGCTATGAACTGTCTGTTGAGCTCGGGATACGTTGGAGCACTATTCTGTAGGAAGTCTCCGAGCCCAGCATTGGCTAGAAAGGACTGTATGCTCTCCGGCATGCCTAGCTTCTCCAAGGTAGGAACGTGCAAAAACCGAGTTGCGAAACAACCCGATCTTGTACGATCCTATACCTCTCCTTCTCAGCCTCCAACATCTTGTACTCCCTTTGTGGTTCCATTCTTGTAGTTGATTAGGTAAAAGAATTAGAAACTTTCAAAAACAGGGAAGAAAGATGAACCCTCTGTTGTATTTTCCGCAGGGGCGGCTGAAGAGGCGGAGGGGCGGTGAGGCGCAGCTGCGGAAGCTTGCAGGCGTAGGGGCGGGAGAAGTGCAGAGGGCGATTCTGGGCAGCTACGAAGGTGGTGGTGTTGGGGCTGTTCCGGCGCTGCTTTGTTGGTGGAGGCGTCAGAGATGTTGCTTAGTGTAGTTTTGTTTCGGGGTGGTGGTGAAGGGCGTAGTAGAGTGAGAGAGTTGCAGAGTGAGGAAGGTGGTGGTAGGGGCTAGATAGGGTGGTGCAGGGGCATCGCAGGGGTGTTTGCTAGTCGTCGGAGGTGGCACAGGGGCGGTTTCAGATGGTGGTTTGTGAGGTTTTGTTGAGGGCACAAGGGCGTTGCAGCTTGAGAGAGGTTAGGTGTGAGGGAGATGTGGTTGTGGTTGGTGAGGAGAGAGAGAGTGGGTGGGTGGGGTAGGTGAAGGAAAATGTTTTGTGATTTCTATTTTTTTTCTTTTCTGGGTAAACCCGCAGGGGCGGGGGCTTGTCGCCGCGGGGGCGTTGACAAGGGAGAGGGGCCACGCAGGCTCAGCGTCGGGGCGGCGCTGAGGATGTGTGTCAAGGATGGCTGCCGCAGGGGCATAGGGGAGTCACCACGGGGGCGGTGCCAGTATGTTGTAGACGCTGGCCCAGTGCCAGGGGCGGCGCTGGCCATGGGTGTCACTGCGGGGCGGGGACACTGAGCCGCAGGGGCGGTTTTCTTGACAGAGGCTCCTCTTCTTATTCCTTCGGGTTGCCTCCCGAGCAGCGCCTTTGTTTTACGTCGTTGGCTCGACGTAAGGGCTCTACTTCTCTGAGTGTGCTTCCTCCAACACCATCTCATCAATTGGATCGTTCTTTACTCCTTCAAGGTAAGGCTTTAGCCTTTTTCCGTTTACCTTGAACACCTTGTGCGTTTGGGGATCATAAAGATTCACAACTCCGTAAGGGTATACTTCGGCTACCACGAACGGTCTCGTCCATCTTGAACGCAGCTTACCTGCGAAGAGTTTGAAACGTGATTGACAGAGAAGTACCTTATTACCTACCTTGAAGTCTTTCCGGAGAATGTTTCGGTCATGCCATGCTTTAGTCTTTTCTTTGTATGCCGTGGCATGGTCATATGCATCTAATCTCAATTCCTCCAACTATTGCAGTTGGAGCTTCCGGAATATTCCCACTTCCTCTATGTTCATGTTGCACTTCTTTACTGCCCACCAAGCTTTGTGCTTTAGCTCCACCGGAAGGTGGCAAGCTTTCCCAAACATGAGCCTGAAAGGAGACTTCCCGATAGGAGTTTTGTAGGCTGTCCGATATGACCATAGAGCGTCGTTTAGCCTTGCACTCCAACCCTTTCGTCCGGGAGAGACCGTCTTTTCAAGGATGGTCTTTATTTCCCGGTTGGATACCTCAGCTTGGCCATTTGTTTGTGGATGATAAGTTGTTTACACTCTTTGGTGGACGTGGTATTTCTTAAGGAGAGATGTGATCGTTTTGTTGCGAAAATGGGTGCCACTATCGCTGATTAAGGCTTTCGGGATTCCAAATCGTGCAAAAATGTTTTCTTTAAGAAAAGCTGCAACCACTTTTGAATCATCAGTTTTGGTAGCCTTTGCTTCCACCCACTTGGAAATATAGTCCACCGCAAGCAAAATATATGTGTGCCCGAATAAAGCAGGAAACGGCCCCATGAAATCAATCCCCCAAACGTCAAATATTTCGCAAAATATAAGAGAGGATTGAGGCATTTCATGTCTCCTTGAAATATTTCCTACCCTTTGGCATCTATCACACACTTTGCAAAACGCAAAAGCGTCTCTAAAAATGTGTGGCCAAAAGAAACCGGCATCCAAAACTTTTCTTGCAGTTTTGTTTGCCCTAAAGTTCCCCCCACATGCTTCAGAATGACATAAAGTTAGGACGGATTGTACCTCATTATCCGGAATGCAACGGCGGATCACTTGGTCACTACAATGCTCCCAAAGGTAAGGATCGTCTCAAACGTAGTGTCGAGCTTCAGCTTTTACCTTCTCTCGTTGTACCTTGGTGAAATCTGGGGGATACTCCCTCCTAACAATGAAGTTCACAATGTCAGCAAACCAAGGCTTAAAAGACTAGAGCTTAAGACAAACCTATGTCGACAATTCCGCAGGGGCGCCTAGACTGAGCCGAAGGGGCGACTGGCCGCAACGGCGGGAGGTGTGAGGCGCAGGATCGGCTACACAATAGAGAGTTGTGTAAAATGTATCGTTTGGAAAACATCCAGCTATCTCTTTTCCTTTTCTTGGATCCTCCTCTTCCTTTACTAACCTGCTCAAATGATCGGCCACCAGGTTCTCAGCCCCCTTCTTGTCCCATATCTCTAGGTTAAACTCCCTTAGAAGGAGCACCCATTGAATCAATCGTCGCTTTTCTTCCTCCTTCGCCATGAGGTACGTAAGAGCTTAATGGTCACCAAAGATAATTACCTTTACCCCAAGTAGGTACTGTCTGAATTTCTCAATGGAAAAAATCACCGCTAACATCTCCTTCTCGGTGGTAGAGTAATTCCTTTGCGCTCCATTGAGTGTCATAGACGAATAATGGATCACATGTGAAGCCCGTCCATCTTTCTGTCCTAAGACAGCTCCAACGGCGTAATCGCTTGCGTCACACATGATTTCGAAAGGTTTCTCCCAATCCGGAGAACGGATGATTGGTGTGCTGGTGAGACATGCTTTCAAAGTGTCGAAAGCTTTCTTGCAACTCTCATCCACTATGAAGGTCACATCTTTCTTCAGCAATTCACATAAAGATGCCGAGATCTTCGAAAAATCTTTGATGAAACGTCGGTAGAAACCTGCATGACCAAGAAAAGATCGGATTTCCCGAACATTAGTAGGATACGGTATACTTTGAATTACATCAACCTTTGCCTAATCTACCTCTATCCCTTTTGAGGATATTACATGTCCTAGCACAATTCCTTGTTCCACCGTGAAATGGCATTTTTCTGAATTAAGAACTAGATTGGTTTCATCACACTTTTCAAGAACAAGTTTTAAATGTCTTAAACATGCATCAAAACTGTCTCCATGGACGGTAAAATCATCCATGAAGACTTCAATGAATTTTTCTACGTATTCGGAGAAAATACTTATCATGCATCGCTGGAAGGTGCCAGGTGCGTTGCAAAATCCAAATGGCATTCTGCGGTACGCAAAAGTGTCAAATGGGCAAGTGAACGTCGTCTTTTCTTGATCTTCCGGTGCAATAGCTATTTGGAAATAGCCCGAATATCCATCAAGGAAGCAGTAGTACGGATGACCTGCAAGCCGTTCCAACATTTGGTCAATAAAAGGTAATGGCAAATGGTCTTTACGTGTTACCTTGTTGAGCTTGCGGTAGTCAATGCAAACTCTCCATCCGGTTTGCGTTTTGCTCGGGACCATCTCTCGATGTTGATTTTCCACCATTGTGATGCCTCCTTTCTTTGGAACCACTTGGGTTGGACTAACCCAAGTGCTATCCGAAATAGAGAAGATCATATCCGCTTGGAGGAGCTTCAACACCTCCTTCTTGACCACATCCATCATTGGCGGATTCAACCTCCGTTGAGGTTGCCTAGAGGGTTTGGCTTCATCCTCAAGTAAGATCCTATGCATGCAAGTTGATGGACTTATCCCTTTGATGTCCGCAATGGTCCATCCGAGGGCCGTCTTGTGTTCTTTCAACACTTTCACCAACTTATCTTCTTGACCGGTAGTCAACTTGTTGGAGATGATCACCGGCAAGGTATTGTTATCTCCAAGGAAAACGTACTTGAGGTGGGATGGAAGGTTCTTCAACTCTATTTCTGGTGCCTGCACTATAGATGGAACAAGCTTCTCGCTTGGGGTTGGTAAAGTGGGCCCAATGGCCAAATTAGAGATTGGTAGCCTTTTATGCACATCTAATTGGGCTAGGACCTCTTTCATGCTGGATGTTAATACATAATCTGATTTGAAACCATCAATGTCATGCTCAATTACATTTTTCAATTCATCAGCATCAGAATTATCAAATACATCTTGTACAAAAGGTTCAACAATGTCAATGGCACATAAAGAATGATCATCACTAGGAAATCTCATTGCATCGTAGATGTCAAATTCCACTACTTCACCATCAAACTCCATGGTTAGTTTGCCACTAACATAATCATTTTTAGTCCTAGTAGTTTTCAGAAATGGCCTACCTAACAATATCGGTGCAGCATGCGAATCATTTTCCATATCCATTACGAAGAAATCAACAGGAAATATTAGGTTGTCTACAATTACTAATACATCTTCAAAAATCCCTTTCGGGTACACATTAGATCTATCAGCAATTTGTACTACAATCCTAGTTTCCATTAATGGCCCATGGCCCAACGATTTGTAAATAGAATATGGCAAAACATTTATAGAAGCACCAAGATCAAGCATTGCTTTGTCAAAATGGGTTTCCCCTATATCACAAGGAATGCTTACCATGCCCGGAGCGCTGCACTTCTTGGGCATTATCCGTTGGAAAATGGCCGACACATGCTCACTTACTTGCACTTTTTGTTTCCCCTTCAGCTTCTGATTCCTCTTGATAGTTTATAGTTCCTTCAAGAAACGAGCATATTTAGGAATACTCTTCACTAACTTAAGAAGGGGAATGTTTACCTCGTATTTGGAGAAAGTCTCAAAGAGATCTTTGTCCTCAATGATTCGCCTTTCCTTTAGAGCCTCAGGAAAGGGAGCTGGTGGTTTTTCAGAGTACAGTGGCGGGAACTTTGGCCGGATGTAAGAATCCTTCTAAGCAGAACCCTCTGTTGTATTTTCCGCAGGGGCGTCAGTATGCAGGCGCAGGGGCGGCTCAGGGGTTCTCACCGCAGGTCCGGGGACTTCCAGTCGTAGGGGCGGCGTTTGCTCGGTGCTGGGCACAATTGCAGCCGCCGGGGCGGCTGTGGGTGAGGTAAACCCGTCAGAGGGTCTGCTTTGTGATTCTTTTGCTGGTTTTTGTTGGATTTGCTTCCCACTCCTCAATGTTAGGGAAATAACATTCTTCTTGGGGCTTATAACCGTTTGGGGAAGCAATCCTCCAGAAAATCTAGATTCGGTCCTTGTTATGGCTTCCGCCATTTGTCCAACCTGTTTTTCAAGATTCTTGATGCTGGATTCTGTTGTTTGGACATGAGTAGCAAAATGTTTAGTCAAAACCTGCAACATATCCTCAGTTGTTTGATACTTACCTTGTCGGGGCTGTTGTTGTTGGTTTTGTTGATCCCTCCAACGAAAGTTTTGTTGGTCACGCCAGTTTGGCATGAAATTTTGCGCATAGGGATCGTTCTTTGGCCTTTGTTGTTGTGGTTGTCCATAACCCATTGCATTCACACCAATATCGTCATCTTGGACTTGGGGACACATGTCCGTTGGATGGTATAGGTCAGCACACACTCCACATGCCTTGAGCTGTTGTGGAGTTCCCATAAGTGTTAATCTCTTCACCATTTCCTTCAGTTCCGCAAGCTCAGTGGAGATCTCACTCTTCCCGGAATTCACAGCATGAACACCTCTCTTGGAAGGAGTCCTTCTAAAATTATGGGTCCCTTCAGCTAGTACCTGTATTTTTTCAAAAGCCAGGTCAGGGGTAGAGTTAAGAATGTTACCTCCACAAGCCCCATCGACGATCCTCCTTTCATTGTCTAGCAAGCGATTGTACAAGTACAAGACTAGATCTTGTGTCGAATATCCGTTGAAAGGACAGCTGGATCGGAGGCGTGCGAATCTTTCAAAGTACTCATAGAGAGTTTCGTCCGCCTCTTGCTCGATGTTGCTTATAGCTTTCTTCAAGCTATTTGCCTTTTTGGCTGGGAAGTATTTCTCCAAAAATGTCTTGTGGAGGTTCTCCCAGGTGTCGATACTCCTAGATGGAAGGTGGTAATACCAATCATCCACTGCATCCTTGAGTGTGAAACCGAATGCCCTCATCTTGATTTGCTCTTCGGTAATGCTGGCCGGCTTCATGCTCATACACACGGTATGGAACTTCCCAAGGTGTTTGATGGGGTCTTCACCACTTAGCCCATGGAAAGATGGAAGCAAGTGAATGAGACCCGGCTTGAGCTCAAAGTTGATTCCTTCCCCTAATGCCGGTATAGCAACCGCAAGAGGGTTTTGAGCCAAAGTGGACTGAGTGAGTTGACGAAGAGTACGATCAGCCATTTCTTGTTGGAGTTGTTGTTGTCTACGTTGCCGGATGTGCGTTCTCTCAATTTCTGGATCAAAGGAAGCAAAGCCGGACTTAGTAGCACGGGTTTGAACCATACAAATAGTTCAAACCAATAATCAATAATAATAAAATAAAAACAACTAAACTCCCCGGCAATGGCGCCAAAATTTGACAAGACTTTATTCTATGGTGGTTGTTTTTTATCTTATCAAAGTATAATCCCGCCATAGCACTACAATGAGTATAGTGGTTAAGTAAGGGTCGAACCCAACAGTGTTTGGTATTTTTATTAAATTCAATTATTGATTATAGAAACAAGTTACCAAGGGGGGGGGGGGTTGGTTGAATTGATGCACACAAAACTTATGAAAACAAATAACGCAACAAGTAAGACAATGATGAGTGATTCTACACTAGGTTGATTCTAAGCATGCGATTGCTACTTTGGTGAGTTCCTTATACAAGTTTTCAAGTAATCTCTCGTCTCGATCATATATATGTGTTGAGCCAACCGGCATCAACACAACTTAACAAGTTAGTGTTCCGTAAACCTACAAGAACAATTAACAAGTTAGCTTTCAAACAAAGACTAAGGGATATAAAGAAAAGATTAAAACCATTAAACTTATCTTTATATTTTTGTTCCTTTCCTTTAAGCAATTACAACCCGTTATTACTTAAAGTTTACTACTAGATTAATGACCCGAACCCGGAATCTATTAATCCTAGTTCTTTGTATGCACTTTAGGACCTAAGGTGATCAATCTCAAGTGATAGTAAAAACATTCAGTTAGACAATGAAGATCAAGGAAACACAAAGTATTACTGAATGAAAACTTATATTAGAAAGAACTTATGTTACGCTAAGATTGGTGATGCGCAAATGGGTTTTAAATTTATAACTCGAACTAAATCCTAAACTACCTAGCGAAACCCGCAGTGTATGGGACGTTTGTAGTATGGATAGTATTCCGAGGTCGAACACAAAGACTAAGGTGAAATTGATTCGATTTGTGATTGAGTTTAGTAAAGACCTAGGTTGAAAGAGAAGAAAGAAATAAAGAAATGAAAATCTCAAATGTTTTTGGGTGGTTTTTGGTGATAAATCAAAGATAACAATTCATGCAAAGTAATCAATCAACTAGACTATGAATCAAAACAAATAAACAAACTAAGCAAGATATAGATCAAAGAAAGAAAAGACGGATTCTAGGGGTTGGAAGTTCCGGTTATGGCATAGGACTCAAGCTATCTATTCATTCCTTGGATTAACTATGTTGGGGTTATGTGTTTCTAAATTGGGATCAATCACCGGGTAGGTCTCATGATTCACTAGTCCATTCCCTAGGTCTCATTACCGGGTAAGTCTCTAAGAACCTAAGGGACGGAATTCTACTCAAACCGGATTGTTATCTAAAGATCCAACCTATCCTCACCGGGTAAGTCTCGGAAGGGTTAGTCTTAAGCTACCATCCAGCACACTTAATCCAATGGCGGCTTGTTAGGCTCACCACTACCTATGGTTTGTTATCTTTGAAATCTAAGGGTAGGATTACCGGGTAAGTCTCTCCTAACACTTATTTGCTAACACTAGGTCACCCTAGGATAGATTTAACTCAACAAACACTTAGGATTTCAACAATCTACGACTAGATCTATCGAACCAGGAAAATCACGGGTTGTTCTACCTAAACCACGGCCGTGGTTTGTCAAGAACCAACCGTGATTCCTAACAGAGGCTACGTTTATGCACACAAGTCATCCAAAGATAAATCTAAGTTCGTCCTATCATAGCCCTAGCCATAACCATCCTTTCCTTACCCTAGAACCACACCTATTTAGCCTACAACATTCATAATAGAAATCGGAACAAACAAACATAAAATCATGACATCCATTTGCAAAATGATGAAGGAAAAGAGAAGAACAAGTGAACTAAAACAAAACCAAGTTGAAAATGGAATTAGAATAACTCACAATCCTTCTTAAAGAAGGTTCAAATGGTTCATACAACTCTAGAAATGAAATCCGAAACTCTTCACTACAAAGCTATCAAAGTGTGGCAATGGTGTGTGTTCTTCTTCTCCTCTTCAATGGGGCTCTTCTTCTTCCTTCTTGACACTTTCCTTCCTAGAAAAACTTCTTGTTGGGAGAATATTTTTTGTTAATGGAGAGCTGCTCCAAGATGCTCCCAGCTACCTCTCACAGCCAATGAAGGACCACTTTTATAACAAACTTGCATGAGCTGGCCATGAGAGTCGTGGCACAGCTGTCACAAGAATCTGGCAAAATCCACTAGTGATTCCACGGCCGTGGAGTGTCAGAGAACCGTGATTCTGTGCAGAAACTTCGCCTTGGATTATTAAGCTGTGATTTGGTGCATGACTAGTGTTGGCAAAGTTCCATGAGTCCTTCTTAGCCCTTAATTTGCATCCTAATGCGTCCGAGGATGTGTCATCTTGACGAACAATCCTCAAACGTATCGTTTTAGCTCCTAAATCTCCCAAAATACCTACAAAGCAACGCACAAGTCCGTGTAGACGTCTATCTCGACAAAGTACGTGAATTGAGTGCAAACGTCGTGATCTAGTGCTAAACCATGCATGAATGAGTGAGAATTCTATCTAAATGATTGCCTAAAACTAAGTCATAAATCGTGTTATCAAAATACCCCATACTTAAGGTTTGCTCGTCCCCGAGCAAATGCTCAACTATAGAATACGAGATAGCATGACTTATGTATGCAGAAAAATGGCAAAAATCTTTTTGGGTTTGTGCTTCTACTATTGGATCACCTTCATAGTCATGTTTAATGGCAATGGACAAGCAATTATGTATCAAACAAATGAAGGCATGGAAAGACAATCGTACTTAACTCAAAGACATGCATGAGATGTAAAGATGAAGAGGTCAAGAAGATCAAGAGTATATCCAATCTAGATTACTAAGTCTTACAAACATGCAAGTAGGTCATAAGGTCTTGTGACATAAAAGGCCAAGAAACGTTGTGATTAGGTGGGGAGTTTTCTTGGTTATGTGATGCTAATCCGGGAATGGAACTAACTCCAATCCTTGTCCTCGACCAACTCCCCTCAAGTGTATATTTTTCCCTATCTTGCTTTCTTTTCTTTTTCTTTGACTTATTTTTGAGACAATGGCATTGGTGTACAATAGCCGAAACCTCGGTGATTAGCCATCCTCGGGCTTTTTCTATTTTTTCGAGGTGCATCCACATCGGGCACACATACCAAAGCTCGTTAGGGCTATTGGTTCATTTGACTTTGGCAAGGCACCAACACCCGATTATGTGAAGTGTACCGAGTTACTTGTCATTTAAACCAACGCCCCCAAACCTATGTTTTTGGCTACACTTCCACAATAATTTCAGCATTTCATTCATGACATTCCTTTCATTAACAACTTTACCCCACACTTGCTTTTTACACACTTCAACACACTAGCATGCTCCTATTCCCGGATGGGTTAAAAGAGGTCTATTTTATATCAATTGAGGTGCTCAAGCAATCATGATCAAGATGAGAAGTAGAGAAAGATGAAATGCCTCATTCATTCCTAGATGGTATGCAAGAACTATCATGTAATTTCGACTTTCAATACTCAATCCATTCTAGGCAAACATCATGATCACAAATCATTCATAGAATTTAAGAGAAGTAGTTCAAGTCCACATATGCATTTATCAATTCAACACACAAGGCCATCCATAGCCAATCCACAAGACAAGATTCATCATTAGGATCATATCCAAGCCTAGAAAGCACAAAATTTTTTTAAATTTTCTGATTTTTATGGGATTTTCGAAATATGTATCTACAATGCAAGACATGTGCAAATAATAAACTATCCTAGATGCTCATCATGCAAAGGATCATGCAAACCCCACCCCATACTTAGAAACACATTGTCCCCAATGTGTAAATGAAGTAAAGAGAGTGAAAGAAGGTTCTCACACTGTAAAAATGTTTTGCTATGGTATTTGGGATTTCTCAAGTGAATTGATGTTGGATGATCCTATCAACCATGGTAGAGAGCTCTAAGCATCATCAAAGCTTCGAGACCCGCGCTAGGCACCGCTATCCGTCCAAGTTCCGCGTCCGCTCCACCCATAATTGGTGAGGGGTTCATCATCATCATCATTCATATTCCAAGAAAGGCTTCCAATGCCACTAATGCTCTAGCACACACACGAAGTAGACAAAACACACACAAAGATAGAAAAATCTAAAAACGAAAACAAAACGAAAAATGAAAAAAATGTTACCAATGGGTTGCCTCCCACCAAGCGCTTCTTTAAGGTCATTAGCTTGACAAAACTCGGGAGTGTCTATTCAAGGTGAAGTGAGGCAATCATGTCTACCGGAGCTCCCGGAATATACTTCTTCAAACGGTGCCCATTCACTTTAAAATTTCCACAATGCTCCCTCCTATCTCTATAGCTCCATGGGAATAGATCTTCTTTACCACATATGGCCCGGTCCATCTTGATTTGAGCTTTCCGGGAAAAAGCCGCAGCCTTGAGTTGAAGAGAAGGACAAGGTCGCCTTCACTCAACTCCTTCGGGATGAGGCACTTATCATGCCATCTTTTGGTCCTCTCCTTGTAGATCCAGGCATTCTCATAAGCTTCCAACCGGATCTCTTCAAGGGCGTTTATATCAAGCAACCTCTTCTCTCCCGCTTCCTTGAGGTCAAAATTTAGCCACTTAATGGCCCAATAAGCTCTATGCTCCATTTCCACCGGAAGATGGCAAGACTTGCCATAGACTAATTTGTAAGGAGTGGTTCCAATTGGTGTCTTGAAAGCGGTTCTATATGCCCACAATGCGTCATTGAGCTTCATAGCCCAATCCTTTCTAGTCCTAGACACCGTCTTCTCAAGGATGGCCTTGATCTCCCGGTTGGAGATCTCCACTTGGCCACTAGTTTGGGGATGGTAAGGTGTTGCCACCTTATGAGTCACCCCATACTTGGCCAAAAGCGCCCCAAAGTTCCTATTGGTGAAGTGCTTTCCTCCATCGCTTATGATCACCCTTGGTGTTCCAAACCTAGGGAAGATCACCCGGTTGAAGAACCGCACCACAACCTTGGCGTCATTTGTAGGAGAGGCGATTGCTTCCACCCATCTTGACACATAGTCCACCGCCAATAGGATGTAGAGGTTGCCACATGAAGAAGGGAATGGTCCCATGAACTCCACACCCCACACATCAAAAATCTCCACTTCTTGAATGTTGTTCAAGGGCATCTCATTCCTCCTTGAGATGTTTCCCGTCCTTTGGCAAGCATCACATGCCGCTACAAAACCTTGCACATCTCTAAACAAGTTAGGCCAATAAAAACCGGATTGCAATACCTTTGCACACGTCTTGTGTGAGCTAGCATGGCCTCCACATGGTAAGGAGTGACAATGCCGGATCACACTCTCCACTTCATCTTCCGGTATGCATCTTCTAAACATTCCATCCGGCCCTCTCTTGAATAGAAGTGGTTCACTCCAATAGTAGTGCCTCACATCGTTGAAGAACTTCTTCCTTTGTGCATATGTTAATCCGGGAGGCACTTCCTCACACACTAAGTAGTTCACGATGTCGGCATACCATGGCTCACTTCCTCTAGACACTTGGAACAAGCATTCCTCCACCATTTGCAATTGCTCATCCCGGAATGAGTCATCTATTGGGATGTTATCTTTTTCAAGCTCCAATAGTGGGAGTCTACTAAGGTGATCCGCCACGGAGTTCTCGGATCCCTTCTTGTCCCGTATTTCTAAATCAAACTCTTGAAGAAGAAGGATCCACCGAATCAACCTTGGTTTGGCATCCTTCTTTGTAAGTAGATAACGGATCGCAGCATGATCCGTATAAACTATGACCTTCGCTCCAACAAGGTATGAGCGGAACTTCTCAAATGCATACACAACCGCTAGCAACTCCTTCTCGGTGGTAGCATAATTAAGTTGGGCATCATCTAGCGTCTTGCTAGCATAATAAATAGCATGAGTACGCCCTTCTTTCCTTTGCCCCAAGACAGCCCCAACGGCTACATCGCTTGCATCACACATGATCTCAAATGGTAGACTCCAATCCGGAGGTTGCATAATAGGTGCGGAGTTCAATGCGTTCTTCAACCTACAAAAAGCTTCAAGACAATCTTTGGAAAAGACAAAATCAACATCCTTCATTAGTAGGTTAGTGAGGGGCTTAGAAATTTTAGAGAAGTCTTGAATGAACCTCCGGTAAAAACCGGCATGCCCAAAGAAACTCCTTACCCCTTTCACCGAGGTAGGTGGTGGCAACTTCTCTATCGTTTCAATCTTGGCCCTATCAACCTCAATGCCACGGTTAGACACCAAGTGTCCTAACACAATGCCTTCACTTACCATGAAGTGGCATTTTTCCCAATTTAAGACAAGATTTGTCTCCTCACATCTTTGCAATACTAATGACAAGTTAGCTAAGCAATTATCAAAGGAAGAACCATAAACAGAGAAATCATCCATAAACACTTCCATGATATTTTCTATATATTCCGAGAAGATAGCCATCATACACCTTTGGAAGGTGGCAGGTGCATTACACAACCCAAATGGCATTCTCCTATATGCAAAGGTACCCCATGGACATGTAAAGGTGGTTTTCTCTTGGTCATTGGGGTGGATAGGGATTTGGAAGAATCCACTATAGCCATCTAGATAGCAAAAATGAGAGTGTTGATCTAACCTTTCTAGCATTTGGTCAATGAAGGGGAGAGGGAAGCGATCTTTCCTAGAGGCCATGTTCAATTTCCTATAATCAATGCACATCCTCCACCCCGTAACCGTCCTAGTCGGGATTAGTTCATTGTTCTCATTGGTTACTACGGTCATCCCACCCTTCTTAGGTACTACATGAACGGGACTAACCCACTTACTATCCGAGATAGGGTAGATAATTCCCGCATCTAGCAACTTAATGATTTCCTTTTTGACTACCTCTTTCATTATAGGATTCAATCTCCTTTAATGTTCAATAGAGGGTTTATGATTATCTTCCATCATTATCTTATGCATGCACAAAGAAGGCTTAATGCCAACCAAATCATTAATAGTATAACCAATGGCTTTTCTATGCAATCTTAGTTCATGCAACAATTTGGCAAGTTCATCATCACTTAAGCATGCATTAACAATCACCGGATATGAAGAATTTTCACCAAGAAAAGCATACTTCAAATGAGAGGGGAGGGGTTTAAGTTCAAGTGAAGGAGGACCTTTATCGGTTGGAGATGATCCAAACAAGGTTGGATGAGATGAAACCAGAGCAAATGAAGACACTCCAAGGCTCCTAGAAGCTTGATCACCATCAAGAGCTGATCCAGGGAAAATCACGGCTGGGACCACGGTTTGCTCAACTTCCACGGCCGTGGTTCTTGCTAAGCTTGCTTCCCGGAGTTGTCCAGAAAGTTTGACGGCCGTGGAACATAAATCCCGACCGTGGAACTTGCAGTTGTTCAACACCTCTTCGTGGCCTTCAAATTCAACTCTTGGCTCCTCTTCCAATGTTTCCAAGGCCTTGATCTCTTCATTGCAAGCCTCCTCAATGCCTTCCTCCATCATACTTAAGGTAAGAACCTTCTCCAAGGGATCCTTGATCAAGATCGAGCTCACAACTTCTCTAGATTCTTCATGCTCGACTATGTTGAAGACATCCTCGTCAAGGGTTGGCCCTTTCATCATTATGGACAACTTGAACTTGATGTTCTCTTCTCCAATGTTGAAGGAGAGAGTCCCGTTCTTGCAATCCACTAGGCATCCGGAAGTGGCTAGGAAAGGTCTTCCTAAGATGATAGGAACCGGATAGTCCGCCGGAATATCCAAGACGACAAAGTCAATTGGCACATAGAATCCTCCTAGTTGCATCGGGATGTCCTCTAAAATCCCAACCGGATGAGTGATAGAACGATCCGCCATATAGAGGGTCATCTTGACCTGTTTTGGCTCTCCTAGCCCAACTTTGTTGCAAAGTGCAAGCGGTATGATGCTTACACTCGCCCCAAGATCACAAAGGGCCTCGTACTTCACAT
Source organism: Fagopyrum esculentum (assembly GCA_033239045.1). Classification (NCBI taxonomy): domain Eukaryota; kingdom Viridiplantae; phylum Streptophyta; class Magnoliopsida; order Caryophyllales; family Polygonaceae; genus Fagopyrum; species Fagopyrum esculentum. Next base: position 67,031,588 of record BSUD01000007.1, read on the forward strand.
CTCCCATTCCAATCGAGACACAAAAGGAGCCCGGATCTCTTAGCTTGGGAGGCATCTCCTCCTTCATTGTTTGGATCAATTCCGAGGATCTCTTGGTCATTCTTATCTCCCCATACTCCTCCAACTTCCTTTTGTTGGAGAGTATTTCTTTCAAAAACTTGCCATATGCCGGCATTCCTAAAATGGCATCCATGAACGGAATGTTAATATGCAATTTAGACATTAGTTCAAGGAACTTACCAAAGTGATTGTCCAAACGAGCTGTTGCTCTTGATTGTGGGAATGGTAGTGGTGGCTTGTATGGAGGCGGTGCCACATAGGTTGGCTCTACATCCTTGCTCTTGCCTCCATCTCCTTGCAACTTTCCCTCTTCTACCACTACTTGCTTTCCCTTAGCATTGTCCTTGGGCAAAGGATCTTTCATACTCAACCCACTCCTTGTTGTGATAGCCAACACTTGGCCTCTTGGGTTGTCTTCGGTCCTTCCGGGAAGCTTTCCCGGATCTCTATGGGCTTCACCCGCCTTTTGGAACACTTGTGCTTCCAAAACCTTTTGAGCTTTAGAAATTGAAGTCACGGTGCTCTCAAGACCATTCAACCTTCCAAGCAATTGCTCAAACATTATTTCGGTTCTATCCTTTGGAGGTTGAGTAAATCCGGGTGGAGGTTCTTGTGAAGCTCTTGGTGGTGGAGTTGTGCTTGTGGAGGGGGAAGGATTCAAGGCTCCATCCGGGTTAGAGTAAGAAAATCCGGGATGGTTGTGGTTAGGCCGGTAATTGTTGAATTGCCGGTTATTGTTGAAACTCCTTGGGCCTTGGTAATTGTTGAAGTTGCCCCTTCCCATGTAATTCACATCCTCCTTCTTGGAAGACAAATTGGCTTGTGGAAGCACTTGAGGGGTTGCTTGGTTCTTCAAAGTTGTAGCACACAACTCCCTCAAGGACTTCAATTCATTGTTGATGGCGTCAAGCTTGAAATTGTTCATGGTGACTTCACTCACCTCATATGCTCCCGCCTTTCTCCCTTCACTCTTCCTATGGGAGTATTTCTCAATCACTAGAGCTTGCTTCTCCACAAACTCCCAAGCTTCATCTACATGCTTCTCCATAAAAGTCCCACCGGAAAGAGATTGGAGCTTGAATTGGCTATCTTCATCAAGTCCCTTGAAGTAGATCTCCAATAGCTCAATTTTCGGTATGCCATGGTGTGGACAATCAAGGAGAAGATCCTTGAACCTCTCCCAAGACTTGAACAAGCTTTCTCTATCCTTCATCACGAAGGCATTGATCTTCCCTCTTAACTCGGTAGTCTTGGAAGGTGGAAAGAACTTAGTCAAAAACTCGGTTGTCATCTCCTCCCAAGTACCAACTCGCCCTTGTGGAATAGATTGATACCAAGCCAAGGTTTTATCCTTAAGAGAAAAGGAAAAAGCCCTAAGCTTATGGTTGTTGCTCTCCAATCTTGGCGGTCTAAGAGTCTCCATAAAGATCTCATAATTCATCAAATGTTGATGAGGAGACTCTCCTTCCATCCCTCCAAATTGATTATGCCGGATCATTTGTAGAACTTGAGGGCGGAGCTCATAGTTGTGGGTCGCGGGATCTCATAAGTTCACACCCGGTCGGTGTGCTCTTTGTGCCGGATCCATACATCTCCCTAGGGTTTATGGCTCCTCAAATGCAATGGGAACAACCCTAACATTAGCCGCCGGCTGCGGTTGTGGTGGAGGAGGTGGAGGTTGTTGACGATTAAGCTCCCCTTGTACAAGGGCTTGCCTAATCTCATCAATCTCCCTCCTAGTTGCTTCTTGCCTCTCATTGGCAAGTCTCCTTTCTTCCTCCAAGAGCTCATCTCTTAGCCTTATTTGCTCTAAGGCTTCATCCAATTCAGCTTGGAGATCTCTTCCGGCCATCTCTTTTCCCTTCTTAATACTCTTGGATCTAGATCTTAGGGTTTTCTCCGGTTCGGGATCGAATGGAGCTAAATCCTTGCCGCGAGATCTTCGCATACACCTAGAGAATAAGAGATGTCCTGAAAAGCAAAAACATACACCAAAGAAAGATCAAAAGCAACAAGAAAGATCTACACTAATAAACAATCACAAAATAAACTCAATCTAGACCTAGTCCCCGGCAACGGCGCCAAAAACTTGTTACGCTAAGATTGGTGATGCGCAAATGGGTTTTAAATTTATAACTCGAACTAAATCCGAAACTACCTAGCGAAACCCGCAGTGTACGGGACGTTTGTAGTAGGGATAGTATTCCGAGGTCGAACACAAAGACTAAGGTGAAATTGATTCGATTTGTGATTGAGTTTAGTAAAGACCTAGGTTGAAAGAGAAGAAAGAAATAAAGAAATGAAAATCTCAAATGTTTTTGGGTGGTTTTTGGTGATAATTCAAAGATCACAATTCATGCAAAGTAATCAATCAACTAGACTATGAATCAAAACAAATAAACAAACTAAGCAAGATATAGATCAAAGAAAGAAAAGACGGATTCTAGGGGTTGGAAGTTCCGGTTATGGCATAGGACTCAAGCTATCTATTCATTCCTTGGATTAACTATGTTGGGGTTAAGTGTTTCTAAATTGGGACCAATCACCGGGTAGGTCTCATGATTCACTAGTACATTCCCTAGGTCTCATTACCGGGTAAGTCTCTAAGAACCTAAGGGACGGAATTCTACTCAAACCGGATTGTTATCTAAAGATCCAACCTATCCTCACCGGGTAAGTCTCGGAAGGGTTAGTCTTAAGCTACCATCCAGCACACTAAATCCAATGGCGACTTGTTAGGCTCACCACTACCTATGGTTTGTTATCTTTGAAATCTAAGGGTAGGATTACCGGGTAAGTCTCTCCTAACACTTAGTTGCTAACACTAGGTCACCCTAGGATAGATTTAACTCAACAAACACTTAGGATTTCAACAATCTAAGACTAGATCTATCGAACCAGGAAAATCACGGGTTGTTCTACCTAAACCACGGTCGTGGTTTGTCAAGAACCAACCGTGATTCCTAACAGAGGCTACGTTTATGCACACAAGTCATCCAAAGATAAATCTAAGTTCGTCCTATCATAGCCCTAGCCATAACCATCCTTTCCTTACCCTAGAACCACACCTATTTAGCCTACAACATTCATAATAGAAATCGAAACAAACAAACATAAAATCATGACATCCATTTGCAAAATGATGAAGGAAAAGAGATGAACAAGTGAACTAAAACAAAACCAAGCTGAAAATGGAATTAGAATAACTCACAATCCTTCTTAAAGAAGGTTCAAATGGTTCATACAACTCTAGAAATCAAATCCGAAACTCTTCACTACAAAGCTATCAAAGTGTGGCAATGATGTGTGTTCTTCTTCTCCTCTTCAATGGGGCTCTTCTTCTTCCTTCTTGACACTTTCCTTCCTAGAAAAACTTCTTGTTGGGAGAATATTTTTTGTTAATGGAGAGCTGCTCCAAGATGCTCCAACTACCTCTCACAGCCAATGAAGGACCACTTTTATAACAAACTTGCATGAGCTGGCCATGAGAGTCGTGGCACAGCTGTCACAAGAATCTGGCAAAATCCACGGGTGATTCCACGGCCGTGGAGTGTCAGAGAACCGTGATTCTGTGCAGAAACTTCGCCTCGGATTATTAAGCTGTGATTTGGTGCATGACTAGTGTTGGCAAAGTTCCATGAGTCCTTCTTAGACCTTAATTTGCATCCTAATGCGTCCGAGGATGTGTCATCTTGACGAACGATCCTCAAACGTATCGTTTTAGCTCCTAAATCTCCCAAAATACCTACAAAGCAACGCACAAGTCCGTGTAGACGTCTATCTCGACAAAGTACGTGAATTGAGTGCAAACGTCGTGAACTAGTGCTAAACCATGCATGAATGAGTGAGAATTCTATCTAAATGATTGCCTAAAACTAAGTCATAAATCGTGTTATCAACTTACAACCAAAGCAACAATGTAGCTTCAAACCAACCCAATGTAGCAAGGGAGTTAGCAACTCATTACAAAGGTAGCAAGATAGTTTTAATGGAAAAAGTGAATTCTAAATTCTATGATAAGTCCATCATTCTAGAAATCAACCAAGGACTATTTATACTCCAAATGACACTAAATAGGAGTAAATGGCCGGCCCAAAACAGCCACCTTTAATGCCATAAAGGTGGTGTTAACAGCCGGAGCAAAGCTTTTGTCGTTGAACCGCAGGGGCGGCCTTCAGATCCGCAGGGGTGGTGTAGGTGAAAACGCTTGATCTTCTTCATGGCCGTAGGGGCAGCTAGGCAATTCCGCAGGGGCGGATCTTTAATGCTCTTCTAACGACTGACTCTTCAACTTTCTGTCGCTCTAGATGTTGAGCCGTAGGGGCGTCCCAGTGTCAACGCAGGGGCGGTGACACTGACTCTTCATCTTCCAGCTCCCAGGCAGAGGCGTAGCCAGAGGCGCGGGGGCACTGGTCTTCGCTTCTTCATGGCAAGTCACCGCAGGGGCGCCAAGGGTTGACGCAGGGGCAGTGACAGTCTTCGTTCTTGGCGCTGGTGAAGGCGCAGACTGCGTCCCGGAGTGTGGTGTCACCCTCAGGGGCGGTGACACTGCTCCGCGTGGGCGGTGAAGCAACAAAAGCTTTGCTTCGTGAACGGTCTTCACTCCTAAGTGCTCATAACTCCTTCTTTATCTTTTTTTAATCTTCTTCTTCTGGACCAAGGAGTTAGTAGCATAAACCGACACTAATGCAATAAAAAAGACTCTAAAAGCTATCCTAAATGATAGTGATTCCATCACCTATCATTCACCAGATTCACTAGAATAGTGAACAATCTAGACTCACTTGGAAAGACATTCACAAATGAAGAAAAAGTGAGAAAGGTTCTAAGAATTTTACTTAAATCCAAGTGGGGACCAAAGATGACTGCTATTGAAGAAGCTCAAAATCTTACTACTCTTCCTCTTGATGATTTACTTAGAAAACTCATCACACATGAAATGATTGTTGGTGAAGAAGATGGAGAACTTCCATCCAACTCCAAGAATTTGGCATTAAAATCCAGAAAAGATGAGTTACCTTCTGAGGAAGAAAATAGTGAGGATGATAGTGAAGAAGATGCTCTTGCCATGATCTCTAAAGGTTTAGCAAGAATTCTCAAGATAAAGAAACAATTTGTAAACCGAGAATTTCCACGAGCATCAAAACCCCGAGGTAAGTTTTCTAACTCGAATAAGAAAACGAAAGTACTGACTTGTTTTGAATGTGGTGAAACAGATCATTTGGTGAAGGATTGTCCACAAAAGAAGAGGACCAACTTCAAGAAAAATGATCGAAAGAAGAAAGCCGTGGTTGCTTCATGGAGTGATTCAGATTCAACTAATGAATCAGAAGATGAACAAGAACAAGCAAACTTGTGTCTTATGGCCGATCATGAAGATAATTCAAATCTTTACATCGACAATATGGTAAGTACAATCTTGTCTCAACCTGAGATTGACCTTAAACAATTTCTCAAGGATATTATCTTAAGTGATAAGTAACATAGAATAAGGATAAATTCTTTCAAAGAAAAACTTCATGAACAAGATAAACAATTGAGTGAAATGTCTTTGGAGATTGAAAATCTTAACACAGAGAAGGAAGAACTTGATGACAATGTCAAGGCCTTGGAATCAGAAAATCTGATTCTCAAGAACAACCTCTCTTCTCTACATCGAAGCTATATCGATCTAGAGAAAGAGAAAGTTGATCTGACTTTGATGTGTCAAGACCAGAAGGCATCACTCATTAAGTTTACTCGTTCAAAAGCTAATCTAGAAAGAATGATGGGTGAACAACAATATTCACTTAACAAAAATGGTATAGGATATCATAGAAGCTTTCCTAGAAAACCTACTACCACTTTTGTTACAGCAAAAGGAAGCATTCACATGCCTACCTGCTTCTATTGTTGTAAAAAGGGTCATGTTAAATCTGCATGTCCTTATAGAAGAAATGATCCTTATATTATCAGAAATACCTATCCTCTATGTTTAAGGAAACAGGTCAAACAAATCTGGGTTCCTAAAGGTACTAGACCACCAAACATGATCGAACCTGAGTATGAACCAAAAAATGTCATTTGGTCGACCGGGAAAGGTTGATGTTTGTTGTTTTGCAAGATATCACCAAGGTAAAGGAGCACAAATGGATTTTAGATAGTGGTTGCTCAAGACACATGAGTGGAAAGAGTTCTTTATTCTCAGATTTAAAGAAGCAATCAACTGCAACTATTACTCTTGGTGATAAAGGAAAGTGTGACATAATTGGCATTGGTAAAATTTGCTATGATTCATCCAACTTTATTGATGATGTTTATTTAGTTGATGGTTTGAAATATAATATGCTAAGTATTTCTCAAATTTATGATAAAGGCAATAGAGTCATGTTTGATTCAGAAAAATGTGAAGTTCGGGACATAAAGACAGGAGAAGTATTGCTTACTGCTCCTAGTTGTAATAATGTTTATTCATTGAGTACTAACCAAGTTGCAGGAACTAAGCTAAAATGTCTAAAGGCCTTGACCGATGATCCAAGGCTTTGACATAAAAGACTTGGCCACGTAAGCATGCACACCATGCAGAAGCTACTTACAAAAGATTTGGTACGTGGTTTGCCAAACCTAAACTTCAAGGTTGATGACCTATGTAAAGCTTGTACACAAGGTAAATAAACAAGAGGTTCATTCAATCCTAAGAAAGCTATAAGTTCTTCTTGACCTATTGAACTGTTACATATGGATCTTTGTGGCCCTATGCATATAAAATCTCCCGGAGAAAAACAATACATCCTTGTTATAGTAGACGATTTCTCTCGGTTTACATGGATATCCTTTTTACGAGAAAAATCTGAAGCCTTATTTGAGTTTTCAAAATTATGTAAGGAGTTACAAAGTTTGAAAAATCTACCAATCATTTTTATAAGAAGCGATCATGGTAGAGAATTTGATCAACTAAAGTTCGATTTATTTTGTGCAAAATATGGTATTTCTCATAACTTTTCAGCTCCTAGAACTCCTCAACAAAATGGAGTTGTGGAACGCAAGAACCTCACTCTTGAGGATATGTGTAGGACAATGCTTTTAGAAAATCATCTGCCAAAAATTTTTTGGGCTGAAGTAGTAAACACCGCAAATTATATTTTAAATCGATGCTTAATTCACCCTATTTTGAAAAAGACTCCTTATGAACTCTTCAAAGGAAGAAAACCAAACATTTCACACTTTAAACCTTTTGGATGTACTTGTTTTGTTCACAACAATGGAAAAGACAATCTCGGGAAATTTGATGCACGTAGTGATGAAGCTATATTCATTGGATATGCTTCAAATAGCAAAGCTTATCGAGTATATAACAAACGTACCAAAGTTGTTGAAGAAAGCATTCATATTATTTTTGATGAAAACAATGATGGTACTTTGAGTGAGAGTTTTGCAGATTTAAATCTAAATCAAAGAGAAGATCACATTTCGGATGAAGAGGAAGATCCTAAAGGTCAAGACAAGAATATGCAAGAAAAGATTCAAGATACCAAAGAAAATCCTCAAGACCTTGAAACACACCTTCAAGACCTTGAAACTGGAAACTGTGAAATCAGAACTCCACTACAAGGGCTTGAAACCCAACTTCAAGGCCTTGAGATTGGAACAACAGGTAATGCACAAACGGTACCTGAATCAAGTCAGACATATTCAGCTCAACCATCTGGATCTACATCATCTGTCAAAAGAAGAAAAGTTCAACACTCCTCGTATCATCCACTAGAAAATGTGATCTCAGATCCAAATGCTGGAGTTCAAACTCGATCAAAAGTGAATAATCTTTGTGCCTTCTCCGCTTTTGTATCACTTGTCGAGCCAAAGAACTACATTCAAGCTCTTCAAGAACCAGACTAGATCATTACCATGCAAAATGAATTAAATGAATTTGAGAGGAACAAAGTATGGACTCTTACTTCAAGACCAAAGCATCAATCAGTTAATGGCACGAAGTGGGTCTTTTGAAACAAATTGGATGAAAGTGGCAAAGTCATACGAAACAAAGCACGACTTGTAGCACAAGGCTATAACCAAGAAGAAGGTATTGATTATGAGGAGACTTTTGCTCCTGTTGCAAGGTTAGAAGCCATACGTACGCTACTTGCATTTGCATCTTTCATGAGAATAAAACTTTTTCAAATGGATGTAAAATGTGCTTTTCTAAACGGCTTCTTAGAAGAAGTCTACGTGGCTCAACCTCTTGGTTTTGAAAATGATGAATTTCCGGATTATGTTTTCAAATTAGATAAAGCTCTTTACGGTCTTAAGCAAGCTCCTCGAGCTTGGTATGAAAGATTGTCTAAATATCTTCTTGAAAACAATTTCAAAAGAGGTTTGATTGATAAAACATTGATTATCAAAACTAGAGTCAACGACATCTTAGTAGTACTAAATCTATGTTGATGATATATTATTCGGTGTTACTAATGACTCCCTTTGCAAGGAATTTTCAGATATTATGTGCAGGGAATTTGAGATGAGCTTAATGGGAGAGTTAAATTTCTTTCTTGGACATCAAGTTACACAAGCAAAGAAAGGATTTTTTCTCAATCAAAGCAAGTATACTAAAGACTTGCTTAAAAAGTACAAAATGGATCAATCTAAGGTTGCAAAGACTCCTATAAGTTCAACACTTTCGCTAGATCATGACAAGAATGGCAAAAGTGTAGTACAAAAGGAGTATCGAGGTATGATCAGTTCATTGTTATATCTAACTGCTAGTCGTCCTGACATTATGTTTAGTGTGTGCATGTGTGCAAGACTTCAAGCTGATCCTAATGAGTCACACTTGATAGCTATGAAAAGAATTTTTCGATATCTTAATGCCACTAAGGATCTAGGGTTATGGTACCCACGTCAAAGCTCGTTTCATCTTGTTGGCTATTCAGATGCAGACTTTGCAGGTTATAAGGTCGATAGAAAAAGTACTTCTAGATGTTGTCAATTCTTAGGGTCATCCCTAATTAGTTGGCACTCCAAGACGCAAAATTTTGTTGCCCTATCCACAGTTGAGGCCGAATACATAGCTGTTGGAGCCTGTTGTGCTCAAATTCTTTGGATTGCTTAACAACTTCGTGACCTTGGCTTTGACTTGAGAGGTATTCCTATAAAATGTGATAATACTAGTGTTATTTCTATAACCAAAATCCTGTGCAGCATTCAAGGACTAAGCATATTGATGTAAGGCATCACTTCATACGTGATCATGTTGAGAAAGGTGATGTTTCGATTTCTTTTATCTCAACTAACTTGCAGCTTACAGATATCTTTACCAAGCCTCGTCCTGAGGAACAATTAGATTTTATTAGATTGGAACTTGGTATGTTGAACAAGGAAGCATTAACGTAGGGGGAGCAAACGAGTTTTAATCATCCTACGCATGCAAGCCCAATTGATGTTCTCAAGGGCCTTGAAATAAAATTCAAGGGGCCTTGAAACATATTTCGATGGATACATAAATAAAGCGGATCAATTAGAAATTCATATATTTTAGATATTGAATTATCTAATTTTTTAAAGGGATTTCAAAGGTTTTGTTTTCAGATTCAAAGAATTTTGAAAAGAGGTTACCTAAATTTATGGGAGGAATTTTTATCACTGAAGATCTTTAAAATCTTTTGAACGTATGTTGATTGGACTTCTTTCCATAAATACCTCCTCTCTTCCCTCTTTCTTTCTTCCGCTTCCCTTTGCTTTCGAAAGAACGGTGCTTTACTTTTCAAAATTTCCAAAACCTTCGTCATCGATTTCTCAAAATTTCTCAATGGCTCCCAAGAGATCTTCAGCCAACGACGCATCTTCATCAACTCCTAAAAGGCTAAGGGTCGTACAAGTTTACTCCGACTTTGACTCCAGTTCTGAATCTAGGTCAAGTTCAAGCTCGAGTTCGTCAAGGTTCTCAAATGATGCCGAAATTTTTGCTAGAACAGGGCTACCATCAAGTTGGTTCATCAATCCCAAACCTGCAAGAAAGTGGGTCAAGGAATATGATGACCGTCCTCAGTGCATGTGTGAAGAAGTGCATTGTGAATTGTTCACCTGCTCGTCTCTGCCAGGGATGGAAGCACTTCAAGCGAGTTCAATATGGATCATGCTGAATCCAGGGGAATCATCTTATCCTCGACTAGCAAGGTTGTTCTACGCCAACTTATCGGCCAGACGTGAAAGAGGAGAATGGATTCTAAACACAATTATCCAAGGTAAGAAAATCATCCTCACTCCTGAAATCATAGCTGATATTTTTGGGATTCCTTTGTATAATGCTTCAGACGATTCAAACCCTGCTAGAACCTTAAAGGCTAGCAAAAGAACAACTCCTCATTCACAGTGCCTTATCACCTCCAACCATTACTTGTTTAACCCTGGAAGCCATAATAGTCTATTCTATTATAGATAGATGCATTGTTCCTAAAGTTGGCAACAAAGAAATTCTAAACAATTCTGTGATGATGTTGCCTTACAATGCCTTCAATGGGTTGAAGGTTAATCTACCTGAAATTATTTTGTCTCATATGGTAAATGTGATAAATTCTCCTAGCACCAGTCATCTACCTTATGGGAATTTGCTTCCTATAATCTTCACACATTTTTCAGTAGATTATTCTAGTGAAGTTATGAATCTTTACAATGATGTATTAGATGAAACCTTCTTTGAGACGATCGGAATCAAAAAGACTAAAGTGGGCTTTAGTATTGTGTGGGTGTTAATGGATAAGCCCGAATGGAATTTTACTACTCAACAGAGGTTGAATTTTGTGGAAGGCTCGTTGAAATCATTAATTTGTGATTTTATAGAGTTTAGAGCGTCAATGACTGATCAGATGGACAAAGCTCAAGATTTGCTGGGAATTCTGAATCTGAAAATTAACTAGTTATTTCATGTGAGTGTTATGACCTTAACAACTACAAGTAGTATCAAACCATCGTCGGAGGAAGATGGCAAGGAAACCCATCAGGACGCTGAGAAAGTCATGGATCAGGGTCATAAGGTTGTCAAGGATAAGCCCATTCGACAGCCTATGCTAGAGGATCCAGATATTTTGACAATTGAAGAGTTTGGGATTGTAAAGAAGTATGCCAAGGATTCTACTCAACGAGGAACAGACTTGTCTCTCAAGGAACGTGATCTTTCTGATGCAAAAGATCGATGGAGGGATACGTGCCTCCGAGATTACTATGGAAAAGGAAGTTCCTCTAAGTGGTACAAGGAGGATCGAAGATCTTGGCATATCATGGATTTTTTTGAGAAATTTTTTTATGGTTTTTGAAATACATTTGTTCTGGGTTTGTAACCGTTTTTAAGACTTCCTGTTTTGACATTGCTTTTTCTCCCTTGTTGAAAGACAAAGGGGGAGAAATATGATCCGACATTTCCAATATACTGCATTCTGCATTTTTAGTTTTTGAGATTTTCATATGCATTGCTAAACTAACAAATGCAGGTACAAAAATTTGTGTTGTCTTCCATCAAGGGGGAGATTGAAAACTCCAACTTAAAATTGAAATGGTTTACAGGTGTTGATGATGGAAGACTTCACACACATATAGCAGTTGGATACACTAACAATGTACTTGATTATATTTCTAGATGTTTGGTTTGAATTCAGTGCAGGTTATATATTTACATGTAAAGGGCCTTGAACTTGGATTGAAGAACAAGTTCAAAAAGACGAAGATCAAGGGCCTTGGAATCTAAAGTGCACGGAACAAAGGATTCAAATATATTGAAGATCTTCTTTGCAGATTCATTAACAAGAAGATCATATCAAACAAAGATTTTGTCAACCAAAGCAAGATCTCAACCGAAGGATAGAGAATCATTCCGAAGATTCTCTAAACAACAAAAACGGCACAAAAATCTTCTCTTTCTTATCCAACAGAAGACGAGAAGATCAAGGAGTAAAAGACTCAACGTGTTCGTAGGATCGAAGACGTGCAACGTCTATCTTACGATCTTCATGGAAAAGAAGGAGGATCTTCAAACGGTCATCTCTACAACGGCTAGAAGATCTTTCCATAGAAGATATAAATGAAGATGATGGTCGAAGAAGAAATGAAACAAGCCTACACCGGAAAACATCTTTGCATTCTTAAGCAACCTAATCATCTTCATTCGTTGTTTTTCTTTCTCGCAATTACGTAAAAGTTTTATCCCCTTAGAGAGAGAGAAAACACAAGAGCTCCATTGGTAGATCTAAAAAGTGTTATACTAGAGTGTGTTATTCTACAAAGTAATTAGGCTATTATAGCTAGGTTAAGAGTTGGAGCTAGATCGTAGCATCGGCTACAAGTGATAGAAGAAGGGGATTTCTTCTAGTTTGTATCTAGGACTCTTTGAAGCTGATAATAGATAGTTAGATCCTACGGATATACCCTGGGACGTAGAGTAGGCTATTTAGAGCCGAACTTCGTAAACATATCCTCGTGTCAATCTTTTCAATTCCGCGCCATATAAGTATTACTGTGACTAACTTTGTTTTGCAGGAGCAAGAAGTCAAGGCCCTTGAAATTGAGTTTCAAAGCCCTTGAAATCGAAGTTTTACTAGTAACACAGATTGACATCAACGCCCTTGAAAGGAGCTTCAAGGCCTTGAGATTTGGTTTGCGAAAAGTTCCCATACTCTATTGAACCCCCTTTCTAGAGTATTATCTACATTATTTATATCACCTAACGGTTCTTCACAAGTGTCTGTTTATTAATCACAAAAGCTTTTGCACTTTGTCGGATATTTGAAATCGATTTTATTCTCACCAAATCCCTGAGTTCGACTCTGGAATTTCTTCCCTTACTACAAGTGATCCGTACACTACGGGTTCGCTTTTGCTTAAGTTCTAGATATAAATTTAAGACTTTGACGCACACACTTTCGAGCGAACAAGTTTTTGGCGCCGTTGCCGGGGATTTGGTCTAGACCAAATTCGGTTTTCAGTTGTCTGGCTTGGGAGCTTTTTCTCTTGTGATTTGATTTGTCTACTTGAGCGATTTTTGCAGATTCTTTAGGTATATGCGAAAGACTAGATCTACCAAAGATCTAGTTCCTTTCGATCCCGAATTGGAGAAAACTTTGAGAAGAAAGTTGAAAGAGAAAAAGATGGCTGAAAACAATGAGATAAACATCCAAGCGGAGTTGGATGAAGCTCAAGCTCAACTCAAGTTGAGTGAGAATGCTCGTATGGAAGAATTGGAGCGTCATCAATTCCAAATAGATGAGCTCAGGGCTATGATGCTCGACATGAAGTTGGAGATGAGTGATGCTAAGAAGAAGAAAGTCAAGAAACCTAAGTCCATTGGAGCTGAATCATCCGACGATGATGAGATGCCGGACCTAGAGGATATTACAGCACTAGTTGGTCCAGTTTGTGATAATCCTAGACCACAAGCTCACCCTCGCATTCCCGTTAGAGATATGAGAGTTGCTGAAGGAGGGGATGAACCACAAACCCTTGGACAAAGGATCGATCTAATTCAGCAACCGCGCCGTTTAGGTGTGAATTTCAGAGCTGAAGACGTCCAGGAATTCGGGTTTAGCCCACAGGTTATTGCCATGGTTCGCCAAAATCAGTTTGGTGGAACGAATGCTGAATCTCCACACCAACACTTGCAGAATTTCGAGATTATGATGGAGACAATGAAGCCGAAGAGGGCTATCAACAACAACTATAAGATCAAACCGTTTTTCTTCTCTTTGAAGGACAAGGCTTTGGCTTGGTATCAAGCTCTTCCAGCTGGAAGACTTAACACTTGGGAGGATTTATTTATCTACGGAGTTCCTCACCAAGTTCTTTCCGGCATCCAAAACCGCATAGTTGAGAGGTAAGATTAATGCATTTTCTATGAAACCTAATGAAAGTTTGTTTCAATTTTGGGAAAGGTTTCAGGATCTCTTATTGGATTGCCCACACCATGGCATTTCAAAGCTGGAATTATTGGAGATCTACTACAAGGGGTTGGATGTGAAAACACAATTCAATCTCCAATCTCTTTCTTGTGGTACATTTATAGACATGAGAGAAGATGACGCTTCGGACTTCATTGAGAAGCAAAACCAAGTGATTGAGAAGTATTCCCACCGGAAGGTGGATCCGAATAACCGGAATCAAGGAGATCCGGGAGCTAAGTTGAATCAAGCTGCGCAAACTCAAATATTCTCCCTCAACAATGAGATCAAAGAGTTGAAGGAAGTCATAAAACTAGCCTTCAAAAGGCGAAGGAGCAAGAGGCCAATTATCTAGGGAGAGATAACAACCAAGGGAATATAAATGATTACCGGAACAACAACCGGAACAACAACTGGAATAACAACAATAGGAACTCCAATAATAACAATTGGAGATCCAACCAACAAAATCCAGGTAATCCATATTCACACGCTGAAAATGCTTTAACACCTCCATCTTCTTCTACTCCTTTGAAAAGTCAGGGTCAAACATCGAATGGCTCGGGCAAGCCGGAGAAGGACAAGCATGAAGACATGATGGAGACAATCCTAGGAAAGCTCCAAGGATTAGAAACTCACATCACTTTGGTTGACAAGGCACAAAAAGCCTTAGAAAACCAAGTGTTCAGCAAAGTCGGAGAAGTCCCGAGAGATTAAGGGAAGCTTCCCGGAAAGACGGAGGACAACCCAAAAGGAAGGGTGATGGCGATTACTACTATAAGTGGTGTAACAACCACCGATCCACAACCCAAAGTAGTTGAGACCTCCGCTAAAAAAGGGAAGGAAAAGGAAAAAGAGAACGAAGATGTCTATGTTCCTCCTCCCGCTTATAAACCACCTCTACCTTTTCCTCAATCTAGAGCGAGAGCGCGTCTAGATAAACGCTTCGGTAAGTTCATTGATCTTATGAGTAAGCTGCATATAAATATACCTTTTATGGATGCAATTTTAGGTATGCCAGCTTATGGGAAGTTCCTAAAGGAGATCCTCTCTAACAAGAGGAAATTAGAAGATATTGGTGAAGTCAAGATGAGCACAGAGTCATCCGAACTCATCAAGACCATGACGGAGAACATGCCACCTAAGCTGTGTGATCCAGGATCGTTTTGCATACCCATCGCCCTAGGAGAGGTCACCTATGATGCACTTTGCGACCTTGGAGCAAGCGTAAGCATCATACCACTTGCTTTATGTAAGGCGGTTGGTCTAGGAGAACCTAGACCGGTGAAGATGACACTTTACATGGCCGATCGTTCCATCACCAGGCCTGTTGGGATTATAGAAGACACTCCCGTGAAACTCGGTAAGTTTTACATCCCTATAGATTTTGTCGTTCTTGACATCCCTGCAGATTATCCAGTTCCCATCATTCTTGGGAGACAATTCCTTGCAACTTCCGGATGCATGGTAGATTGCAAGAATGGACAACTATCCTTCAATATAGGGGAAGAGAAAGTGGAATTTGTACTCTCCTCCTTAATCAAAGAGCCAGCCTTGAGAGAAGATGTTTTTAACATTTTTTATGAAAGTCTAGAGAAGTGGTGAGTTCAATCTTGATGAAAGATCCACTTCAAAAGGTTCTTAGCATGAGTATCATGAAGGAAGGAGTGGAGCATGATTGTGATGATGAAGTCAAAGCATTGAAAGATGCAGAAGAAGAGTCACATGCAAGATTTGAAGAGCTGGAAAGAAACCCGGAATCTGTGAAAAAAATCAACCTACACAAAGAAAATCACACGATTTCCGAAGAGGCAAGTCGATTTTTTACAACAGGAAGAAAAATCGTCCCAAAAATCGGACGATTTTCTACAGAGGGGGTCGATTTCTCGTTGAATTCTCCGGTTTCTACGAACTCGACTGTAGTTGTTCTTAACTGTAATAGCACACTTCCTCCACCTTCAGAGGCTTCTCCCATGACATTAGATGATCATGAATCATCAATCAAAGCACCTCCTTCATTGGAATTGAAACCACTCCCTACACACTTAAGGTATGTATTCCTTGGGCCTAACTCTACATATCCTGTTATAGTTAGTGTAAATATGAATGATGATGAACTTGAGAAGCTTATGAATGTTCTAAGACAACATAGGAAAGCATTAGGCTATACTATTGATGACTTGGTAGGCATTGAACCTTCTCTATGTATGCAGAAAATCTTGATGGAAGAGGATTACAAACCTTCACGTCAACCTCAAAGATGGTTAAATCCGATCATAAAAGATGTCGTGAAGAAAGAAATCCTTAAGCTACTTGATGCAGGTATTATCTTCCCTATCTCCGATAGCAAGTGGGTAAGTCCCGTGCAGGTGGTACCAAATAAAGAAGGCATTACCGTTGTTGCAAATAAGAACAACGAGCTTATTCCCATGAGGACATTTACGGGATGGATAATGTGCATCGACTACCGTAAACTGAATGTCGCCACCAGGAAGGACCATTTTCCCCTTCCTTTCATTGATCAAATGTTGGAAAGGTTAGCCAAACACTCTTACTTTTGTTATCTAGATGGATATAGCGGTTTCTTTCAAATTTCCATTCACCCGGATGATCAAGAGAAGACGACTTTCACGTGCCCTTGGGGTACGTTTGCCTATAGAAGGATGCCATTTGGCTTATGCAACACTCCAACCACCTTTCAAGGTGTATGATGGCAATCTTTTCGGATTATGTAGAGAACATCATGGAAGTATTCATGGATGACTTTTCGGTATATGGTTCTTCCTTTGATAATTGTCTCTTTAACCTTTCCCTAGTCCTTAACAGATGTGAAGACACTAACCTAGTTTTAAATTGGGAGAAGTGTCATTTTATGGTCACCGAAGGAATTGTGTTAGGTCACTTGATTTCAAATAGAGGAATAGAGGTTGATACAGCCAAGATTGAAACCATAGAGAAACTACCTCCTCCATCCTCGGTGAAAGAAGTTAGAAGCTTTTTAGGACATGCAGGCTTCTATAGGAGATTCATAACGGATTTTTCTAAGATTTCAAAACCCTTAACTAATCTTTTGATGAAGGACATAACTTTCGAGTTTTCGAAAGAATGTTTAGATTCCTTTTGCAGGATCAAAGAAGCTTTGATTTCAACACCCATCAATTAACCACCTGATTGGACTCTTCCTTTCGAGATCATGTGCGACGCAAGTGACGTCACTATAGGAGTTGTACCTGGACAGAAGAAAGATGGTCGTAAACACTCCATCTACTATGCTAGAAAGACGCTAGACGAAGCTCAATTAAATTATACTACTACGGAGAAAGAGCTTCTAGCCGTAGTTTATGCTTTTGAGAAATTTTGTTCCTATCTTGTAGGTGCAAAAGTGATAGTCTACACGGATCATTCAGAAATCTGTTACTTGTTCACAAAGAAGGATGCGAAGCCTAGGCTTCTAAGATGGATCTTGCTCTTACAAGAGTTCGATCTAGAGATCCGTGACAAGAAGGGCTCGGAAAATTCAGTTGCTGACCACCTTAGTCGTCTTCCACACCTCACCAATGAGGCGGATGAGCTCCCGATCGACGACTCATTCCCTGACAAACAGCTCCACGAGATTGAAGAATGTCTTCAACAAATCTCAAAAGGTAATGACCTATGGTTTGCTGACATTGTAAATTACCTTGTTTGTTAGGAAATCCCCCCCAACCGGAATTTCTTATTCTCAAAGAAAGAAGTTCTTTAAAGACGTCCGGTATATTCTATTGGAACGAACGTCTTCTCTTCAAGAGAGGTCCTGATGGCATATACATGAGATGCATTCCGGAGGATGAGGTGGAAAGCGTCATCCGCCATTGACATTCTTTACCTTGTAGAGGACATGCTAGTTCCCACAAGACATGTGCTAAGGTACTCCGATCCGGTTTCTTTTGGCCTACCTTATTCAAAGATGTGGAGAACTATGTTGTTGCTTGTGATGCTTGTCAAAGGACATGTAATATTTCAAGGAGGAATGAGATGCCCCTCAACAACATACAAGAAGTAGAGATATTCAACGTAAGGGGAGTGGACTTTATGGGACCATTCCCATCCTCTTGTGGAAACCAATACATACTTCTAGCCGTAGACTATATCTCAAGATGGGTAGAAGCAATTGCTTCTCCTACTAATGATGCAATGGTTGTGGTGAAGTTATTTAATAGAACGATCTTCCCAAGGTTCGGGACTCCCCGAACCATCATTAGTGATGGAGGAACGCATTCCACACTTCTCCATTCTCGATTTCCCTTCATCCAAAGAGCCGAAAATCGCCTACCCTCCAATCTCCCAATTTCTTAATCGTTTTGAACGATTCTTGAGCCTAAGTTGAAGTACTTTCGACAAGGAACAAGGATCTAGCAACAACAAGCTCGGAAAACTGCTCACTTGTCCGGAATTCAGGTTTTTCAATTGGAAACCTAAGTTTTTCGCTCCATTTCGATTATTGCTTTGAAGTTGTTGTATTGCTGAAATTGATAGAGGGATCTGCTTAGAAATACCTTTAGGAGACTGTGTGAGGTGATAATTTGATCAAAGCTTTACAGAATTGTGAATTGTGTTAAAATCGACAAAAAAAATCGACCCTCCCAGAAAAATCGGACGATTTTTAGGAAGAACAGGGCGATTTTCTTTAGCATAATGGAGACTTTGAAGAGAATCACTAGGAATGCGGGGAAGAAGAAGGGATCTTCTTCCAATGCACCTCCCCCACCACCACCACCCTCCCAAGCTAAACCAAAACTCCCACCTCCCCTTTCCAAACATAAAAAGAGATATGAACATCTCTTAGACAGCCCCTTTACCCCTCCTCGATACATCGCCCTTGATGACTTAGATGCTTTGTTTGTTCGAGAGGATGTGGATATGATGCTAGATAGAGTGGGACTGAGTCAGTTTGCTTTGATTAGGGAGGATTCCTACACCGATATCACGCTAGAATTCTTAAGTACATTTGAGCATGATCCTAGAGAGAGGACAGTAACTTTCCGTCTCATGAACCAAAACCATGTTATGTCCATTGATGATTTCAGAGATTTGTTTGGATTTCGCTATTCTTCTGCAAGCACATTCGCAAGAGGGGTGAGTGCTAGTGCTTTTTGGGAAACCATTTCAGTTGGAGAATATGGAGGAGATAGGTGGAGACCCGGGAACTCCAAAGAGACAAGTATCTACAATCTTTCCTTTAAGGTAGTTCATAGGTTCCTTAGTGAGAGTTTGTTTGCACGGACGGAGAATCCACAGAAGCTCAAGGCCGATGAGCTCTTCCTACTATATTGTATGACTAGTAGTACCATCCCCGACATCACCTCCATGCTTGCTGACTATCTTGGGAAGATAGCCAACAAAGCGAAGGGTGATCTATGTGCTGGAGGCCTTGTCACTCACGTGGCGAAGGCATTAGAGCTAGACTTTTCGGATTGCACTTTAGCTGAGAGTGCCCAGCCTCTAGGTTCACAGAGATTGGTAGCGAGACAGGTGTTGATTCTTCGAGGTAGAGGAACTCTGCATGTGCCCATGCCGTGGGCAAAGGATCCATCAAAGAAGCCGACTGAGATAGTATGGAAGTCCGAATACACCATTCGGAATAAAAGGAACTAGAAGGAGACATTTTGTATTTATGTTTGAGGAGGTAGCTCCTCCTTCTGGTTATTATGATGATGCAGGTGACACAGAGGATGAGGAGGACCATGAGGATGGAGCGTACCAGGGGAACATGCTGGAGTTTGAGAGTGATACCTATAGCGGACATGCTATGGATGCCATGGATACCGATACTCATGGTGCTGGACCTAGCCGGACTAGTCGAGGTATTGAGGAGACGGAGGATGAGATGCAGCCATCCCATCATTCTTTTGCACATACTCCTAGCCACGGTCGAGGACGTGGGCGCGGACATGGACTCCCCCGACACTTTGGAGACTTGGTTTCTAGCTTCCAAGGTCTACGTACCGACTACCAGGGTCTTCGCTCAGATTATCAGGCCCTCGACACTGACTACAACGCCCTGAACACTCAGTTCACGGCGTACCGCCAAGAGACGGATGCTAGACACTCCTCCTACGATGGCCAGATGAGGGATATGTACTATTATCAGTTTGGCCACTTCTATGATCCCAACGCACCGAGATATCCATATCCACCATCACTACCGCCGCCGCCGACTGAGGATTGAGTTCTTACTCCATTTTACATTTTAAGTATTTTTCTCCATCTTATGCTTGATTTTTCACATTGGGGACAATGTGAAGGTTAAGTATGGGGTGGGGGTACTTACAATCTCTTTTACCTCTTTTTCGCACTTTATGTACTTTGTGTCGCACTTGACGAATTGGTTTGTAATAACTCTTGCACTAATTGCTTTCCACTATGACATTCGCATTTGCATGCTTTCATTCGAAATTTATGAGTTTTTCAAAAAATTTTGTGCTTCTTATGATGGAAATGACATCTATGATAAGAATTGTGATGTGGAAAAGGCAAAAAGATGACATAGTTATGTTGAGATATTAATTATAGCATGAATGAGCTTGCTTTTCTTACTTGAATGCATGAATAGTTCATATGATCTTGATGTCTTGATAAGAGAATGAAATAATGATCGAAGCTATATTATAAGTTCTTTTGCATTTGTTCGCTCCAAACGGTGTGTGCAAGCTTTAAATTTATAACCCTAGACTTAAGCTTAAAACAAGGATGCGAACCCGTAGTGTACGGGTCAATCGTAGTAAAAGCAAGAAAATTCCAGGGGTCGATCACAGGGACTCGGTGAAACAGAGTCAATACGGTATGCTAATGTCAATACTAACCACAAGAGCAATTTAACACAATCAAAGATGAATAAGATGTCAAATAAAGCAAACATGCAATTCTAGGGATTAAAGCATCAAGTTGTGGTTCCAACTCAAGATCCTATAGATAAGCGGACAAAGCTGAGATTTTTGCGTGGGGAAGGCGTTGCTAAAGTGGAGTAGATCACCGGGTAAGTCTCACTACACACTAATCCTAAACCGTAACTCCTATTACCGGGTAAGTCTCAAGGAATCAAGATAAAGAACTATAACCTCAAACTAACATACCATCTAAGGGAATAGAATCAACCTTTACCGGGTAAGTCTCAGGCTAACTCACAAAGATGGGATGGAAGCACACTCAAACCCCAATAAAGGATAAACCTTTATTACCTACACTTATGATCGTTAATACACAAACTAAGGAATTACCTGGTATGTCTCATCCTAAGCTTGCATTGAACCAGAAAGGTGTAATAAGAATAGGATTTAGCAAACTCTAACACTTAACTTTCGGTTTTAGGTCGGATAAGTCACCTCGGTCAGAAGATTTCCACCCCGGCCGAGATGTTCATCAACCGAACGAGATGCTTAGGGTTAAGGTTAAAGGCTCGAACTTTCAGGATCCTACTCGAATATAATATTATTCTATCATTGTTTTTCCCACAACCTTCAGCCAATCACCCTAGAATCACACAAGGAAATTAGCCACTCATCATCATAATGAAAGTATTAAAATATATGGGAAGAAGGTGAATATTTGAACAAAGAAGAATTTAATGAAAAGACTTCAATAACTGAATCAAATATCACAACAAAACGTTCCTTGGATAATAATCCAACAAGACAAGACAACAAGGAAAGGAATTGAAGACAATCTTACAAAACCCTTCTAAAAGCTATAAAAAGCTATGATCTTCAATCTTCCTTCAACCTTCAAAAAGGTTCTTCGAAAACTCCCAAATTGGAGTATACTGCGGCTGCGTGATCTTTCGGTGTAAGCGGGGTTATTGATTTGTGGAAATCCGACCCTTTTTATAGGAAAATAAACCTCCAAAGATAACAAATCTTAAGAAGATATTATCCCATAAATATAGGTAAAATATATATTCTGCATATCTCTTTCCTTCCAGAAGCTCAGCCCAAAAATATAAGATCACTTTCCAACTTTAAAAGATCTCTTCCAAGAATAAAATATTCTCGCCGCGTCCTAGGTATTCGCCTCGGTCGAGTCGGCGTCTCTGGATCGCCTCGGTCGAGGTGAATCAATGGTCAACCGAGGTGACTCACGACAGAATGTGAAATCTCTCGAATCTGCTCCAAAGTAAATCTTCAATCCATGGCTATGCTCCCTGGATGTAGCTCCAAATGACTCATGACTCTTTTCCGCTCCTTTTTGATGCAAAACGTACCATATTACCTGCAATTACAACGAAACTAGGTGTAGACCTCGATTCTCGCAAAGGTAGATGAAATGGTAGTAAAATCACATAATGTACATACAAACATGCAGATTATGAAAGATAAAACGTCCAAACAAACCCCAAAAACTAGACTATAATTCATGCTATCAAAATACCCCATACTTAGCCCTTGCTTGTCCCCAAGCAAGTTCCTCACATAGAAGACAAGATAGAATGGATTATAAGTCAATAAAATCAATGAAAAAGTCTTTCAAAAATATTTTATGGTGTGCAACTATCATAGATCACTCTAAGAGAATACTTCCTGGAATTAAAAACTTAATATGCTCAAAACATTTTATAAATATAAGAAAGTTGTTCATCTTTGCATAAAATCATAGAATGCATAATAAATCATAATTATCAAAATTAATCACGTATAATCCAGTTTAAACCGCTAAGTCAATCAACAAGCTCAAGGTCTCAAGGGCTTCCCAAAAGAAAAGGTCAAGAAACGTGTAGGGTAGGGATGTATGTAAGGTAATGTGGTGCTAGAATCCGGGAAAAGGATGAACTTCACTTTCACTTCAACTTGCAACATCTTCCACCAATAAGCTTTGCTTATTTCACACTTTTTCTTTTTTTTTTTTTACTTTACTTTTTGGGATGCATGGACAGAGGTGCACAATAACCGAAGCCTAGGAAATCTGCAATCATCAATTTCTCGAGATGCATCAAACCCTTGATGCACATACCATGACCCGTTAGGAATATCGCTCAATCCGACTTTGGCAAGACACAAACACCCGGCTATGTGAATGGTGCCGAGTTACTCATCTTCATGATTGACTTCCCCAAACCTAAAATTACTTTCTAACACTTCACTTCCAGCCCACTTCTCAACTTTAATTTGCTTTCACCACTTCGCTTGCTTCCAAATTCCCGGATAGGTAAAGGGAGGCAAAATGTATATGAGGGGTTAAGCATGATCAAGAAGAAGAAGAAGAAGAGAATGAATTGCCTTGGTCTTTCCAAGAAGAAAGTGAGAGAACTTAACCTGCGGTGTCAACCTTCAAATTCAACATAATTTGGATAAAAACAAAGTATTAAACATGCTAATAATTTCAAACAAAGCATTTAGCAACTTAAACATATTATAAAACCTTTCAAACACATAAAGAATTTAAAAACAGTAAGTAAACAAAATCTTCACTGAGATCATATCCAGATAAATAACACAAAATCGTTTTCGAAAACTTTCTGTTACGTCACCTCGGTCGAGATGTTCTTGGTTCAACCGAGGTGAAATACCTCGTTTTGCCAGAATCTCCCCGGTCGAGGTCAAAAAATTTTTTTTTTTTAAAACCAATTTTTTTTTATTTTTTTCGGTTTGGTTTCGACGTTTTTCTCAATCAAATAACCTGTAGGTATGCATGTAATATCAGATAATCATATAAAGGCAAGTGAAGCATAAATATGAAAATATCCGATAAATAAGATACATCATAAGTGTCGAATACATCAAAAGTAGCCACATAGTCAAATAACAAACACCCCACACTTGAGACACACTGTCCCAGTGGGTATAATAAAAGTCTAAAACAAGAAAACTCACCGGATAAAGGCCGAACTGCATAAAAATATAATAATAAAACCCTGCAGCTCCTCAGTAGTCTCGATCCGGTGGTGGTGGTGGTATGTAGGGGAACTGAGTCGGATCATAGGGATGGCCCATGATACGCTCAAACTGTAGCTGAGCCATCATGTGCTGATGATGCTGACGCTCCTGCATCTCGCGGATATCCAGCGAAAGTGCAGCATATGAGTCGATAACCTGATCCGTCAAGTCATCGATCCGTCGGTGTGCAGCCCTATCCCTCACTCCCCGCCTCCTGCGTCTAGCAGGTCGGACCGGAGAAGTCTCAGCTGGCGCCGGCTCAGTGTCCTCCTCATCCTCATCTAAATCAATAATGGGTGGCGCGCTCGTCCCAGCTGTATCTGTACCTGTGTCCATCGGGACGCCGCCTCCTCTCTCATCCACTGTGTCATCATCGTCGTCATCCTCATCAGCCTCCTCAGCCTCCTCAGCAGGGGCAGCTGCTGCCTCTCTGTAATCCTCCATAAGTGGATCCCAAGCAGTCTGCCAGAAATGTGGATCGAAGACAGAGAACTGTGCAGACCATCTGATGCCCTGAGGTGCAGTCCGCTCCCAAGGCATGGCAACGTAGGGTGTAGTCAGCCCACGGGGAACTAGAATCCTCCGTGTAATCATCTCCTGCAATCCCAGCGGCTTCGGAGCCGCCGCCAATGTGCAAACGCTGAGGTCCATCCCGTGGTAAGTGGCGATGTGGGTGACTAGACCTCCACAGCAAATATCTCCCTTCGCCTTGGCCTTGATCCTATGCAGATCCTCTGCTAGGAGCAAGCCAAAGTCTGGGAAGCCTCTTGTAACCATGCAATAGAGGCTGAAGAGCTCACCCTGTCTGATCTTCTGGGGCGTCTCAGTACGCGCCAGAAGTGTCTCACTGAAGATCCTGTGGGCAAGTCTGAAGGCAGGGTGAAAGACGACCTTCTCCCTGGAATCTCCAGGGCGCCATCTGTCTGCGTGTGTAGTAATGTGGGCTATCTGTCCCCAGAACTCCCTAGCTACGGATCGGGAGGGGAAGTCTACAGCGGTGGGGTCAGGAAAGCCAAAGATCTCTCTCCAAATCTCTAAAGGAACTATGAAGTTCCGGTTCATCAACCGGTACTTCACAGAACGGTCTGTGGGGAGGTAGGAGAAGGAGCTAACAAACTCGAGTGTCGGCTCTAGGTAAGCTGGGGCTCGGATCTCAGTAAACTGATCCAGCCCGACGGTAGCAATCATCCTCCTAAGGTCAGCATCTAACCCTAGGCAGTCAAAAGCTGACACATCCAGAAATCGTGGTGCGATGACTGGACGGCCAGCTATCCTCTCATAGTCTACCCGGCACCTCTCGTGGATAACCGGGCGGTAGGGACGGGATGAGGAAGGAGAAGGGGAAGGGGAGGATCTATCTCTAAGAGCTAAACGGCGATCTGAACTCATTTTCAAAACACACTGTCAGACTACCTCGGTCGATTGACAACTCCAAGAATCACCTCGACCGAGGTGCAGAACGACTTGACCGAGGCGAAGACAATCGCGATTCCACTCTCTGATTTTCAGTTCTTTTCCCCCAAAAATCACTACCGATGCTTCCTAAGGGGTACTTATAGACTTCCTCAACAGAATGAAGGGCAACCAAAGCCCAATATGCAGTAAACGAACGAGTTTAGGTTTTCGAACGTTTTTACCTCTTTCCGGCCGATTCACTCAGATTTCTTGCAGATCTGTAGTTGCAATCGGATCCTCTACTCTTCAATTGCAGTTTGGAAGCAGAAATCTTCGAAAACGAGCGAGAAACGAAGGAGGCGAGGTGGATCTGTCGCCGCGGTCGAAATGGGTAAAAAAAATGTGAAAAGTAATTTTTCCCCTTTTTATATTGTTACTGGATCTGCTGTCACCTCGGTCGATATGGTCTCGACTGGACCGAGGTGATGTGGACCGAGGCGGTTCTGCAGAAACCCTAGTCGCCTCGGTTGCTTCAAGAATCAACTCGGTCGAGATGCTCTGACAGTGACTGAGGTGCTTCTGTCTTCTCAGATTCTCGAACTTCTGTCCTTCCAGATGTGCTCCTCCCTGTTATCTGTCCAGAACGCCAAAAACAAAGCAAAGCAAAGCAAAAACAAAAACTATCTAAGCTAGACTAGAAAACGGGAAAGAAAGCAATACCTTGGGTTGCCTCCCAAGAAGCGCTTGATTTAAGGTCGCTAGCTGGACCATGATGCGTCTCAAAGGAGGTAGATTGGTGCAACCTCCTCAACCGGCGTTTCCGGCTGGTATTTCTTAAGTCTATGACCGTTGACCTTGAAGCTTCCGCTAGTTTCACCCCATATCTCAACTGCACCATGAGGAAAAACATGTTTCACAACATAAGGTCCGGTCCATCTAGATTTCAACTTACCTGGAAAAAGACGGAGGCGGGAGTTGAAGAGTAGAACTAAATCCCCCTCGTGAAGCTCCTTTGGAACGATACGCTTGTCATGCCATCTCTTCGTCCTTTCCTTGTAGATTTTGGCATTCTCATAGGCGTTCAAACGCAGCTCTTCTAGCTCGTTAAGTTCCAATAGTCGCTTCTCACCAGCATCTTTAATGTCAAAGTTCAACCATTTGATAGCCCAATATGCCTTGTGCTCCAATTCAACGGGCAAATGGCAAGATTTCCCATATACCAGATTATAAGGGGTGGTACCTATGGGAGTCTTGAATGCGGTCCTGTACGCCCAAAGAGCATCGTCCAATTTCATGGACCAATCCTTCCTCGTTCTAGAGACGGTCTTCTCCAAAATTGCCTTGATTTCTCTGTTCGAGATCTCGACCTGTCCACTAGTTTGAGGGTGATAAGCGGTTGATACCTTGTGGGTTACCCCATACTTCGATAGAAGTGCCTTAAACTTCCGGTTGATGAAATGTGTTCCCCCATCGCTAATGATGATGCGTGGAGTCCCAAATCGTGGAAAGATAGTTCTATTCAAGAACTTCACAACCACCTTGGCGTCATTAGTGGGAGAAGCAATGGCTTCAACCCATCTAGAGACGTAATCAACTGCAAGGAGAATGTAGAGGTTTCCTCCGGAGGATGGGAAAGGTCCCATGAAGTCAATCCCCCATACATCAAAGATTTCCACTTCTTGGATGTTGTTAAGTGGCATTTCGTTCCTCCTTGATAAGTTCCCTGTTCTTTGGCATGCATCACAAGAAACAACAAAAAATTGCACGTCCTTAAATAATGTAGGCCAAAAGAAACCGGAACGCAATACCTTAGCGCATGTTTTATCGGTGCTAGCATGTCCTCCGCAAGGAAGTGAATGACAATGCCTTATGACGCTATTAACTTCATCTTCCGGAATGCACCTTCGAAGCATCCCATCCGGTCCGCGCTTGAATAGCAGCGGCTCATCCCAGTAGTAATGTCGTACTTCCTTGAAGAATCTCTTCTTTTGAGAGTACGTCAATCCGGGTGGTATTTCCTGGCAAACAAGATAATTCACAATATTAGCATACCAAGGACCTTTATTATCAGAAAGTTGGTGGAGGGAATGATCCGCCAACTGTGGGTGAATGTCAAAGAAAGGAGTAATAAAATTGTTATTCTCGGCAATCTCAGTTGATATCGTCTCGCTTTCGACTTCGGTCGAGGCGCAAAGGCGTTGACCGAGGTGTTCTTCAATCGCCTCGCTTCGTCCAGAAAGTGCCTCGGTCGAGGTACTGCTACTGGAACCGAGACTGGAGATCTTCGTCTCCTGGACTAGCTTCTCAATTTTAGCTCCTGGATCCTCTTCCAGTGCCTTCAAGCTCCGTATATCTGCATCACAAGAAGCATCTATACCTTCCTCCATTAAACTGAAGCTAATAACTCTTTCGAGTGGATCGTTAATAAGGATAGAGCTCACCAATTCTCTTGATTCTTCTTCATCGTAGATGTTGAAGATATCATCAGTTAGTTGCTCCCCTTTCATGGCTGCAAGTAGTGCGAACTCTACCACATCGCCACCAACGTTGAATTTCAACTTGGCATTCTTGCAATCCACATTGCAACCCGAAGTTGCTAGAAATGGCCTCCCGAGAATGATAGGAACAGGATAATCTGCGGGAATGTCAAGTACGACAAAATCTATAGGTAGATAGAAGTTACCTAACTTGACCGGAACGTCCTCCAAAATGCCCACGGGATGGGTGATGGAGCGATCCGCCATGTAAAGTCGAATCTTGACCGGTTTGGGCTCTCCAAGACCGATCTTAGTGCATAGCTCCAGCGGGATGATGCTCACGCTGGCTCCTAGATCACAAAGGGCTTCACAAGTGACATCCCCAACTTGAATGGGAATGCAAAATGAGCCGGGATCTCTCAATTTAGGTGGCATCTTCTCCTTCATGATTTTGATTAGTTCTGAAGACTTAGATGTCATTCTAACTTCACCAACATCCTCCAGCTTCCTCTTCCTTGATAAGATCTCTTTTAAGAACTTCCCATAGGCGGGCATACCTAAAATAGCATCAAGGAAAGGAATATTAATATGTAGCTTATTCATCAAGTCAAGAAACTTACCGAAGTGCTTGTCTAGATGTGCTCTGGCTCTGGATTGAGGGAATGGAAGTGGTGGCTTATATGCAGGAGGTGGAACATAAGTTTCTGTCGTCCCTCCCACTTTCTGTTGCTCCGCCTCGGTTAGCATCTCGGTCGAGGTGTTCTTCGACTGGATCTGGACCGAGGTGGTCTGCGTCGAGCGAGGTATTGGATCAGCAGTTTTGAGTCCACTCCTCGTCGTTATGGCCATGCACTGGCCCTTAGGGTTAGTTTCCGTCTTTGCTGGAAGCTTCCCTGGATCTCTTGGCGCTTCATTCGCCCTATTAGCAAGTTGTTGTTCAAGGGACTTTTGGGCCCTCGAAAATGAAGTCATAGAATTCTCCATAGCGTTAAGCTTGATCAAGATTGCTTCCAGAACTGCGTCTTTCTTTTTTGGCTGAGACGAACTTGATCCTTGCCCTTGGCTTTTCAATGGAGTAGAAGAAGAAGAAGGCGAAGAGAGGAAAGGATTAGAGGAATCATTAGAGTTGGAGTTCGAATAATTGTTACCGTGGTTTTGATTATTCGCCCTCCAGTTGTTGTTGTTGGATCCTCTATTGTTGTTGTTGTAGTTGTTGTTTCGGGGTCCGTTGTTGTTGTTACGGTACCCGTTATTGTTGTTGTTGTTGTTCCTTTGCCCTTGCTCTTCCTTCTTACTTTGAGCCATCAAGAGCTCCTTCAATTGCTTCACGTCATTCTTCAATGATGTGAGTTGATTGTTGTTGGGTTGAGTCTCTTGAAAGTTGACTCTCTTTACTCCACCTTCGGCTCCTTGGTGGGTATACTTCTCCATGTGCAAGGCTTGCTTCTCAATGAAGTCCCATGCATCATCAATCGCCATGTCCATGAAGGTACCGGCGGAGAGTAGTTGGAGATTAAACTGGGTGCTTCCGTCCAGCCCTTTGAAGTAGATCTCCAACAACTCGATCTTTGGAATCCCATGATGTGGGCAATCCAAAAGGATATCCTTGAACCGCTCCCAAGATTTGGACAAGCTCTCCTTGTCCTTCATCATGAAAGCATTGATCTTCCCTCTCATTTCAACAGTCTTTGAGGGGGGGGAAAATTTGGTTAGGAATTCCGTAGTCATCTCCTCCTATGTGCTAATTTTTCCTGGAGGAAGAGATTGATACCAAGTAAGAGCTCTATCTTTTAAAGAAAAGTAAAAAGGTCTTAGCTTGTAGTTGTTATTTTCAATTCTAGAAGGTCGCAAGGTCTCCATCAAGATCTCGTAGTTTTGAAGATGTTGATGCGGCGACTCCTTCTCTAGCCCTCCGAATTGACATTGGCGAATCATGGCTAGGACTTGCGGTCGAAGTTCGTAGTCATGATCCGTTGGATCTCCTAGGTTCACCCCTGGACGCCTCAGCTGTTGATTAGGGTCCATCCTTTGACCTAGGGTTTGCGGGATTCCTGCAGGAAGAACATCTCGGACTGGTATCCCAGGTGGAAGTACATCGACCGGGGCGTCAGGTACTGGAATCTGCCTCGGTCGAGGATCAACTACTGGATCCTGCATCGGTCGAGGTAGAATCTGATTCCGAATGGCTGCAATCTCAGCTTCGATTGCTGCAGTCCTGGCTTGATTCTCTTCTTTCTCTTGCCTTAGCTCTTCTTTACTGAGACGTAGCAGCTCCTGCGTCTCTCTCAATTGGGCCGCAAGATCGTGATCGTCTTGTTGGGCCATCTTCGCTTCTCTTAAGCGTCGCTTGTATGTCTTTTCTGGTTCGGGATCGTAAGGAACGATTTCCTTCCCAGCGCGGGTTCTTCGCATATACCTAAGAAAGAACCTGCAAAGATCGTCACTCAAGTAGAGTGGTTAGATGAAACGGGGCAAATGCCCCAAGAGCAAACCGTACCGGCTCGGTCTAGACCAAGTCCCCGGCAACGGCGCCAAAAACTTGTTCGCTCCAAACGGTGTGTGCAAGCTTTAAATTTATAACCCTAGACTTAAGCTTAAAACAAGGATGCGAACCCGCAGTGTACGGGTCAATCGTAGTAAAAGCAAGAAAATTCCAAGGGTCGATCACAGGGACTCGGTGAAACAGAGTCAATACGGTATGCTAATGTCAATATTAACCACAAGAGCAATTTAACACAATCAAAGATGAATAAGATGTCAAATAAAGCAAACATGCAATTCTAGGGATTAAAGCATCAAGTTGTGGTTCCACTCAAGATCCTATAGATAAGCGGACAAAGCTGAGATTTTTGCGTGGGGAAGGCGTTGCTAAAGTGGAGTAGATCACCGGGTAAGTCTCACTACACACTAATCCTAAACCGTAACTCCTATTACCGGGTAAGTCTCAAGGAATCAAGATAAAGAACTATAACCTCAAACTAACATACCATCTAAGGGAATAGAATCAACCTTTACCGGGTAAGTCTCAGGCTAACTCACAAAGATGGGATGGAAGCACACTCAAACCCCAATAAAGGATAAACCTTTATTACCTACACTTATGATCGTTAATACACAAACTAAGGAATTACCTGGTATGTCTCATCCTAAGCTTGCATTGAACCAGAAAGGTGTAATAAGAATAGGATTTAGCAAACTCTAACACTTAACTTTCGGTTTTAGGTCGGATAAGTCACCTCGGTCAGAAGAATTCCACCCCGGCCGAGATGTTCATCAACCGAACGAGATGCTTAGGGTTAAGGTTAAAGGCTCGAACTTTCAGGATCCTACTGGAATCTAATATTATTCTATCATTGTTTTTCCCACAACCTTCAGCCAATCACCCTAGAATCACACAAGGAAATTAGCCACTCATCATCATATTGAAAGTATTAAAATATATGGGAAGAAGGTGAATATTTGAACAAAGAAGAATTTAATGAAAAGACTTCAATAACTGAATCAAATATCACAACAAAACGTTCCTTGGATAATAATCCAACAAGACAAGACAACAAGGAAAGGAATTGAAGACAATCTTACAAAACCCTTCTAAAAGCTATAAAAAGCTATGATCTTCAATCTTCCTTCAACCTTCAAAAAGGTTCTTCGAAAACTCCCAAATTGGAGTATACTGCGGCTGCTGCGTTGTATGCGAGATTTCCAGCTGTAAGCGGATGTCGGAATTATGGGAAATCCGACCCTTTTTATAGGAAAATAAACCTCCAAAGATAACAAATCTTAAGAAGATATTATCCCATAAATATAGGTAAAATATATATTCTGCATATCTCTTTCCTTCCAGAAGCTCAGCCCAAAAATATAAGATCACTTTCCAAATTTAAAAGATCTCTTCCAAGAATAAAATATTCTCGCCGCGTCCTAGGTATTCGCCTCGGTCGAGTCGGAGTCTCTGGATCGCCTCGGTCGAGGTGAATCAATGGTCAACCGAGGTGACTCACGACAGAATGTGAAATCTCTCGAATCTGCTCCAAAGTAAATCTTCAATCCATGGCTATGCTCCTTGGATGTAGCTCCAAATGACTCATGACTCTTTTCCGCTCCTTTTTGATGCAAAACGTACCATATTACCTGCAATTACAACGAAACTAGGTGTAGACCTCGATTCTCGCAAAGGTAGATGAAATGGTAGTAAAATCACATAATGTACATACAAACATGCAGATTATGAAAGATAAAACGTCCAAACAAACCCCAAAAACTAGACTATAATTCATGCTATCAGCATTATATAGGAATGACCAAGGCAATTCACTTTTTTTCTAGTTCATATCTTGTTCATGCTAGCTTCTCAATGAAATATTTGACCTCCTTTTTACCATCCGGGAATTAGGATAAGTAATTGTAAAAGGCATGCTTGATGTGGGAGGGCCAATATGAAAGTGTTAAGTGAAAGTTTAGCAAATTATAGGTTTGGGGACGTTGAACATGAGGATGAGTAATCACATAGCCGGGTATTTGTCTCTTGCCAAAGTCCGATTGAACGACAAGTCCTTACGGGATATGGTATGTGCATTAAGGGTTTGAGGCATCTCGGAAATTGAGAAACGCCGATCTCCTAGGCTTCAGTTATTGTGCACCGCTGTCCATCCTCTCAAAAAGTAAAGTACAAAGAAAGCGAAATTTTGCATGCGAAGCATGTGTGGTGAAGTCTAGTTCTTGAAAGTATTGTGTTGTTCCTCTTTCCCGGATTAGCATCACATTTCCTTAAAAGATTTCCCACCCTTGACACGTTTCTTATGCCTTCTTCTTTGATTGGAAGACCTTGAAACTTTCATGCACATGTTTAAGACTTCATGGTTTAGATTTGTTTGATTTTGATTGTCTCCACATCTTTATCATGTCCTTTATTTGTGTCTTTGAGAAGGAAAAGATAGTTAGTTCATATTGTGGTTATTATTGATACATGCTTTGTCTTCCTATGTCTTGAAACATCATTTTGAGGGTGATCCAATAAAAAGAAGCACTTCCAAAACAAAAGGTTTTTGAGCTTTTCATATATATAATCCATGACATCTTGTATTCTAGGTTTGTATCTTGCTTGGGCACAAGCAAGGGGCAAGTATGGGGTATTTTGATGACATGAATTATATACCATTATAATCATGCATATTGCAGAGGTTTACCTCAATTTACCTTGCATTTAGGGAGAATTTGTGTACCTTTTAGGCTTATTTTATTTATATTCCGAAAATAGAGGTCAACACGAGTTTTGGTTGAATTGTAGGTAAATTAGGTGGATTTGGAAGCAAAAGTGGAGCAAGGAGCATCTAAGGCTATTAAGGAAGCTTAAGGAGTCTTAGAGGAGTCACAAAGAGCAAAAGCGTTGTATAAAAGAGTCACCAACGGGAGGAAAGAAACAAGCCAAGAGACGAGCATTCTCTGTTGAAGAAAATCGTGCCATTATCTATAAAAATCGGACGAATTTCATACCTAAAAATCGAACGGTTTCCTTCATGGTTTCAGCAGCACGATTTTTCTACAATTTTCGCCAAAGAAATATCATGACCCAAAGCCCATCACTTGTGGGCTTGAGACGTGTTTTGCCAAGCGGTCCATTAGCAAGGACCTATACATTGGAACCCTAGGAACGAAAATCGGGGGCTCGCAGCGGGAAATATTTACACGATTTGGAGAGATTGAAGATTCTTGGAGAGGAGATTGAAGGGAAGTGCCAAGAAGTCGATCTATACCATTATTGTGAGATCTTTTGTTTACTTTTCCTATTCTTGTGATTTGTGAACACATTACTGAGTGTTTTGAGAGATACTTTGATTGGATTTGAGATTTGATTACATATTCGGAAATTATTAGGTTCTTATTCGAAGTTCGGGTTTATTTGATTTTATTCATTCAATCTTAATTTTGATTTGATTTTGAAAATGGTTGGCTAAAAACCTTGTAATTCTTGGGAGAATAGTTTATGATTGAGGCTTAGATGATGATAGACTGAACTCATTTAACCATTTGGACCCTGAGAGTTGAGATTTAGACTTTGCAACAACAGGAAAATTGCCCTGTTCTTGAGAAAATCGTCCGATTTATTGATGAACAAGTCGATTTATTTCCCTGACGATCTTTAATTGATTTATTCTTTAACCAAAGTTAATCCTTGCCTAAATCCCAACCTTGCTTAACCTTTTTTAGCCTATATTTAAGTGTGTGAAGAGACTTCATCATTGATTCTACATTTAATAGCTAAAGATTACAAGATTTGGGTAATAGAGAGACTCAACATCCTTTATTAAGGTTTAAGTGTGCTTTCTACCTTTACCTTGGATAGTCATATCCTGGGGTTTTGGGTGGTTAGTTTGAGTGTAATTCTTGTCCTTAGATCTTTCTATATTGCAGCCTCAACAACCCTTATAGAGAGAGCCTTTGAATTAGACAAATAAGTTTTGGAACTTCACCGTACGATACCTACCTTCGAAACACGTAACCTTGGCAACATCAACTATGTCCTTTGATCTTTAGATGTGTGTTAAATTGAAAGCCGCAGTCGGATACTTGAATCCTTGTAATCATTTGTCTCTTTATTAATCACAAAAACTTTTGCACTTTGTCGGATATTTGAAATCGATTTTATTCTCACCAAATCCCTGAGTTCGACTTTGGAATTTCTTGCCTTACCACAGATCCGTACACTGCGGGTTCGCTTTTGCTTAAGTTCTAGATATAAATTTAAGACTTTCACACACTTTCGAGCGAACAGGTGGAATATTGGGTGAGATTGGGGCCGATATTCTTCATTGGGACGAGATTTTTTACTGGGGGCCGAGATTGTCAAACGTCAAGTGTTTGACGACTATCATTGAATATGATGTGGGATATACTGCTCCCTTGTTGCATTGATGATCCCTTCTCAGTTGGATCACAACAACTCTTGCTCACTAGCTTCACCGAAACTTTGGGTTATAATTTATGATATAAGGGTAGGCTAGGGTAAGAGAGAGAAAAAAGTGTTTGGATTTCTTGTTGAATTGTGGGAATAGATGGGGCGAGATATTCAACTGTTGGGGTAAAGAGTTATGGAGAGATATGGATAGACATTCGGTTATGACTTGAAAGATGCGATAAGATCTCACCTACTAGATAAGATCATAACAATAAGATAAATTCGTAAATCTGTTTCCTTTTTTGATGCAACTTGATATGATATATTGAGAAGATATGATCCAAATATACTAGTAGATTTGATTGGATTTGGAGAGAAAATAACGATATTTCCGTTAACACAAAATCTCGGCCAAATCTCTTGTAATCTCAGGCGAGAATTTTGCACTACAGTGGAATCTGGACCGTAGGCTTCCGCCTAGGTTTCATTCTTGGTAATGGTTGGCTTGTGTTTGGCTATTGTTGTTCACTCTTCTCCAATGGACACAAGACAAAGCACCTTAAACTCAAATAATCATACAAAAAATGAAAGAAAAGACTCGATTTTTATATGACTCAAAGAAGACTCAAATAAAAATACTCAAATTGTGATGTATGGCTGAGTTGAACTTCAATCGATTAGCTCTGATACCTTTTGGAGTTTCTCCCACCTTGTGGAACACTTGATTTTCTAAAGCCTTTTGAGCTTTAGAAATAGAAGTAACATTTCTCTCCAATCCGCTACATAATTTCAGTTCGTTCCTTGGGAGGTTGAGTGAATCTTGGTGGAGACTTTTGCGAAGTCTGGGCGGGAGCCTTAGGTGGTACTTGGCTCGTGGAAGCTGAAGGATTCAAAGCACCATCCGGGTTTGAGTAAGAGAAACGTAGATAGCTAGGGTTAGGACGATAATTATTTCCTCCATTGAAATTCCTGTTGTGGTTGTAGTTCCTCGGTCTTTGATAATTTCCTTGGTAATTTCCTCTACCTATATAATTCACATCTTGCTTCTTAGGTGCCAACCTAGCTTGTGTTGGCACTTGGGTTTGAGCTCTCAAAAGCTCCTTCAAAACTTTAATTTCATTATTAATAATATCAAATTGAGCATCATTAGTAGTAGTGGTACCACCCTGTCTCAGGAGTCTATCATCAACCTTTCTATTGGAATATTTCTCAATCACTATAGCTTGATTCTCAACAAATTCCCATGATTCATCAACGGGCTTCGGAATACCATGATGGGTACAATCTAGTAGAAGGTCCTTGAACCTTTCCTATTACTTGAACAAGCTTTCCTTATCCTTCATCACAAAATCATTAAGTTTACCTCTACGCTCCGTTGTCTTCGATGGTGGAAAGAATTTGATGAGGAATTCGATAGTCATCTCCTCCCAAGTGCTAACTCGTCCATATAGAAAAAGATTGATACCAAGCAAGAGCCTTATCCTTCAAAGAAAAGGAAAATGCCCTCAACTTGTGATTGTTGCTCTCTAGTATTGGGGGCCTCAATGTTTTCATAGGTATCTTATAAATCAGCAAATGTTGGTGTGAAGACTCCCCTCTAACCCTCCAAATTAGTTATGACGGATCATTTGAAGGGTTGAAAGACGGAGCTCATAATCATGTGCAGATAGATCTCCAAGATTTACACCCGGACGGTGTACTCGCTGAGTTGGATCCATTCTTTACCCGAGGGTTTGTGGTTCTCCCACAAACGGGTCAACTCTAACATTCATCACCGGTGGGTGAGGTGCAGACGCTGGTGCGACTAGTGGAGGTATTTCTACTCGGACATTGCCTCCTCTTTCTAAGAGTGCTTGCCTTATATCAGCTCTCATTGCGGCAATTTCTACTCTAATAGCCTCTTCTCTCTCATGTGATCTTTCTCTTTCTTCTTCTAAGGCTTCATCTCTAAGCCTTACTTGTTCCGAAGCATCTTCTAATTCGTCTTGAATATCTCTTTCAGACATCTTTTCTTTCACAGCTTCCCTTAATATTCTTTTTAAAGTTTTCTCCGGTTCAGGATCGTAAGGAACGAGTTCTTTACCAGCACGACATCTTCGCATAAACCTAAAGAGGAAGAGGAATTCCAGAATGAACAACTACTCAAAGAAAAAAATAGTAATAGAAAACGCAAAAATGTAGACTATCAATGACCGAAAGCACCAAATGATCTAGACCAAGTCCCCGGCAACTGTGCCAAAAATTTGTTCGCTCTCAGACGTGTGTGAATAATGAATGAGTATAGTTTTAAACTTATACTTGTAATAAAAGCCTGAACAATATGCAAACCCGTAGTGTACGGATCAAATTGTAGTAAAATCAAATATTCCAAGGTCGATTTCAATGACTATGGTGAAATCAATAGGTTACAAATTAATAATAGAATAGATTAATGAAAGAGACAAAAAGTAATAAAGATGAATAATATGATAATCGGGAAAATGCAGATTCTAGAGTTCACAATATCCAATTGTGGCTTTCGTTTCAAGACTTTTAAAAATTAGGGCAAAGCTGAGATCGTTAAGAAAAGGTGTTTCTAAGGTGGGAATGATCACGGGGGAGGTCTCTCAAGCCACTATCCCAAAACAAAGCTCCTATCACCAAGTAAGTCTGAAGGATCTAAGGAAAGGAACATAAACTCAAACCAACAACTCAACCTAAGGGTCAAGAAGTAACCTTTACCGGGTGAGTCTCATGTAAGCTCACTCAAGGAAGAAGAAGGCACACTCAAACCTAACAAAGGGTTTTGAATACTTTATTACCTAGAACTCGTCATCATTGGTAACCAAGAAAAGGAATCACCGGGTAAGTCTCTTCCAAGCTTATATGTAAGCCTTAGAGGGTTCTAAAGCTATAAAACTTTCAACAAAGACTAGGATTTGGGTAATCTATAACCTAAGCATAAAGATATATAAAAAACGGATCAATGGAAGAAATCTCGAGTTGTTCTAGGGAAATATCGGCCAAGATTCCTGAAGAATAGACTGATATTCGACTACTCGAAGATTAAACCAACTTTGAAGGTCCAATCTAAATATAAATGTTCAGTCTATCATCATCTAAACTATAACCATCAACCAATCACCCTAGAATCGCAAGACTTTAGCGAACAACACACATATTCAAATCAAGAAAGATATATGAAGAATTCAAGAAAACCATAAAGCAATAGAAACCAAAAGAAAAGCAAGAAATACTAAACAATATGTCTTCAATATCCAAAAGAAAACGCAATCTAAGATCCAATCTTGTACCCAAAAGCTATGAAATCAATAACTATCTATCTGTCCAAGAATTCTCTCAAAAATCTCTCTCACAAGTGTTGTTGATCAATCCTCTCTATCTCATACTTGATGACTAAGTTAATGATCTTGGCCGAGATTTCTCGGCCAAGAAAAATCTCTCACAAGCTATGAAATCAGTAACTAACTAAGTCATCCGACAATGGAGAAATATCGGCCAAGATCATCAACCAATCACCCTAGGGTTTGAAGCTTGGGCCATGGGCCATTTTTACACAAAATCTCGGATGACTAAGTTAATGATCTTGGCCGAGATTTCTCCATTGTCGGGCCGATATTTCTATTATGTACGTGTCTTCCTTAGCATTTTTCTTCCATCATTTGATGATGTTTTATCTCTTCTTTTATGTTCCACCATGCTCCAATGTGATCCACCTTGATGCCTTGTCCTCATATGTTCTATTTTGCTCCAAAATCCGTCAAATTACCAACAAATGCAACAAGAATCCGTGTAGAGATCTATTCTAGCAACGTATGCAAATATAAGCTCAAATGTTATGGACTCATGTCTATGCATGCAAAAGAAAGGGAAAACTACCTATATGCGAGGCTATACTAAGTGCATAATTCATGTTATCACATCTCCTACTATCCATAGAAGCATCACTAGATCAAGAGTAGAAGCAAATACATTGAAAGAGAAGGAGTTGACATCATCTTCAAGTCCTATCGTGTAAGGAACTATCACTAGATCAAGATACATCCAAGAAGAGGTTGTTAGCTTATGGGCATCATGTGCATCTAAGGAGACTGTGCTTGTGTCCAAGACTTCTTTAGTTACATTAATCATTATTGTGGAGGAGTCATACATGTGTGAAGATGACCAAGGAAGCAAGAAGGGCAAATGGAGATCTCGTCCTCACGTTGATCCATCAAAGAAAAGGTTGTTAGCTTAAGGACATCATGTGCATCTAAGGAGACTATGCTTGTGTCTAAGAATTCTTTAATTACATTAATCATTATTGTGGAGGAGTTATACATGTGTGAAGATGACCAAGGAAGCAAGAAGGGAAAATGGAGATCTCCTCCTCACATTGATCCAGCCGAGATATTGATTAGTCTCGGTCGAGATTACCATGAATCTTATCGAGATTTAGAGAAGTCTATAGTTAGTTATTTTTATACATTTAAAGCTCTAAACCTTCTAAATTTTTTAATTTTCTATCCTATTTTATATAGGATATTTTAGTCTTTATCTTTATTAGGATTTCGGCCTATCAATAGCCATTGAAGGCCAAAGTATTAGTTAGCTTAGATTTTATTATTTTGATCCACATATATTGTGAGAACTCGTTGTTTCGTTCATAAAGTTTTCGTTTTATTCATTCTTATTCAATCAAAAAGAGAACATTTGATTGAATTGTCGTGAGTCCTTACTAGATTGTTCTTGTGTGTGTTAATCTTCTTAATGATTGGTGCTACTAGTCAAACTAATCTCTCTTTGTACTTGTCTTAGTTAGAAGGCTTGTATAAGGTTAAAGAAGGAATGGTTAAGGTAACCCTTTGTTGAGGAATTTGATCCAATTGGTCAATGTTCTTTGCAAGTTTATATCTTGTTTCTATCTTCCTATATTTTTCATCAATTTCAGACTCATCTTTTTTATCTTACCCTTATCATCCATATTAGTCACGCTCTTAATCTCCGAGTTGTCATAAGGCCCTACCCATAACAAATATCGCCCAAGATTTGCACCGAGGTTGCTTTTGTTGTTGATTTCGTGGACTTCAATCTAGATCGGAAAATTGTGGCATCGCATCAAGGTCCCTTCTTATATGATCCAATCATTTGTGTGTGTGTGTGTGTATATATATATATATGTTCCGGTGAGAAGGCTCCTTGTGAGAGGAGGTGAGGAAAATTTTAGTTCATTTTTTGTATTACATGTTTGTTTTTTTATATTAGTTGTTCATTTTAATTTTGGTATCATTGTTCAAATTTTTACTCGATTATGAGCAAAAATATGTGTTTATATTTTCATGTTAAACGTTCATTTTTTAAAAAATTAATAAATATCGGTTAGTGAATTAACAGTGAACACCTAGAATACAAAATAACAATTATTTTAGTCACTTACCTTTTGGGATGTTGATGACTCAATAGCTATCAGTTTATCACATCTTCTATAAAGGTGACGTAAATATGACAATGTCAATAGTTAAACCTTTTTGAATAAAATAATTTAGACAAAATCATACAATACCCACTTTGCTTATTTGAAAGGAAACTTCAACTTTAATTTGATTGGCTTTATCGTTCAACTTATGTCTCATAACTTTTGTTACTGGTCAAAAGGGGGCACCATAATGAAATGTTGCATCTTGTTCTAGATTTTGTTTTTTTTCTTTTTTCTTTTTTATTTTAACGATTGTCTTCAATTGCTTATTAAAGTCTTGATATAAACGCTAAGATATCAAATTATTTGACCAAAACACTTGTCATTTATCAATTAAAAATAGCTTTTCATTTAACATACGTCTTGATGATGGAATTATTTTAAAGTAATCATTAAAATATATAAAATTGTAAAAATAACCAAAAACTTTTTAACAACATTTAAATTAGTATAGTTTGGATTTTTTTCCCATTTCATTCAACAACATTTAAATTGGTTTAATGAGAGGAACACAGTATATCATTTAAAACTCAAAAGAATCATCAACCATGGAGAACAAATCAAATTTGTACTTATAAAAATATTCAATTTTGGGTCTTAAACTCATATAAGTTTTGCTTCATATTTAGTATGTAAATAAGTTTCAATTTGTGTTAAATCAGTTTTATGTTGTTGAAAGTAAGATAATCGTTTTTTATAATTGTTTTTATTGAGTTTCTATTGATTCTTCATTATTGAGGATAACACCCCAAATTCTCAAGACTCGTGATGCTATGAGCTAGGACCTCATAATAGGTCCTCACCCTCAGCCTGATAACAAGTTCACTCGACTTGCAACAAGACACAAATAAATATAAAACCGACATAAATATAAATCAAAGTTATAATCAAAATACAAACAAGACTCTGAGCCCAATATCCAAAACTATAAAACCAACACAACTAGAGTATACAATCCAAAATCATATCCTAGCATGTACGGGAACCCCGGTTGTCCACCATAACTAGATCCCTCGACAACGTTCCTAACCTACAAAACATCTACAACACGGTATAAACCGTTATCTAACAATCTATATATTAGAATAACAGTAATTGCACACATAAACACATACACAAGATATTCACACAACATGCTCAGACAACAACCGGTTCATATCTTTATTAAGTGATTCCTTTCCTAATTCAACTTCTATTGTGACACGAGAATCTCTGCAACCTCGCCTCTGTTTCCCCTCCTGACAAGATTGATCAAATGCCAATCAACATCTCCTAATGAAGTAGTAGCAGAGAACCTCCCAGTTACCCAATTTTGAACCGGACAAGCTGTCACCGTCCGGTTATAATACACTTGAGCCAATTAATATGCATATGGTCATCCTACTCCAATTTATGGTTATAAAATATAAAATACATACCACTATTGCAGTCATGCTAACACACAAAAGTTAGTTAACTAAGCTCAAGGGACTTACCTGTCACAAGTTAATCCCTCTATCAACCAAATCTCAGATTCTCGTAGGAATATACTCCACACCTTATAAATCAAGGCACACAATCTACCACTATCCATCATACTAGAAGATTCACTCCTAGTCTCAAAAGATCCTCAAGGATCATAGGCATCAAACAACAATTAACATTTTCGTATAAACCTCTAGCAACATATATCAATTAAATTCATTCCTTTAAATTTAATTAACTTAGCGTTCTCGAAAATCCCAATTTAATTAATTAAACTTTAATTAATTAATTGAATTTTACCAAAATAACGTTTTTCCCGCATATAGTTTTAGAACCCATCTATCATCAGATCTCATCAAACAAATAGCTAATGATCTCTAGAATAATATAACGAACATAATAGAATTTGCATTTATCCATTTTGACAAGCCTAATGTCAATTTAAGCTGATAACTCCACCTTGGTTATATATTTGTATATGTGATGATGGAAGACTTAACATTATGAGAGGTTTATACACTAACAAATATCGATTATATTTCTAGATTGCATGGTTTGGTTTTGTTTTTGTTAAATGTGTGCAGGCCTTGATAAGCATTTCAAAGGATGAACGGAGGCCTTGAAACACGATACAAGGGACAAGCACAGAGATTGAAAAGATACAAAGGCTCAACACGGAGGCCTTGAAAACCACTTCAAAGGATCAAAACCAACACCTTGAAACACGATAAAAAGTATACATCGGCTGGAAGGATTTCAAAATAAAGATTCAATCTCAACAACCAAATCTACAAAGGATCAACAGAAGATCTTCGAACAAGATATCAAGAGAAGATCTCGGCGAGCTCAAATCTCCAATGGATTTCGTAGAAGAAAATCGGCCCAACAAGAAGATCTTGGAAAGATATTAACCGAGGCAAGATAGAAGATTTCCTCCAACGGATCTCACAAAGATCTCGCAATCCAAGGAAGATCTTCAATGGCTATCTAAGAGAGATATCTTCAAAAAAAAAGATCCTCAACAACTTGGAAGATCTCGGAGCTTGAAACAAGAACTTCAAATACAAGATATCCAACGGGTTTTTCAAGAGAAGATCTCGAAGAATAATCTCAACGTGCGTCAAGGAAATGAAGAAGATAGAAGATCCTACAACGACTACTTCATCTCAACCTACACCATTTTCTATGGAGAAGGAAGAACATCACAACGGTCATCTTCACAATGGCAAGAAGACTTCTCCATCGACGACTATAAATGAAGATCACGATTGAAGAAAACAACAACAAGCTTACACGGAAACATCTAAGTCTTCAAGCGATCAAAACATCTTCATTTCATTACAAAATTTTTTCTTCCTCCTCATTTACAAAAGCTTACATCCCTAGAGAGAGAAAAACACAAGAGCCTCATTGGAATATCTCAAGAGTGTTATACTCGAGTGTGTTACTGTGCGAAGTAACGAGGCTATTATTGCTAGGTTAAGAGTTAGAACTAGATCGTAGCATTGGCTATAGTGAGAGAAGAAGGGGATTTCTTCTAGGTTGTATCTAGGACTCTTTGAAGCAGATATCAGATAGTTAGATCTTATTGGCAAAGAAACCCTAGTACGGAGACGTAGGTTGTTAGAGCTAAACTTCGTAAACATTTCACCGTGTCGATCTTGTCATTTCCGCACTATATCTTTCTTTATTGTGACTAACGTTGTTTTGCAGGTTTTTTGATTCAATCACTTTCAAATCCCTTGAAAACTAGTTGTGTCACAAAGAGCACAAATCGACATCAAGGCCTTGAAATCAGTTTCAAAGCCTTGAGATAGGTTTTTACGAAAAATTATCATACTCTATTCAACCCCCCTTCTAGAGTATTTACATCCTTTATATTCACGTATACGGTTCTACAATTGGTATCAGAGCTAGACTCACGTATATTGATTTAACCATCATTGAGACAAATCATGAATTCTGTAGGTGATGGAGAATTCGCTCATGGAAGATCCACATCTCGATCACCACTCTTATGCAGCAACAAATTTGCCCATTGTAGAGCACTAATGCAAATGTTTGTTATTGATCATGACATGGAACTATGGAGTATTATTCAAAATGGCCCTAAAATTCCAACCACCACGGTTGAAGGAGTCCAAGTCGCAAAGAAGGAAGTTGACTTCATACAAACCAACTTGGATAGCATTTCAAAGAACTACAAGGCCATGAACTTGCTCTATTGTGGATTGGATGCTAATGAATTCAACCGTGTCTCATCATGCAAGAGTGCTAAAGAAATATGGGACAAACTAGTTGTCACGTACGAAGGAACAAACCAAGTTAAGGAGACGAAGATAAACATCTTTCTCAGACAATATGAGCTATTCAAGATGAACTCAAACGAATCAGTCAAAGAAATGTTCACATGATTCACCGAGATCGTGAACAACCTCGACTCACTTGGAAAGGTGTTCACAAATGAAGAGAAAGTAAGGAAGGTTCTAAGGAGCTTACCTAAAACCAAGTGGGGACCAAAGGTGACTGCCGTAGAAGAGGCTCAAAATCTCAAAACACTCCCT
Source organism: Fagopyrum esculentum (assembly GCA_033239045.1). NCBI lineage: Eukaryota > Viridiplantae > Streptophyta > Magnoliopsida > Caryophyllales > Polygonaceae > Fagopyrum > Fagopyrum esculentum. Next base: position 67,075,698 of record BSUD01000007.1, read on the forward strand.
CTTGACGACATTCTTTGAAAGCTTATCATCCACGAAATGGTTCTTGGTGAAGAAGATGGAGAGCTCCCATCCAACACAAAGAACCTAGCTCTAAGATCCAAGAAAGATGATATGCTATCAAAGGAGGAAGATAGTGATGATGAAGATGAGGAAGATCTGTTCGCCTTAATCTCGAGGGGTCTTGCAAAAGTTCTTCAAATGAAGAAGTAGTTCGCAAACAATAAAGATTATCCACAATCATCAAGACCTCGAGGTAAGTTTTCTAACCCTAATAAGAAAACTAAGGCTTTAACTTGCTTTGAATGTGGTGAAACAGATCATCTCGTAAAGGAATGTCCACAAAAGAAGAGGAACAACTTTAGGAAGAATGATCGAAAGAAGAAAGTTGTGGTAGCTTCATGGAGTGATTCAGATTCTACCAATGAATCAGAAGACGATAAAGAACAAGCAAACTTATGTCTAATGGCCGATCATGAAGAAAATCCAAATCACTATGTTGATAGTGTGGTAAGTACAATTTTGTTTCAACCTGAACTTGAACTCACGCAATTTCTTACAGACATAACCATATATGATGAAGAACATAGGGCAACGATAAGTTCTTTAAGAGAAAAGCTTCTCAAATAAGAGAAACGATTAAGTGAGATGTCTCTGGAGATTGAAAATCTTAACACTGAAAAGTTAGACCTTCATATCAATATCAATGCCTTGGAATCAGAAAATGCGATTCTCAAGGGCAATCATTCTTCTCTTCATCGAGAATATATCGATCTAGAAAAAAAAAGGTTGATCTAACTGTGATGTGTCAAGACCAAAAGGCTGCAGTTATTTAATTCACTCATTCGAAAGTCAACCTCGAAAGGATGATGGGTGAGCAACAATCTTCTCTTAACAAAAATGGTATAGGCTATCACGTAAATTTTCCTAAAAAAACGACTACCACTTTTGTTAAAGCTAAAGGAAGTATTCATATGCCCACATGTTTCTATTGTTGCAAAAAGGGTCACGTAAAAAAAACATGTCCATATAGAAGAAATGACCCTTACATCATTAGTGTAACACCCCAAATTCTAAGAACTCGGGTAGCTACTGGTTAGGACCTCACAATGGGTCCCGACCTTCATTTGACAACAATTTAACTTGGATCTTACAACAAGGCACAAAAGTATTTAAAACATTTGAAAACTTTAAACAATATATACATGAAGAATATGTATCAGCCTTACAAAGCAAAGGTACCAAAACGACACATAAGAAGAACATAAGACATCCCGTCCCCAACTAAATGAGTACGTGGACCCGGCTGACCATTCCCTCCGGATCTCTCTACAACTATCTTAACCTGCAAGGCATCTACAAGCGGTATAAAACCGTTAGCTAACATTCTATGCATAAGTATAAAGGTAAAAGCACAATCACACATCATAGACAATCAACATGCAACACTCAATCCTTCTATTATCTTTAATTAGGTGATGGGTCATTACTAATGATACTTATTTTGTGACACGAGGGATTCCCAAACCTCGCCCCTATCCCCGTTTACCAACGCGTAATGGTACTAATGCATCTGACCGTCTACCGGACTAGGCTGGTCGCAGGGAACCTCCTAGACTCTCGCAAGAGCTAGGCAGATGATGTCACGACCCGTTATCATACACTTGGGTCAATTATACAATATACTAAAGTCGGCCTATTCCGGTTTCGTTATTTATCTTAACTAACAAACACCACTCATACACATCACACTCATACAAGAAGTCAGCTAAGTAAGTCCGTGGACTTACTTGAATCAGATCTCGACTTTCTAATTCGCAAATCGATCTGTACAGTAGGAATTCATTGGCCTGTCAAAGGAGGCAAGTGTGTCAGCACACTTTCTAGGTGATTAGAAGTCTAAGACTTCTAAGATAGTAGGTCTTAATAGAACGGAATTGATTACAATATTAATTTATGGTAAAATGACTATTTTACCCTTGGTCTCGAAACTTCCAGAAATTCCCTAATTCATGCCCAAACTCTTATTTGAGACTAAAGAGTCATATTCTAAATCCTAAAGATGTGTTTGGTTACAAACTGACAATTTACCCATTTCCTTATTTTCGGAAAGATCGTTAAGGTCCAACTTCGGCTTCAAATATAAAATTCGAATAATCTTATAAAATTCCGAAATAATTCCCTAAATCATCTATGATATCTCATCTACTCTTAGGAGCAATAATTTGATAAAACTGTTCAATCATCATTTCTACAAAAATTTCTAAAGTTGGTTACAACACTTAACAAACAACACACTTATAAAATCGTATCCCAAATTTTGATATGTTCTACTATAAAATCGTATCTATTATAAAATCGTATCAATAATATATCCAAAATTCAGCCGCAAAGAAGATCAAAATCCTATTTAAAACTATCTCACAAAACCGAATTTCAGCACAGCAGAAAAACTACTTACGACTCAATCTTTGAAAAATCATAAATCCCAAACCACTCGCTGGATTCCTCCCAAATTTTAGTATGTTATACAAAAATATGTCAAATATATCATATCCAAAATTCAAGCCCAACGGAGATCAAAAGCTTATTCAAAACCATCTCACAAAACAGCATCACCTGCTTTTTTTCCCAACACTCAGCACATTTATAAAAACTGCATGAGACGTCAACTTTGAAACATCATAACTCTCAAACCGTAACTCCGATTCTTCCCATATTTTAGTATAATATACTATGTACTATTGACTACATCATATCCAAAATTCAGCAGCCAATGAGGAGTATAACTTACTCGAATCTGGACCCGAAGTTGACTGCTCGTCAACTCTAAAAACTCGGAAAACGCCTCAGCTCAGCAAGCCATCTTCTAGGGCTGTTGTGAACTGTTCCAAGATCCCAACGGGATTCTAATCAGCACATATATTGAAAGGGTAAGAAAGTGAAGGTGGTGAGGCGTTTACCGGACAAGAGAGACTCGACGAGCTCCCGAGTGCAAAGAAGAAGACTGAGGCGGCTACTTGCGTTGGGTGCAGCAGCGTCGGACTGGAGGCGCCCCAGTGGCCAGGGTACTTCCGCCCTTGCAGATTTGGCACACCTATCTTGCGTCCAGGCGTCCCTACGGCCCATCCTGCGCAGATGCACCACCCGACTTCTTGGTAATGCGTTGAAGACGAAGACTCCGAAATCCATGTCGTTTGCTGTTGTTACCTGCCCGTCTAGATGGGAAGGGATGGCTCCTAGAGTCACATATCCAACCGCAGAAAGTGACAGGGAGAAGGGCGAATCCATGGTGGCCTGCTACACGGCTGCAGTGCATCTTCAAGGCTACTGGTGTGGCGGCTGAGTGCGGGAAAAGGGAGGTTGTTGTTGTCAGTCTTGGCGGTGGTAGTTCGTCCGGCAAGGAAGAAGCAGCGCCGGCGTTTATGGAGCGAAGATGAGGGATGTGCGAGAGAGGGGAGGAGAGCGCCGGTACGTGATAGCGAGAGAAGGAAGAGAGAGGTCATTAGGGTTTCCGTGAGAGAGGGAGAGAGTATGGGCTGGCTGTAATAGCTGGTGTGTTTTGGGCTGGCCGGCCATACTCGAGATCAGGCCTTGTCTGGGCCTCGTCAAGGCTTGTCTTGGCCTTGTCAACTGCTTGTCTGGGCCTTGTCAACTGCTTGTGTGGGCCTCGTCAACTGCTTGTCTGAGCCTCGTCAACTGCTTGTCTAGGCCTCGTCAAGTGCTTGTCTGGGCCTCGTCAACTGCTTGTCTGAGCCTCGTCAACTTCTTGTCTGGGCTTCGTCAACTGCTTGTCTGAGCCTCGTCAACTGCTTGTCTGGGCCTCGTCAACTGCTTGTCTGGGCCTCGTCACAACTTTGTCATGATCTCATCTAAAGTCGTCGTTAATGATTAATTATAAGAATTAGGGTTTGATATAATTCTACATAAAATGATAAATAATTATAAGAATTAGGATTTGATATAATTCTATCGTTTTATGTGAATTAAATTCTACATATAATTATATATAATTATAGGAATTAGAGCTTGATATAATTTTATCATTTTATGTGAATTAGCTTCTACATAAAATGATAAAATTTGTGAAGAAAGACTTGCTAGATAGAATGGAAAACCGTCAACGGCTCAAAGTCCGATTTGATTCGGAATTAAACGGAAATAAAAGTTCCGGATATTACATCAGTACCCCCTTAAAATAAGTTTCGTCCCGAAACTTAGGACAAGGTACATAATTAAACAACTTCCATAAATAAACTGGTATGTCCTAGTCTCACTAAATTTTTATTCGTTTCCTAAACTTCTCTAACTCTATCAAAGCGTAACGAAAAAAAACTGGTCGTTACATCAGATCCCCCTCAAAATAAGTTTCGTCCCGAAACTTAGGGTAAGACAATCCTGATCGGCCTTTAAGGTACCAAAAGGGTGTGTTTGATCACTACACAAAAGTCTTATCGTTTCCACATCTAAGTATCCCGCACATCAAGGTTACCAAAAGAACACATCACTGACTAAACACTCAATCATGAAATAAACAAGCAGTCAAACAATATCACACATACAAGGTCAAGTCTTAACTCATTACTCCCGAGGTTACAACTATCGCTACATAAGTCTTTGAAATGTTACGTCTCTTACTATCCCCAATATCTTAGGTAGCCTTATCGGATTTTCATAAAACCACTAAATCTTAAATCTTTTCAGGTATTTAGATCACAAGCATATATTACCACGTTCTAGAGTGGTTACCGGATATCTCACTGGTATCATCCGGCTCAACTGTCTAACCCTCTAATCTGATGACCTAACTCGTGTCTGGTAGGTATCTCTCCAACTGAAATTCTCAAACTCAGTTCCCAAACTTAGTCTCCGTGGAAAACCAAAGTTACACTCTCCAATAGGGTGAGGAAAACTAGTCCATCGGTCACTTTTAAACCGCTTTAAAACTTCCAATTGTTTTCCTTACACAAATCACTTCTAGATCCTTTGATGACCCTATGGAAAATAATCAATTCAACTTCCTTCCCTTCGTTATGACCACTTGCTTCCGGCCTTCTAAAAAGGTTATGACTACACAATTAGATCCCAGGTCTTGAACATCCACCAACACTTACCACGTGCTCAATGCTCCTCGTATCCCGACCCACTTGGTCTTGTCTTTTAATATTACTCAGTCATCTTCTTCCTCAGGTAAGGAACCGTCACCTTTACCCTTTTCCTGGTCTACACTCGGGGCAACTAAGAATCAAATCTAGTGGTCATCCTCTTTGTTTACTTGGCATTATTATATTATTTATAGATCTCTAATATATCGTTAACTCGAACCTAGGCTTCTCACGCATTTTCCAAGATCTTAAGTGGCATAGAATATGTCCGGAATGACGGTATTAGACACAAAGTGATCTCATATCACCGTTATTTGATCATAACTACTCGTATTAATGCTAGCACACCATCAACATTGCACTCTTATATCCTCCCCTTTTATCGGACTAGTAAGAGCCCTCTAACTCAAAACGCAACTAGGCTTTGTTCCGACATAACATTACACATAAAATCTACTCCGAGATTATGCTGTCTTTAAGCACGGTTACTAGGTTGCAAGTATGCTCCTATCGCTTCTCTTTCTTATGTATCTTCGACTCAGGATGGTAGTTACTCACTTTGAGCTTTCTAGTGCAGGTCATGCACAATACTTTTATTACATCATTAATTCTTTCCTAATCCATCCAGAAAACTCACTCTAGAGTATTCCATTAGTATAGAATTCCAAAATTACTTGTATGGCAACATGTAACAAAGCCCTCACTCTTCACTCAGATCCATAATAGGGTACTAGTCTCCTTCCATTACCTCTACATGCACGTAAGTTTCCGTACAACATTTCCAGTCACTCACATAGCCTATCTTACGTTTCTTCCAACTAGAATGCATTTCTCCAACTATCACCATCTTAAAATCGACACGACATCCATCAGTACCCTTGAGCTTCTTGCTTTGTGGGTTAGGACCCACCACGCTTCCGCTGCGTTACTCTGTTTATCCTGTTGTCACTCATTGATCCTAAGGACCTTTTCTGTAAGTATAAAATGAATGACCCCAAAACTCTTTCTTCCAGTTACACCATGAGTCTTATACGGATGTAGTACCACATACCTTCTTTACTTGCCTTAAGAAAATAAAACAACGATTGAAAAACAACTTATTCCGCTTAGTTTCTTAATTCTTCTACCACGGATCCAAACTCCCTGACTTGACCGGAGTTTGATCTTAACTAGCCAAGAAGTAACCCTTAAAACGTTTCTCTTTATACCTTCAATTCATCCAAGAAGGTTGTGTTTGCCTACTTGAGGAAATCCTCTAAGCCGTCGGTAAATCTACTCCATAGATTCACAATCAAAATTATCTCTTCTTAACGGCACATAACTCGTCAACACCAAACCATACTTGCATGTCCTTGGTTGACATCGGTCAGTCTATAATTAACTTATCTCAATTTCATACCTCTACTAGTATTAAACTTTTGGTGCACATCACCTACTACATTAATCCTTTTATCCTTCTTTAGTTCGTCTTATCTTTCACTCTTCTGCTTCCTTTGGGACAACTCTCTTTCTCTAGTCCGATTGTGTCATTCATCTGACATAAACAGTCGTTTCAAGTCTTCCACGATAGCTTGCAACCGTCTTTGCAGTTTTTATGGCCGTACTGATCACCCACTTCCAGTTCCTCTTGCATGGATTGTCTGTGTTGATGGCTTAGGTCCCGTGATAATTGGGGTTACCTTGGACTCTCGAGTCCAGCAAGGTCGTTCTCCCATGTTTATATTTTTTTATTTTATTTTTATTTTATTTTCATTGTAGTTAGTAGTAATATCGCATTCATGAAACTCCGTTGACCTTGCTACAAACTTCCATTCTTTAGATATTGGCGTCTTTTCCAAACTTCTTTTATCTTTGAGGAGGTCAAAACCTCCCCACGCTTGTGGGGTCTTCCTTTTCGCTTTTACACTCAATTGTAGGTCTTCATTCCGTGCACCTTAGATTATCTCCCCCAGATTGACACTCTGTCTCTTCTGGTTTCTAATGCCCATAATGGTCTATGGTGCATCCGCCTCGATGGTAATGTCCTTGATTCCGCAATCTTGGTTGTACTCAATTATACTTGTCTCGTTCCAATATTGTTATCCATACTCCACACTCTTGTAGTCACTTGCATGGTTCTTATAATTCATCTCACGGCTTCATACAACCAAGTCCCTTGTATGACCTTCTATTTCTTCTATCCGAGTTGAATAGGGAATTCTTCCTCATTTGATTGAAGTTATGGTCAAAATTATCTCCACATCTTTACTTCTTCTCCTATTAGTTCTTTGGATGGTTAACAAGGGTTACTAGGACGCCCAACCGAGCATAATACTTGATCCAAGGTCCGAGTCCTTTGTCTCGTGTTGAAAACTCTTCAAGTCTGCTACCAATTTATCATGAGGCGATAATCGTTTCATGATATCACTACTAAAGGATATAATATATCCTTTAGGATACTAACATACTACACATATACCTATATATAACATACATTAATACTCATCATAATAAGTCTATATGCTAACTCATATCGATCCAAGTTGTAGAGATCCACGAAGAGCGATGGTGGTCCAACGTACTACTAACCCAACAACCCGACTATGCGCGTGTGAAAACATAAATCCGTTTTGAAAATTTTAGACCCCTTTCGGGTTCTAGTTATTTTATACATTTGGTCTTTCAGAAGATTTCAAGTGCCATTGTTGCCAACCCAGAGCTCTGATATCATATTGTAATACCCCAAATTCTAAGAACTCGGGGAGCTACTGGTTAGGACCTCACAATGGGTCCCGACCTTCGTTTGACAATAATTTAACTTGGATCTTACAACAAGGCACAAAAGTATTTAAAACATTTGAAAACTTTAAACAATATATACATGAAGAATATGTATCAGCCATACAAAGCAAAGGTACCAAAACGACAGATAAGAAGAACAGAAGACATCCCGTCCCCAACTAAATGAGTACGTGGACCCGGCTGACCATTCCCTCCGGATCTCTCTACAACTGTCTTAACCTGCAAGGCATCTACAAGCGGTATAAAACCGTTAGCTAACATTCTATGCATAAGTATAAAGGTAAAAGCACAATCACACATCATACACAATCAACATGAAACACTCAATCCTTTTATTATCTTTAATTAGGTCATAGATCATTACTAATGATACTTATTTTGTGACACGAGGGATTCCCAAACCTCGCCCCTGTCCCCGTTTACCAACGCGGAATGGTACTAATGCATCTGACCGTCTACCGGACTGGGCTGGTCGCAGGGAACCTCCTAGACTCTCGCAAGAGCTAGACAGATGATGTCACAACCCGTTATCACACACTTGGGTCAATTATACAATATATTAAAGTCGGCCTATTCCGGTTTTGTTATTTATCTTAACTAACAAACACCACTCATACACATCACACTCATACAAGAAGTCAGCTAAGTAAGTCCGTGGACTTACCTGTATCAGATCTCGACTTTCTAATTCGCAAATCGATATGTATAGTAGGAATTCAGTGGCCTGTCAAAGGAGGCAAGTGTGTCAGCACACTTTCTAGGTGATTAGAAGTCTAAGACTTCTAAGATAGTAGGTCTTAATAGAACGGAATTGATTACAGTATTAATTTATGGTAAAATGACTATTTTACCCTTGGTCTCGAAACATCCAAAAATTCCCTAATTCATGCCCAAACTCTTATTTGAGACTAAAGAGTCATATTCTAACTCCTAAAGATGTGTTTGGTTACAAATTGGCAATTTACCCATTTCCTTATTTTCGGAAAGATCGTTAAGATCCAACTTCGGCTTCAAATATAAAATTCGAATAATCTTATAAAAATTCCGAAATAATTCCCTAAATCATCTACGATATCTCATCTACTCTTAGGAGCAAGAATTTGTAAAAACTGTTCAACCATCACTTCTACAAAAATTTCTAAAGTTGGTTACAACACTTAACAAACAACACACTGTCTTAACTTTGAAAATTCATAACTGCTAAACTACTCGCTGGATTTATCCCAAATTTTGATATGTTCTACTATAAAATTGTATCTATAATATATCCAAAATTCAGCCGCAAAGGAGATCAAAATCCTATTTAAAACTATCTCACAAATCCGAATTTCAGCACAGCAGAAAAACTGCTTACGACTCAATCTTTGAAAATCATACATCCCAAACCACTCGCTGGATTTCTCCCAAATTTTAATGTGTTATACAACAATATGTCAACTATATCATATCCTAAATTCAAGCCCAACGGAGATCAAGAGCTTATTCAAAACCATCTCACAAAACAACATCACCTGCTGTTTTCCCCAACACTCAGCACATTTATAAAAACTGCATGAGGCGTCAACTTTGGAACATCATAACTCTCAAACCGTAACTCCGATTCTTCCCAAATTTTAGTATAATATACTATGTACTATTGAATACAACATATCCAAAATTCATCAGCCAAGGAGGAGTATAACTTACTCGAATCTGGACCCGAAGTTGGCTGCTCGTCAACTCTAAAAACTCGGAAAACGCCTCAGCTCAGCAAGCCATCTTCTAGGGCTGTTGTGAACTGTTCCAAGATCCCAACGGGATTCTAATCAGCACATATATTGAAAGGGTACGAAAGTGAAGGGGGTGAGGCGTTTACCGGACAAGAGAGACTCGACGAGCTCCCGAGTGCAAACAAGACGACTAAGGCGGCTACTTGCGTCGGGTGCAGCAGCGTCGGACTGGAGGCGCCCCAGTGGCCAGGGTACTTCCGCCCTTGCAGATTTGGCACACCTATCTTGCGTCCAGGCGTCCCTACGGCCCATCCTGCGCAGATGCACCGCCCGACTTCTTGGTAATGCGTTGAAGACGAAGACTCCGAGATCCATGTCGTTTGCTGTTGTTACCTGCCCGTCTAGATGGGAAGGGATGGCTCCTAGAGTCACTTGTCCAACCGTAGAAAGAGACAGGGAGAAGGGCGAATCCATGGTGGCCTGCTACACGGCTGCGGTGCATCTTCAAGGCTACTTGTGTGGCGGCTGAGTGCGGGGAAAGGGAGGTTGTTGTTGTCAGTCTTGGCGGTGGTAGTTCGTCCGGCAAGGAAGAAGCAGCGCCGGCGTTTATGGAGCGAAGAGGAGGGACGTGCGAGAGAGGGGAGGAGAGCGCCGGTACGTGATAGCGAGAGAAGGAAGAGAGAGGTCATTAGGGTTTCCGTGAGAGAGGGAGAGAGTATGGGCTGGCTGTAACAACTGGTGTGTTTTGGGCTGGCCGGCCATACTGGAGATCAGGCCTTGTCTGGGCCTCGTCAAGGCTTGTCTTGGCCTTGTGATTTGCTTGTCTGGCCCTTGTCAACTGCTTGTCTGGGCCTCGTCAACTGCTTGTCTGAGCCTCGTCAACTGCTTGTCTAGGCCTCGTCAACGGCTTGTCTGGGCCTCGTCAAGTGCTTGTCTGGGCCTCGTCAACTGCTTGTCTGGGCCTCGTTAACTGCTTGTCTAGGCCTCGTCAACTGCTTGTCTGGGCCTCGTCAACTACTTGTTTGGGCCTTGTTACAGCTTTGTCATGATCTCATCTAAAGTCGTCGTTAATGATTAATTATAAGAATTAGGGTTTGATATAATTCTACATAAAATGATAAATAATTATAAGAATTAGGATTTGATATAATTCTATCATTTTATGTAAATTAAATTCTACATAAAATGATAAATAATTATAGGAATTAGAGCTTGATATAATTTTATCATTTTATGTGAATTAGCTTCTACATAAAATAGTAAAATTTGTGAAGAAAGACTTGCTAGATAGAATGGAAAACCGTCAACGGCTCAAAGTCCGATTTGATTCGGAATTAAACGGAAATAAAAGTTCCGGATATTACAATTAGAAACACTTATCCTCTATGCCTGAGGAAACAAGATAAGCAAATATGGGTTCCTAAAGGTACTAGACCACAAAACATGATTGAACCTGAATATGGACCAAAATATGTTATTTGGTCGACCCAAAAAGGTTGATGTTTGTTGTTTTGCAGGATATCACCAAGGAAAATGAGCATAAATGGATATTAGATAGTGGTTGCTCAAGACAAATGAGTGAAAAAAGCTCACTGTTTTCAGATCTAAAGAAGTAATCATCTGGAACCATTACGCTTGGTGTAAAGGAAAGTGTAACATCATTGGTATTGGTAAAATTGGTTATAATTCACCTAACTTCATTGATGATGTCTATCTTGTTGACGGTTTAAAATATAACTTGCTTAGTATCTCTCAAATTTGTGATAAAGGCAACAAGGCGATTTTTGATTCAGGAAAATGTGAAGTTCAAGATAATATATCGGGTGATATTGTGCTTACTGCTCCTAGATGTAACAATGTTTATTCAATGAGCACTAACCAAGTTTCAAGAACTAAGCTAGCATGTCTCAAGGCCTTGACTGACGATTCAAGGCTTTGGCATAGGCGACTTGGTCATGTAAGCATGCATACGATGAAGAAACTAATTTCAAAGGATTTGGTACGTGGATTGCCAAACCTAAACTTCAAGGTAGATGAACTATGTAAGGCTTGTACACAAGGTAAACAAACAAGAGGTTCATTCAAACCTTAGAAGGTTGTAAGTTCTTCTTGACCCATTGAACTTTTACTTATGAATCTATGTGGTCCTATGCGTGTCAAATCTCCCAAGGGTAAACTATACATCCTTGTCATTGTAGATGATTTTTCTCGTTTTACATGGATATCATTCTTACGGGAAAAATCTCAAGCTTTTATTGAGTTTTCAAAATTGTGTAAGGAGTTAAAATCTTTGAAAAACCTACCTATTGTTTCGATAAGAAGCGATCATGGTAGAGAATTTGATCAACTAAAGTTTGATTTGTGTTGTGCAAAATATGGTATATCACACAACTTTTCAGCTCCAAGAACTCCTCAACAAAACGGGGTTGTGGAACGTAAGAACCACACCCTAGAGGTCATGTCTAGGACTATGCTTTTGTAAAATAGTTTGCTAAAAAAATTTTGGGCGGAAGTTGTTAACACAACTAATTATATCTTGAATAGATGTTTAATTCGTCCTATTTTAAAAAAGACTCCATACGAACTCTTTAAGGGAAGAAAACTTAATATTTCCTATTTTATACCCTTTGGATGTATTTGATTTGTCCATAACAATGGCAAAACAACCTTGGTAAATTTGATGCACGTAGTGACGAAGCTATCTTCATTAGATATGCTTCAAATAGCAAAGCTTATCGTGTTTATAATAGACGTACCAAAATTGTTGAGGAAAGTATTCATGTTATATTTGATGAAAGCAATTATGGTACTTTGAGTGAAACGCATCTTCAAGACCTTGAAACGGAAAACTGCGATGTAAAAACTCAATTTAAAGGCCTTGAAACTCAACTTCAACGCCTTGATATAGGATCCAAAGGCAATACTCCAGCGGTACCTAAATCTAGTCGAGCAAATGAGCCCCAATCTTCCGGATCTACTCCATCTTACAAAAGGAAAAAGTTTCAACATATCCACCAGAGAATCTGATCTCGAATCCAAACGCAAGAGTTCAAACCCGATCTAGGGTGAACAACTTATGTGCTTTCTCAGCGTTTGTATCTCTTATTAAGCCCAAGAACTATGTTTAATGTAATATCCATAATTTTTATTCCATTTAATTCCGAATTAAATCGGACTTCGAGCCATTGACGGTTTCCCATTCTATCTAGTATTTCTTTCTTCACAAATTTTATCATTTTATGTAGAATTTAATTCACATAAAATGATAGAATTATATCAAAACCTAATTCTTATAATTATTTATCATTTTATGTAGAATTTAATTTACATAAAATGATAGAATTATATCAAACCCTAATTCTTATAATTATTTATCATTTTATGTAGAATTTAATTCACATAAAATGATAGAATTACATCAAACCCTAATTCTTATAATTAATTCTTAACGACGACTTGAGAGAGATTATGACAAGACGAGATCATGACAAGGCTGAGACGAGATCATGACAAGGTTGAGACGACACCATGACATGTTTGGACAAGGCTGTGACAAAGCCAGGACAACCTCATTCACTCTTTCAGCCCACTTTTTGCTACTTTGTTTCAACCCAATTTTTTAGACCCTTTGCTCCAGCCCTGAAATGTCCTTCCTTGTGTGCTGGCCCAGCGGCACTTCGAGCCCCACAAGAAGAAGAAGAGAAGAGGCCTTCACTCTCCCTCTTAACTCCATGTAACGGCTGCTGAGTAGGATCTTCACGTCGCAGCAATCCCTTTCCCCTTGCAAGCAGCCCACGTTCTGTACTCTGTTCTACAGCAGCGCTAGATTTACGTACAATCCCTTGCCTTCCCTTCTGTATTCGGTTACGCCCAGCATCTCCCATCCTTCTCGCCTTACCTTCTTCAGAAGAGCCATCTCTCTCGCACAGCAAAACCAGCCGTCCCCTTGGTGCAACCCACGCAGCAGACGTTGCTTTCCCTTTTGCAGTGAGGTTGGCACGCACAGCAGCAACGAGGCCTTGATCCGACCAGACGAAGCTTTCCCTTGTATTGATAGAACGAAACTAAAACCAGCGCCAGATCTAGGTGAGTTCTCGTCCCTCCTTTGCCTCATTTCTTTTCAACAGAACAATGTTTTTGATGAACGGATTTTGTGATGCCCTATGGCCTTTGACAGCCTCGTCTGAACCTCAGACCCTCCCAGACGTAGCAAAACTCTAACAACCTATTGATAACATCCCTAGGAGTCTTCTTGCATCATTGTTGAGTAAGTTCCCCATTCTTTTTCCTTACTGTTATGTTATATAGAAGAGAGGGAATTAGTTAGTAGATCCTTTAATTTTATGGATGATGAGCTAGGATGTATAGCAATTGTTGATGCTTATGAGGGTGGAGTCTTGAGGTGTGTAGGTAGAGAGTAACTGCTGAATTGTGCTAAATAAATTTCGTTTTCTTCAGTTTGGAAGTGGGAACTTTCAATCTTGTAGATCAATGTTAAGGAGTTATAATGAAGATTCACCGTTGAATATTTGATAGGTCGTAGATGGATATATGTAGTTTACTGTGTCAAAATTTGAGAACAAATGAAAGGTCGGATTAAAAGTTATAAGGTTCCAAAGTAGAGTAGTTGAGCTGTTTTTCCAGCAGTGAATTTTGGCTAAGTATAGAAAATTTTAAGTGTTGCGACCAACTTTAGAAATTTTTGTAGAAGTGATGGTTGAACAGTTTTAAGAAATTCTTACTCCTATGAGTAGATTGGATATCATAGATGATCTAGAGAATTATTTCGGAATTTTTATAAATTTATTCGAATTTCATATTGAAGCCAAAGTTGGACCTTAACAATCTTTTGGAAAATGGGAAAATTGCGAGTTTGTAACCAAACTCATCTTTAAGAGTTAGAATTAGACTTTTTAGTCTCAAATAGAGTTTAGGCATGAATTATGGAATTTTTGGAAGTTTTGGGACTAAGGGTAAAATAGTCATTTTACCATAAATTCGTACTGTATTAAATTTTGTTGTAATAGGATCTACTATCTTAGAAGTCTTAGACTTCTAATTACCTAGAAAGTGTGCTGACACACTTGCCTCCTTTGACAGGCTACTGAATTCCTACAATTACCCATTGAGTTGTGATTAAGAGAGTCGAGATTTGATTCTAGTAAGTCCACGGACTTACTTAGCAGGCTTCTTGTATGAGTGTAATGTGTATGAGTGGTGTTTGTTAGTTATAATAAATAACGAAATCGGATTAGGTCGACTTTATTATTTACGTAATTGACCCAAGTGTATGATAACGGGTCGTGACATCATCTGTCTAGCTCTTGCGAGAGTCTAGGAGGTTCCGTGCGACCAGCCCAATCAGGTAGACAGTCAGATACATTAGTACCATTCCGCGTTGGTAAACGGGGACAGAGGCGAGGTTTGGGAATCCCTCGTGTCACAAAATAAGTATCATTAGTAATAACCTATCACCTAATTAAAGATAATAAAAGGATTGAGTGTTGCATGTTGATTGTGTATGTTGTGTGTTTGTGCTTTTACCTTTATACTTATGCATAGAATGTTAGCTAACGGTTTTATACCGCTTGTAGATGCCTTGCAGGTTAAGATAGTTGTAGAGAGATCCAGAGGAAATGGTCAGCCGGGTCCACATACTCATTAAGTTGGGGACGGGGATGTCTTATGTTCTTCATATGCGTCGTTTTAGTATCTTTCCTTGTAAGGGAGATACATATTCTCCATGTATATATTGTTTACAGTTTTCAAATGTTTTAAATACTTTTGTGCCTTGTTGTAAGATCCAAGTAAAATTGTTGTCAAACTATGGTCGGGACCCATTGTGAGGTCCTAACCAGTAGCTCCCCGAGTTCTTAGAATTTGGGGTGTTACAATATGGTATCAGAGCCAAGTTGGCAACAATGGCACTTGAAATCTTCTGAAAGACCAAATGTATAAAATAACTAGAACCCGAAAGGGGTATAAAGTTTTCAAAAATGGATTTCTGTTTTTTACACACACGCATAGTCGGGTTGTTGGGTTAGTAGTACGTCGGACCACCATCGCTCTCCGTGGATCTCTTCAACTTGGATCGATAAGAGTGAGTATATAGACTTTTTATGAGGTTTACTTTATATGTTATATACATGTGTATGCTTAGCTTGTTAGTATCCTAAAGGATATTTTATATCCTTTAGTCGTGATCACGAAGCGATTATCGCCTCATGATAAATCAGTAGCGGACTTGAAGAGTCTCCAAAACGAGGCAATGGAGTCAGACCTTGAATTGAGTATTATACTCGGGTGGGCCGCTTGGTGATCCGTACAAATCATCCAGAGAACAAGTGAGCAAGGAAGTAAAGTTGTGAAGATAATTTTTACCACAAGCACAATCAGATGAGGAAGAAATTCCTGAGTCAGTTCAATTAGAAGAAATAGAAGGTCGTACAAGGAACTCGGCATACGAGGCCGAGAGATGGCATTAGAAGAACCATGCAAGAGACTACAAGAGTGTGGGGTAGAGATAACAATATTGGAAGGAGACAAGTAGAATTGACTACAATCAAGATTGCGGAATCAAGGACATTATAATCGCGGCGGATGCCCCATAGACCATTATGGGCATGAGAAACCAGAAGAGACAAAGTGTCAATCCGGGTGTGAGAATCTAAGGTGCACGGAATGAAGACCTACAATTGAGTGTAAAAGCGAAAAGGCAGACCCCACAAGCGTGGGGAGGTTTTGACCCCCTCAAAGATATAAGAAGTTTAAAAGAAATCGCGACGCCAATATCCAAAGAATGGAAGCATGTAGCAGGGTCAACGGAGTTTCAGGAAGGAGATATTACCACCAACACCAGTGAAGAAATCTGAATGAAAGAACGGCCTTGCGGGACTCGAGAGTCCAGGGTAACCTGAATTATCACGGAACCTAAGCCATCAACACAGATGGTCCATGCAAAAGGAACTGCAAGTGGATGATCATTACGGCCATAAGAATTTCAAAGACGCTTGCAAGCTATCATGGAAACTTGAAACGACTATTTATGCCAGATGAATGAACCAATCGGACTAGAGAAATGGAGTTAGCTCATAAGAAGCGGAAGGGTGGAAGGTAGAACGAACTAAAGAAGTATAAAAGGATTGTTGTGAGCAACTGTTTACCTACTAGATAAGGAAATTTTGATAGATCACAATTAATACGGAATGGAGACTTACAACTTAACGTAAGAGCGAAAGGTAGACTTCACAAGCTTGGAGACGTTTTGTCTTCTTTAAAGATAAGAATTCTAAGAGGAATCACAACGCCAGTATGGAAAGGATCGAAGCTCTGTAACATATTCAACAGAGATTTGGAAGAAATATTACAAACAACGCTGATTAAGGAACCCGTGCTTGTGAGAATCGTGTGGTGGACTCAAGAGTCCAGGGTAACCCCCATTTATAACAAAACATAGGTCATCAACACAGATGGTCCCTGTAAAGGGACTACAATTAGGAGGTAATTAAAAAGTCATCGGAAATACAAGACGCTTACCATCTATCGTGGAGTGTTAGGAACCACTTTTGACGTCAGGCGAATGGCACAGTGAGACTTGAGAAAGAGAGTTGTCCCAAAGGAAGCAGAAGAGTGAAAGATAAGACGAACTAAAGAAGGATAAAAGGATTAATCTAGTAGGTGATGTGCACCAAAAGTTTAATACTAGTAGAGGTATGAAATTGAGATAAGTCAATTATAGACTGACCGATGTCAACCAAGGACGTGCAAGTATTGTTTGGTATTGACGAGTTATGTGCCGTTAAGAAGAGATATTTGTCACTGTGGGTCTATGGAGTAGCTTTACCGACGCCTTAGAGGATTTCCTCAAGTAGGCAACGACAACCTTTTGGGATGAATTAAAGGTATAAAGAGAAAAGTTTTAACGGTTACTTCTTGACTAGTTAAGATCAAACTCCGGTCAAGTCAGGGAGTTTGGATCCGTGGTAGAAGAATTTAGAAAGTAAGCGGAAGAAGTTGTTTTTCAATCGTCGTTTATTTTCTTAAGGAAAGTAAAGAAGGTACTTGGTACTTCATCCGTATAAGACTCATGGTGTAATTTGAAGAAAGCGTTTTGGGGTCAATCATTTTACACTTATAGAAAAGGTCCTTAGGATTAATGTGTGACAGCATGATAAGCAGAGTAGCGCAGCGGAAGCGTGGTGAGTCCTAACCCACAAAGCAAGAAGTTCAAGGGTATTGATGGATGTCGTGTCGAGTTTAAGATGGTGATAGTTGGTGAAATGCATTCTAGTTGGAAGAAACGTGAGATAGGCTATGTGAGTGACTGGAAATGTTGTACGGAAACTTATGTACATGTAGAGGTGATAGAAGGAGACTGGTACCCTATTATGGATCTGAGTGAAGAGTGATGGCGTTGTTACATGTTGCTAGACAAGTAGTTTTGGAATTCTATACTAATGGAATACTCTGGAGTGAGTTTTCTAGATGGAGTAGGAAAGAATTTATGATGTAATAAAAGTATTGTGCATGGCCTGCACTAGAAAGCTCAAAGTGAGTAACTACCATCCTGAGCCGAAGGTACATAAGGAAGAGAAGCGACGGGAACATACTTGCAACCTAGTAACCGTGTTTTAAGAAAGCATAATCTCGGAGTAGACTTTATGTGTAATGTTATATCGGAATGGAGCCGAGTTGCATTTAGCATCAAAGGAATATTCTCGGTCCGGTAAATGTTGAGATATAAGAGTGCAATGTTGATGGTGTGTTAGCAGTTATCGAGTAATTACGATCAAATTTTGGTGATATGAGATCACCTTGTGTCTAGGGTTCTCATTGCGGACACATTCTATGTCACTTAAGATCTTGGATATTGCTTAAGAAGTTTGAGTTGAGCTAGAGATCTATTAAATAATATGATGACGTCGATAGAACACAAAGATTGACCACCGGATTTGATTGTTAAGTTATATCAAGTTTAAGACCAAAAGTGAGCGGATGATGATTCTTTAATGGAGGAACAATATGATTGAGTCACACTAAGAGACAAGACCAAGTGAGTTGTGATACAACTAGCCTTATATAAGCACTTGGTAAAGTGTCGGAAGATGTGTAAGGGTGATATCCTAGATCGGATACTCGGAATCTTTTTAGAAGACCAGAAGGAAAGGAATTGTAGTAAATTATCCTCACGAAGGTCATCAAAGAATTTGGAGGTGAGTTGTGTAAGACCACCATGTGACACCTTAAAGCGGTTTAGAAGTGTAAACCCATTTTTACATGGATTATGTTAGAGACATACCTACCACACACAAGTTAGATCATCAAATCGGAAGATCAAACTGTTGAGCCGGATGATACCGGTGAGATATCCGGTAACCATTCGAGAATGTGGTAGCAAGCGCTTGTGATCTAAATACCTGAAAAGATTTAAGATTTAGTGTTTTTATGAAAAGCTTATAAGGCTACCTAAGATATTGGGGATAGTAAGAGCCGTAACCTTTCAAAGACCTATGTAGTGATAGTTGTAACCTCGAGAGTGACGAGTTAAGGCTTGACCTTGGATGTGTGATATTGTTTGAATACTTGTTTATTTCATGATTGAGTGCTTAGTCAGTGATGTGTGCTTTTGACAACCTTGAAGTGCGAGATACTTAGATGTGGAAACGACGAGACTTTTGTGTAGTGATCAAACACACCCATTTGGTGCCTTAAAGGCCGATCAGGATTGTCTTACCCTAAGTTTCGTTACGAAACTTATTTTGAGGGGGATCTGATGTCACGACCAGTTTTTTTTCGTTACGCTTTGATAGGGTTAGAGAAGTTTAGGAAACGAATAAAAATTTAGTGAGACTAGGACATACCAGTTTATTTATGGAATTCGTTTAATTAAGTACCTTGTTCTAAGTTTCGGGACGAAACTTATTTTAAGGGGGTACTGATGTAATATCCGGAATTTTTATTCCATTTAATTCCGAATCAAATCGGACTTTGAGCCGTTGACGGTTTCCCATTCTATCTAGTATTTCTTTCTTCACAAATTTTATCATTTTATGTAGAATTTAATTCACATAAAATGATAGAATTATATCAAACCGTAATTCTTATAATTATTTATCATTTTATGTAGAATTTAATTTACATAAAAAGATAGAATTATATCAAACCCTAATTCTTATAATTATTTATCATTTTATGTAGAATTTAATTCACATAAAATGATAGAATTACATCAAACCCTAATTCTTATAATTAATTCTTAACAACGACTTGAGACGAGATTATGACAAGACGAGATCATGACAAGGCTGAGACGAGACCATGTCACGTTTTGACAAGGCTGTGACAAAGCCAGGACAACCTCATTCACTCTTTCAGCCCACTTTTTGCTACTTAGTTTCAGCCCAATTTTTTAGACCCTTTGCTCCAGCCCATAATTGTCTTTCCTTGTGTGCTGGCCCAGCGGCACTTCGAGCCCCACAAGAAGATGAAGAGTAGCGGCCTTCACTCTCCGTCTTAACTCCATGTAACGGATGCTGAGTAGGATCTTCACGTCGCAGCAAACGCTTTCCCCTTGCAAGCAACCCACGTTCTATACTCTGTCTTCTACAACAGCGCTAGATTTACGTACAATCCCTTGCCTTCCCTTCTGTATTCGGTTACGCCCAGCATCTCCCATCCTTCTCGCCTTACCTTCTTCAGAAGAGCCATCTCTCTCGCACAGCAAAACCAGCCGACTCCTTGGTGCAACCCACGCAGCAGACGTTGCTTTCCCTTCTGCAGTGAGGTTGGCACGCACAGCAGCAACGAGGCCTTGATCCGACCAGACGAAGCTTTCCCTTGTATTGATTGAACGGAACTAAAACCAGCCCCAGATCTAGGTGAGTTATCGTCCCACCTTTGCCTCATTTCTTTTCAACCGAACAATGTTTCTGATGAACGGATTTTGTGATGCCCTGTGGCCTTTGACAGCCTCGTCTGAACCTCAGACCCTCCCATACGTAGCAAAACTCTAACAACCTGTTGATAACATCCCTAGGAGTCTTCTTGCATCATTGTTGAGTAAGTTCCCCATTCTTTTTCCTTACTATTATGTTATATAGAAGAGAGGGAATTAGTTAGTAGATCCTTTGATTTTATGGATGATGAGCTAGGATGTATAGCAACTGTTGATGCTTATGAGGGTTGAGTCTTGAGGTGTGTAGGTAGAGAGTAACTACTGAATTGTGCTAAATAAATTTCGTTTTCTTCAGTTTGGAAGTGGGAAACTGTCAATCTTGTAGATCAATGTTAAGGAGTTATATTGAAGATTCACCGTTGAATATTTGATAGGTCGTAGATGGATATATGTAGTTTACTATGTCAAAATTTGAGAACAAATGAACGGTCGGATTAAAAGTTATAAGGTTCAAAAGTAGAGTAGTTGAGCTGTTTTTCCAGCAGTGAATTTTGGCCAAGTATAGAAAATTTTAAGTGTTGCGACCAACTTTAGAAATTTTTGTAGAAGTGATGGTTGAACAATTTTAAGAAATTCTTGCTCCTATGAGTAGATTGGATATCATAGATGATCCAGAGAATTATTTCGGAATTTTTTTATAAATTTATTCGAATTTCATATTTGAAGCCGAAGTTAGACCTTAACAATCTTTTGAAAAATGGGAAAATGGGTAAATTGCTAGTTTGTAACCAAACTCATCTTTAAGAGTTAGAATATGACTTATTAGTCTCAAATAAGAGTTTAGGCATGAATTATGAAATTTTGGAAGTTTCGGGACTAAGGGTAGAATAGTCATTTTACCATAAATTGGTACTGTATTAAATTCTGTTTTAATAGGATCTACTATCTTAGAAGTGTTAGACTTCTAATTACCTAGAAAGTGTGCTGACACACTTGCCTCCTTTGACAAGCTACTGAATTCCTACAGTTACCGATTGAGTTGTGATTAAGAGAGTCGAGATTTGATTCTGGTAAGTCCTCGGACTTACTTAGCTGGCTTCTTGTATGAGTGTAATGTGTATGAGTGGTGTTTGTTAGTTATAATAAATAATGAAACCGGATTAGTCCGACTTTATTATTTACGTAATTGACCCAAGTGTATGATAACGGGTCGTGACATCATCTGCCTAGCTCTTGCAAGAGTCTAGGAGGTTCCCTGCGACCAGCCCAGTCAGGTAGACGGTCAGATGCATTAGTACCATTCCGCGTTGGTAAACGGCGACAGGGGCATGGTTTGGGAATCCCTCGTGTCACAAAGTAAGTATCATTAGTAATAACCTATCACCTAATTAAAGATAATAAAAGGTTTGAGTGTTGCATGTTGATTGTGTATGTTGTGTGTTTGTGCTTTTACCTTTATACTTATGCATTGAATGTTAGCTAACGGTTTTATACCGCTTGTAGATGCCTTGCAGGTTAAGACAGTAGTAGAGATATCCGGAGGAAATGGTCAGTCGGGTCCACGTACTCATTTAGTTGGGGATGGGGATGTCTTCTGTACTTCATATGCGTCGTTTTAGTATCTTTCCTTGTAAGGCTGATACATATTCTCCATGTATATATTGTTTACAGTTTTCAAATGTTTTAAATAATTTTGTGCCTTGTTGTAAGATCCAAGTAAAATTGTTGTCAAACTATGGTCGGGACCCATTGTGAGGTCCTAACCAGTAGGTCCCCAAGTTCTCAGAATTTGGGGTGTTACATTTAAGCTCTTCAAGAACCCGATTGGATCATGGCCATGCAAAATGAACTGAATGAGTTCGAGAGAAATAAAGTTTGGACCTTCACGTCTAGACCTAAGCAACAAACCGTCATTGGCATAAAATGGGTTTTTCGAAACAAGTTGGATGAAAGTGGGAAGGTTATTCGAACCAAAGCACGGCGTAGCACAAGGCTATAACCAAGAATAAGGTATTGATTGCGAGGAGACTTTTGCTCCAGTTGCCAGGTTAGAAGTCATACGTATGCTACTTGCTTTTGCATCCTTCATGACCATAAAAATTTTTCAAATGGATGTAAAATGTGCTTTTCTAAATGGCTTCTTAGAAGAAGAAGTCTACGTTGATCAACCTCCTGGTTTTGAAAATGATAAATTTCCGGATTATGTTTTTAAATTGGACAAAGCTCTTTATGGTCTTAAGCAAGCTCCACAAGCATGATATGAAAGATTATTCAAATATCTTCTTGAAACTTATTTCAAAAGAGGTTTAATTGATAAAACTTTGTTTATCAAAACCAGAGGAACCAATATTTTAGTAGTACAAATCTATGTTGATTATATATTATTCGGTGCTACTAACGATTCTCTATGCAAGGAATTTTCAGATATTATGTGCAGGGAATTTGAGATGAGCTTAATGGGAGAATTATATTTCGTTCTTGGACTTCAAGTCACACAAGTAAAGAAAGGAATATTTCTCAGTCAAAGAAAGTATACCAAGGACTTGCTTAAGAAGTATAAAATGGATCAATCCAAGGTAGAAAAAAAACTTATGAGTTCCACACTTTCACTTGATCATGACAAGAACGGTAAAAGTGTTGTACAAAAGGAGTATCAAGGTATGATCGGTTCTTGGTTATATTTAGCCGCTAGTCGACCTAGCATTATGTTTAGTGTGTGCATGTGTGCAAGATTTCAATCTGATCCTAAAGAGTCACACTTGATAGCTGTGAAAAGGATATTTCGGTATCTCAATGGCACTAAGGATTTAAGATTACAATATCCTCGTCAAAGCTCATTTCACCTCGTTGGCTATTCAGATGTTGACTTTGCAGGCTATAAGGTCGATAGAAAGAGTACTTCTGGATGTCGCCAATTCTTAGGGTCATCCCCAATCAGTTGGCCCTCCAAGAAGCAAAACTCGGTCGCCCTATCCACAATTGAGGCAGAATATACAGCTATGGGAGCCTGTTGTGCACAAATTCTATGGATAGCTCAACAACTTCGTGATCTTCGCTTTGTTCTTAAAGGTGTACCTATTAAATGTGATAATACTAGTGCTATTTCGATTACTAAAAATCTTGTACAACATTGAAGAACAAAGCATATCGATGTGAGGAATCACTTCATACATGATCATGTTGAGAGATGTGATGTTTCAATATCTTTTATATCGACTAACTTGCAGCTTCAGATATATTTACTAAGCCTCTACCTGAATATCGATTCAATTTTATTAGATTAGAGTTTGGTATGTTGAACAAGGAAACATTAACTTAGGGGGAGTAAATCGTTTTATTTCCTCCTTATAATGCAGCCCACTTTTCAATTTCAAGGCCTTGAAATGCAATTCAAGGACTTTGAAACGGAAATCAAGGGCCACATTGAAAATCATGGATCAATTTATTGATTAATATCTTTTAGATATTTGATCATTAAATTATATTAAAGAAGGAATTTTAAAATGATTTCAAAAGTCTTTGTTTTCAAATTAAAAAGATTTTTTGAAAAATGGTTAAAGATAAATGGAAAGAATGAAAATGAATATCGTTTTTCAAGATCTTGTTAAAATCATAAATTGATTTACATTCTCCCTTTAAATACCACTCATCTCCCTTCTTTATTTCTTTCCACCTTCAACTTCTTGCATACCCATCACCTTTACTCTTTCATCTTCCAAACCCTTTTGGCTTCTCTCACAAACAAATTTCATGGCTTCCAACCGTCAATCCACTGATGAAGCTTCTTCTTCGGTTACCAAACGCTCCAAGATTGTTCATATCTTATCCGACTCTTAATCTCGTGCTCCCATGGACGATGTTGAGATTTGTGCTTAGACGGGTTTGGCCTCCAACTGGGCACACTGCCATTGGCAAATGGTTTGACAGGTTCATAGATTGAACCCTCTACATGTGTGAGTTAGTGGATATGGAGTTTTTCCTTTCCCTTAGTCTCTCATGTATCACTCTGCTCAGAGGATGCTCTATCTAGAAAGTCCTCAATCTAGGAGAAGTGGCATATCCATGATTGACCAGGCTGTTCTTCGTCAACTTCACTACAAGAAGGGAAAGAGGGGAGTTAATCCTCGAATAAGTGGTAAAAGGTAAAACTATTGCCCTTTCTTCTCTGGTTATTGCACAAATGTTTGGGCTTCCCACCTTTACCTCTTACGACCACCTTCACAAAGCCAGGTATGTTCCAAGAATTAAGTGCAGGCATTTGCTGACTAGCCAACTCTTTGCGTTTCTGATAGCATGAATTATTGTCTATATTTTGGGGTTTGTTTAGACGTTTTATCTTCAATAATCTGCATGTTTGTATGTATATTATGTGATTATATTGTCGTGTCATCTACCTTTGCGGGAATCGAGGTCTACACCTAGTTTTGTTGTAATCGTAGGTAAAATGGCACGTTTTGCATCAAAAAGGAGCAAAAGGAGCTATGGAGTCATTGGAGCTACATTCAGGAACTTAAGGAAACATCCAGGAAGCATAGCCATGGATTAGGGATTCACTTTGGACCAGATTTGAGAGATTTCACATTCAGTTATGATTCACCTCGGTTGACTACAGAGTCACCTAGACCGAGGTGAGCCAGAGGAGTCGAGGCGAACACCTAGGACGCGGAGAGAATATTTTATTCTTGGCTGAGATCTTTTATCTTTGGAAAGAGGATCTTATATTTTTGGGCTGGGTTCCTGGAAGGAAGAAGATAAGATAGACCATATATTTTACCTATTTTTATGCGAAGAGATCTTTCTAAGATATCTTATCTTTGGAGAGTAATTTTCCTATAAAAAGGGTTGGATTTTCCACAAATCTATATCATGCTATACCACCGATTGTGTTTTATACACCGCTGCAGCCATACTCCAGTTGGGAGATTTGAAGAACCTTTTTGAAGGTTGAAGGAAGAAAGTCTATAGCTTTTATAGCTTTTCGAAGGGTTTTTGTAAGGTAATCTTAGATTCCTTTCTTGTTGATTGTCTTGTTGGATTTCTATCCAATGAACGCTTGTTGGTTTTATAATTGATTCAGTTATTGAAGCCTTTCTCTTAAGGTTTTCTTGTTCAATTATTCTCTTTCTTCCCATATATTTGATTAATAATTTCATGATGATGAGTGACTAATCTCTTTGTGTGATTCTAGGGTGATTGGCTGAAGTTTGTGGGAAAAAAATGATAGAATAATCTTAATCACAGTAGGACCCTGAAAGTTTGAGTCTTTATTCTTAACCCTAAGCATCCCGCTCAGTCGATGAACATCTCGGCCGGGGTGGAATTTGGCTGACCGAGGTGACTTATCTGATCCGAAACTGAGAGTTAAGTGCTAGAGTTTGCCAAATCCTATTCTTATTACACCTTTCCTGGTTCAATGCAAGCCTAGGATGAGACTTACCCGGTGATTCCTTTGTTTGTTTACCTAAGATCATAAGTGTAGGTAATAAAGGTTTATCCTTTATTGGGGTTTGAGTGTGCTTTCATCCCCATCTTTGTGAGTTAGCCCGAGACTTACCCGGTAAAGGTTGATTCTATTCCCTTAGTTGGAGTGATAGTTTGAGGTTATAGTTCTTTTCCTTAATTCCTTAAGACCTACCCGGTAATAGGAGTTATGGTTTGGGATTAGTGAGTAGCGAGACTTACCCGGTGATCTATTCCACTTTAGTAACACCTTCCCTATGCAAAAACCTCAGCTTTGTCCGCTTATCTTTAGATCTTGAGTTGGAACCACAACTAGATGCTTTAATCCTTAGAATTGCATATTTCCTTTTGTTGACTTTCTATCATCTTTGATTGTTTTAATTGCTTTGTGGTTAGTAATTGCTAAAGCTTACCTATTCCGACTTTGTTTCACTAAGTCCCTGTGATCGACCCCTGGAATTCCTTGCTTTTTACTACGATTGACCCGTACACTGCGGGTTCGCATCCTTGTTTTAAGCTTACATCTAGGGTTATAAATTTAAAGCTTGCACACACCGTTTGGAGCGAACAAGTTTTTGGCGCCGTTGCCGGGGACTTGGTCTAGACCGAGCCGGTTGCGGTACGCTTTTGGGGCACTTGCCCCCATGTCTACTAACCACTCTACTTGAGTGACTTTTGCAGGTTCTTTCTTAGGTTTATGCGAAGAACCCGCACTGGGAAGGAAATTGTTCCTTACGATCCCGAACCAGAAAAGACATATAAACGACACTTAAGAGAAGCGAAGATGGCCAACCAAGACAATCGCGATCTTGAGGCCGAATTGAAGGAGGCGTTAGAACAATTACGCCTCAGCAGAGAAGAACTGAAGCAGGAGAAAGAAGAAACTCGCACCAGGACTGAAGCGATCGAAGCAGATATGGCAGCCTTACAAGACCAATATCTACTTCGACCGAGGGAAGATCCAGTTCCCGATCCTCGACCGGTGCAGGTCCCAGTTCCAGATCCTCGACCGAGGCAGGTCCCAGTACCTAATGCCCCGGCCGAGGTACTTCCACCTCGGATGCCAGTCCGATGCGCTCTTTTTGCAGGAATCCCGCAAACCCTAGGTCAAAGGATGGACCCCAATCAACAACTAAGGCGTCCAAGAGTTAACCTAGGAGATCTGGCGGACCATGACTATGAACTTCGACCGCAAGTTCTTTCCATGATTCGCCAATGCTAGTTTGGAGGGCTAGAGAAGGAATCTCCGCATCAACATCTTCAAAACTATAAGATCTTGATGGAGACCTTGAGACCCTCAAGAATAGAAAACAACAACTACAAGCTAAGACCTTTTTACTTTTCTTTAAAAGATAGAGCTCTTACTTGGTATCAATCTCTTCCTCCAGGAAAAATCAGCACTTGGGAGGAGATGACTACGGAATTCTTGACTAAATTCTTTCCCCCCTCTAAGACCGCTGAAATGAGAGGGAAGATTAATGCATTCATTATGAAGGACAAGGAGAGCTTGTCCAAGTCATGGGAGAGGTTTAAAGACATTCTTTTGGATTGCCCACATCATGGGATTCCAAAGATAGAGTTGTTGGAGATATACTTCAAGGGACTGAACGAAAGCACCCAGTTCAACCTCCAACTACTTTCTGCCGGTACATTTATGGACATGGCGATTGACGAAGCTTGGGACTTTATTGAGAAGCAAGCTTTGCATATGGAGAAATATACCCACCAAGGAGCTGAAGGTGAAGTTAAAAGAGTTAACTTTCAAGATGCTCCGCCTAACAACAATCAACTCACGTCTTTGAAGAATGACGTGAAGCAATTGAAGGAACTCTTGGTTGCTCAAACCAAGAAGGAAGATCAAGGATCAAGGAATAACAACAATGGATACCGTAACAACAACAACTGTTCCCGGAACAACAACTACAACAACAATAGAGGATCCAACAACAATAATTGGTGGGCGAACAACCAAAATTCTGGTAACAATCATTCTAACTCCAATTCTAACGATTCCTCTAATCCTTTCCTCTCTTCCCCTTCTTCTTCTTCTTCTTCTTCTACTCCATTAAAGAGCCAGGGGCAAGGATCAAGTTCGTCTCAGCCGGAAAAGAAAGACGCAGTGTTGGAGGCCATCTTGATCAAGCTTAGTGCTATGGAGACATCCATGACTTCATTTTTGAAGGCCCAAAAGGCCTTTGAACAACAACTTGCTAGTAGGGCGAATGAAGCGCCAAGAGATCCAGGGAAGCTTCCAGCAAGGACGGAAAGCAACCCTAAGGGCCAAATTATGGCCATAACAACGAGGAGTCGACTGAAAACTGCAGATCCAGTGCCTCGGTCGGTGCCAGTACCGACGAAGACCACCTCGGTCCAGGTGCAGTCGAAGAACACTTCGGCCGAGATGCCAACCGAGGTGGAGCCACAGAAAGCGGAGGGGAAAACTGAAGTTTATATTCCACCTCCTGCATACAAACCACCACTTCCATTCCCCCAGTCAAGGGCCAGAGCACATCTAGACAAGCACTTTGGTAAGTTCCTTGACTTGATGAATAAACTACACAGTAACATTCCTTTCCTTGATGCTATTCTAGGAATGCCCGCCTATGGGAAGTTCTTGAAAGAGATCCTATCAAGGAAGAGGAAACTGGAGGACTTTGGTGAAGTAAGGATGACATCTAAATCTTCGGAGCTTATTCAAATCATGAAGGAGAAGATGCCACCTAAGTTGAGAGATCCAGGCTCATTTTGCATTCCCATTCAAGTTAGGGATGTCACTTGTGAAGCCTTATGTGATCTAGGAGCCAGCGAGAGCATCATTCCGCTGGAGCTATATGTGAAGATCGGACTTGGAGAGCCCAAGCCGGTGTAGATTCGATTATACATGGCGGATCGCTCCATTACCCATCCCGTGGGAATCTTGGAAGACGTTCCGGTCAAGTTAGGTAACTTCTATTTACCTATAGACTTTGTTGTACTTGATATTCCCGCAGATTATCCTGTTCCTATCATTCTCGGGAGGCCATTTCTAGCAACTTCGGGTTGCAACGTGGATTGTAAGAACGCCAAGTTGAAATTCAACATTGGCGGAGATGAAGTGGAGTTCGCATTACTTGCGGCCATGAAAGGAGAGCAGCTAGGAGATGATATCTTCAACATCTATGATGAAGAAGAATCAAGAGAATTGGTGAGCTCTATCCTTATTAACGATCCACTTGAAAGAGTTATTAGTTTCAGTTTAATGGAGGAAGGTATAGATGCTTCTTGTGATACAGATACACGGAGCTTAAGGGAACTGGAAGAAGATCCAGGAGCTAAAACTGAGAAACTAATCCAGGAGACGAGGATCTCCAGTTTTGGTTCCAGCTACAATACCTCGACCGAGGCACTTTCTGGACCAAGCGAGGCGACTGAAGAACATCTCGGTCAACGCCTCTGCGCCTCGACCGAGGTCGAAGGCGAGATGATGTCAACTAAGACTGCTGAAAATAACAAACTTCTTACTCCTTTCTCTGACATTCATCCTCAGTTGGTGGAACATTCAATCCACCAACTTTCTGATAATAAAAGACCTTGGTATGCTGATATTGTGAATTATCTTGTTTGCCAGGTAATACCGCCCGGATTGACGTACTCTCAAAGGAAGAAATTCTTCAAGGACGTACGCCATTACTACTGGGATGAACCGCTGCTATTCAAGCGCGGGCCGGATGGGATGCTTCGAAGATGCATTCCGGAAGATGAAGTTAATAGCGTTATACGACATTGTCATACACTTCCTTGTGGAGGACATGTTAGCACCGATAAGACATGCGCTAAGGTATTACGTTCCGGTTTCGTTTGGCCTACATTATCTAAAGATGTGCAATCGTTTGTTGTCTCTTGTGATGCATGCCAAAGAACAGGGAATTTATCTAGGAGGAACGAAATGCCACTTAATAACATTCAAGAGGTGGAAATCTTTGATGTATGGGGGATAGACTTCATGGGACCTTTCCCATCCTCCGGAGGAAACCTCTATATTCTTCTAGCAGTTGATTACGTCTCTAGATGGGTTGAAGCCATTGCTTCTCCCACTAATGATGCCAATGTGGTTGTGAAGTTCTTTAACAGGACTATATGTCCACGTTTTGGAACTCCACGTATCATCATCAGCGATGGAGGAACGCATTTCATCAACCCGAAGTTTAAGGCACTTCTATCGAAGTATGGGGTTACCCATAGGGTAGCAACCCCTTATCACCCTCAAACTAGTGGACAGGTCGAAATCTCGAATAGAGAAATTAAGGCAATTTTGGAGAAGACCGTCTCTAGGACGAGGAAGGATTGGTCCATGAAATTGGACGACGCTCTTTGGGCCTACAGGACCGCATTTAAGACTTCCATAGGTACCACCCCTTATAATTTGGTATATGGGAAGTCTTGTCATTTGCCCGTTGAGTTAGAACACAAAGCATATTGGGCGATCAAATGGTTGAACTTCGACATTAAGGAAGCCGGCGAGAAGCGGCTGTTGGACATTAACGAGCTGGAGGAGCTGCGTTTGAACGCTTATGAGAATGCTAAAATTTATAAAGAAAGGACTAAGAGATGGCATGACAAGCGTATCATCCCTAAGGAACTTAAGGAGGGAGACTTAGTTCTACTCTTCAACTCCCGCCTCCGCCTCTTTCCAGGTAAGTTAAAATCTAGATGGACCGGACCTTATGTTGTGAAACATGTTTTTCCTCATGGTGCAGTTGAGATATGGGGCGAAACGAGCGGAAGCTTCAAGGTCAATGGTAATAGACTTAAGAAATACAAACCGGAAGTTCCGGTTGAGGAGGTTGCACCACTATACCTCGTATGAGAGACACAGTATGGTCCAGCTAGTGACCATAAATCAAGCGCTTCTTGAGAGGCAACCCAAGGTATTGCTTTCTTTTCCCTTTTTCTAGTCTAGCTTAGATAGTTTGCTTTTGCTTTGCTTTGTTTTGTTTTTGGCGTCCTAGACAGACAACAGGTGACATCTAAGGAAGGAGTACAAACCAGGAGCATAACTAGAAGGACAGAAGTTCGAGAATTTGAGAAGACGGAGTTTGACTAAGGCACATCTCGGTTACTGTCAAAGCACCTCGACCGAGATGATTCTTGAGCAACCGAGGAGACTAGGGTTTCTGAAGATCCACCTCGGTCAGTACCACCTCGGTCCAGTCGAGACCACCTCGACCGAGGTGACAGCAGTTCCAGAAAAGGGTATAAAAGGAGGCTGAATTTCTCTCTCCTCATTTACCTTCTCCTCGACCGCGGCAGCCTCTTCGCCTCGCTTCGCCGTTCTTTGCTCGTTTTTGACGATTCTTGCTTCCAAATTGCAAAGAAAGGGTAGAGGATCCCAGTGCAAGTGCTAATCTACGAGAAAAACGAACTGAATCGACCGAATCGAGGTAAAAATCAGAAAAACCCTAACCTCGCACCTCTCCACTGTTTTCCTTCAAATTGGGCTTTGGTTGCCCCTGCATTTGCTGAGAAACAAATTAAGTACTCCATAGGAACCAGTTGTAGTGATTTTGGCGGAAAAGAATTGGATTTTTGAGGAAATTCGTCGCGCAGTTATTCGCCTCGGTCCAGTCGGCTTGTGCCTCGGCCGAGGTGTTTTTGAGATTTGTCAGGCCAATCGAGGTGATCTGACAAGTTGTTTGAGAGATGAGTTCTGATAGACAGCTGGTCCTGAGGGACAGATCCTCTCCTTCCCCTTCTTCTTCTTCCTCCAGACCTATTAGACCGGTGATCCACGAGAGACACCAGGTCGACTATGACCGCATCGCAGCCCGTCCAGTGATTGCACCTCGCTTCCGGGACGTATCAACTTTTGATTGTCTCCATGTGGATGGAGATTTGAGATGGATGATTTTGATGGTAGGGCTAGATCAGTTTACTGAGATCCGCGCACCTGCCTACTTAGAGCCTACTTTGGAGTTCATCAGCTCCTTCACCTACCTTCCCACAAAGCGTTCTGTGAAGTACAGGTTGATGAACCAGAACTTCATAGTTCCTTTAGAGTACTGGCAGGACATCTTTGGTTTCCCGGCTCCGACTGCTGTTGATTTTCCCTCCCGAGCTGTAGCTAGGGAGTTCTGGGGTCAGATTGCTCATGTAGTTGAGCACGCAGACAGATGGCGCCTTGGAGACTCCAGGGAGCGTATTATTTTTCACCTAGCATTTAGGTTAGCTCACGGGATTTTTAGTGAGACGCTTCTGGCGCGTACTGAGATGCCCTAGAAGGTCAGACAAGGGGAGCTTTGCCTTTACTGCATGGTGACTAGAGGGATCCCAAACTTTGGCTTGATGTTGGTAGAGGATCTGCACAAGATCAAGGCCAAGGCGAAGAGGGATATCCGCTGCGGAGGCATCGTGACTCACATAGCGAGTTACCAGGATATGGTTCTCAGCGCATGTACCATGGTGGTGGCTGCCAAGCCGCTAGGACTTCAGGAGATGATTACTCGGAGGATACTGGTTCCCCGAGGACTCAATACACCGTATGTAGCCATGCCATGGGAGCCGACTACACCACAGGGGATCAGATGGTCACCCCAGTTCTCAATTTATGATCTGTACTATTGGCAGACTACTTGGATCCCATTGATGGAGGATGCTAGAGAGGCAGCAGCTGCACCAACTGTGGAGGATGAGGAGGAGACTACTGATGATGATAGAGATGGTGGAGTTCCTATGGATACAGGGACTGATACTGCTGGAACGAGTGCGCCGGTCATTGATTTAGACGATGACGATACTGAGACCGCGCCGGCTGCATCACCAGTGCGACCTGCTAGGCGTAGGGTACGCCGACAGAGAGATCCAGAGGCTCACCGTCGGATCGATGATCTAACGGATCAGATGATAGACTCTTATGCTGCCCTTACTGTGGACATCCATGAGAGATTTGCTGACCAGCGCCGAGAGTTCGACCGCTTTACTCATCAGATGCTAGAGAGCCAGCACTATCAACGTCGGATGATGGAGATCCAGTTTCAGCAGACTATGGGTTATCCATTTGACCCATCCCAGTATCCGTACATGCCACCACCACCACCACCGGATGGTGATCATTGAGAGCTTGCACGATTTTCTTTCTTATTTATTATGCAGCTCAGCTATATGTCCGATGAGTACTTTATTTTCTTTAGACTTATTCTGACCCACTGGGACAGTGTGTCCCAAGTATGGGGTGTTTATGTATTTATTTGACTTATGTGATGTATGACTCAACATTATCGGATATTTATGCTTTATTCTGCTTCTATGGTTTTACCTGAGATTACATGCATGCATACAGGTTATTTGATTGAGAAAACGCCAAAAAACTGGTTTTTAAAACAAAAATTTTTTGACCTCGACCGGGACAGTTCTGGCCGAACGAGGTACTTCACCTCGGTTGACCTCGACCGAGGTGGGTTTAACTGAGAGTTTTCGAAACGATTTTTGTGCTTCTTATCTGGATATGATCTCAGTGAAGATCTTGTTTGCTGACTGGTTTTGAAATCTTTATGTGTTTGAAAGGTTTTATGATATGTTTAAGTTGCTAAATGCTTTGTTTGAAATTTTTGACATGTTTAATACTTTGTTTTTATCCAAATTATGTTGAATTTGAAGGTTGACACCACATTATGAGTTCTCTCAATTTCTTCCTGGAAAGACCAAGACAATTCATTCTTCTCTCTTCTTCTTCTTGATCATGCTTAGCCCCTCATATACATTTTTGCCTCCCTTTACCTATCCGGGAATTTGGAAGCAAGCAAAGTGGTGAAAGCAAGTGAAGTAAAAGTTGAGAAGTTGGCTGGAAGTGAAAGTGTTCGAAAGCAATAAATAGGTTTGGGGAAGTCAATCATGATGATGAGTAACTCGGCACCATTCACATAGCCGGGTGTTTGTATCTTGCCAAAGTCGGATTGAGCGATATTCCTAACGGGTCATGGTATGTGCATCAAGGGTTTGATGCATCTCAAGAAATTGATGATTGCTGATTTCCTAGGCTTCGGTTATTGTGGACCTCTGTCCATGCATCCCAAAAAGTAAAGTAAAAAAGAAAAAGTGTGAAATAAGCAAAGCTTATTGGTGGAAGATGTTGAAAGTCAAAGTGAAAGTGAAGTGATATCCTTTTCCCGGATTCTAACACCACATTATCTCATATACATCCCTACCCTACACGTTTCTTGACCTTTCTTTTGGGAAGCCCTTGAGACCTCGAGCTTGTTGATTGACTTAGTGGTTTAAACTAGATTATACATGATTAATTTCGATGATTATGATTTATTATGCATTCTACGATTTTATGCAAAGATGAACAACTTTCTTATATTTATAAAATGTTTTGATCATATTTTGATTTTAAATTCCATGAAGTATTCTCTTAGAGTGATCTATGATTGTAGCACACCATAAAAATGTTTTTGAAAGACTTTTTCATTGATCTTTATGACTTATAATCCATTCTATCTTGTATTTTATATGCGAAACTTGCTTGGGGACAAGCAAGGACTAAGTATGGGGTATTTTGACAGCATGAATTATTGTCTATATTTTGGGGTTTGTTTAGACGTTTTATCTTCAATAATCTGCATATTTGTATGTATATTATGTGATTATATTGTCGTGTCATCTACCTTTGTGGGAATCGAGGTCTACACCTAGTTTTGTTGTAATCGTAGGTAAAATGGCACGTTTTGCATCAAAAAGGAGCAAAAGGAGCTATGGAGTCATTGGAGCTACATTTAGGAACTTAAGGAAACATCCAGGAAGCATAGCCATGGATTAGAGATTCACTTTGGACCAGATTTGAGAGATTTCACATTCAGTTGTGATTCACCTCGGTTGACTACAGAGTCACCTCGACCGAGGTGAGCCAAAGGAGTCGACTCGACCGAGGCGAACACTTGGGACGCGGCGAGAATATTTTATTCTTGGCTAAGATCTTTTATCTTTGGAAAGATGATCTTATATTTTTGGGCTGGGTTCCTGGAAGGAAGAAGTTAAGATAGACCATATATTTTACCTATTTTTATGGGAAGAGATCTTTCTAAGATATCTTATCTTTGGAGAGTAATTTTCCTATAAAAAGGGTTGGATTTTCCACAAATCCATATCATGCTATACCACCGATTGTGTTTTATACACCGCTGCAGCCATACTCCAGTTGGGAGATTTGAAGAACCTTTTTGAAGGTTGAAGGAAGAAAGTCTATGGCTTTTATAGCTTTTCGAAGGGTTTTTGTAACGTAATCTTAGATTCCTTCTTGTTGATTGTCTTGTTGGATTTCTATCCAAGGAGCGCTTGTTGGCTTTATAATTGATTCAGTTATTGAAGCCTTTCTCTTAAGGTTTTCTTGTTCAATTATTCTCTTTCTTCCCATATATTTGATTAATACTTTCATGATGATGAGTGGCTAATCTCTTTGTGTGATTCTATGGTGATTGGCTGAAGGTTGTGGGAAAAAAATGATAGAATAATCTTAATCATAGTAGGACCCTGAAAGTTCGAGTCTTTATCCTTAACCCTAAGCATCTCGCTCAGTCGATAAACATCTCGGCCGGGGTGGAATTTGGCTGACCGAGGTGACTTATCTGATCCGAAACTGAGAGTTAAGTGCTAGAGTTTGCCAAATCCTATTCTTATTACACCTTTCCTGGTTCAATGCAAGCATAGGATGAGACTTACCCGGTGATTCCTTTGTTTGTTTACCTAAGATCATAAGTGTAGGTAATAAAGGTTTATCCTTTATTGGGGTTTGAGTGTGCTTTAATCCCATCTTTGTGAGTTAGCCTGAGACTTACCCGGTAAAGGTTGATTCTATTCCCTTAGTTGGAGTGATAGTTTGAGGTTATAGTTCTTTTCCTTAATTCCTTGAGACCTACACGGTAATAGGAGTTACAGTTTGGGATTAGTGAGTAGTGAGACTTACCCGGTGATCTATTCCACTTTAGTAACACCTTCCCTATGCAAAAACCTCAGCTTTTTCCGCTTATCTTTAGATCTTGAGTTGGAACCAGAACTAGCTGCTTTAATCCCTAGAATTGCATATTTCCTTTATTGACTTTCTATCATCTTTAATTGTTTTAATTGCTTTGTGGTTAGTAATTGTTAAAGCTTACCTATTCCGACTTTGTTTCACTAAGTCCATGTGATCGACCCCTGGAATTCCTTGCTTTTTACTACGATTGACCCGTACACTGCGGGTTCGCATCCTTGTTTTAAGCTAACATCTAGGGTTATAAATTTAAAGCTTGCACACACCGTTTGGAGCGAACAGTTTCTGTATCACGTAATGAATGGCTTAGATATTGACCTGCCCAGCATTATTCTTAACCACATGCTTCACACGATCAACCCTCTTAGTGATACCCCTCTCCCTTATGCCAATTTGCTTCCACACATCTTTCGATATTTCTCTATTGACACTGTTGATGAGGAAAAACATTTTTTGAAAGCATAGGGATTAAAAAGACAATAACTGGAGAGTGGATCTTGAAGGAACAACGTGCCAGTTCGACTTCTACAGCCCGGTGGCTTGATGCGGTGGAATTTGGTCTGGAATCTCTGAGGAAGACATGCTGGATTTTAGGTTTGATTTTACAAATAAGATGGATGAATTACATGACCTACTGGAAATTATGTACTAGAAAATTCACCAGATGTTCCATGTGAATGCCCTCTCTTTCACCTCTACCAGTTGCCTCAAACCCTTAACTGAGGAAGATGCTGAAGCGACCAGGAAAAAGGCAGAAGAGGTCATGCATCAGTGCTACAAAATAGTAAAGGGTCGCCCTATTCGTCAATCTATAGCTGAGGAACTAGATTTCTGCAAATTGAGGAGTTTGGCGTGGTGAAAAAGTACAAGAACCAGAAGGATCAACGGAGACTGGACAAATACATGAAAACCATCGACCTAAATACCGCTCATGCCCGATGGAAAAAGAAGTGCTATGATGACATCCGAGGAAAAGGCCGTCTGAATCCCAAATGATACCAGAAGTAGCCATTCAAAGTCTTGAACTGAGTTTCAAGGCCTTCAAATGGATGTAAAGGTCTTGACAAGGATTTCAAAGCCCCCCTTGGTTTTGATTTCAAGGCCTTGAATTCTGTTTGTGGACTCGCCTTTTTAAAACTGTTTTTTTGTGTTTTGGATATACACTTTTTGGGTTTGTAATAAATTTTAAACTCCCATGCTTTCAGTATTTTTCTCCCTTGTTGAAAGACAGTGGGGGAGAAATTATATGCGTGATCCGATATTTCTGCATTCTGCATTTTATTTTTGATATTTTTGCATATGCATCGCTAACTTTAAATGCAGGTACGATATTTCTTTTCCATCAAGGAGGAGATTGATAACTCCACCTTTGTTATATATTTGTATATGAGATGATGGAAGACTTAACATTATGAGCGGTTTATACACTAACAAATACCGATCATATTTCTAGATTGCATGGTTAGGTTTTGTTTTTCTTAAATGTGTGCATGTCATGATAAGAATTTCAAAGGATGAATGGAGGCCTTGAAAAACGATACAAGGGACAAGTGTACAGATTGAAAAGATATACAAATGCTCAACACGGAGGCCTTGAAAACCATTTCAAGGGATCAAAACCAAAGCCTTGAAACGTGATAGAAAGGATACATTGGCTGGAAGGATTTCAAAATCAAGAATCAATCTCAACAACCAAATCTACCAGGGATCAAGAGAAGATCTTCAAATAAGAAATCAAGAGAATATCTCGTCGAACTCAAATCTCCAACGGAATTCGTAGAAGAAAATCAGGCCAACAAGAAGATGTTGGAAAGATCTTAACCGACGCAAGATATAAAATTTCCTCCAAAGGATCTCACAAAGATCTGACAATACAAGGAACATCTTCAACGACTATCTAAGAGAGATATCTTCACAAAAAGATCCTAAACAACTTGGAAGATCTCGGAGCTTGAACCAAGGACTTCAACGACAAGATCTTCAACGGTTTTTTTCAAGAGAAGATCTCGAAGAATAATCTCAACGTGTGTCAAAGAGATGAAGAAGATAGAAGATCCTACAACGGCTACTTCATCTCAACCTACATCGTTTTCTATGGAGAAGGAAAAACAACACAACGGTCATCTTCACAACGGCTAGAAGACTTCGCCATCAAAGACAATAAATGAAGATCACGATTTAAGAGAACAACAACAAGCTTATAGGGAAACATCTAATTCTTCAAGCGATCAAAGCATCTTCATTTCGTTCCAAAAGTTTTTCTTCCTCTTAATTTAAAAACGCTTACATTTGTAGAGAGAGAAAAACACGAGAGCCTCATTTGAATATGTAGAGAGCGTTATACTCGAGTGTGTGTTACTCTGCGAAGTAACTAGGCTATTATTGCTAGGTTAAGAGTTGAAACTAGATCGTTGCATTGGATATAGTGAGAGAAGAAGTGGATTTCTTCTAGGTTGTATCTAGGAATCTTTGAAATAGATAGTAGATAGTTAGATCCTACGGGCAAAGAAACCCTAGGATGGAGATGTAGGCTGTTAGAGTTAAACTTCGTAAACATATCACCGTGTCAATCTTTTCATTTCCGCACTATATCTTGATTTATTGTGACAAACGTTGTTTTGCAGATTTTCGGAGTCAAGGCCTTGAAATCACTTTCAAAGCCCTTGAAAACCAGTTGTGTCACAAAGAGCACATATCGATATCAAGGCCTTGAAATCAGTTTCATAGCCTTGAGATAGGTTTTTGTGAAAAGTTCTCATACTCTATTCAAACCTCCCCCCCCCCCCGGTCTAGTGTATTTATATCATTTATATTCACCTATACGGTTCTACATAGGCCAAATCGCAATACGGAAAAGAAATAGTTCATAACTTATTCGTCACTAACCCGATTTACAATCGGAAAGAAGATTCGGAATCACAACGATGCAAGCTACGCTCGTACATCATAAAATTCACCGGAATCTGAGTGACGGAACCGGCCTAGTAACATATATTCTCGACCAAGCCTTCAGTTGCTCGGATATACGAAAACTCGGTACCGATATGAAGAGAATTAAGAGAGGAATCCAAAAACTCAAACGGAATTGAAATCGGATTAGAAACGGAGAGTAAATTTAAATTTGATGGTTGAGAGAAATCAAAGCTTTCGCGAGGAAACGTGAAAGGAAATGAATTAATAAACGATATTCCGCTATTTGTAGAGAAGACGATAATATTGTATGGATAATTATTCCGCAACTGCCTCGGAAAACCCGTATTCCTAAGCTGTTAAGAAATGAAATAGCGACTCCTTTGGTTGTTTTGTCTTTCCATGTTATTTCATATAGAGGTCATATCCGATGTCCAGATCATTTCTCTCAATTGCAATTTTATATATTGAAGCTCCCAAATGCTCCAAATTATACCGGAGGATTAAAATAATTACTTGGAGGAAAAAATAAAATCTTCCCCTTAAGTCCCAAGTCTCGTAAAGAACATAACGGTGACACGCATACTCGTCATTCACACACTATTCGTGAGTTATGGGTCACTTACTATAAATGATTAACTAAATTACCCTTAATCATCATTAATTAGAATTCGAAATTCTTAGCTTTTACATCAAACACCCCTCAAAACAAGTTTCGTCCCGAAACTTGGATAGCCGTTGATCCTCTCGGTCTCATACACCAAAGTATACTTACTTGATCTCAAGAAGATATAAGCCTTCAATCTACCCCTATACGGAACTCGTGTTAGCACATCAAGATCTAATAAGATCGCACATCACAATCTAGCATGAAAAGAAAATAACACATAATAGCATATAAGCACATAAACTCAGCAAATAAACTAAGGCTTGCACATCAATCCTACAA
Source organism: Fagopyrum esculentum (assembly GCA_033239045.1). NCBI lineage: Eukaryota > Viridiplantae > Streptophyta > Magnoliopsida > Caryophyllales > Polygonaceae > Fagopyrum > Fagopyrum esculentum. The sequence continues at coordinate 67,115,506 of BSUD01000007.1, forward strand.
ATGCAGCTATCTCTGCATAAAACTCTTGATAGTTCCTCTTGATACTATCCTTTGTTTCCCAAGTAGCCTTATTGACTCCCCATCTATACCATTGAATCCTCATCAACGGGATGTCCTTCGAGCGTAAGCGTCTCGTACTCCGCTTTATAGCAGCTACCGGGTGCTCTACAAATGTGTAGTCCGGCACAACCACTAAATCCTCATAATTGATGATATGCCTCAGATCCGGTATGTATTCTTTCAGTTGAGACACATGAAAGACCGGGTGAAAGTGTAACACCCCAAATCCGCAAGACTTGGGCCACTACTGGGTTAGGACCTCACAATGGGTCCTGACCCTAGCCTGACGACAAGTTCACTGGATCTTACAACAAGACACAAATAAATGTAAAACATCCTTTATAAAACATAAAACGTCAAGTATCATAACGTATACAAAACCCCACAACCGAGTACAAAACATCCACAACATATACATAACCATCCCAAAAGCCCACAACACCTAATGTACGGAAGTCCTCGGCTAATCACTCCTCCATATCATTTTGCAGTCCTCCTAACCTACAAAGGATCTACAACACGGTATGAAACCGTTAGCTAACAATTCATATATAAGATAATGCATAAGCACATACACACATCAGAATATTGTAAAAACACTCAACATGCTATCACACATTTACCCGTTTAAATATCTTTATAACGTAATACACTCAATCCGTATATATATACATGTATGTGACAGGATAAGTATATTATTCTCGCCTCTAGGTACAACAACCATCTTGGAGTGGCATTCGGCACACATCCCCGTAGGCGATATGAATGGGAGGCAATGTATCCGGTCCGTATACCAAGTATGGCATGACCTACAAAGAACCTCCCAGACTCCCTCAGAATGAAAGGAAAAGGTTATCACTTCCAGTGCAAGAGGGCTAACCATAGGTCGGTAATAATCAATATCGTATGCTATAAAGCAAATAACAATCACCACTCATACATACATCCAATATAGGAATGTAGCTAAGTAAGTCCTACGGACTTACCTCAATTTAAAGATAATCTCAACCACGATCAAACTCTAACCCGTAGGAACGCACTACCTAATAACAAGGTATTAAGAGGTGTCAAACCTCCTATCAATCAAAGGGATCACACCTAGACTCAAGGGATCCATAAGGATAATAAACATCGTATAAACCTCGAATGACATGGTAAACCTTAAAAACACATCAAACATATATCCAACTTATGATATCATCATCAAACTCTCATCCATAACCTCTAGAATGATCTTAAACCAAAGCCTAAGCCCAAGGAAGAAAGAGAACTTACCAACACTTGGTAGTTCTGAAGGAAGGCGCACCCGCGGGAAAGATCAGCCGCGGGGGCGGTGACAAGGCGCAGGGGCGGTAAAATACACATGTCGCGGGGGCAGCGATGATGATCCGTAGGGCCAGAAAACCAAACAGAGGACATCTTGAACAAGTTGTTCAATCCCTCTCTTGCTCCACTCTCGTCTCCACATAGGGTGTCACACTCAGGCACTTCAGCCTTTCCACATCCGTACATATACACATCAAAACATCCATAATTAACTTCAAGATCCACATCTTGTGGAAGAACACAAGAAAAGGGAGGAAAGGAAGGAAAGAGAAGAGGAGAGCTTACCCTTTTCTTGGACGAATCAGAACACAAGCAATCAAAGCTCTGAGCCCTTCCACATATCACATCAACCACAACAACATCCATCAACCTCATCTTCACCAAATCTTGCTTGCAACACAAAGAAGATACAAGATCAAACAAGAATAAAACCAAGGAACGAAGGAAGAGAAGAAGAAGAGTGTGAGGAGGAGGAGATGAAGAAGTTTGGAAGCAAATCCTTCATCAGAAGGAAGAAGGACCAAACTTATAGAGGAAGGAAAGCCCAAAAACACGGTCAAGAGGTCAAAGAAGACGGTTGTGGCCACCTTTTCCACGGTCGCGGCTCAACAGTGTCGCGCATGCGGTGGCCCGTACCAGAGGCAGGGTCAGGCGCGGTCACAGATAGCCTAAGGAAGGAAGAGAATATCACTGAATGCCTTCCAGTTTTGGTGGAAACACGAGTCGGTATGCTACCTTACCTACTCGCTCAAAGTTCTCGAAAGGTCCGACATATCGGGGTTCAACCTCCCCTTAATGCCGAAACATCTGACGCCTCGCATCAGTGACACTCTCAACCAAAACTGAGCTCCCACTCTGAACTATAGAGTTCGACGCCTTTTATCAACATACGATTTCTAGAGGCTTTGTGCATCAAACATCCTCTCTCAAATCAACGCTACTCGACATCTTTGTCCTTACAACGCCTCATAAGGAGACATTCAAATCGACGCATGCCAGCTGTTGTTGTACGAAAACTCGACCAACAGGAAGTGATCTAAACACACATGTCCGCAGTCTAGCACCCTATCCCTCAACATATTCTCTAAGATCTATATAGTGCTCTCTGACTTACCATCTGTCTAAGGATGAAAAGTCGTCGTGAAGTGAAGGCTCGTATCCAAAGTAGTATGTACCTGCTGCCAAAATCTCGAAGTGAATCGTTCATCTATATCCGAGATGATGGTCGTCGGCACACCATGGAATCTCACTATTTGTCTAGTGAACTCTTCGGCTAACTGACTCACCGGCCACGTTTCCCGAATAGGGCTGAAACGTGTGGTCTTCGTCAATCTGTCTACTACAACCCAAATAGCGTCAAAGCTCCTACTCAGCTTAAAACCGGTAATAGAGTCCATGGAGATATCCTCCCACTTCCACTACGGTACCGACATTGGATGGAGTTCCTCTCCAGGTCTTCAATGCTCTATCTTGACTTGTTGACAGGTCGCACACTAGCTACAAATCTAGCCACGTTGGGCTTCATCCCACCCCACCGGAATGAAGTCTCACATCATGATACATCTTACTCGCACTTGGGTGCACCGAGTAAGGTGTGGTGTGAGCCTCTTGTAAAATCATATTCCTTATCTCTCGGTCTTAAGATACACAGACGCGCTCATCTCATCACTCTGTCGGCACCTATGATGAACTATAGTGCCTCACCTCGAGACATATTGTATTGGATCAGCCTCGGGGTGGGACAACTCTCCTACTTTTGTTGGATCTTTCCCAACAGATCAGGTAACAACTCTAGGGTTACAGGTAGCTGTCCATATCCAAAAATTGTATGTGTAACTCTAGCCACTCCAATTCCCTCTATAATTGAGGTTGAGCCATCAATGGCGTTATCGCCTTCTCTCGAGGAGTCATCTTACTAAGTGGTTCGGCGACTACATTTGCCTTCCCCGGATGATACAAAATCTCTAGATCAAAGTCCTTGATCAGCTCGAACCATCTTCCCTGACGGTTATTCAATTCCCGCTAAGTGAATATGTACTTTAAACTCTTATGGTCTGTGATAATCTGGCATGAGACTCCATACAGATAATGTCACAAGATCTTCAAGGCATGAACTACTACAGCTAAATCGAGGTCATGAGTCAAGTAATTCTCCTCATAAGTCTTCAATTGTCTAGACGCATAAGCAATAACCCTACCTCACTGCTTCAAAATGCACCCCAAACTTAATTGGGATGCGCCGCTATAGTCTACGAAGTCTTTTGTGCCCTCTAGTTGTGCTAAAATAGGATCAGATGTCAAGTTCCTCTTATGCTCCTCATAACTCGAAGTACATGGCTCGGACCACACAAACCAGGTAGTCTTCCACAACAGGAAGGTAAGTGGTTGGGTGATCACTGAAAACCCTTCAACAAACCGGCGGTAGTATCTAGCGAAACCTAGGAAGCTGTGCACTTCCTGGACATTGTTTGGAGGCGTCCATGCCGCTATTGTCTGTATCTTCAACGGATCAACCTTGATCCCCTCGGCGGAAGATATATGCTCAAGGAAGGACACCCCAGGCATCCAGAACTCGTACTTAGAGATCTTGACGTACAACTTTCTATCTTGCAAGACTCGTAATACCTTCCTTAAATATCCTGTATGCTCCTCTCTGATCCGAGAGTACACCAGGATGTCATCTATGAAGACCACCACAACTGATTTAGGAAGTCAATGAAGATGCCATTTATCAACTCCATAAAGACGGCGGGCGCATTCGTGAGCCTGAATGGCATTACTAAAAACTCGTAGTGGCCATATCGAGTCTGAAATTCCGTCTTGTGCACATCCTGCTCCCTCACCCTCAACTCTTGATATTCGGACCTCAAATATATCTGGGAGAACACAATATCTCCCTATAGTTGATCTAGCAAGTCATCGATGTGGCATAGCGGGTACTTGTTCTTGATAGTCACCTAGTTCAACTCGCGATAGTCAATGCACAACCTCATCGACCATCCTTCTCCTCACAAAAAGTACCGGTGCACCCCACGGGGAAACGTTGGGGTGGATAAAGCCTTTCTCTGCTAACTCCTCGAGTTGCTTCTTCAGCTCCAAAAACTCTATAGGTGTCATACAGTATGGTGCCTTCGAGATCAGTCTCGTCTTGGGTTCTAACTCGATAGCAAAATCTACATTCCTGTGTGGCGGTAGACTGAATGGCTCATCGACTACATCGATAAACTCGCACACGACGGGAATCTCCTTCAATGCCGGACGCTCACCTTCCTCAAAGCCATAACACTAGAAGGTCTCGCATCCTTGTCCAATCAGTCTCGCAACTCGAACTGTGCTGATGACACTAACAGACTTTCGAAGGTCCCAATATTAGGAAAATATCCACGTGATCCGTCTTCATTGTGACCGTTATGGTCCTCTTATCAATGTCTAAACCCGCTATATACCAATACATACGTTCATCCGTAGAATGATTTCCTCATATACTATATACATAACTAAGAAATCTCCTATCTTGACCTTCCAAGTTAATGGGGCAATCATGAACCTTCTGGGTATTTTAACCTTATCCCCACCGGGTATCCTATAATAAATGCTCTCCCTTTTACTATGTCTAAGGTCTAGCTTGTATGGTATTTTTGCTGGCGTTGTTGGCTCACCAACGCTCCTCAACTCCAACACTCATACATGAACTTCTTGAGTATCTGGGATGTTATCTACACGTCCTTAACTATGACCCCGTCTATGCACAGAATTCCATGGAGGAAGATGTACAATAAAGATTTAACCCGTTCGTTCCTATACCGTTCTCGTCCATAATCAGAAGCTCCTACTCCAGTATTGGTATACTCTACCCCTCTACCACTTCTCCGTCCCACTAGACCGAGCAACTTTTCCAATTAGGTCCATTTCAACTCAAACCGTCGATCTCTTGGATGACGATCAACTTCAACATTCTCTCTACATATCCTTTCCGGTACTCTCTAGTGGTTGGAAGTATTTAATCGTACATCTACAGCTGGTGCTGCTGGCTTCTCTTGAGCCTTGACAACCTTATCCATCATCTCCGTTGTAACTAGCACCGAAATCACCCTCTACGACACCTCAACAGATCAGGTAATGCCAAAGGATGTGGAATGCATCTTCCCTTCTTAGCCATGTCAGTTACTTGCTGGAGGTATTCTCAAATCTTGTTGCTTCATCGAGACACAACTCGAATCTACTACTCGTGTATTGTGTGATTTTGGTATGGCAAATCCAAAAACTTCCGGCAACCTCTTCAGACCTATTCTCTATCAGCCCCACTACTGACATGCTTGGGGGAATTCGACCCCGACCTCTCATGGTTGGAGGTCTGCCTCCTCGTTCAAATCCTTGGACTACAAGAGTCCAAAATACCTCTACCCTTACTAGCAGGAGAACGAGGTGGATAACCTAGAACTCGACCCATCAAGGGTGTCATTCTAGTACGTCTACTCTATACGTATATCATAAGTATATAAAGCCAACTAAGTCATATCATCCAAATCCATCAAACAAGTGAAGTCCAAGATATATACTACGCTGCCGAGATCCGCAGAAGAAGTGGTGGTTAACCGTACATTCTATCCCAAACCGACAATACGCACAATTTAAAAGCAACATCCTTTAAAAACTCAGACCCCTTGCGGATTCTATTTATTTATCTATTCCTCCATTAGAACATTGCGAGTGTCATTGTTGTCAACATAGGGCTCTGATACCATTATTGAGTGGAAGACTCCAAATCCTCAGGACTGGGTATGCTACGGATTAGAACCTCACCAGGGGTCCTGACCCTCAATCTGGCAACAAGTTCACTAGATCTTGCAACAAGGCACAAATAAATATAAAACCGACATAAATGGAAATAAAAGTTATAATCAAAATACAGACAAGACTCTCAACCGAGTATCCAAAACTATACAATCAAAACAACCAGAGTATACAATCCCACATCTTGTCCTAACATGTACGGGAACCCCAGTTATCCACCACAACAAGATCCCTCGACATTGTCCCTAACCTGCAAAGATCTACAACAAGGTATAAACCGCTAGCTTACAATCTATATATTAGAATAACAGTAATAGAAGACATAAACACGTACACAAGCTAGCTAAGTAATCCCAAGGGACTTATATGTCACAAGGTAATCCCTCTATCACCGACTCTCAGATTATCGCAAGAATATACTCTTCGCCTGATAAATCAAGGCACACAATCAACAACTGTCCATCATACTAGAAGATTCACTCCTAGTCTCAAAAGATCATCAAGGATCATATACATCAAACCATAATCAATATTCTCGTATTAACCTCTCGCTTGAAATATCAATTAAATTCATTCCTTTGAATTTAATTAACTTATAGCGTTCTCTAGAGTCCCAATTTAATTACTTAACCTTTAATTGATTAATTAAATTTCACTACAATAACGTTTTGTTCGCATGCAGTTTTCGAACCCATCTGTCATCAGATCTCAACAAACAAATAACCAATGATCTCCAAAATAACATAACGAGCATAATGGAAATTTAAGTTATCCATTTTGACATACCTAAGGTCAATTTTAGGCCAAATCGCAATATTAAAAACGAATAAATTCATAACTTATTTGTTACTAACCCGATTAACGATCCGAAAGAAGATTCGGAATCAAAACAAAACAATGTACGTTCGGACAACATCAACTTCACCGGAATCTGAGCGACGAAAATGGCCTAGTAACATATATGATCGACCAGGCCTTCACTTGCTCGGAAATATGAAAACTCGGTACCGATATAAATAGAATGAAGAGACAAATCCAAAAACTCAAACGGAATTTAAATCAGATTAGAAACTGAGAGTAGATCTAAATTTGAAGGTTGAGAGAAATATGAGCTTTTATGAGAAAACGTGAAAGCAAATGAATTAATAAACAATTTTCCGCTATTTATAGCAAATATAATAATTATCCTTTAGCGAAGTCGATAATTATCCTTTCACCGATCTGAATGTGGTTTGAGCTCCCTTCTCCAAACTTCTCGACATTGGAATAATAAGTCTAGAATATTGTATGGATAATTTTTCCGCAATTGCCTCGAAAAACGTGTATTCCTAAACCGTATTTCTTAGCCGCTGAGAAACGAAATAACAACTCATTTGGCCGTTTTGCCTTTCCATGTTATTTCATATATAAGTCATATCCGATGTCCTGATCATTTCTCTCAATTACAATATATTGGAGCTCCCAAATGCTCCAAATAACACCGGATGATTAAAGCAATTACTTGGAGGAAAAAGTAAAATTTTCCCCGTAAGTCCCAAGTCTCGTTAAGAACATAACGGTGAAACCCATGCTAGTCATTTGCACAGTATTCGTGAGTTATGGGTCATCTACTATCAATGATTAAGTTAATTACCCTTAATCATCATAAAATAGGATTCGAAAATCCTATCTTTTACATTGAGTGTGTTTTATGTTGTTGATAGTAGCTAAATGATTCTCCATTGTTGAAAGATTGAGTTTTTATTGATTCTCCACTATTGAATGTGTTTATGCTATTGATAGAGGTAAATTAGTGTGATAACATTTTTTTTAAATCTTTGTGTTGTTGTAAGAAACACACATAATTTTGCTATTTTAATTTGATGTTGATGATATCACTCGACACATTATTTTGTTGTTTTAGGGTTGTTGAAAACATCTAAGCATGTTTTTTCTTGTTCTGATGTTATTTACTACACCGCCACTTATTTTGTGTGCTTTGTGTTGTTGACAACACCAATACCTGTTTTTGGGTGTTTGTTGACAACACCACCACTTTTGTTTTGGTGTTGGTTGAGTTATTGACAATACAAGCACACCTTATTTGATGTTGTGTTGTTTACAAGACCTAAATACATTAGTTTATTATATTGGTGTTGTTAACAACACCTAAGCACAAATATTTTTGTATGGTGTTCTTGACAAAACAAACGTCACTTATTTTGGTGTTGTTGATAGCACCAACACCCTTAATTTGGTACTTTTAGTATTGTTGACAACACCAGTACGACTTATTTTGGTGTTAGGGTGTTATCAACACTAAACACCTTATTTTGGTGTTGTTAACGACACCATAATATCTTATTATAATGTTTTGGTGTTGTTAACAATCCCAAATCTCATTATTTTAGTACTTTAAGTGTTATTCACAACACTAAACCACAATAATTTGGTGTTTTAAGTATCATTGGTTGTAGCAAGATCAATGTTTCGATGTTTGAGATGTTAATGGCAGCACACACAGATTTCTATTGGTGTTTTGGGTGTTGTTGATAAAAAACAATCACCGATATTTAGGTGTTTGGGTAAGTGTGGCATTTTTGACAAAACGAAATTACCTTATTTGGGTGTTGTGATTTTGTTGACAAGACCTAAATATCCTATTTTGTGTGTTTTGATGTTTGATTATTGATGAGAGTACATAAACTGCATCTAGATTTTGTGTTTTCTTATTTGTTTTTCTTGCGAAATTTGTTGTTTTCTATTATTTTATCTTTAATTATAGTGGTGGTGACCAAGCAAACAATAAACCCTATTTTATAGTGCTTTTGGAGTTATTGATGATGACTATTGAAACGTGAGTCTCAAATCTCGCAAAAATGTACATGAACCGACTGTATTAAAGAGGTTTAGATCAAATTTTAGGAAAGAAATGAAATGATTTGACCGATTAATAATGAAACAACTAAATAATAAAATGAAACATAAACATTTAACAAGAACACAAAAACGGGTTGGTCAACCGGTGTCATTGGTCGGTCATTTGGCGTACAAATATAGAGACAAAAATAGTAGAAATAAGGGAGATGGAAGAGTTGTTCTCTGCTTGATTTAAAATCAAGGACTTCAAAAGTACGTTACACGGTTTTAGATGTATCAACGATTTATAAAAGAGTTCCAATATCAAGATCACCACAACATGCATATATAATCTCAATTCCTAAATCCATAGAAGAATGTAAATCATGTTACATGGGGGACGATTTTTCCAGGCTCCCGTATTTTGTGAAATATGAAAAGAGTGAGTGACTTGAATCTCGCATTTTTCCACACTTGGCTTTCTATGTTTGCGGAAAACAATACAAAAGTACCATAACTCTCATAGATAAACATTCAAGGAATATATATATGTATATATATGTGTGTGTGTGTGTTAATTGAAGGGGGAATGATCGTTCGATTGATCGGTGTAAGACGGTCGGTCCATTGACGTACAAACCTCGAGCCGTCTATCGAAACTTTTGAATGAAAGTTGAATGTAAAACCTAACGATGAATAACCCTATTTATATGAGGATGTCTACAATAACTTCCTAGGATTTGCAAATCAAATTGAAATCTTCCAAATTCTACCTTAAAGCTAAAATATAGAATTGTCTAAATGGATTTGGTGAAAAATAAAACAGTTCAAATGAACTCGCTAAAAGATAGCCAAAAATAAAAAGTGATAAATGATAGAAAATATTATTGAAGAGCGAGAAGACATCATTCTTGAATAAAGGTCACGTGTTGTACATGTTCCATGGTGGTCGACCAACCGAGATCAGTTTTTTGAACAATTCTCGATCTTCACTCTCAGATCTCAATTATTCCGTCTTGACCTTGACTTCCTCGACCGTAGGAAGAACATTAGAGTATTAATAACATTTTCTCGTAAATAGCTCTATTTTAGCTCCGCAAACGTTTAGAATGCCTACAATGTCATAAATTAACCAATAGATCTCTAATCGTGGAAGTTTTACAAACGTCCAAACAAGCTCCCTCGCAAGGATATTGGATATGATGTAGTATAATCGGGTATCGAATTCACTGGGATTGTATCTCACTTCGATTACAATAATTAATTATTTTAAGTAGAAAACAAAGCAATAAAGCGAGCAATATTAGCAAGTGAAAATAATTATGATTGAGAAACAATGGATGTAAATCCAATAAAAACAAGTGTATTGTGTATCATGAGAACAATCTTAGACTGTCGGATGATGAATATTAAGGGTCGAGATTTAGGGTAGATATCATAACTAATAATAACAACGAATAATAATAACTACGAATAATCCATTCAACCAACAATAATTACGAATAATCCATTCAACCAACAATAACTACGAATAATACATTAAATGATATGTCACCTTCATAACAAAACTAATAATAACTACGAATAATATATTAAAAAATAAGGCATGTTCTCATATGATCTATACTCATATATATATCATGGCATTGATATATATGAAAAATATCCTTGGGCATAGACAAAACAAGACCGGGCTTTCCAACTCACGTAGCTCTCAATCCAGTGGTTCGGCGAGAATAGAAAAATCCATAAAGCATTTAGAAATCCGGAAAAGGACAAGAAAAACCTTCTCTTGTGGTCCTTTAGTTTAAGGTTCAAAGACCACAAATTTCTACGATGATTAGAAATCCTCAAAGCTTTGATAGACTAGTATTCTAAAAATCAAGTTTTTTTCAATAAATCCAATAAAAACAAACTTCGTTTTTTGCCCTTCACTTGTTTTATCTAAACCAATATAAAATTCCACTTCTTTCAAAGGTAACTAAAACATAGGAATAAAGCGCTTTGAATAGAAGTACTATCAACATCTCAATTCATAAAGATATGTACAAAAAATAAATTAAACCATTATAGGTATCATCTAATCCTTAGATCAAGAGAAATTTTAGTCAAGCATGATAGAATGTAAAGAAAAAACAATATATAATTCAATAAATAAAAATCTTACAAGCGTTTGGTTGCAGCACGGCAAACCTTCAAATTAAACTAACAACTATCTTGATGGCTAGAATAAGGACAAAATAGAATACTACTGAATTCACGAGAAATAAGTGTATATAACCCTAAGGTTGGGATATGCTTATATAAGGGAGAAATGGGAGCTTAGGTTTACACAAAATATAAGCTTTCCAAAGATAAAATTAGGATTTTGGAAACTTCTTGCCGCAGCGGCAAAACGGCCTACCAAACGGTGGCCATACGACAAACCTACGGCTGGTTTGGTGACTGTATAAATGTCGTTTATCCGTCCCATTTGACTATTTGGCCTTGAAGCATGCTCCCAAATGGTCACCCTATGGCCTCGAACCAAAACGGCTAGCCAAATGGGTAGGTTGGCGTGTATCTCTTGGACTAGGCCTCGAACCAGACTCCCAAATGACCACCCTACGACCATCTGGCCATTTGGCATGTTCAGATGCTCTAATTTCAAGTCTTCAACTCCGAAGCTAATCCTACGGGTTTTATGTTGCATTTTCTCTGCCATATAAGGTCTTCTTTTCAGCTCTAATGATAGCATGAAATATGACGTAGTTTAAATGTACATATAGGTAGTTTTTTCCGTGCTTTTGAGTACATGGACATGTTTTCATAGCATTTATTGAGCATATTCACCTATTATCTTGGAATCAAGATCTACACAAGCGTTGTTGTGATTTTAGGTGAATTGACACTGAATTAGAGTGGAAAAGGAGCATTTACAAAGTATTGGTCGATATGGAGTTCACTAGGAAGCATTGGAGGATCATAGGAAGGAGTATGAAGTGAAGCAAAGGAGAAAAGCATCGAAAAGGAGAAACCACGGTCCAAGAAAGAAACTTCCACTTCCGGGGTTTTGGTAATTCTTTGATTTTCACACGTGGAAAGGGAGGTCGAGAGTCATCACGGGATAAACCACGGCCGTGGTTTTGATGACATCACCTGTGGTTTTCTTCGGAAAAGACCGTTCCGTTATTGCCACGTCAACAACGAAAGGAGGAAGCCTTTAGACCTAATTTTAGTCTATAAAAGAAGGTCGACAGCTACATTTTGGGACGACGCTCACGCTTACACTTGACGGTTTATACACTACACACTTGGATTTGCTTCATCATCGGAGGAGATTGAAGAGCATTCTTGATCCCGACTTGGAGATTGGAGAATTTGTGAGATCTTCTTAGGTTTTTGGTTATTATCTTTAAGAACACATATTCTGAAATTACTTGTTGTTTGATTCGGTTATTGAGATTTGAAAATTGAATTTTGAGATATCATTGTTCTTCTTTATGTCTTTCTTTGTTGCATGTCATTCTTGATTTCTTCTTTTAATCTTGAATTGAATATGGTGATGATTGTTGGCTAAACCCCCTGCGGTTCTAGGGTTAAGGGTTGATGGTTGTGGTAAAGATGATGATAGATTGAGCCTAAACAGATCGGACCTTGAGAGTTGTGAGACAAAACCCTCGAACGAGATTTTCCACGGCTTGTTCTTAAGGAACCATGCCCATGGTTTTGCCAAGATTCAGCCGTGGTTTCCTCTATTTTGCACGTTTTGCTTTTACCTTTATCCAAAGTTAGAGATTGCTTAAATCCTAATCTTTGTGAGCCTTTCTAACCCATAGCCTTGCTTTGTTGTAAGATTTTACGAGTCCTAGGTAATAGGGGATTCAAAACCCTCTATTAAGGTTGAGAGTGTCATAGCCTTTACCTTTGTGCTTCCCTTAAACTTCCTTGTGTTTGGTTTGGTATTGAGAGTACAATCTTATCCTTAGAACCTCTTCTTGACGAGGCTCAACATCCTTTAAATAGAACCTTTGGGTGAGACAAAAGGGTGTTGGAACTTTGTCGTACGATACCTATCTTAGATCATATACCTTTGTTATCCAGCTCTGTCCGTACATATCCTTAGACATCTTGAGTCAAACGCCACAACTTGATACTTGGATATTTAGAATCTGCATTCCCAATTATTTTTACATCTTATTCATCATATTGATCATTGTTTTGCTTGCTTTACAAGTTAGATTGCTTTTACTGCTTTGTTCTCACCGATTCCCTAAGATCGACTCTGGAATATCAGCCAATACTACGATTGATCCGTACACTGCGGTTTCGCTATCGTTAGGTATTATTCTTGGATATAAGTTTAAAGCTTTTACGTGCACACACCTTTTGGAGCGAACATCTAACTTCAGGGAGGATGCAATCTTGGCACATTTGATACCTTAAATGTCGGAAACACATAAAATCGAAGGTAGATTCTGAAATACAAAAAGTGGAAGCTTTCCATAAATATAGGCAAATATGGGATGGGAAAGAGGATATGAAATGCATGAAAACAAGGTGTAAAAAGTGTTAAATTTATCAATCATCAAAATAACCCATACTTAAACCTTGTTTGTCATGGAGTAAAATCATGTCGTATGCATGTTATGTGTAAGAACAAATGAGTGTCTCAACCAAGAGGAAATCGAACAACTCAAACCATGTCATCATAACATCAATCTCAGTAAGAGAAATGAGTAAATAATCATAGCCATCTAAACCGCTCAAGGGTAATGTGTTTGCTCTCAAACTAATAAGACGTGTATGGGTTTATTGCAATAAACTCTGAAATTCAACAATCATGAATAGATCTTACCATAGGCTTGTCAAAGCGTTCTCTAACTCCACCGTTGGTCAAATGAAACTAATATGCAAGATAAGTATCACGAGTTCTTTGTTACAGGTTTAGTGGGTATAAAGGACATGGAAAAGTGATGTTAGTAGGCCAAAAGAGTATGTAAATTAGCAAATTGTCCGCTTGGCGTCGAATCTTTGTAACTCGAAAATCCTTCAAGGCATTTTCACTTCACAATTTTCTTAATAATTTGTACTTCTCGTGAACCATAGCACTTTGAACTTTGTAGCACTTGATATTTCTTTTGGGTTAAGATTTTCCGTTACTTTAGAACCAATCATTATTTATTTGTTGCTACATATTTGATGGGAAATTTTCATCCTCTCCACCAAACATGGAAATATCTTCAATAATCACAATATGCATCCAAATTCGCACATTAACTTTTTGAATTCACTTTCATACTTTAGGATACCCCATACTTGATTTCTTCACTCTCTTCTTTCTTCAAACCTCGGATAAGGTCAAATGAAGCTAAACATGGTTGTCAAGCTTTTTGAGGAACACCAAAGATGACATATCAAAAGGAAAGAAGTGGCTAATCAAAGGGAAACATATATAAAGGTAGGAAAAGTCACATAGGCTTATCAAAGAGGGCATAAATCATTTAAATATCAATGCCAATAGAATCAAATGAACATGTAGTTTTGAAAGAGAGTCAATCACAAGTTCTAAAAGAAACTAAACATGTTCGAGATCACTCACATAAGAAGAAAGAAAGAACACATAAAAATGCATTAGACTCGTACAAAAGCGTGCTCGGGCCGGGTTCATGCCGGGTGATGACATGAATTATGACCTTAGTATAGGCATGCATATACGTAGTTTTCCATTTATTTTTCATGAATAAACATATATTCATAGCAATTGAACATATATTTACCTATATTGTTAGAATAGAGATCTACACAAAGGTTTTATTGCAATTGTAGGTAAATTGGCACAATTCGGAGCGGAAATGGAACATTCATGAATAAGGAATCAAGGTGGACCATATGGGAAGCATTTTGGAGCATAAAAGAAGATAAGATATCATCAAAGAAGATAGAAGGAAGAGATAACACGCTGCAGAACACAAATCTCGGTTCATTAGAGGGAATCTTGGCCGAGATCTCTTACGGGTTTGACCGTGATTTGGTGAAAAGGCTCAAAACCCTAAGCTTCAAACCCTAGTTTCCTCTATAAGATATCATGGATGCATCAAGATTGAGGAGACACAGAGAAGAACTGAAATTTGACACGGTTTGACGCACCGTACGACAACACTTAGAGATTGATTGATCAAAAACAACATTGAAGATTTGAGAAGATTATTTGGAGAATACTTAGTATTTAGATTTCATAGTTTTGGGGACACAAGATTGGATCTTTATTATTGCTTTCATACAGATTTTGGATATTGAAGACCTTTTGCTAAGTAATTCTTACTTTACCTTTAGTTAATTTGGTTTCTTGATTTCATTCATTCATTCTTGATTTGAATTGTGTGTTGTTGGCTAAAACCCTTGTGATTCTTGGGCGTTGGTCCTTATCATCGCGCCCGCGCACCTCTTTGGTCGCACATGCGCCTTCTTCAAAGCTTACCAAGTCCTTTGGTAAGTTATTCTACCTCTTATTCTTGGCTTTGGTTTAGAAGCATGCTAGGTTAGTTGTGTGGTTATGAGGATATGGTATGGATAAATGCCTTTGGAGGCTTTGAGGTTTGGTTATGAATGTGGAGATTATGATTTACGGATGTTGTATATGATCCTATGAGGATCTTAGAGGCTAGAAGTAGAGTCTTCTAGCTTGTGTTCCGATGATTGATTATGTATGCCTTGTATATCGGGCGGTGTATATTCCTGTGGGAATTGGAGTGTTGATCGATTGTTGAGGTTATTTGGATACAGGTAAGTCCATAGGACTTACTTAGTTGCATTCCTATATTGGATGTATGCATGAGTGGTGTTTGTTATATAGTTTATAGCATGTGATAGTGGTGATTACGACGTATGATTAGTCCCCTTGTAACGGGCGGTGATAGCTTGCTAAATATTCCTGAGGGAAGTTGAGGGGTTCTTTGGGACTAGGCCAGTGCTGGTATATGGGACGGGTACTACATCACTCCTTATGGTATATGGGAGGTATGCCTGACCACTCCAGATGGTAAAGGAAACAAAAGCGAGAATGATATACTTCTCGTGTCACAACCATAAATTGTACTGAGTGTATAACGTTATAAAGATAATAAAACGGGAAATGTGTGATAGCATGTTGGGTGTCTATTGAAGTTCTGATGTGTGTATATGCTTATGCATTATCTTATATATGAAATGTTAGCTAACGGTTGCATATCGTGGTGTAGATCCTTTGCAGGTTAGGAAGACTACAAAGTGATCCGGAGGAGTGATCAGCCGAGTACTTCCGTACATCTAGGATGTTATGGGCTTTGGGGTTATGTATATATACATTGATGATGTTTTATACTCGGTTGTGGGGTTTTATATGTATTATGATACTTAATATTTCTGTTTTATAAAGGTTGTTTTATATTTATTTGTGTCTTGTTGTAAGATCCAGTGAACTTGTTGCTAGGCTAGGGTGGACCCATTGTGAGGTCCTAGCCATGTAGCACTATGAGACCTACAGATTTGGGGTGTTACACTTGAGGTTGATTGATATCTTGTGAGGTTTATAAGGCTTTAAGTTCTATGGTTTGATCTTGTGAGTATCTTGAGGCTTGAGATGTTGTGGTTAGATCTTGTGTGGATCTTAAGACTAGGAGTTTGATTATCCTAGCATGTGATGGTAATGTGATCTTGTAAGATTGTTGGGACTAGGAGTTGGTATCCTAGCATGTTTTGGGTATGGTTTATGATCTTGTAGAGATCATTGGGACTAGAAGTATGAGGACTTCTATCATGTTGTTTAGTTGTTGATCATGTGCCTTGTTTGATGAGGCGTTGAGTGTCTTCCCTGGGGAAGCTAAGTACGGGATGTATCGGGATTACCTTTGGGACATGTAAGGCCCCAGGACTTACTTTTAACACCCCAAATTTTGAGAACTCGGGGAGCTACTAGTTAGGACCTCACAATGGGTCCCGACCTTAGTTTGACAACAATTTTACTTGGATCTTACAACAAGGCACAAAAGTATTTAAAACATTTGAAAACTTTAAACAATATATACATGGCGAATATGTATCAGCCTTACAAGAAAAGATACTAAAACAACGCATATGAAGAACAGAAGACATTCCCGTCCCCAACTAAATGAGTACGTGGACCCGGCTGACCATTTCCTCCGGATCTCTCTACAACTGTCTTAACCTGCAAGGCATCTACAAGCGGTATAAAACCCTTAGCTAACATTCTATGCATAAGGATAAAGGTAAAAGAACAAACACACAACATACACAATCAACATGCAACACTCAATCCTTTTATTATCTTTAATTAGGTGATAGGTTCTTACTAATGATACTTAGTTTGTGACACGAGAGATTTCTGAACCTCGCCCCTGTCCCCGTTTACCAGCGCGGAATGGTACTAATGCATCTGACCGTCTACCTGACTGGGCTGGTCGCAGGGAACCTCCTAGACTCTCGCAAGAGCTAGGCAGATGATGTCACGACCCATTATCATACACTTGGGTCAATTACGTAAATAATAAAGTCGGCCTAATCCGGTTTCATTGTTTATCATAACTAACAAACACCACTCATACACATTACACTCATACAAGAAGCCAGCTAAGTAAGTCCGTGGACTTACCTAAATCAGATCTCGACTCTCTTAATCACAACTCAATCTGTAACTGTATAACTCGGTTGCCTGTCAAAGGAGGCAAGTGTGTCAGCACCTTTCTAGGTAATTAGAAGCTAAGACTTCTAAGGTAGTAGATCCTATTAGAACAGAATTTAATACAGTACCAATTTATGGTAAAATGACTATTTTACCCTTGGTCCCGGAACTTCCAAAAACCCGGAATACGTACTTAAATTCTTATTTGATGCTAACTAACCATATTCTACTCCCTAGGATGATTTTAGGTAACAACTAGAGAAACTACCCACTTTTCTATTTCCCGAAAAGTCACTAAGGTCCAACTACAGCTTCAAATATAAAATTAAAATAAATTTATAAAAATTCTAAAATAAATCTCTAAATTATCTATGATATCTAATCTACTCATTGGAGCAAGAATTTCCTAAAACTGTTCAACTATCCCTTCTACAAAACTCCTTAAAGTTGGCTACTACACTACAATGCTGGAAAAACAGCTCAAGGTCTCTACTTTGGGACGCCATAACTCTTAAACTGCAACGCAGATTCCTCTCAAATTTCAGTATGTTCTACTATGAAATCTTATCTATAATATATCCAAAATTCATCAGCAAAGGAGATCAAAAGCATATCTAAAACTATCTCAGAAAACTGCATCACAAGCACCTTTCCTCAACACTTAGAAATTTCAGCACAACAGAAAAAACTACTTACGACCCAATCTTTGAGAAATCATAAATCCCAAATCACTCGCTGGATTCCTCCCAAATTTTAATATGTTCTACAACAATATGTCAACTATATCAAATCCAAAATTCAAGCCCAACTGAGATCAAGAGCTTATTGAACACCATCTCACAAAACAGCATCACCTGCTGTTTTTCCCAACACTCAGCACATTTATAAAAACTGCATGAGGCGTCAACTTTGGAACATCATAACTCTCAAACCGTAACTTCGATTCTTCCCAAATTTTAGTATAATCTACTATGTACTACTGACTACAACATATCCAAAATTCAGAAGCAAAGGAGGAGTATAACTTACTCAAATCTGGACCCGAAGTTGACTGCTTGTCAACTCTAAAAAGTCGGAAAACGCCTCAGCTCAACAGACCATCTTCTAGGGCTGTTGTGAATTGTTCCAAGATCGCAATGGGATTCTAATCAGCACATATATTGAAAGGGTACGAAAGTGAAGGGGGTGAGGCGTTTACCGGACAAGAGAGACTTGACGAGCTCCTGGGTGCAAAGAAGAAGACTAAGGCGGCTACTTGCGTCGGGTGCAGCAACGTCGGACTGGAGGCGCCCCAGTGGCCAGGGTACTTCCGCCCTTGCAGATTTGGCACGCCTCTCTTGCGTCCAGGCGCCCCTACGGCCCATCCCGCGCAGATGCATAGCCCGACTTCTTGGTGATGCGTTTAAGATGAAGACTCCGAGATCCATGTTCCCATCTATGGGGAGGGATGGCTCCTAGAGTCACTTGTCCTACCGCAGAAAGAGACAGGGAGGAGGGCGAATCCATGGTAGCCTGCTACACGGCTGCAGTGCATCTTCAAGGCTACTGGTGTGGAGGCTGAGTGCAGGGAAAGGGAGGTTGTTGTCGTCAATCTTGGCAGTGGTAGTTCGTCCGGCAAGGAAGAAGAAGCGTCGGCGTTTCTGGAGCGAAGAGGAGGGACGTGTGAGAGAGGGGAGGAGAGCGCCGGTACGTGACAGCGAGAGAAGGAAGAGAGAGGTCGTTAGGGTTTACGTGAGAGAGGGAGAGAGTATGGGTTGGTTGTAACAGCTCCTTATCGGGCCCGGATGGTAGGGTTCAAAGGCCAAACTCAGCTTCGTAATTGGCCCGGATGGCCTTGTCATAACTTAGTCATGGGTTTATCAAATGGGTCAATTACTATAAGGCTTGCAAGAGTGTTTTAGGAATGATTTTATATGATTAAGTTTCACATAAAATCATAGAAGTTGGGAAAAGAATATTTTATGTGATTAACTCTTCGCATAAAATGACAAGATTTTAGTTGACTCAAGATTTATGGGAATTTAAATTTCCGGGTATTACATTACTTAGCTACCTTCTATGTATTAAGATGCTAGTAAATTCATAGATGTGTAAAAAAAATGTCTACCCCTCAAAATGAGGTACTCGGCTACAAACCCAACGTCAAACCGTACACAAACTAAAGAAGCAACCCGCCACATGTACGGTCAAAACATGATGTTGCATGGACAACACACAAACTGGAAATTATATAAGCATACAAACACATGGTATACGGACTTGGACGACCCTTATAAGCATAAACTGAGGTACTTAGCTAGCTTTTATGTAACACCCCAATTTCTGGGAACTCGAAGCATTACGGGCTAGGACCTCACAATGGGTTCCGACCCTCAGAGTAGCAACAACAACATCGGATCTTACAACAACACAAATAAATGAAAACCAAAACTTATAACAAAGGAAAGCGTCAAAGACTCACAGCCTAGTTCAAACAAAAGGAAAAACAACAACAAAAATATAAACCCGATCCCATCCTATAATGTACGGGAGCCCCGGCTGACCACACCATCCGGATCACTCAACAGTACCTATATCCTGCAAGGCATCTATAACATCGGTATAAACCGTTAGGTAACATTCTAGATATCAGAAAGACAGTAAAGGCACAAACACACATAAGGTAATATAAACATATAGCATGCTTGCACTCAACCGATCATTATCTTTAATTAAGGTGAATCCCTTTTACTAATTCAACATATTTTATCACACGAGAATCGCTACGATCTCGCCTCTGTCCCCTTTCACCAAAAAGAATAGAACGTATGCATCCTTTTGTCACCTGTTGGACTGGTCGCAAGAGCATCTCCCAGTTTTCCCATTCTGAACTGGACAAGCGGTAACCGCCTGGTTATAACATACTTGGTTACGGTTATAAAGGTCAATCCTAGTCCGGTTATCAGTTATAGACAATAAGAACAACACAAACAAGACAAAATAATCAAACTAATATACGGAATGCAGCTAAGTAAGTCCAGGGGACTTACCTCACTCGAAAGTAAACTCAAAGGTTAACAAACAACTCAGTTTCCCACAGGAAAGAAGGACGGAAAGCCTGCTCAATAAGACATAATGAATCCGGACTGAAACGATTGCTAGAAGTCTATAACTTCTAGTCTCAATAATCTCTATGAGATCTCCAAAAGCTAAGGTCTCAACCTTAGTCTTACAGATCAGGAAAGGTCAACAACATTAACATAAACCAAGGGAAGGAACGAGGGAAGCAAGGAAGGAAGCAGCTCACCAAAGACGGGAGCAATTGGGGGAAAACCGTGGGGGCGGCAGACAGCACCGCAGGGGGCGGCACTGGGCTGGATCCACAGAGGCGGCTGGACAGGGTGCGGGGGCAGCGGCGTGACAGAATGCGACTGTCGACTCCTTCGACAGAAAGGAACGTAGCAAAGGTCAAAGCTTGCTTCTCTCAACACACACACGTTACAACTCAACCAAGGGAGCCTATGAACATCAAAAATCAACAACAGGAAGGTCAACAAGAATCAAGGCTCAAACTTGATTCTTGTGAAGAAGAAAATGAAGAACGAATTAAGAAAGTGAAACAGAAGGGAATGACATGCAGCAACTCATGAACGTGAAGGAGAAACCAAGAAGGAGGAGACTTAAACGTCCAGAAAGAGATCACGAGGAAGAAAGGCTGCAGCTTTCGAGTTTGAAGAAGAACGTATGCAAGAAACGGGAAAAAGAAGAGAAAGAGGGAATTTATATGAACAATGGGAAAAGATAGAAGGAAAGACATTCTAGAGCTTAGAATATCATAGGAAAGTCGGCCCATAAGATAGAAGATCGGATGTTCTATCTATGGAAAGAAATAAAACAGGCGAAAAATCATATCGGCGCGATCTGTGCTGAAACCGCAGGGCCGGTACGCCCTGCCGCTGGGGCGGCTAGCCGCAAGACGTTGAAGGTAAAAACTGGGTCTTACATCAGATCCCCCTAAAAAGAATTTTTGTCCCGAAATTTGCAACGAATCACAAGATCACACAACAACAACGCAAAAGCACTGAACTTAACTCATATATACCCACTCGAGCACAAAACTCAAAACGTCACAAAAGCGTGCACAACTCAACAAAAGAAAACCGCAACTCAAACATCTACCTTAAAGGTACATCCGACTCAGCGTAAAACTCCGGATATTTCCTCTGGATACTATCCTTTGTCTCCCAAGTCTCCTCGTCTACTCCTCGTATCGACCATTGAATCTTCAACATCGGTATGTCCTTCGATCGCAAGCGTCTCATGCTACGCTCTAAGACAGTTATCGGGTTCTCTACGAACGTATGGTTTGGCTAGACCACCAAATCCTCATGGCTGACGATGTGTCTTAGATCTGGTATGTACTCCCGTAAGTGAGACACATGGAAGACTGGGAGAACACCCTCAACCGAAGAGAGGGGATCGAGAGGCGGCGGCGTATGGCTTTCAGAGGGGCTTCTCCGATTTCGACAGGGCGGCAACAAGGAGGATCTAAGGTGGTCATTCCCAGTGTGTCTCGATAGAAAGCAAAAAGGGAGAGTTGGAAAGACAGGGTTGCCTCCCGTCTTCTGGTATCGATGAAGGAAGATAGAGGAGAAGGGTGATGAGGATGTTACTTCCTGCGTGCTAGGGGAAACTCGAGGAGTGTAGGGGAGAAGAGCCAAGGTGAAAGGGGTTGGGGTGGATGAGCGAAGGGTCGGTTGCAGGGCTCGTAGAGGGCGAGGGGTCAGGTTGTAGGCAAGCCAGAGCGAGCAAGGAGTCGGGAAGCTCTCAGCAGCTGGGAAGAGTAGAGGGGAAAGAAGAAAAAGGAGAAAAGAAAAGAAAGGATAAGAAGGAAATAAAATAAAAGAAAAGAAAAAGAAAACTAAAGAGTGCACTCGATCCAAACGTGTTCGGAACGAGATTCCGAACCGTGAGACTTCCGACTTTTCCGAAAATAATAAAACGGATATACACGAACGTATCGAAATGAACAAATTGTTGGTAAATTATGTCCATGAAATCATAATTTGAATATAACAAACATGCTTGGCTTCAATGGTTGTTTTGTAGACAAAGTTAACAATTTGACTCTCTCTCGTTATTAGTTTCACCAACTGAACCACCCTCTCATTGTAGGGACTTTTCATCAATGGTCCGACATCAACGTCTCTTTTTGGTTGAGTTATTCTTGTTACATTGGTGACAACATGAATTGGTCCAACTGTTTGATATATCGACCCCCTATTAGCACGTACCCAATCCGCTACAAACAACATTTGAAGTAATAAAAGTAGGCCACCTACTTGGATAAAGCACAAAGACAAAAATTGATGGAACATTCTAGCTTAGAACCACAAATTGGATGAGACAATCCTTATGCTATCTCAAATCTATTTTGTTGGTGGGGATAGTGTTGTACCGATTTTCTTCGGCGTTGTTGGCTTCTTGAAGACAATTTTGCTTCGTGGCATAACCTTGTCACTAGATTGAGTTACAAGTTGGCTTGGACTCCATCCAGCGTATTTGAAATTATAAAATAAAACAAGTAAATAGATGTTAAACTTTGTATGTCTTATAAAATATGAACAAAAATGACATAAATTATGAACAAGTTAGTAGTAAATTATGAACATGTTAGTTGTAAATTATGAACAAGTTACCTTTTCACTTACAATTTTTCTTTTTCCAACTTCAACAATAGATGCAATTTGATTTCTCCTTCCTTCCTTGTCTTATCATTTACCCTTGCATAAATTGATTTGAACATATGTTGTATAAATTATGAACAAGTTACAAATTATGAACAAGTAAGTTATAAATTATGAACAAGGTATAAATTATGAACATGTCACCTTTTCATTTCTTGCGTTGATGACTTTCTTTGTTGAGACTTCAACAACAACTTCCTTTTTACTAAGTGCTCCCTTCACTTTTAACACCCCAAATCCATAGACTCGGAGTACAACGGGCTAGGACCTCACAGTGGGTCTGACCCTAGCCTAACAACAAGTTTACCAGATCTTGCAACAAGGAACAAATAAATATAAAACCAACATTTATAGAACTAAAATATCATATATCGAAACACATACAAAATACAAAACCGAGTATTAAACCGGTATCATCATATACATATATACATCCAAAAGCCCATAACCATCCTAGATGTATGGAACCCCTCGATTGATCACTCCACCAGATCACTTTGTAGTCCTCCTATCCTACAAGGCATCTACAACATGGTATAAACTGTTAGCTAGCACTTCATATATAAGGTAATGCATAAGCACATACACATATCAAGAATTTCTATGAACACCCAGCATGCTATCACATATTTCCCGTTTTATTATCTTTATAACGTTATACACTCAGTACCAATTTATGGTTGTGACATGAGAAGTATATCATTTTTGCCTTTGTTTCCCTTACCATCTGGAGTGGTCAGGCATACCTCCCATATACCATAAGGAGTGGTACAGTACCCTTCCGTATACCAGCACTGGCCTAGTCCCAAAGAACCCCTCAACTTCCCTCGGGAATATTTAGCAAGCTATCACCGCCCGTTACAAGGGGACCAATCATACATCGGTAATCACCACTATCGCATGCTATAAAGCATATAACAAACACCACTCATGCATACATCCAATATAGGAATGCAGCTAAGTAAGTCCTATGGACTTACTTGTATCCAAATAACATCAAACATCGATCAACTCTCCAATTCCCGCATGAATATACACCGCCAGATATACAAGACATACATAATCAATCATCGGAACACAAGCTAGAAGACTCTACTTCTAGCCTCTAAGATCCTCATAAGATTATATACAACATCCGTAAATCATAATCTCCACATTCATAAACAAATATCAAAGCCTCCAAATGCATTCATCCATAACATATCCTCATCAACACACAAGTAACCTAGCATGCTTCTAAATTGTAACGACCGGATTTTTCGTTACGCTTTGATAGGGTTACAGGAGTTTAGAAAACGAAATTAAAATTTAGTGACATTAGGATCTACAAGTTAATTTTGGAAGTCGTTTGATTAAATACCTTGTTCTATGTTTCGGGACGAAACTTATTTTAAGGGGGTACTGATGTAATATCCGGAATTTTTTATTCCGTTTAATTCCGTAACAAACCGGATTTCGATCTTTTGATCCTTAGCTGTCTAAGTAGTTGGACACTATATCTCAAAATTTTATCATTTTATGTAATATCATTTCACATAAAATGATAAGATAATATTAGTAGCAAACCCTAATCTTGCAAAACCCTAGTTCTTATAATAAGTTCGTAACGACGACTTTTGACGAGACCATGGCAAAGCTGAGACGAGGTCATGACAAATTCCTACAAGCAGTTGACAAGGCCGAGACAAGCTACTGTCAAGGCCGAGACAAGCAGTTGACCAGGCCCAGACAAGCAGTTGACAAGGCCCAGACCAGACAAGCAGTTGACAAACCCTAGACAAGCAGTTGACAAGGCCGAGACAAACAGTTGACAAGGCCCAGACAAGCAGTTAACAAGGCCCAGACAAGCTGTTGACAGCCCGCACCCTACCTACTGCTGATGAACTCTTCAAGACAGCCCAGGAACGCAAGCCCAGTTCAGCAGCCTCCATCCAGTAACGAGATTGCTTCACTCTAGCCCTACAGCTTCAAGTAACCCAGCAGTGAAGCCCAGCCCTCACGCTTGTTAGGAAGCCAGCGGGAGGAACGCTTCTCTCCTTCCAAATTGTAATGTACAGGATCTTGAAGATCTTCAGTTACTGTAACGCCCCAATTTTTTGGCGCGTTTGCGATATTTATTTTTCCGGAATTATTGATATTTTTATAAGTTAAATATTTTTACGTCGTAAATTAAATTATACGAGTATATATATACATATATATATATATATATATATATATATATATATATATATATATATATATATATATATATATATATATATATATATATATTTATTTATTTCCCATGTTTGAATTTATCATATAATCTCGGAATAAATTGTGAGAATGATTTTTGTATTTCAAAGATATTTTCGCGAGTTTATTTATATATTAGATCCGCATATATTTTCCGTATTTTATTTTGCGGAAAAGTTCGGAAAAGTTTTCGATCCGAAAATCCCGTTCCGTTTATTTTGTCGGGATTACTTTAATTCCCGACTCTTTTTGTTCTTTCTTTGTCCTCTACACTATGATGACGTTTCCTGTCCACGCCTGTTGAGCAGGCTCCTTGCGTGTACCCAGCCCCAACTCAGTCTAGCTTGTGGCTACACCTGCTCGACCTCTCGACCTCCCTACCCGACCTATGCTTCTCGGCAACCTCACAACCCTATCCCCCTCTCTATATCTCACTTCTCCAGCCTGAGACTCTCTTCTCCTCTCCTCAGCCCTGCTCTCTGTTCTTAACCTTCAAGCCCCTCACTCATCCAGTTGGCTAACCACAACCAGGCGAATAAGGGCACAAACCAGCCCATTTCGACCACCTTTAGCGCCGCTAGTGAGAGGCGACCTCGAGCAATCGTCGGAGTCGGGATCTGCCGTCAAGGGCTCGGTCAGACGCTTGTGCATCTTCACCCTCTCCCCCACCGATCTCACCCTCTGTTTTCCTCCTTTGCCTTACCTTTCTTCTGCTGCAGCCGTCTGGAAGCCGCCAGGGAGAAGCGCTTCGCCGGGAGCAACCTCCGACCTGGAAGTCCGCCGCTACGGCCGCCTGCGAACTCGCACAACCCCTCTCCTTGCTACCGCCCTGTCGAGACCGGAGGAACCTCCCTTACATCGCCGTCCTCTCTCTCCCTCAATCTGGATCTCCTTCCCCTGCAAGCCGTGACTGTTGCACCCTCCGGCTTGGAGCTCCGCCTCGACTCGCCCCGTCGAAGTCGTCGGAGGAGAACCCACCTCTGCTTTGCCTTGCCAGAAGCCATGGCCGCCAGCCCTGCCTCCCCGCCTCCTCTCGCGCCTGTCCAGCGATTGAAGGGAAACCCTTTTGGATTATTAAAATCGGGCCCCTCTGTTTGTACGTAATTACCAAATGTACCCCGTGTTTTATATTTACGTTTCTGACCCAATTTTAGAATTTATGCAATTATGCCCTCACTGAATTTAATTATATATTTTGGCCAGATTTCTTATTTACATAAAATGACCATTATTTTATATTGTAGTTTGTGACCCGAGTTTTACAATTATCACTTATGCCTTTGTTGGATTTATTTTGGATTTATGACCCAAAGTTTATTTCGGGAAATGACCAAGTTTCGAGAGTTTCTTAGTTGCCCGGAAAGTAGTTTTGGTTTTGAACCGTATTTATAAATTGTTGTGATCACCCCGGAAAATGCTTTGCGAGTTTTGCCCTTGTTTTGAAAGCGGGGCTTCCTTAGATTTTTATATGCGTTAATCTCCCTTCCAAAATTAACGCTTAAGCTAATTTTGTGTAGCTTTGGTTTTAGGTCCGGAAGCGCCCCGATAAAGGCCTAAGGAGTCCAAGTTCGATATCCGTCTTGACGTCGGGTGAGTATTCACTTCTTCAATTTAGTTATGGCTAGTATTAGTATCATGCTAGGTTGGATAATCTAGCATAATTTAGAGTGAATGCCAAGTAGTGGCCTTGAACCTTAGGGAGTTTTGAGGATTGATGATCGTATTAAAGCTTGAGGTGTTATTATCTTGTGAGGATTGTAAGACGTTGAGTGTTACGGTGACCTTGTGAGATCGTGAGGATTAGGAGGTTGTTATCCTATCATGGTGATGGTTTATGATCTTGCGAGATCATTGGGACAAGAAGTCTAAGGACTTCTAGTATGTGAGAGAGATGTTGATCGTGTGCCTTTTGACAGGCGTTGAGTGTCTTCCTGCGGGAAGCTGAGAGTGGGATATAGCAGGATTATCTTTGGGATGAGGTAAGTCTCCGGACTTACTTAGCTCGTATTCCTTTTATTAGCATTGATGTGTGTTTGGTTGTGTGTGTTTATTGTTTATGTTATAACAACTAAACCGGAAATAGGATTACCGACCTTTATATATTATTTTGGCCCAAGTGTATGATAACGGTCAGTGACATCATCTGCCTAGCTCTTGCGAGAGTCTAGGAGGTTCTTGGCGACTAGCCCGTGCTGGTTAGACGGTCGGAGGCATCCGCACCGTTCCATGCCGGTAAGTAGGGACCGAGGCGGGACCACGGTGGTCTCGTGTCACAAAACTAAGTTGAATTAGAACGGGATATGACTTAATAATAATAAAGATAATAAACCGGAATTGTGTGCTTTGAGAATGTTGTGTGTTTATGATGATTTACTTGTGTTTGTGCTTTTCACCTTGATTCTAATGCTTCGAATATTAGCTAACGGTTTTATACCGATTGTTGTAGATTGCCTTGTAGGTTAGGAATGCGGCCGAGAGATCCGGAAGAGTGGGCAGCCGGGGTTCCGTACATTTTAGGAGTGGGTTTTGGTTAGAGTCGGGTTGTGTTTTATTCTTTGTTTATTATGTTGGTATGCCGCGTGTATGGCGTTTTGGCCTTTGGTGTTGTTTATCGGCTGAAGTCTTTTGTTGTTTTCCTTCGGGTTTCTTATCATTTGCATTAAAAGGAATTTCGTTTTTGCCTTTATTGTGCCATGTTGAAAGATCCGGTGAAATTGTTGTCAAACTAAGGGTCGGGACCCATTGTGAGGTCCCAACCCGTAGCATCCCGAGTCCCGCGGATTCTGGGTGTTATAGAAGTGGTATCAGAGCCCTAGGTTGACAACAATGGCACTCACAATCTTCTAAAAGCCGAATAGAGGGGGTTCTAAGTTTAAAATGATTTTTTCGTTTTCAAAATCACATGCATGAGTCGGGGTAGAATGTACGGACCACCACTCCTTCCGAGGATCTCGGCAGCTTAGTTTATTGGATTTTCGATATATATGTAGATATGTATAATACATGTGGATTGTAGTTGCTTGATAGACTTGATATATATGTATAGTTATATATATGGACTATAATATATGTTTTGGACCTTGCTGTGTTGTGATGGATTACCAAATGTGTTATATTATAGTAGTAATGTGGACATAGGATTTATAGTCTTATATACACACTCTTATTATATATATAGTAGCACATGGAGATATGAGACCTTTTAGTTAAGATGATAGGAAGCTATCATCGCCCTTGGACAAACGTCTCTTTGGGCTTAGGATAGTATACATACGAAGCTGATGAAGATGAGTATGCTCTAGTACTGAGTTGAGCATCACGTTTTGGCGAATACCTTAGCGATTCATTGGACTCCTTTTTTTTGGGGGGGACGTCAAAACAACCATTTGAAGGACAAAGAGGACATAAACGAAGGACGGACAAGTGGAAGGAGTACTTGAGATAACTTAAGAGGATGCGAGAAGGGGACCATACAAGAAAAGGAGTAACCTGAAGGTATGAAAGTAGTTACAAAGAAGTCATGATTGGAAAGATAACATGATGAATAGAGATGACAAACTTGAGATTTCAAGAAGACGCGTGGACAACTAAAGATGCGAATCAAGGGGGGAGGTTAATACATTCTAGCAAGGTTAAAAGTGGTATTCCATTAAGATGTGCAGTTTCCTTAGAAGCTCCTAGCATTGGAGTTAAGATAAGAGAAGTGAACGAAACATTTGAGATGGATTTAAAATACCGTAAGTTAAGCTTACGAGGTACCAAAAAGTAAAGTTAAAACATCACTAGAGTTATGAGAAGAAGGGCATGGTGGGGATTCACGTGGAGTTAACCGGTTTCTGTTATGATGATAAGGCTATGAAACACCAAGAAGGAGGAAGTGTGGATAAATGATGATCACAAGAAGGTGAAAGACGAAACAAGGAGCTTTGAACGAAAGACTTAAGATATCAACCAAGAGGGACACGAGGGATGCTAATTAAGGCTATAAATTTGAGAAGACACACTTACAAGATAGCATGAGGTGCGGTTAAGCTTATGAAGGTGAGTTATACGGCGTGCAAGGCATAGAGGAGTATGGTTACCTTGTGGAAGGGGAAGAAAGCATGGAACGGGGAAAGAACTAACGGAGTTTAAGGTAAAGTACCCCGAGGAGGGTATCCTTCATGAGAATGGTAACATTAGAAGTGTATTAGAATAAAAAGTCGTTAACTTCGGAGAAGGCCAGATACAAGTCAATCGGTAACAACTGAGAACGCACAGGTGTGGGTTGTCTATTGGTGAGTGTAGAAGGGATGAGTAAACAAGACTATGGGCATATAGACGATCGACACCAAGATCTTAAAGTATTCGCGGGGGATCAATGTCAATGGTAAGGAAGTAAGTCAACAGAAGTGCATTTGTCTATTATCAAATAATGTTGAATGAGTTCAAGCAAGTAGTTGTTACAAACCTCCTAGGGGAGGTTGAAGATGACCCTTTACGACCTTCTTAGGTCATGAGAACGGCATATGGGAGATCGACACGGAGTAGAAGTTTTAAGGGTTGATCATGGTAAAGGCAACTAGTAGATCAAGAGGAAGGTGATATTTTCATTGTTTGTGGTGCATAGACGTGATTATAATAAGAAAATGCATCGTATGTTCGTTCTAATGAAATAGAGGGTATGTTTTCGCGAGCAAAAGATGAGAGAGAGGCGTCAAACTCACACGGAAGAGACATGATGGCTATGGCGTGAAAGGGAGGACCTAGATTAGGGCAACACTTCAAGCTTGGAATTACGATGTTAGTGATTGGTGGAGTAATGAGTGAATCTTTTTGTGATTATGGTAGGGAAATTTGCCTGATGGCATACAAGTACAGTTGTGAAGTTGTTCATGGAATCCCAAGAGATGCATAAGGTGACCAACAAGAGTAAGAGAAGACCGAAGTTTTGAAGTTCGATGTCGACATGAGATGTATGAGAAGTATATGAAAGCTTGAGATTAAGAGCCTCCGTTGTTGGATTGACGTTGCAAAAAGGAAATGAAGTGAGTTCTACACCTACTTTAAGAAAGGATGTTTTAGTCCAAGCTTACGTAAAATGCAAGGAGAGTTTCTCATATGTTGGGGAATATAGTGGAAAGCGAAGAAGATGAGGTCAATTGTTTTGAAGCACGGTTAAGTCTTGCAGTTTGGACCCTTATGGTTGCACATAAGTGAGAAAGCTCAGAAAATTTTCCTTATCACCATCCCTTCAAAAAAGGGAAAAAGAGGGATTAAGTGGACACACTATTAAACCAAGGCTCCAAAAGTCAGAAGAGTCGAGCAAGTCTCGAGTTTAGGGGATGAAGGATCTTTGAAAGAGGACGGTCAACATTGTAGCTAAAGATGGATCAATACACGTGTAAGAAGGACGTCACCCCAACAGATCGGGATAGATCTTTGGTGTCATGACCACTCATCAAGTGTTAAGGCAAGGATGTGTCGATTATTACATTATGTGACGGGAGAAGAAAAGATAAAACCCGAGATACCCCAATACGTCATAATGTGGATTTTTCCACTAAGGTCAAGCTCGACTCAATTCCGATATCTAAGGCGCCGTATGAAATGACACATATAAAGAGTCATGAGTTGGGGAAGCAAGTGAAGGAGCAATTGTCAGAACTTATTGATAAGAATTCATTAGAATTAGTGAAATGTTATCTATAACTCTTGATTTGAAGTTCATATTGGAGTATATCTTAAACTCTTGATTTGAAGTTTCTATGAAGAACACTAGTTTGCGAAAGTAGAGGCGGTAATCTCCGTTTGTACATCGATTACAGTGAGCCGAGCAAAATAACCGTGAAGAACCAAGTATCCCTCACCACGGATAGGGGATCTACTCGACCGGTTGCAAGGGTCGGTAGCATCTTCTAAGAATGATTTAAGGTCTGATTGCCGCCAATTGAGAATTCGAGACTCGGATATTGCAAATACGGCATTCCGGACAACTATGGTCACTACGAGTTTTAGTGATTTCATATGGGCTTACTTGTGCCTGGACAAGATATTTGGATCTACTCGGAAAGAAAGAAAGTTGTATGAAAAGTTGTCTCGGGATGGCAACCCCCAAAGGACGTGGAAGAAGTTACAAGTTTCCTTGGATGTGCTGGTCATTACCGGATTTGGGGAGAGATTCTCTAAGTAACACCATCTGTGGCTAACCTACTCCGGATGAGATGAAGTTTTGAGTGAGACGAAAATTGACAATATAGTTGTTGGGAGTTAATAGGAGATACTTTGGTAAAAACTGTTTTGAAATTGCCTTAAGGTATGATGGGTTTGAATTGAAGTGTACAAGTAATAGCATATTTGCCTTGTCAAGCGATGAGAAAGTAAAGTGCTTCCCTCATTCATTAGATCTTGCAACAAGAATTGAGGAAATATAACATCGAAGTTTAGTTTGGCTAGAGAAACATAATGGAAATATTGTATTGAGAAAGACCCGAGAAGGAAGTTTAGTTTCCGATATATCGGACCTTTTGGAGATCTTAGCGCGGGTGGTGTAAGTGGTTTACCGGTTGGCGTGACCGCCGAGAGTAAAAGGTGTTCACCCGGGGTTCATGTGCATCAGTCGAGGGAATACATGCATGACTCGAGACATTTAGTCCGTTGTGATAATCTAG
Organism: Fagopyrum esculentum; assembly: GCA_033239045.1. NCBI lineage: Eukaryota > Viridiplantae > Streptophyta > Magnoliopsida > Caryophyllales > Polygonaceae > Fagopyrum > Fagopyrum esculentum. The sequence goes on from BSUD01000007.1 coordinate 67,147,797, forward strand.
TCGAGACGAGGAGCCAATAAGGCTAACTGGAAGACGTAGGATAGTATCTTTAGTCGAGTTTTACGCAAGTTTAACGACATCTATAGGACCATTGGGTTAGTCCCGAGATATATCCTTGGTTATTCTTATGTGATTTGTGACGTGATGTGTTATGTGTGTTTCATATGTGTATACCTTGCGAGTCATCATGTGTCTAGGCGAGTAGACTTTGAATTAGAAAAAGCCATAGTTATGACGTTGTAGTGTTCCGAGAGGATATCGAGACACGTTTGTTTGAGAGTTCCGCGTTTCGCATGTTTCGGGACAAAACTTATTTTTAGAGGGATCTGATGTAACGCCCCAAATTTTTTGGCGCGTTTGCGATATTTATTTTTCCGGAATTATTGATATTTTTATAAGTTAAATATTTTTACGTCGTAAATTAAATTATACGAGTATATATATATATATACATATATATATATATATATATATATATTTATATATATATATATATATATATATATATATATATATATATATATATATTTCCCATGTTTGAATTTATCATATAATCTCGGAATAAATTGTGAGAATGATTTTTGTATTTCAAAGATATTTTCGCGAGTTTATTTATATATTAGATCCGCATATATTTTCCGTATTTTATTTTGCGGAAAAGTTCGGAAAAGTTTTCGATCCGAAAATCCCGTTCCGTTTATATTGTCGGGATTACTTTAATTCCCGACTCTTTTTGTTCTTTCTTTGTCCTCTACACTATGATGACGTTTCCTGTCCACGCCTGTTGAGCAGGCTCCTTACGTGTACCCAGCCCCAACTCAGTCTAGCTTGTGGCTACACCTGCTCGACCTCTCGACCTCCCTACCCGACCTATGCTTCTCGGCAACCTCACAACCCTATCCCCCTCTCTCTATCTCACTTCTCCAGCCTGAGACTCTTTTCTCCTCTCCTCAGCCCTACTCTCTGTTCTTAACCTTCAAGCCCCTCACTCATCCAGTTGGCTAACCACAACCAGGCGAATAAGGGCACAAACCAGCCCATTTCGACCACCTTTAGCCCCGCTAGTGAGAGGCGACCTCGAGCCATCGTCAGAGTCGGGATCCGCCGCCAAGGGCTCGGCCAGACGCTTGTGCATCTGCACCCTCTCCCCCACCGATCTCACCCTCTGTTTTCCTCCTTTGCCTTACCTATCTTCTGCTGCAGCCGTCTGGAAGCCGCCAGGGAGAAGCGCTTCGCCGGGAGCAACCTCCGACCTAGAAGTCCGCCGCTACGGCCGCCTGCGAACTCGCACAACCCCTCTCCTTGCTACCGCCCTGTCGAAACCGGAGGAACCTCCCTTACATCGCCGTCCTCTCTCTCCTTCAATCTGGATCTCCTTCCCCTGCAAGCCGTGACTGTTGCACCCTCCGGTCTGGAGCTCCGCCTCGACTCGCCCCGTCGAAGTCGTCGGAGGAGAACCCACCTCTGCTTTGCCTTGCCAGAAGCCATAGCCGCCAGCCCTGCCTCCCCGCCTCCTCTCGCGCCTGTCCAACGATTGAAGGGAAACCCTTTTGGATTATTAAAATCGGGCCCCTCTGTTTGTACGTAATTACCAAATGTACCCCGTATTTTATATTTACGTTTCTGACCCAATTTTAGAATTTATGCAATTATGCCCTCACTGAATTTAATTATATATTTTGGCCAGATTTCTTATTTACATAAAATGACCAATATTTTATATTGTAGTTTGTGACCCGAGTTTTACAATTATCACTTATGCCTTTGTTGGATTTATTTCGGATTTATGACCCAAAGTTTATTTCGGGAAATGACCAAGTTTCGAGAGTTTCTTAGTTGCCCGGAAAGTTGTTTTGGTTTTGAACCGTATTTATAAATTGTTGTGATCACCCCTGAAAATGCTTTGCGAGTTTTGCCCTTGTTTTGAAAGCGGGGCTTCCTTAGATTTTTATATGCGTTAATCTCCCTTCCAAAATTAGCGCTTAAGCTAATTTTGTGTAGCTTTGGTTTTAGGTCCGGAAGCGCCCCGATAAAGGCCTAAGGAGTCCAAGTTCGATATCCGTCTTGACGTCGGGTGAGTATTCACTTCTTCAATTTAGTTATGGCTAGTATTAGTATCATGCGAGGTTGGATAATCTAGCATAATTTAGAGTGAATGCCAAGTAGTGGCCTTGAACCTTAGGGAGTTCTGAGGATTGATGATCGTATTAAAGCTTGAGGTGTTATTATCTTGTGAGGATTGTAAGACGTTGAGTGTTACGGTGACCTTGTGAGATCGTGAGGATTAGGAGGTTGTTATCCTATCATGGTGATGGTTTATGATCTTGCGAGATCATTGGGACTAGAAGTCTAAGGACTTCTAGTATGTGAGAGAGATGTTGATCGTGTGCCTTTTGACAGGCGTTGAGTGTCTTCCTGCGGGAAGCTGAGAGTGGGATATAGCAGGATTATCTTTGGGATTAGGTAAGTCTCCGGACTTACTTAGCTCGTATTCCTTGTATTAGCATTGATGTGTGTTTGGTGGTGTGTGTTTATTGTTTATGTTATAACAACTAAACCGGAAATAGGATTACCGACCTTTATATATTATTTTGGCCCAAGTGTATGATAACGGGCGGTGACATCATCTGCCTAGCTCTTGCGAGAGTCTAGGAGGTTCTTGGCGACTAGCCCGTGCTGGTTAGACGGTCGGAGGCATCCGCACCGTTCCATGCCGGTAAGTAGGGACCGAGGCGGGACCACGGTGGTCTCGTGTCACAAAACTAAGTTGAATTAGAACGGGATATGACTTAATAATAATAAAGATAATAAACCGGAATTGTGTGCTTTGAGAATGTTGTGTGTTTATGATGATTTACTTGTGTTTGTGCCTTTCACCTTGATTCTAATGCTTTGAATATTAGCTAACGGTTTTATACCGATTGCTGTAGATTGCCTTGCAGGTTAGGAATGCGGCCGAGAGATCCGGAAGAGTGGGCAGTTGGGGTTCCGTACATTTTAGGAGTGGGTTTTGGTTAGAGTCGGGTTGTGTTTTATTCTTTGTTTATTATGTTGGTATGCCGCGTGTATGGCGTTTTGGCCTTTGGTGTTGTTTATCGGCTGAAGTCTTTTGTTGTTTTCCTTCGGGTTTCTTATCATTTGCATTAAAGGGAATTTCGTTTTTGCCTTTATTTGTGTCATGTTGAAAGATCCGGTGAAATTGTTGTCAAGCTAAGGGTCGGGACCCATTGTGAGGTCCCAACCCGTAGCATCCCGAGTCCCGCGGATTCGGGGTGTTACAGTTACGTTGATTCATCCGGATCTGTAGCCTCCTTCCAGTCTTCACGCATGCCCGCCTATATGTCCAGATTCATTCTCTTCTTCCCTACACGGATCTGCCTGTTGTAGCCTTCTGCACACAGACGCTGGGTAAGTTCAGCAGCTTTCTCTCCCTCTCATTGCTCCTCACGTAATGCAACCGGTGGATTACTTCCTGCACGCTTGGGCTCGCAACAACAAGGCAGCCGGCGCTCCTCTCCTCTTCTGCACACCCAGCCGGCGGCTCCTCCTTCTGGCGACCTCAAACGCAGCACCAACGGGCTGCTTCTCTTCTGTCGATCCAGCAGCCCTTGGATACCGAGCAGCCCAGATCCGATCCGCAGCAGCCTTGGTGTTGTCTTTCCCGTGCCTTCGAGTCTCAGAATCGGGTAAGGCTTGTATCCCTTGGTACACTATACTTTAGTCCACCTTTCCTTGCCTAACATGGACCTGTTTTCGTCTTTAAACCTACTCAGAACAACTATAGGAGAGCTGTACAGATTTATGCATTTTTCGGAGTTTTCCGAAGTGAAAAATAGTCAACTTCGGGTCACGATTTGAGTAAGTTATACTCCTCTTTTTTGGCTGGTTTTCGTATATGTCATAGACAGTAGTACATAGTATAACATACTAAAATTTGGGAAGAATCGGAGTTACGGTTTGAGAGTTAATGTGTTCCAAAGTTGACGCCTCATGTAGTTTTTATATATGTGCTGAGTGTTGGGGAAAACAGCAAGTGATGCTGTTTTGTGAGATGGTTTTGAATAAGCTCTTGATCTCCGTTGGGCTTGAATTTTGGATATGATATGGTTGACATATTGTTGTAGAACATATTAAAATTTTAGAGGAATTCAGCGAGTGGTTTGGGATTTATGATTTTTCAAAGATTGAGTCGTAAGCAGTTTTTCTATTGTGCTGAAATTCGGTTTTGTGAGATAGTTTTAAATAGGATTTTAATCTCCTTTGCTGCTTAATTTTGGATATATTATAGATAAGATTTTATAGTAGAACATATCAAAATTTGGGATAAATCCAGCGAGTAGTTTAGGAGTTATGATTTTTTCAAAGTTAAGACAGTGTGATGTTTGTTAAGTGTTGTAACCAACTTTAGAAATTTTTGTAGAAGTGATGGTTGAACAGTTTTAAGAAATTCTTGCTCCTAGGAGTAGATGAGATATCATAGATGATCTAGGGAATTATTTTGAAATTTTTATAAGATTATTCGAATTTTATATTTGAAGCCGAACTTGGACCTTAACGATCTTTCCGAAAATAAGGAAATGGGTAAATTGTCAGTTTGTAACCAAACTCATCTTTAGGAGTTAGAATATGACTCTTTAGTCTCAAATAAGAGTTTAGGCATGAATTAGTGAATTTTTGGAAGTTTCGAGACCAAGGGTAAAATAGTCATTTTACCATAAATTAATATTGTAATCAATTCCGTTCTATTAAGACCTACTATCTTAGAAGTCTTAGACTTCTAATCACCTAGAAAGTGTGTTGACACACTTGCCTCCTTTGACAGACCACTGAATTCCTACTGTACAGATCGATTTGCGAATTAGAAAGTCGAGATCTGATTCAGGTAAGTCCACGGACTTACTTAGTTGGCTTCTTGTATGAGTGTAATGTGTATGAGTGGTGTTTGTTAGTTATGATAAACAACGAAACCGGATTGGCCGACTTTATTATTTACGTAATTGACCCAAGTGTATGATAACGGGTCATGACATCATCTGCCTAGCTCTTGCGAGAGTCTAGGAGGTTCCCTGCGACCAGCCCAGTCCGGTAGATGGTCAGATGCATTAGTACCATTCCACGTTGGTAAATGGGGACAGGGGCGAGGTTTGGGAATCCCTCGTGTCACAAAATAAGTATCATTAGTAATGACCTATCACCTAATTAAAGATAATAAAATGATTGAGTGTTGCATGTTGATTGTGTATGATGTGTGATTGTGCTTTTACCTTTATACTTATGCATAGAATGTTAGCTAACGGTTTTATACCGCTTGTAGATGCCTTGCAGGTTAAGACAGTTGTAGAGAGATCCGGAGGGAATGGTCAGCCGGGTCCACGTACTCATTTAGTTGTGGACGAGGTTGTCTTATATACTTCATATGCGTCGTTTTAGTACCTTTGATTTGTAAGGCTGATACATATTTTTCATGTATATATTGTTTAAAGTTTTCAAATGTTTTTAATACTTTTGTGCCTTGTTGTAAGATCCTAGTAAAATTGTTGTCAAACTAAGGTCGGGACCCATTGTGAGGTCCTAACCAGTAGCTCCCCGAGTTCTTAGAATTGGGGTGTTACATAAATCAAAGTCAAGGATAAGAGGTAGAATAACTTATTATAGGACTTGGTAAGTTTTGAAGAAGGCGTGGGCGTGGGCAAAGAGATGTGCGGGTGCGGTGATAAGGACCGACGCCACGGTTGTAGCTCAACGCAGGCGCGGGGGCGGAGACACACATGAAGGTGCAGGCACGACTAAGACAAGCCGCGGGTGCAGTTTCCTCAACAGAGCACAAATCTAAGGTGCTCTTCGATAGATCTCTCGCTCAACACTTCACTCCTCAACTAGGAGCAGCCAAGGCACAACAACCTTAATCCATACATGTACATAACACATCCAAAATGTCCATAAACACATCATAACAAGATCAACTTGTTGGATTCAAACAAGGAAAGAAAGAAAGAAGAAGAGAAGAGGACGAAAGGAAAGGGAGGAAGGCTCACCACTTTTCTATAGATAACCAATAGAACCACAACTGCAATCTAGCCAGTTTATCACAACAACCAAACACATCATCCTCATCAACAACCTTCACTTGAAGGAAGAAGATCCAAAGAAGACCCAAGGAGAAGAAGTAAAGAGGAAGAGGAGATGAATAATCGTGAAAGAGAGAAGGATAAAGTATGGAGATGAAGTCAAAAACCCTCACACAATGAGGAGAGAGAGAAACTTAAAGATGAAAAAAGAGAAAAGGAAGTCAACCAAAATGACGGCCGCTTCCACTGTTATGCCACGACTGCGGCCCGGCAGAGCCACACCCACGGTGGTGCGCCTGCGGGGAAAGGTAATGCGCGGTCGTAGGATCTCCTAAAAGACATGGTTGTTACATCACTATCTATTCTAATGCTCTAACTACTTCCATACGAGAATCTAACATGTTCATTGTGGAGGTTTGATGAGCTTGGATTTCCATCAATGTTGTGTGATACACCATCTCCGTAGGCTTCAGTGATTGTAGTGACATTTTCCCAATCATCGAATTCCATTAAGACTAAATGAAGGTGGCTTGAAGCACTTTTTTTCTTGTTCAGCCTTCATTTGTAAATGTTTTTCTATTTGCTCCATACACCTTAGCAGCTCAAGGCTTTGCCAAAATGGATCTTGTGATTCAAGCAAGGGTTTCTCAACTCATGTACACCTCACCGTGTTCTCATCCTCACTTTGAGTTGCACCAAGTAGCTTCATTGAAGTATCATGAATGGACTTCACTTTTGCATCATTCAAAAATTCTATCCTTTACAATCATTGAAAGTGAATACATTTTCTCATAAGCTTCTTTCATTACACTTGTCAATTTATTTGCATATTCCTATGCCAAAAAACATGATTCAAAATTATAGAGTGTATTAAAAAAACGCAAAAATAAATGTTAGGGTTGTTACTCACTTGAATTGGAGTAAGGGTGGGAGCATGACTTGTTGAAGCATTTGTTTGTGGATGAAATTTATTTTCACCACATTTTGTAGGCTCGGGATCTATATTTTATCTCTCAAGCAATCTCTCTTTACCAAAACCACAGCTTTCCATCTCTTCTCTTTCTTTCCTTTTTCAACAATTTTTATGTCCAACCTAAAAATATAGGGTTCCTTCTCAATATATGAGTTTGGTTTGCCAAAGTTCTCAAGGGTTGAACCCCGTCCACGTCCAACAACAGTTAGTGCAATGAAGCACAAAATCAATAAAATAGATATGTGAAGCAATAACAAATATCCAAAAATAGGCATAAACACCAACACACAAAAACATGAACATCAAATTAAAAAAAATTGTGAACATTAAGGAGAATAATGAGTTTTAGAAGACATACAGTTAGAAAAAGTGTAGATCCATTGGAGAAAGATTTTTTTTCATTATCCTATTGAAACTTTACTTCAACCAAACAATCAAGGACAAAGCCACACCAATAAAGTTTGAGATGTCATCCACACTCTCAAGACATCGAATATATTTTTCATTTGCTTCTCCACGAGGACAACTTTCAACTAACAATCAGACAAAGAAGCATTTCTTGAACATTGGTCCACCATCCTTTCGACTTTTTATTTTTTCTACTACCATTGATGGTTGTATTTAACCTTTGATTGGAAAATTCTTTTTTCACTCATCATAAGCCTCAAAGTTATCATTCTTTTCTAGGATTAATAACTTTCTCCCTCTAAGAGAAAATCCAAGAGCAAGTTCTACATCATTCTCATCAATGTAAATGATGTCATGTTTTAAAAACGTCAGGCAAACCTTTGTACTATCGAAGCAGCCGAAAAGGTAATATGACAAGAATGGTGGGAGCCCTTGTATATCTAGTTGCAACAAACTTTCAAAACCAAGGTCTTGAATGTTTTTTTTCTCTAATTCTCATTCAATGTTTTCAGTGAGTTCACAAACCCGTTCGGGTTTGTCCTTGCTTGAAAACTCCACCTTGTTTATAATATTTTACAGGTGTTGATGATGGAAGATTTAACACAAATGTAGTAGTTTGATACACTAACAATGTATTGATTATATTCTCTAGATACTTGGTTTGTTTAAATTTAGTGCAGGACTTATCGAAAATTTCAAGGGCCTTGATATGGAAAGGACACAAAGAAGATAGTGTTATACAAAGGGACGATCTCAAAGGCCTTGAAGAAATATAGTTGCACGAAATAAGAATTCAAAATACAAAGAAGATTTTTCAGGAACGATTTGCTCAACAGAAAGATTTCAGAGAAGATCTTTTTCAACCGAAGATTAGAGAATCTCTTCAGAAGATTTTCTCAAAATCGAAAAGCATCAAGATTTCTTCTCGTTCGGTTCAACAGAAAATGAGGAGATTAAGGAGCTGAGGAATCGACGTGTTCTCAGGAGTTGAAGATCTATAACGTCTACCTCATCTCAAAACAGGAAGCGATCTTCATGGAGAAGAAGATTCATCTTCAAACGGTCATCTTTCCAAACGGCTAGAAGACCTCTCCATAGAAGAGTATAAATGAAGATGATGACTGAAGAAGGAAACATACAAGCATATACGGAAACATCTTTACGTCTTCAAGCTACCCAAACATCTTCATTTGATTCATTGCTTTTCTTTCTCTCTTTTTCTAAAAGCTTTATCCCCATAGAGAGAGATAAAACACAAGAGCTCCATTGGAAGATCTAAATAGTGTTATACTAGAGTGTGTGTTACTCTGCGAAGTAACTAGGCTATTATAGCTAGGTGAAGAGTTGGAGCTAAATCGTAGCATTGGCTACAGTGAGAGAAGAAGGGGATTTCTTCTAGTTTGTATCTAGGACTCTTTGAAGCTGATAATAGATAGTTATATCCTAAGGATATACCCTAGGACGGAGAGTAGGCTATTTAGAGCCGAACTTCGTAAACATATCCTCGTGTCAATCTTTTACATTCGGCATTCTATCTTGCTATTGTGACTAACTTTGTTTTGCAGAAGCACGAAGTCAAGGCCCTTGAAAGTTGTTTCAAAGCCCTTAAAATCAAAGTTTCACAAAGAGCACAGATCGACATCAAGGCCCTTGAAAGGAGTTTCAAGGCCTTGAGATTAGGTTTGCGAAAAATTCTCATATTTTATTCAACCCCCCTTCTAGAGTATCTTTTAACCTTTTTATTTCACCTACCGGTTCTTCAATTGGTATCAGAGCTAGACTCACGTATATTGATTTAACCATCAGTGAGACTAATCATGAATCTTGTAGGTGATGGTGGATTTGCTCAAGGAAGATCCTCATCTCGACCACCACTCTTCTGTGGAAACAACTTTGCTCATTGGAGAGCACTCATGCGTATGTTCATTATTGATCAAGACATGGAGCTTTGGAGCATCATTCAAAATGGACCTAAAGTTCCAATGACAACGGTTGAAGATGTCCAAGTCCCAAAGAAGGAAGCTGACTTCACACAAGCTGACCTGGACAGCGTGTCAAAAAATTACAAAGTAATGAACCTACTATATTGCAGATTAGATGCTAATGAATTCAACCGCATCTCATCATGCAAGAGTGCAAAAAAATATGGGACAAGCTTGTTGTCACATACGAAGGAAGAAGTCAAGTCAAGGAAACAAAGATTAGCATCTTTCTCAAATAATACGAGCTATTCAAGATGAATTCAAATGAAACAGTCAAAGAAATGTTCACCAGATTCACTAATATCGTGAACTACTTGGACTCACTAGGAAAGATCTTCACAAATGAAGTGAAAAATAGGAAGGTTCTAAGGAGCCTACCTAAAGCTAAGTGGGGACCAAAGATGACTGCTATTGAAGAAGCTCAGAATCTCACAACTCTTCCTCTTGATGACCTCCTTGGAAAATTCATCACACATGAAATGGTTCTTGGTGAAGAAGATGGAGAGATCCCATCCAACTCTAAGAATTTGGCATTAAAGTCAAGAAGAGATGAATTACCATCTGACGAAGAGGATAGCAATGACGATGATGAAGAAGATGCTATTGCCATGATCTTTAAGGGTCTTGCAAGAATTATCAAGTTAAAGAAACAATCTGCTAATAGAGAATATCCACGAGTATCAAAACCCCGAGTTAAGTTTTCTAACTCTAATAAGAAAACGAGAGTACTGACTTGTTTTGAATGTGGTGAAACAGATCATCTTGTGAAGGATTGTCAACAAAATAAGAGGACCAACTTCAAGAAAAATGATCGAAAGAAGAAAGCTATGGTTGCTTCATGGAGTGATTCAGAATCATCAAATGAATCAGACGAAAAAGAACAAGCAAACTTATGTCTCATGGCCGATCATGAAGAAGATTCAAATCTGTATGTTGACAATGTGGTAAGCACAATTATGTCTCAACTCGAATCTGACCTGAAACAATTCCTTAAAGATATTATCATATGTGATAAGGAACACAGAATAAGGATAAATTTTTTAAAAGAAAAGCTTCTTGAACAAGAAAAAACAACTAAGTGAAATGTCTTTGGAGATTGAAAATATTAACACAGGCAAAGTAGACCTTAATGACAATATCAAGGCCTTGAAATCAGAGAACCTGATTCTCAAGGACAACCTCTCCTCTCTTCATCGAAACTATATCGATCTAGAGAAAGAGAAAGTTGATCTAACATTGATGTGTCAAGACCAGAAGGTTGCACTTGTTAAGTTTACTCACTCAAAAGCTAATCTTGAGAGAATGATGGGTAAACAACAGTCTTCCCTTAACAAAAATGGTATAGCTTATCATAGGAGCTTTTCTAGAAAACCTACCACCACTTTTGTCAAGGCCAAAGGAAGTATTCATATGTCTACTTGCTTCTACTGTTGTAAAAAGGGTCATGTTAAATCTACATGTCCTTATAGAAGAAATGATCCTTATATCATTAGAAACACCTATCCTTTATGTTTAAGGAAACATGTCAAACAAATCTTATGTCTATTTGGTTGACGGTTTGAAGTTTAATTTGCTTAGTATTTCTCAAATATGTGATAAAGGCAATAAAGTTATGTTTGATTTAGCTAAATGTGAGGTTCAAGACAAAAAGACGGGTGAAGTGGTGCTTACTGCTCCTAGATGTAATAATGTTTATTCCATGAGTACTAACCAAGTTTCAAGAACTAAGCTAAAATGTCTAAAGGCCTTAACTAATGATCCAAGGCTTTGGCATAGAAGACGTGGTCACGTAAGCATGCACACCATGCAGAAGCTACTTACAAAGGATTTGGTACGTGGATTGCCAAACCTAAATTTCAAGGTTAATGATCTATGTAAGGCTTGTACACAAGGTAAACAAACAAGAGGCTCATTCAAACCTAAGAAAGCTATCTAAATCTGAATCAATGAGAAGATCATATTTCGGATGAAGAGGAAGATCCTAAAGATCGAGAAAAGAATATGCAGGAAAAGATTCAAGATACCGAAGAAAACCCTCAAGACTTTGAAACACATCTTCAAGACCTTGAAACAGAAAACTATGATAACAGAACTCTACTTCAAGGGCTTGAAACCCAACTTCAAGGCCTTGTGATTGGATCAACGGGTAATACATCAACGGTACCTGAATCTAGTCAAACATATGAGGCTCAACCTTTTGGATCTATTCCATCTGTCAAAAGAAGAAAAGTTCAACACTCCTCATATCATCCACAAGAGAATGTAATCTTTGATCCAAACGTTGGAGTTCAAACTAGATCTAAAGTGAACAATCTATGTGCCTTCTTTGCTTTTGTATCCCTTGTCGAGCCAAAGAACTTGTAATATCCGGAATTTTTATTCCGTTTATTTCTGTAACAAACCCGATCTTGATCAGTTGATTCATATCCGTCTACTTAGTTAGACACATTATTATAAAATTTATCATTTTATGTAGATTTCCTTCACATAAAATGATAGAATCTTTTAAAAAGTTATCATTTTATGTAACTTACTTCCACATAAAATGATAAGATTCTTATAACCAATCCTAAACTGTAACCTAATCCGTACCTGTCTATTCCGTGCCTTCAATTGTCGGGATCTCGTTTCCGGACTACAGTTAGCACCGGGCTGCTGCTCCATTCACCCTTGCGCCAGATCTAGCCCAGCTTCTGCAGCCCAGCAGCAGCTGCCAGGAAGTCCAGCGCCAGTCTCAGCCCAGCAGCCGCCTGCTGCCTTGCCTTGTCCAGCCCAGTCCGTGATCTACTTCAGCTTGCCCTCAGCCTTACAGCAACTCCAGCCACTGCCTTGACTGCTTCAGCCCAATGCGCAGCCCAGAACCTTGCTTCGGCCCAGCCACAGGAAGGAGCAGCAGAAGCCGACTGTTACGCTCTTTTAATTTCCCTCTTAACTGCTCTCTCTCCCACTGCATTAACGCCTCAATTATCACCTCTTCCAGCGGTTACATTACCTTCTGCAGCCCAGAATTTACGCACAGTGTTGCACACAATTCCCTTCACAAATCGGCACTTCTCCCGACTCCCTATCATCAAACGAAGGTACAGTAGCGAACAGCCGGACACCAGTAATCCGCGTACGACATCCCTGAGTAGCCAGACGAGGAGAGTTCGTCACTCACCTGCAACAAACGTGAGTCTAGTCCAGACGCCTTACAAACCTCTTTTGATCCTACTCTGTCCAACCGGTAAGGATCTAACGATCTTCCTATCTCCATCTTCGTTGTACAACTTCAGAATCTCACGTTTTTCTCCATCTGTACCGGACAACTCCCATCTCGACCACCCCGTGACAGCAGTGAGGCTGGGAAGAGTCTTCCAATCACTGCAGCAGTAGAGCCAAGCCGAACCATCACTTCCCTCCTCCTGATCTGTCACGCCGAGGAAACCGGAGGGCCATCTGGAACCGTCTGAAGACACCTCAATCCAGTAGTTGTTGAAGAGGTGAGCCATCTCTCTTCTGCAGTCCAATTCTTGCCCTCTAGATGTTATAATTGTATAGATTATATATGTTTTCGGTTTCGTTATGAATGGAGATCAAGCCAGGGAATTGGAGGGATAGTAATTGAGCTTTGTTGAAGTCTCCTATAGTTCTAAATTATGATCACTGGATGATAATAAGAGTAGATCAGATTACTCCTAGAAATAGAAATGAAAAACTCCCTTGTAGAACGCAGCTTTGTAAGTGAGTAATGGTCAATGTTGAAGACCAATGTTTGGAAGTTTGAATGAAGATCCACCATTGAAATTTTAATAGATGATAGATGGATATATGTAGTTTAGCATATTAAAATTTGAGAAGCAATGAACGGTCGGATTAGAAGTTATAGGCTTCCGAAGTTGAGTAGTTAAGCAGTTTTGTAAACTTGGTTTTTTTTGGTTAAGTATAGGAATAATAAGTGTAGTAGCCAACCTTGTGAATTTTTATAAAAATAATGGCTGAACAGTTTTGAGGAATTCTTGCTCCTAAGGGTAGATGGAACATCATAGATGATCTAGAGAATTAATTCGGAATTGTTATTAGCTTTTACGAATTTTATATTTGAAACCGAAGTTAGACCTTTACGACCTTTTGGAAAATAGGGAGATAAGAAAAGTGACAGTTGGTAACAAAACTAAACTTTAGGAGTTAGAATATGATTTTAGAGTCTCAAATAGAAGTTTAGACATGAATTTTGGAAATTCTGGGAGTTTCGGGACCAAGGGTAAAATAGTCATTTGACCCTAAATTAGTACTGTAATTAGTTATGTCCTATTACGACCTTCTATCTTAGAAGTCTTAGACTTCTAATTACTTTGAGAGTGTGCTAATGCACTTATCTCCTTTGACAGGCAAATTGAGTTGCTACAGTTACAGAACGAGTTTGGTTTACAGAGAGTCGAGCTTTATAACAGGTAAGTCCTTTGGGCTTACTTAGCTGACTTCTAAATATGAGCATGAATGATGATAGTGGTGTGTGATTGAGATGTTAGAGTTATAGGTTGTGATAAATATTTACCGACCTATACTTGGCCTAAGAGTAACGGGCGGTGGCATTCTGCTCAGTTAGCTTGCGAGCGCTGGGGGTTTCTTTAGGGACTAGTCCATACTCGGTTTGTAGTGATGCTACCGGCGGAGGTCAGCTAGACCTACACCCAGTTGGATAAGGAACGGAGGCGAGAACTGTTAATAGCTCTCGTGCCACATTTGTAAATTGAATAAGATGAATCACTTAAATAATAGATAATAAACGGTTGAGTGCCAGCATGATGTTTGTTTAATTTTTGTTTCTGTTTGTGTTTGTGTTGTTGTCATTCTACTTATATTTGGATAGTTAGCTAACGGTTGTTATGTTGTGTAGATTTACCACAGGTTAGAGCAGATGCCGAGTGATCCGGATGGTAGTGGTCAGCCGGGGTGTCGTACTTTAGGACGTTTTGCAGTTTCTTCATTTGTGGGATTTTCAGTTGGACCTTGCTTCCTTTCGTTCTTTCCGTACTTTGTTATATTACGTTTTCCGGCTGTTAGTTGTTCTGGTCACATTCATACATTGTTAAGAATTATTTTATGATTTCTGGTTTTCCTTATTTGTGCCTTGTTGTAAGATCTTGTTAAGTTGTTGTCAAACTAAGGTCGGGACCCACTGTGCGGTCCTAACCAGTAACTCCCCGAGTTGTAAAATTTGGGGTGTTACAACATGGTATCAGAGCTCTAGGTTGGCAACAATGGCACTTGAAATCTTCTAAAAAGGTCATATAAGTAAATAAACAGAACCCGAAAGGGGTCTGAGTTTTCCAAAGAAGAATTTGGTTTTAAAATACATACAGAGTCGGGTTGGGATAGAAAGTACGGATGACCACCACTACCTCTGCGGATCTCGGTATTCTTAGTATTATTATTATTATAGACTTTTACTGTTACGATAGATTAGTTAGATTATAACTGTAGTTGTTACCGTTCGTGCAGATGGCACGTACTAGGGCTACACCAGTGACTGGCCGAGGTAGGGGTCATCCCCCCCTTCCCCCAGTCAGACAGGATCGAGCTGATAGCACCTTTGCTGTTAGAGGGCGTGGTCATGGGGGTAGACCTCCATTAGGGAGAGGTCGAGGACGAGTTCCTCGAGAGGATCCACCTGCAGCAAGCATACCAGAGGTTGTTGTGGAAGAGGTAGCTGAGAGTGTAGGCCCCGAGGTCAGGCATGAGACCGCTGCTAGGTCTGGAGCGCAGGGAGCACGTTCGACTGAGTCAGGACGTGTTTCTATTGGAGCATCGGAGTATAGGGAGTACAGAGCATACGTCGAGCGTATGGAGGAGGCTGCCAGAGTTGAGAGGCTTACCCAGGTACCACCGGTGGTACCGGCTAGGTCAGCTCAGGTGACACAGGGAGTGTCTCAGGTGCCGGCTGTACCTGAGATGAGAGTTAATGCTGATAGAGCGCCTGCTGGGTCTAGAGCACCGAGACTGGATGAGTGGTTGAAGGCTTTCAACTCTCAGAAGGTTCCCTCATTCAGTGGAGAAATAGGACTAGAGGTGGAGCATTGGATAGGGAAGATAGAGACTGCTTTGGAGGCAATACGTTGCCCCGAGGATCGACAGGTGGATTTGGTGCAGACCTGTTTCACAGATGATGCTCATTCATGGTGGCGTACCATTCGTAGCCGAGTCACCAGTTGGGAGCAGATGAGGAACATTGTTAGGGACAGGTACTGTCCTGTTTCGTTGAGGAGGGAGAGATTCCAGGATTTCATTGAGGCGGGATTTGAGGATATCCCGATTGCTGCAGCCATAAAGAAGTTTCAGATGAGTTGACCTTCCTTGGACCATCTGCACCTCCAGAAGAGCAGCATGTTTACCTTTTCTCCAAGAGATTGAGAGAGAGTACCCGATCATACTTGGCTGGATTCCGCTGTGAGACTTTGTCTGATTATCAGGATAGGGCCTCTGCTTATGAGAGGGATAGGCCAGCTTCGAGGAAAGCAGCTCAGTCTAGTGGGCCGGATAAGCGGCAGAAGACAGGACATGCTGGTAGCAGTGCAGCAGTAGCAGGTTATGGTCGAGGACAGACTCAGGGGAGGTCCAGCTACCACTCTACAGTTCAGACTCCCAGTAGAGATCGACAGTGCTTTAACTGTGGTAGCCGTGATCACATTAAGACAGATTGCCAGAGACCACCTACCACTTGCTTCACTTGTGGGAAGCCGGGACACAAAGCTACCTTCTGCCGTCAGGGTAGGGCCCCTTCACAGCAGGGATCTTCTCCTGCAGGTGCTGAGAAGAGTGTACAGAGACCTCCTCAGTACCGAGCTCCGAGTCAGCAGCAGCAACAGTACCGGGCTCCAGGACATCCTGCTTCATACAATACGGCACAGGGATCAGGTCGTGGCAGGGGACGTGGTAGTACCACTGACACCAGAGGAGGACCATCGAGAGTGTTCGAGTTGAGGAGCACTGAGCAGCCTGCAACACTTGCGACCACAAGTACTATTTGGATCCATGACTTACCTGTGCGAGTTTTATTTGATACGGGTGCTACGCACTCCTTTATATCAGATGCATGTGTAGATAGGTTGTCCTTAGCTACAGTAGAGGGTGTACCTTTTGTGGTTGGGTTACCAGATGGGGGCAAGGTTAGAGGATCCCGAGATATTTATGACTGCCCTATTCACCTGGGAGGCCGGATTTGGTTAGTAAATTTCCTAGTCATGCCCTTAGCACATGAGGACGTGATATTGGGGATAGATTGGATGACTAGACATGGAGCCGTCTTAGATATTGGTAGGAGGACTGTGACTGTCGCCACTGAGGAGGGTCATAGAGTGATATTCCGAGGTTGGGACCTCGGAAAGTCCGGCACAGTTATCAGCGCAGTGAGAGCAGCGAGATTGATAGCACAGGGTTGCGAGGCCTTCTGGTGTTATGCCATGAAGGAGTGCAAGAGCCTGACAGTAGAGGAGATACCAGTTGCATGCGAGTTTGCAGAGGTATTCAGTGACGACTTACCAGGGCTACCTCCACAGAGGAGTGTTGACTTTAGCATCGAGTTAGAGCCGGGCACGAGACCGATCTCGAAGGCCCCGTACCGCATGGCCCCGATAGAGCTGCTTGAGCTGAAGAAGCAGTTAGAGGAGTTAGCATAGAAGGGCTTCATACGCCCTAGTGTTTCTCCCTGGGGTGCACCGGTATTATTTGTGAGGAAGAAGGATGGATCGATGAGGCTGTGTATTGACTACCGGGAGTTGAACAAGGTCACCATCAAGAATAAGTATCCACTGCCTCGCATAGATGATCTGCTGGACCAGCTACATGGGGCGTCAGTGTTCTCGAGGATAGATTTGAGATCGGGTTATCACCAGCTGAGGGTGAGAGATCAGGACATACCTAAGACGGCATTTCGGACTAGGTATGGTCACTATGAGTTTGTAGTGATGCCCTTCGGGCTCACTAATGCGCCTGCAGTATTTATGGAGTTGATGAACGGAATTTTCATCGACTTCTTAGACCAGTTTGTAGTGGTCTTCATTGACGACATTCTAGTTTACTCTAGAAGTCGAGAGGAGCATGCCGGACACTTGAGGACAGTGCTACAGATTCTACAGGATAGCCAGCTATATGCTAAGCTATCCAAGTGTGAGTTCTGGATGTCAGAGGTGGCTTTCCTAGGCCATGTAGTGACTGCTGAGGGGATTAAGGTCGACCCGGCAAACATTGACTCAGTGTCCTCTTGGCAACCTCCGAAGAATGTTAAGGAGGTCCGCAGCTTCCTTGGATTGGCAGGTTATTACCGTCGGTTTATGGAAGGGTTTTCCCTGATCGCCCGACCACTTACTTGCCTCCTGAGGAAGACTACTCGGTTCGTCTGGTCTGAGCCATGTCAGCAGAGTTTTGAGGAGCTGAAGAGGAGATTGACGTCTGCTCCGATCTTAGTACAGCCTGAGGGTACAGAGGACTTTGTAGTGTACAGTGATGCATCCAAGCTGGGCTTGGGTTGTGTCTTGATGCAGAGGGGTAAGGTCATAGCGTATGCGTCTCGACAGCTGAAGACGTATGAGGAGAACTACCCCACCCATGACCTGGAGTTAGATGCGGTAGTACATGCTCTTAAGATCTGGCGTCATTATCTCTATGGAGCGACCTGTCAGATCTTCACAGACCATAAGAGTCTGAAGTACATATTCACTCAGCGGGAGTTGAATAACCGCCAGAGGCGGTGGCTAGAGTTGATCAAGGATTTCGACCTTGAGATTCTCTACCACCCCGGAAAGACGAATGTAGTTGCTGACGCTTTGAGTCGGAAGACGCCTCGGGAGAAGGTGATAGCTCGGTTGACAGTACAGCCACAGTTGCAGAGAGACTTAGCTTGGTTGGAGGTAGAGATCCAGTTCCCCGATACAGCTCATCAGTTAGCCACCTTAGAGTTACTTCCTGGCCTGTTGGGTGAGATCCGACAGAAGCAGGAGACCTGTCCGACTTTGACCCGGATCCAAGAACGGATGTCACGAGATGAGGCACCTCAGTTCACTATCGGTGCCGATGGAGTGATGAGACGGCAGGACCGTATCTGTGTGCCATCAGACGGTGAGCTGAGACAGAGGATACTAGGTGAGGCTCATGCTACCCCTTACTCCGTACATCCAGGAGCGAGTAAGATGTATAAGGACGTGAGACGTTCCTTCTGGTGGCGTGGTTTGAAGCCTGATGTGGCTCGGTATGTAGCCTAGTGTGCGACCTGTCAGCAGGTCAAGATTGAGCATCGTAGGTCCGGAGGAGAGCTCCACCCACTTCCAGTACCACATTGGAAGTAGGAGGGTATATCTATGGATTTCGTCACAGGGTTGAGGCTCAGTAGAGGTTTTGATGCCATTTGGGTAGTGGTAGACCATCTGACGAAGACCGCACATTTCATTCCGATTAAGGAAACGTGGCCGGTAAGTCGACTAGCAGAGGAGTTCACCAGACACATTGTGAGACTCCATGGAGTACCGAGGACTATCGTCTCCGACAGGGATGGACGTTTTACCTCGAGGTTTTGGCAGCAGGTACATACTGCTCTGGGGACGAGTCTCCACTTTACCACTACCTACCACCCACAGACAGACGGTCAGTCTGAGAGGACCATTCAGACCTTAGAGGACATGTTGCGGGCATGTGTGCTAGATTGGGGACAGGTATGGCCAGATCATCTCTCATTAGTAGAGTTTTCATATAATAACAGCTGGCATGTGTCTATTGGGATGGCACCTTATGAGGCTTTGTATGGGCGGAGATGTCGTACACCGTTGTGTTGGGATGAGCCTAGCAAGGCTGAAGGGGTAGTACCAGACCAGATACAGGATGACATCGCCCGGATTGCCTTAGTCCGGGAGAGGATGTTAGCAGCTCAGAGTCGTCAGAAGTCCTACGCCGACAAAAGGCGTCGACCTTTGGAGTTTAGAGTAGGTGCACAGGTGTGGTTGAGAGTGTCACCTACGAGAGGAGTTAGACGTTTCGGCATTAAGGGGAAGTTGAGTCCCTGATATGTCGGTCCATTTGAGATCTTAGAGAGAGTCGGAGAGGTTGCCTATCGACTAGCACTGCCACCGAGACTGGAAGGAGTCCACCCAGTTTTTGATGTATCTCAGCTGAGAGAGTACATACCGGATCCTAGACACGTCATCAGTCATGAGGACCTGATAGTCGAGCCAGACCACACTTTTGTGGAGTATCCAATAGCCGTCCTAGAGCGTACTATTAGGCGCTTGCGCTCTAAGGAGATACCGATGCTGAGGATTCAGTGGTCTAGACGAGGAGCTGATGAGGCTACCTGGGAGACAGAGAAGAGTATTAGACATAACTACCCTGAGTTCTTTGCGGAGTTAGCCGCTACCTCAGTACCGACGGGTTAGTACCGAGACGATACGTATTATGATTTCTGTGATTATATGTTTAAATGATTGTTTATGTTTATGTGCTTAATGGCGTGAGTAGTTTGCATGCTAGAATATAACTCTTGACGGGAAATGTTTGGGTAGATACTTTATTTTAAGTTTCGGGACGAAACTTATTTTAAGGGGGTACTGATGTAATATCCGGAATTTTTATTCCGTTTATTTCTGTAACAAACCCGATCTCGATCAGTTGATTCATATCCGTCTACTTAGTTAGACACATTATTATAAAATTTATCATTTTATGTAGATTTCCTTCACATAAAATGATAGAATCTTTTAAAAAGTTATCATTTTATGTAACTTACTTCCACATAAAATGATAAGATTCTTATAACCAATCCTAAACTGTAACCTAATCCGTACCTGTCTATTCCGTGCCTTCAATTGTCGGGATCTCGTTTCCGGACTACAGTTAGCACCGGGCTGCTGCTCCCTTCATCCTTGCGCCAGATCTAGCCCAACTTCTGCAGCCCAGCAGCAGCTGCCAGGAAGTCCAGCGCCAGTCTCAGCCCAGCAGCCGCCTGCTGCCTTGCCTTGTCCAGCCCAGTCCGTGATCTACTTCAGCTTGCCCTCAGCCTTACAGCAACTCCAGCCACTGCCTTGACTGCTTCAGCCCAATGCGCAGCCCAGAACCTTGCTTCGGCCCAGCCACAGGAAGGAGCAGCAGAAGCCGACTGTTACGCTCTTTCAATTTCCCTCTTAACTGCTCTCTCTCTCCCACTGCATTAATGCCTCAATTATCACCTCTTCCAGCGGTTACATTACCTTCTGCAGCCCAGAATTTACGCACAGTGTTGCACACAATTCCCTTCACAAATCGGCACTTCTCCCGACTCCCTATCATCAAACGAAGGTACAGCAGCGAACAGCCGGACACCAGTAATCTGCGTACGACATCCCTGAGTAGCCAGACGAGGAGAGTTCGTCACTCACCTGCAACAAACGTGAGTCTAGTCCAGACGCCTTACAAACCTCTTTCGATCCTACTCTGTCCAACCGGTAAGGATCTAACGATCTTCCTATCTCCATCTTCGTTGTACAACTTCAGAATCTCACGTTTTTCTCCATCTGTACCGGACAACTCCCATCTCGACCGCCCCGTGACAGCAGTGAGGCTGGGAAGAGT
The DNA here is from genome assembly GCA_033239045.1 of Fagopyrum esculentum. Classification (NCBI taxonomy): domain Eukaryota; kingdom Viridiplantae; phylum Streptophyta; class Magnoliopsida; order Caryophyllales; family Polygonaceae; genus Fagopyrum; species Fagopyrum esculentum. The sequence goes on from BSUD01000007.1 coordinate 67,168,802, forward strand.
CTTCCAATCACTGCAGCAGTAGAGCCAAGCCGAACCATCACTTCCCTCCTCCTGATATGTCACGTCAAGGAAACCGGAGGGCCATCTGGAACCGTCTGAAGGCGCCTCAGTCCTGTAGCTGTTGAAGAGGTGAGCCATCTCTCTTCTGCAGTCCAATTCTTGCCCTCTAGATGTTATAATTGTATAGATTATATATGTTTTCGGTTTCGTTATGAATGGAGATCAAGCCAGGGAATTGGAGGGAAAGTAATTGAGCTTTGTTGAAGTCTCCTATAGTTCTAAATTATGATCACTGGATGATAATAAGAGTAGATCAGATTACTCCTAGAAATAGAAATGAAAAACTCCCTTGTAGAACGCAGCTTTGTAAGTGAGTAATGGTCAATGTTGAAGACCAATGTTTGGAAGTTTGAATGAAGATCCACCGTTGAAATTTTAATAGATGATAGATGGATATATGTAGTTTAGCATATTAAAATTTGAGAAGGAATGAACGGTCGGATTAGAAGTTATAGGCTTCCGAAGTTGAGTAGTTAAGCAGTTTTGTAAACTTGGTTTTTTTTGGTTAAGTATAGGAATAATAAGTGTAGTAGCCAACCTTGTGAATTTTTATAAAAATAATGGCTGAACAGTTTTGAGGAATTCTTGCTCCTAAGGGTAGATGGAACATCATAGATGATCTAGAGAATTAATTCGGAATTGTTATAAGCTTTTACGAATTTTATATTTGAAACCGAAGTTAGACCTTTACGACCTTTTGGAAAATAGGGAAATAAGAAAAGTGACAGTTGGTAACAAAAATAAACTTTAGGAGTTAGAATATGATTTTAGAGTCTCAAATAGAAGTTTAGACATGAATTTTGGAAATTCTGGGAGTTTCGGGACCAAGGGTAAAATAGTCATTTGACCCTAAATTAGTACTTTAATTAGTTATGTCCTATTACGACCTTCTATCTTAGAAGTCTTAGACTTCTCATTACTTTGGGAGTGTGCTAATGCACTTATCTCCTTTGACAGGCAACTGAGTTGCTACAGTTACAGAACGAGTTTGGTTTACAGAGAGTCGAGCTTTATAACAGGTAAGTCCTTTGGGCTTACTTAGTTGACTTCTAAATATGAGCATGAATGATGATAGTGGTGTGTGATTGAGATGTTAGAGTTATAGGTTGTGATAAATATTTACCGACCTATACTTGGCCTAAGAGTAACGGGCGTGGCATTCTGCTCAGTTAGCTTGCGAGCGCTGGGGGTTTCTTTAGGGACTAGTCCATACTCGGTTTGTAGTGATGCTACCGGCGGAGGTCAGCTAGATCTACACCCAGTTGGATAAGGAACGGAGGCGAGAACTATTAATAGCTCTCGTGCCACAACTGTAAATTGAATAAGATGAATCACTTAAATAATAGATAATAAACTGTTGAGTGCCAGCATGATGTTTGTTTAATTTTTGTTTCTGCTTGTGTTTGTGCTGTTGTCATTCTACTTATATTTGGATAGTTAGCTAACGGTTGTTATGTTGTGTAGATTTACCACAGGTTAGAGCAGATGCCGAGTGATCCGGATGGTAGTGGTCAGCCGGGGTGTCGTACTTTAGGACGTTTTGCAGTTTCTTCATTTGTGGGATTTTCAGTTGGACCTTGCTTCCTTTCGTTCTTTCCGTATTTTGTTATATTACGTTTTCCGGCTGTTAGTTGTTCTGGTCACATTCATACATTGTTAAGAATTATTTTATGATTTCTGGTTTTCCTTATCTGTGCCTTGTTGTAAGATCTTGTTAAGTTGTTGTCAAACTAAGGTCGGGACCCACTGTGCGGTCCTAACCAGTAACTCCCCGAGTTGTAAAATTTGGGGTGTTACAGAACTACGCTCAAACTCTTCAAGAACCTGATTGGATCATTGCCATGCAAAATGAATTAAACGAATTTGAGAGAAACAAGGTATGGACTCTTACTTCAAGACCAAAACATCAATCAGTCATTGACACGAAATGGGTCTTTCGAAACAAATTGGATGAAAGTGGCAAAGTTATACAAAATAAAGCACGACTTGTAGAACAAGGCTATAACCAAAAAGAAGGTATCGATTATGAGGAGACTTTTGCTCCAGTTGGCAGGTTAGAAGTCATACGTATGCTACTTGCATTTGCATCTTTTATGAGCATAAAACTTTTTCAAATGGATGTAAAATGTACTTTTCTAAACGGCTTCTTAGAAGAAGAAGTCTACGTTACTCAACCTCCTGGTTTTGAAAATGATGAATATCCGGATCATGTTTTTAAACTAGACAAAACTCTTTATGGTCTTAAGCAAGCTCCTCGAGCTTGGTATGAAAGATTGTCTAAATATCTTCTTGAAAACAAATTCAAAAGAGGTTTAATTGATAAAACATTATTTATCAAAACCAGAGATAACGACATTCTAGTAGTACAAATCTATGTTGATGATATATAATTCAGTGCTACCAATGATTCCCTTTGCAAGGAATTTTCAGATACTATGTGCAGAAAATTTGAAATGAGCTTAATGGGAGAGCTAAATTTCTTTCTTGGACTTCAAGTTTCACAAGCAAAGAAAGGAATTTTTCTCAATCAAAGCAAGTATACTAAAAAATTGCTAATGAAGTACAAAATGGATCAATCTAAGGTCGTAAAGACTCCTATGAGTTCAACACTTTCACTAGATCATGACAAGAATGGCAAAAGTGTATTACAAAAGGAGTATCGAGGTATGATCGGTTCATTGTTGTATCTAACTGCTAGTCGTCCTGACATTATGTTTAGCGTGTGCATGTGTGCAAGATTTCAAGCTGATCCTAAAGAGTCACACTTGATAGCTGTGAAAAGAATCTTTCGGTATCTAAATGGCACTAAGGATCTAGGGTTATGGTACCCACGTCAAAGCTCGTTTCATCTTGTTGGCTATTCAGATGCAGACTTTGCGGGTTATAAGGTTGATAGAAAAAGCACTTCTGGATGTTTCCAATTTCTAGGGTCATCCCTAATAAGTTGGCACTCCAAGAAGCAAAATTTTGTTGCCCTATCCACATCTGAAGCTAAATATATAGCTGTAGGAGCCAGTTATGCACAAATTCTTTGGATTGCTCAACAACTTCGTGACCTTAGCTTTGACTTGAAAGGTATTCCTATAAAATGTGATAATACTAGTGCTATTTCAATAACCAAATATCACGTGCAGCATTCAAGGACAAAGCATATTGATGTAAGGCATCACTTCATACATGATCATGCTGAGAAAGGTGATGTTTCGATCTCTTTTATATTAACTAACTTGCAGCTTGCAGATATGTTTACCAAGCCTCTTCTTGGGGAACAATTTAATTTTATTAGATTGGAGCTTGGTATGTTGAAAGGAAGCATTAACGTAGGGGAGTAAACAAGTTTATTTGTTCCTACGCATGCAGCCCAATTGATGTTTTCAAGAGCCTTGAAATGAAATTCAAGGGCCTTGAAACATGTTTCAAAGGGTATATTAATAAAACGGATCAATTAGAAATTCATATCCTTTAGATATGCAATTATCTAATTTTTATTCTGTAAAAGGGTTTTCAAAATGTTTTATTATCAGATTCAAAGGATTTTGAAAAATGTTTACCAAAATTTATGGAAAGAATTTTAATCATCAAGGATTTTCCCAAGATCTTAAATATCTCATTGATCTTACGTTGATATGAATTCTTCCCTTAAAAACCTCTTCTCTTCCCTCTTTATGTCTTCCGCTTCCTTTTCCCTTTGAAAGAATAGTGTTTTACTCTTTCGTTTTTACAAACCCTCTTCGTCTTCTTCTCAAAAATTTCTCATGGCATCTAAGAGATCTTCAATGGATGAAGCAACACCATCTGTCTCCAAAAGACAAGGAATAGTTCAGATATCATCTAACTCCAACCCAGATTCGAGCTCAGGATCTGATTCAAGCTCGAGTTCTTCAGATTATCTAAGCGACGCTGATATCTATGCCAAGACAAGGCTTCCGTCAAGTTGGTTTGCAAGTCCAACGGCTGCCAAAAAATGGCTAACATAGTTTGACGACCGATACGAATGCATGTGTGAGCCTGTCCACAGTGAACTTTTTACTTGCTTCTCTTTACCAAGGCTCAAAGTGCTTCAGGCAAGTTCTATCTGGATTATGCTCAACCCAGGTGAAGCCTCTTACCCACGATTGACCAGGTTGTTCTACACAAACTTAACTGCAAGAAGAGAAAGAGGAGAATGGATTCTGGACTCAGTTATCAAAGGTAAGAAAATCACCATTACCACTGAGATTATTGCTGATATTTTTGGTTTTCCTCGATTTGACGTATCGGATCATTCTAACATTGCTAGAACTATCATGTAACACACCGAATCCGCGGGATATCGGGATGCTACGGGTGAGACCTCACAATGGGTCCCGACCCTTAGCTTGACAACAATTTCACCGGACCTTTCCAACATGGCACAAATAAAGGCAAAATCATAAATCAATTTTAATGCAAATGATAAGAACCCGAAAGAATGCAACCACAACTTCAGCCGAGGTACAACTCAAACCAAACGCCAAGCAAGCGGCACACAAAACGTAATAACCGAAAGACAAAAACACAAGACAACTCCAACTCAAAACCCTTCCTAAAATGTACGGACCCCGGTTGTCCACCATTCCGGATCTCTCGGAGCATGCCTAACCTGCAATGCAAACTACAACATTCGGTATAAAACCGTTAGCTCACATTCAAAGCATTAGAATTAGAGGAAAAGGCACAAACACAAATAATTAAACATAGTCACACAACATACTCAAAAGCACACAAATCCGGTTTATTATCTTTATTATTATTATTAAGTCATATCCCGTTCTAATTCAACTTCTTTTGTGACACGAGAATATCCCAAAACTCGCCTCGGTCCCTTCTTCCGGCAATGGAACGGTGCGGATGCCTCCGACCGTCTACCAGCATGGGCCAGTCGCCGAGAACCCTCTAGCTCTCGCAAGAGCTAGGCAGTGATGTCACCGCCCGTTATCATCCACTTGGGCCAAACAACATAAAGGTCGGTAATCCTATTTCCGGTTTGGTTGTTATAAACAATAAATAATAACCACACACCACCCAACACACATTAACGCTAATACAAATAATACAAGCTAAGTAAGTCCGGAGACTTACCTCGTCATCACACTCAACTCACAACACTCTCGCTTCCTTAGGGGAGGAAGACCATAACGTGCTCACAAGAAGATAACTATATCAAAAACAACACTCTCACAATAGAAGTCTAAGACTTCTATACAAATGGTCAACACAAGACCATTTGACTCTCAATTCTAGGACCGCATCCTAGAATCCCTCATGCTCACATCACACTCAACAAGCTAGAAGTCCTAAGACTTCTAAGCCCTCAGATCTCGCAAGATCAAAACTCACAACACCACTAGGATAACATGCCTAGTCTTAACAACCTCAAAGGTAACACTCTGCACTAGGATACGCATATCCTAACCCACAACCTCACAACCACTAACTCACAATATCACTCTCACAAGCCTCACAAGAACCAGCCTACACTCATCCCATGTACCATTCAGAAACATACAACCCTTACCCCTCAAAACATTCCAACAACATTTGCATACTCGCCTAGGGTCCACAAGCCACTACATGGCATTCCAACTATCCTAGTTTCAAACCTAGCATGCTTCTATCATCAACACTTTCTAAGATCCTCTAAGAATACATACTCAAGGTAGGGAACTCACCAAGCAAAGGCACGGGGTCGGAAGGAAGAAGAACAACCGAAAAAGGGAGAAGAAGGCCGCAAGGGCGTGTTAGCTGAGCCAGTGGCCGCCCCTACGGCCCAAAGGTCCGCCCCTGTGGCTCCTGGTGGCCGCTCCTGCGGCTTCTGCTGGCTTCCCCTATAGCTTAGAGTGTTGGACGCCCCTGCGGCTCTGAAGATCCGCCCCCGCGGTCGAACAACAGAGGGTGCTCAGCGATGGCTTCTTCGACGATTTCTTGTTGTGCCTTGGCCTCTTAGCTTCCTTGCTTGGCTCCAGAACATCCACACACATAAACATCATCAACACAATAGATCTAAGCTAGATCCGAGCACATGCAACACAAAGAGGAAGAAAGCTAAGAATCCATGGCTTCCACCATTGGAGCTCAAGGAAGAAGATGAAGATAAAGAAATGGAGAGGGAGGAAAGGGCTTACACTTACAAATCCGGATCTGTAGCTCAACTCATTGCTGGACATCAAACAAGAAGAAGCATGGGAATTTCATCAAGAAGGGCTTCCAAGTGCTTCCAAGCCAAAGAGAGAAGAAAGAGATAAGGGAGAGAAGCTTTCACGTGAAATCAAGAATGAGATGAGAGAGAGAGATTCAGCTGAAGGGATAAGTCAAAGAGAGGGAAAGAGGGGTCCACTTAGGGAAAAAGAGGGGTCGGGTCCCCAAACGAAGGGTCATTGCGGGATTTTGGAATAAATCCCGTTACTCAGCGCCTCGTGCCTGCGGGAAAACTGAGCCACGCCTGCGGAAAGGTCGGTAACTCGCTAACAATCCGGAATAAAAATTCCGGATGTTACAACTAATCCCCCTAAAAACAAGTTTCATCCCGAAACTTTGATAACGCAAAACTCTCGGTAAGAACTCGGTAACCGCTAAAAACTGTAACGTGCAACTCCCTAATCGATAACCATCACCTACTCATGTAGCCATGTCAAGACCTCGCAAGGCCTGCATACGTACTCGTGTGAGCCGCATAGCGCATAAAAGCCAAAAGCTAACCAATCATACACACATTCCCGCTCAGGGCACCAAACACATAAAAACACACATGTACCTAATATCTAAGCCGTCGGCCAACTCGATGTAACTAGGTCATCGTACGAACTCCAACAAGTATACTATCTCACATCCTCTCGGTAGCCTCATCGGCTCCTCGTCTATCCCTACATCATCACAACTACAATCATATCTCGAGCCATACACGTCTTCCATCGACCGTCACACCTGAAATCTGGAGAACATTCTCCACTCTCGGTGGCCACGCCACTGGTAAACCACTTCCTCACACGCGTCATATCTCCAAAAAGGTCCAATATACTAGGACCCAACTCCCTTCTAGTAGCCAACATGTATGACGCCTCGCGTCCGTGACACTCTTATCTCGACTCATTCCGTATCCGAACACAAGGGGTCCGCACCTCTTTTCGGTGCATACTTTCTTGTGACTTAGCCTGTCTAGCATCCTCCTTTGACCACCTCTACTCGAGCGAGGTCATCATGTATCTGTTCAGCTAAACTTACATATACTCACCAATTCTAACATCACCATGTACCGCACTTCCGTCCACAACTTACTTCGAACTAGCGCATCTCGACGGTACATCTCAATTGTCATCACGATAACTCAACTCAAGGGAAGGTATCAAGTCTACCTTTACCCCCTTAACTCGCACATATACCCTCTACATGGCATCGACTGGTCACCAAAGTCCTTTGTACTCGATCCATTATCCAACGTGAAACTATCATGTAAGACATAGGGTCTCTTATACGGAACGATCCTGCTGCCCACAAATTCCCGAAACAAAACGCTCATCTCAATCCGATATAACGATACTCGGTATACCAAACATCTTGCTATCACATTGAGGACTCCCTAACTAGCCGACTCATCGGCCCTGTTTCCCAATAGGGTGTAAGTACATTATCTCCATCGGTTGGTCCCTATGACCCAAACACGTCACAACCGTTACATGGTCCCAACCCAGTAACAATCTCCCTAGAGGTATTTTACCAATCCCACTGCATAACTCGCGGTGAATGAGGTCTTCTTTCTCGTCTTATGGTGCTCAACCGGACCTGGTGGTGGTTCACATAAGGGTTATGTACTTAGACATCTCGACCTTAAGCCCGTCTCGCTTCTCTTGGACCGGATGTCTCTTACCAATGCCATGGTCTCAACAAACCATCAACCCATAAAGTAACTATGGGGTCTCTCCTCGTAAACTTCTATCCCGGATCCTTCTCAAAGCCTTTCAAATACCATCTTCAATTAAAGTTCTTAACCATCTCTAACTGTCGCCTCTGCGGGGTACTCAATTCTTGCTGAGTGAGTATACATACACGTATCATACTCTTATTTTTCATACATGCCTAGCATATTACTCTGTAGCTAACTCGACACCACCATAAGCACGCGTCCCAAAGTGGCTAATCGTCAACCCTTAGTCGGTCATTCTTCCTACATACCCGCAATTGTCCACATACCCACGGAACCTCTCTTGTTAATTCATAAACGCCCCAAGTCCCGCTTGGATGTATTCATAATATCACTCCATAACTCGATGTTTGTGTCAAGGAAAACAAACGGAGGTCACTCACCTCTTCTATTTCTGTCAACACTTCACGGTTACGTCTCGGATACCACGACCCATTCACTTCTTTAGAAGGGAAGAAATTGTCCAAACCATCCCGCAACTTGGCGGTTATGGCCCACCAATTTATACGCTTCATATCTCCTCCACATACCTTGATGGTATTACCGAGACTATCATCTCGTTCTCAACTAATCTGTTGGATCCTCTCAACCCGCTACGTCTCATAGGAGGTCACCTCGGACGCCCAACCCATCTAGATAACTCTAGTTATCCTCTTATCCTTCATAACCGGTATCCTTGTCGTCTCATGTCAAGCTTATTCCTCTCAGTTCTGAGAGTACAACAAGGCGTGTCAATTCCAATCATAAGAATGATTCGAGTCACTCGTGCATCATAACTATCATAACAATCCCTAGGTTATGGTCCACCTTGGAACCGCCTGAAACACCACCAGTTGTGCGACTTCATCGTAGCTCGATTCCGAAAACTGATGGATACTCTTATGTGTAAACTCCACTCCTGAATCGCACTTGCGATCTCAAATGGCTTCACTACCCTTGTAGTAACCATATTGGCCCTAAATGCCGTCTTATAAAGGTCCTTTCTTCTAATCATCCAAAACTGGTGACGTCTCAACTCCAAGTCGATCCAATCAACATCGCAATCGCATGCACTAGTCTTAACGAGCCATCCACTACAAAGAAGATACCCTTCCTCGCCGTTCACCACACAATCTCTTGGAAGTAAAAGTGCAACTTTTCTGACTTGTACATTTACTCAAAACTCTTACCAGAATGCCCTGAGGGAAGGACCGGAAGAATTCTCCATTCCTACCATAAAACTTCTGACTCATGATCCCCTAGTTACTACCCCCTTAAGCTTAATGCCTACGGCGCTACCATAGCTTCGGTCCCTCGTTTCACACCGTGGCCCCCATGGCTCCTTTGAGTGCGTCTAACCACTTCGACTCATTTCTTGTTCACGACAACTTATCATTTGTTCCATTAAGGACAAAATACCATGCATCTCCTTCTCATTTCTTCCTTTGCTCAAAGCAACTCGGGAACTTCACTTTCCTCTGGATCCCACTAGGTCTTATGTGCTTAAACCCTTAAGGTTCTAATCCGCGCCATTCCTCCATATGCCTAAACTCGAGACCTATAAAGGTCGCCAAAAAGGGTCAGTCCATCCCTCTGCGGGAGGTCTATTACCGTTACTTGCTTAAACCACTTAACGTTATATTGCTCAAAACAATCACGATTCTGCTGATGTACTCCTTACCATTGGTATCTAACCATAGGAAAAACTCCCAGCTTTGTTATTGTTCCTTTGTAGTCTCGACTTGAGGTTGTACCTTCCGTCTACAACTTTTCCATGGTAACCCGCATTTAATGCGTTCTTAGTCATCACCGATAACCTTGTGGTTGGCTTTCTCTAAGGTCAACGACGTACCAATTCTTAATAATTTATGTCACTATTCTCATGATGGCTACCCTCTTTGTGGTATTCTACCTCATCTCCGTTAGCTCCTTCCACGATCTGTGCTTTCTTCCTTTTCCATAATGTAATCACACTCTTATAGGCCTCACATCTCGTATAACTCATCTACAAAAGCCTAACCGCACCTCGTAACATCTCGTAAGCGTGTCTCTTGGTCGTTGTCTTAAGTCCTTTCACCACCAAAGCTCCTTGTTTCGTCGCTTCTCTTCACGGGTTCACATCTACTCAAACTTCTATCATCTTGGTGTTTCTTAGCCTTATCACCATAACGGAAGTCGGTTAACTCCACGTGAATCCCACCATGCCATTATGCTCATATATCTCGTAATGTCGACTCTTCCTTTAATGGTACTTCGTAAGCTTAACTTACGGTATCTTACATCTTTCACGTCAGGTTCGATCACTCTTAACATCTCGACTCCAAATCTTAGGAGCATCTAAGAGAAGCTTTACTTATCATAATGGGACACCGCCATTAACCTTGTTAGAATGCTCCCATCTCTTCCTTCACTCGCATCTTCAGTGGTCCACGCATCTTCTTATATACGTTATCTCTATTGGTCTTGCTATCTTTCCATTTGAGCCTTCTTTGGTAACCACTTCACATCTTCATGTTACTCTCTTAAGTTGTCTCGTTTTCTTCTTTTGCTTGGTTGGCCTTCCTTGGTGTTGTCTCCAATCCTTCTCTCCATCATCCTTAAAAGGAATTCGAGATTGTCGTTGTGTTCGTTAGCATGAAATGCCCAACTCGATACTTGAGCGTCTTCTTCTACTTATGAACGTCATCATAAGCTACATCATTGTCGTAAAGGTGATGATATCGTATCATCATCTTAGCTCAAAGGTCCTATAGCTCTACATACTACTATATGTATAAGTCTACATATATATAACTATGTAAATCCTATGTCCATATCTCTACTAACATACATATCCAACATGCCATCATATCAATACAAGGTCTAAATATATAATTGTCCACACATACAACTATACACATAAGTCATATCCACCATGCAACTACAATCCACAAAGATACACATCAATTCCATCATGCATAACTACAACCCTCGTATCCATATCTATATATATATACATATATATACCAAGTCCAATAAACTAAGCTTCTGAGATCCGCGGAAGGAGTGGTGGTCCGTACATTCTACCCCGACTCATGCATGTGAATTTAGAAAACGAAAACTCGAACCCGTGGGGTTCTGAGTTTTCGGCCTTTAGAAGATTGCGAGTGCCATTGTTGTCAACCTAGGGCTCTGATACCACTTTGTAACACCCCGAATCCGTGGGATATCGGGATGCTACGGGAGAGACCTCACAATGGGTCCCGACCCTTAGCTTGACAACAATTTCACCGGACCTTTCCAACATGGCACAAATAAAGGCAAAATCATAAATCAATTTTAATGCAAATGATAAGAACCCGAAAGAATGCAACCACAACTTCAGCCGAGGTACAACTCAAACCAAACGCCAAACAAGCGACACACAAAACGTAATAACCGAAAGACAAAAACACAAGACAACTCCAACTCAAAAACCTTCCTAAAATGTACGGACCCAGGCTGCCCACCCTTCCGGATCTCTCGGAGCATGCCTAACCTGCAAGGCAAACTACAACATTCGGTATAAAACCGTTAGCTCACTTTCAAAGCATTAGAATTAAAGGGAAAGGCACAAACACAAATAATTCAACATAGTCACACAACATACTCAAAAGCACACAAATCCGGTTTATTATCTTTATTATTATTAAGTCATATCCTATTCTAATTCAACTTCTTTTGTGACACGAGAATCTCCCGAAGCTCGGCTCGGTCCCTTCTTCCGGCAATGGAACGGTGCGGATGCCTCTGACCGTCTACCAGCACGGGAAAGTCGCCGAGAACCCTCTAGCTCTTGCAAGAGCTAGGCAGTGATGTCACCGCCCGTTATCATACACTTGGGCCAAAAATTATAAAGGTCGGTAATCCTATTTCCGGTTTGGTTGTTATAAACAATAAATAATAACCACACACCACCCAACACACATTAACGCTAATACAAAGAATACGAGCTAAGTAAGTCCGGAGACTTACCTCGTCATCACACTCAACTCACAACACTCTCGCTTCCTTAGGGGAGGAAGACCATAACGTGCTCACAAGAAGATAACTATATCAAAAACAACACTCTCACAATAAAAGTCTAAGACTTCTATACAAATGGTCAACGCAAGACCATTTGACTCTCAATTCTAGGACCGCATCCTAGAATCCCTCATGCTCACATCACACTCAACAAGCTAGAAGTCCTAAGACTTCTAAGCCCTCGGATCTCGCAAGATCAAAACTCACAACACCACTAGGATAACATGCCTAGTCTTAACAACCTCAAAGGTAACACTCTGCACTAGGATACGCATATCCTAACCCACAACCTCACAACCACTAACTCACAATATCACTCTCACAAGCCTCACAAGAACCAGCCTACACTCATCCCATGTACCATTCAGAAACATACAACCCTTACCCCTCAAAACATTCCAACAACATCTTCATACTCGCCTAAGGTCCACAAGCCACTACATGGCATTCCAATTATCCTAGGTTCAAACCTAGCATGCTTCTATCATCAACACTTTCTAAGATCCTCTAAGAATACATACTCAAGGTAGGGAACTCACCAAGCAAAGGCACGGTGTCGGAAGGAAGAAGAACAACCGAAAAAGGGAGAAGAAGGCCGCAAGGGCGTGTTGGCTGAGCCAGTGGCCGCTCTTGCGGCCCAGAGGTCCGCCCCTGCGGCTCCTGGTGGCCGCCCCTGCGGCTTCTGCTGGCCGCCCCTACAGCTTAGGGTGTTGGCCGCCTCTGCGGCTCTGAAGATCCGCCCCCGCGGTCGAACAACAGAGGGTGCTCAGCGATGGCTTCTTCAACGATTTCTTGTTGTGCCTTGGCCTCTTAGCTTCCTTGCTTGGCTCCAGAACATCCACACACATAAACATTATCAAGACAATAGATCTAAGCTAGATCCGAGCACATGCAACACAAAGAGGAAGAAAGCTAAGAATCCATGGCTTCCACCATTGGAGCTCAAGGAAGGAGATGAAGATAAAGAAATAGAGAGGGAGGAAAGGGCTTACACTTACAAATCCGGATCTGTAGCTCAACTCATTGGTGGACATCAAACAAGAAGAAGCATGGGAAGATCATCAAGAAGGGCTTCCAAGCCAAAGAGAGAAGAAAGAGATAAGGGAGAGAAGCTTTCACGTGAAATCAAGAATGAGAGGAGAGAGAGAGATTCAGCTGAAGGGATAAGTCAAAGAGAGGGAAAGAGGGGTCCACTTAGGGAAAACGAGGGGTCGGTTCCCCAAACAAAGGGTCGGTGCAGGATTTTGGAATAAATCCCGTTACTCAGCGCCTCGTGCCTACGGGAAAACTGAGCCACGCCTGCGGAAAGGTCGGTAACTCGCTAACAATCCGGAATAAAAATTCTGGATGTTACATATCAGATTAACCAGAGAACAATTTCTTCTTCCCAATGTTTTACCACAACCCACTATCACTTGCTTAACCCTTGAAGCCAGAATTATTTATGTTATTTTAGACAGATGTGTAGTACCAAGGTTTGCTAACAAGGATGTGGTAACCAACACGTTACTGGCTTTAGTCTATCATGTGGTGAATGGGCTGAAAGTAAATATGCTTGAAATTATTTTGTCTCATATGGTAAATGTCATAAACTCTCCAAGTACTAGTCATCTGCCATATGGAAATCTGTTTCCCACAATTGTTAAGCAATTCTCTATTGATTATTCTGGTGAGGAGCTGCACATAGTGAATGGAGGATTGGATGAAGCTTTCTTTGAAACCATTGGAATTCATAAAACAGGGGTGGATTTTAGTACAGTATGGGTTTTAAAGGAGCATCCGGAATGGAATTTTACCACAGAGCAGTGTCTGGAAGCTGTAGAGAGGGCAGTGGACTCACTAAGAACTGATCTTGTCTTTTTCCGAGCTTCAGTGACCGACAAGATGGATGAAACACAAGATTTACTGCGTATTCTTAACTAGAAAATTAATTAAATGTTTCATGTTAATGTTCTTTCTCTTACAGCTGTCAGTAGCATTAAGCCTCTCTCAGAAGATGATGGTGAAGCGACCACAAAAGATGCTAAAAAAAAGTCATGACACATTGTCATAAGATTATCAAAGATAAACCTATTCGCCAACCTTCATCAGAAGATCCAGACATTCTGACTATTGAAGAGTTTGGAGTGGTCAAGATATATGACAAAAATTCTGCACAAAAGGGAACAGATTTATCTCTCAAAGAATGTGAACTTATCAATGCTCAAAATCGATGGAGGGATATTTGTTTAAAGGAGCATTATGGAAAAGGAAGTTCCTTCAGATAGTACAAGGAAAATTGAAGTTCTCTGATTGTCATGACTATCGAGGCCTTGATAGCATTATCAATGGCTTGTTTTTGAGAAAAACTTTGTGTGGTTTGTGAAAATACTCTTGGATCTGTAATCGTTTTAAAACTCCCGTGCTTTGACTATTTTTTCTCCCTTGTTGAAAGACAAAGGGGGAGAAATGAATGTGTGATCCGACATTTGATATTCTGCATTCTGCATTTTAGTTTTGATTTTCATATGCATTGCTAAACTAACAAATGCAGGTACGATAAAACATTTGTGTTGTCTTCCATAAAGGGGGAGATTTAAAACTCAACCTTGTTTATAATATTTTACAGGTGTTGATGATGGAAGATTTAACACAAATGTAGTAGTTTGATACACTAACAATGTATTGATTATATTCTCTAGATGCTTGGTTGGTTTGAATTTAGTGCAGGACTTATCGAAGATTTCAAGGGCCTTGATATGGAAAGGACATGAAGAAGATAGTGTTATACAAATGGACGATCTCAAAGGCCTTGAAGAAATATAGTTGCACGGAATAAGAATTCAAAATACAAAGAAGATTTTCCAGGAACGATTGCTCAACAGAAAGATTTCAGAGAAGATCTTTTTCAACCGAAGATTAGAGAATCTCTTCAGAAGATTTTCTCAAAATCGAAAAGCATCAAGCTTTCTTCTCGTTCGGTTCAACAGAAAACGAGGAGATTAAGGAGCTGAGGAATAGACGTGTTCTCAAGAGTCGAAGATATATAACGTCTACCTCATCTCAAAACAGGAAGCGATCTTCATGGAGAAGAAGATTCATCTTCAAACGGTCATCTTTCCAAACGGCTAGAAGACCTCTCCATAGAAGAGTATAAATGAAGATGATGACTGAAGAAGGAAACATACAAGCATATACGGAAACATCTTTACGTCTTCAAGCTACCCAAACATCTTCATATGATTCATTGTTTTTCTTTCTCTCTTTTTTCTAAAAGCTTTATCCCCTTAGAGAGAGATAAAACACAAGAGCTCCATTGGAAGATCTAAATAGTGTTATACTAGAGTGTGTGTTACTCTGCGAAGTAACTAGTCTATTATAGCTAGGTGAAGAGTTGGAGCTAGATCGTAGCATTGGCTACAGTGAGAGAAGAAGGGGATTTCTTCTAGTTTGTATCTAGGACTCTTTGAAGCTGATAATAGATAGTTAGATGATAGCACGTATTATAGTCTATATTTTTGGGCTAGTTTAGACGTTTTATCTTCATAAATCTGCATGTATGAATGTATATTATGTGATTATATTGTTGTTTCATCTACCTTTACGGGAATCGAGGTCTACACCTAGTTTCTTTGTAATTGTAGGTAAAATGGCACGTTTTGCACTAAAATGGAGCTAAGGAGCTAAGGAGTCATTGGAGCTACATTTTGGAGCTTAAGGAAAACCTCAAGAAGCATGAAAATGATTAAGAAGATTTACTTTGGACCAGATTCGAGAGATTTCACATTCAGTTGAGATTCACCTCGGTCAGCTACAGTGCCACCTCGACCGAGGTGATCTTGAGGAGCGTCCCGACCGAGGCGAACACCCTGCCGCCGGTGAGATCTATATTTTTGGTTGAGATGTTTTATTTTTGGAAAGAAGACATCTTATATTTTTGGGCTGGATCTCTGGAAGGAAGATATGATTTCTGATTGATTTATTTCGAGAGAGAGATATATATTGTATAGGAAATTATCTTTTTAAAATATTTTATCTTTGGAAGATAATTCTCCTATATAAAGGGTTGGAATTTCAACAATTCAGTCATCCTGATATCTTCGGATCAAGAGATTTTTGGAGTATTTTCTGAGAGTTTAAAGGAAGAATTGAAGGAAGTATTGAAGATTAAAGTTCAAGGAAGGAATGAGTCATAGTTAGGGCTGAGCAAGTTCGGTTCGGTTCAGGTTAACCGAACCGAACCGACAATTTCGGTCCAGACCGAACCTAAACCAACAATTTAGGTTCGGTCTTCGGTCCGAGTTTTTTAGAGTTTCGGTTCGGTTTCGGTCCGAAATCGACAAAACCGAATAAAAACCGAAAAACCGAAACCAATATACTAAAGTTGTTATATAATTTAAAATTTTATTTTATTTTTATTTTATCGAGATTAGTTAGTTTTATTTTTAGGTTCATTTCGGTCCAAAACCTAAACCAAACCGAAACCGATATAATCGGTTCGGTTTTAGGTTCACATAATTCAAATTTTCGGTTTTCGGTCCAAACCGAAACCGAACCTAATTTTTTAGGTTCGGTTTTCGGTCCATGTATTTCGGAAATTCGGTTTTCAGTTCGGTTCGGTTTTTGTCGGTTCGGTTCGGTTTTGGACCTATGCTCAGCCCTAATCATAGTTGGGATTGCTTTTTGAAGGAGTTTGTAAGATTTTCTTAGATTGTCTTTTTGGTTGATTGTCTTTGCTGACTTGTGATTAAGGAACGTAATTTGTTTGTTATTTGATTCAGTTATTGAGACCTTTTTCTCAAGGTTTTCTTGTTCGAATATTGATTTCTTTTCCATTAATTTGATTATTGTTATCATGATGATTGTTGGCTAAGTTTCTTATGCGATTCTAGGGTGATTGACTGAAGGTTGTGGGAAAGACGATGATAGAATGATCTTAATCCCAGCAGGATCCTGAAAGCTCGAGTCTTTAACCTTAACCCTAGAACACCTCGCTTAGTCGTTGGACATATCGGCCGCGGTGGAATCTGACTGAACGAGGTGATCTTTCCTGAACCTTATCTAAAGTTAAGAGTTTAAGTTTGTCAAATCCTATCGTTATTACACCTTTCCTGGTTCAATGCAAGCCTAGGATGAGACTTACCCGGTGATTCCTTTGTTTGTTTACCCAAGATCATGAGTGTAGGTAATAAAGGTTTATCCTTCATTGGGGTTTGGGTGTGCCTTCATCCCATCTTTGTGAGTTAACCTGAGACTTACTAGGTACAGGTTGATTCTATTCCCTTGGGTGGTGTGTTGGTTTGAGATTATAGTTCCTTTCCTTAGTACCATGAGACTTATCCGGTGATAGGAGCTTTGGTTTGGGATAGTGAGTAGTGAGACTTACCCGGTGATCTATTCCCACCTTAGAAATACCTTCCCTTTGCAAACCTCAGCTTTGTCCGCGTTATCCTTTGAGATCTTGAGTCGGAACCACAACTAGATGCTTTAATCCCTAGAATCCGCATTTCCCCTTACTTGACTTTTACATCATCTTTGATTGCTTTAATTGCTTATTTGCAACATTTGACAACCTGATTCCAT
Organism: Fagopyrum esculentum; assembly: GCA_033239045.1. NCBI lineage: Eukaryota > Viridiplantae > Streptophyta > Magnoliopsida > Caryophyllales > Polygonaceae > Fagopyrum > Fagopyrum esculentum. The sequence continues at coordinate 67,186,383 of BSUD01000007.1, forward strand.
GCTTTGTTTCACCATTGTCCCTGTGTTCGACCCCTGGAATTCTTGATTTTATTACAATTGATCCGTACACTGCGGGTTCGCATATTTGTTCAAGCATACTTCTTGGGTTATAAATATTAAAGCTTGCACACACCGTTTGGAGCGAACATTAGATCCTAAGGCTATACCCTGGGACGGAGAGTAGGCTATTTAGAGCCGAACTTTGTAAACATATCCTCGTGTCAATCTTTTACATTCCGCATTATATCTTGCTATTGTGACTAACTTTGTTTTGCAGGAGCATGAAGTCAAAGCCCTTGAAAGTTGTTTCAAAGCCCTTGAAATCAAAGTTTCACAAAGAGCACAAATCGACATCAAGGCCCTTGAAAGGAGTTTCAATGCCTTGAGATTGGGTTTGCGAAAAGTTCTCATATTCTATTCAACCCCTCTTCTAGAGTATCTTTTAACCTTTTTATTTCACCTATCGGTTCTTCATTGTTAAAATCTTCTTGAATTACTTATTAACTTCCTTGTATGTCCTTTTTTTTCTTTTCGAGAACATCATCATCAAAGTTTTTTTTTGTTCATTATCAAGATCTAACTCCTCTTCAGTTGAAGAGCTCACATTATCCTCATGTTCAGAAAAATCCCATATTCAAAATCTTGTACCAATTTTTGTTTCTTCCCTCTTGTTTATAGGAACGATGCAAGTGTATCTAAAAAATAATATAAAAACACAATGTAAATAAAAAAAATGTACGAAATAAAAATGTATAAAAAGAACTTGTAAAATTAGGCCCACACAATATATATA
>BSUD01000007.1:67187513-67220905 GCA_033239045.1 Fagopyrum esculentum
ATATATATATATATATATATATATATATATATATATATATATATATATATATATATATATATATCCTATTCAAAAACAACTTTAAATTTATACATAGATGATTAATTTAATTATAACACAAAAATAAAATTATAAAAAAAAATTTGTAAATTAATTCACCAATTTACAATCTAAACGAATTATTTATTAGAATTAACTTAACTATTCTACAAAATAAAAATGTATAAAAAGAATTTGTAAATTTAATTCACAAATTTACACTTGAAACAAACTGTTTTGCAACAACAAAAATTACGAAATGTAATATGTAATGAAACTATTTTATCACTATCTTTATCTTATTATAGATAGATTTTAGTCGTTAATTTTAATTTAATATATGAAATGACATACGGTAAATTTTACGGTTTGCTCCCTCTTTAAGAAAGCTTATTGGTTGTGCCACTATTCGCAGTGGTCGCATCAATAGAATCAAAATACATCATTTTAAAAAGTGCATGAAAACATTATTAAGAATCAATATAACGATAAATTATAGTGTAGAAAATAAAATCTGTTTTCACGAGTTAAATAACTATATAAAAAGGATAAAAATATCAAACTAATATTGCAAAAATTTCATGACCTTCACCATGTAGAAAAAATAAGTTCCATAATTGTTATGTGTTCGACAAAGAAAATGCTATCTTATATAAAACGATCATATTTATAGGTAGAACTTGAGTAGATGTTAGACGATGGTATTTTTATATTAATATATGTTGATTTATTAGGAGAGGCCTTTAGAATTTAATAAATGGAAAATGCTTAGAATATGAATATGATACCAATGTGGGGATTATATCCATAATGCCATTGAAATTATTTTGAAAAGAAAACTGAGCACATATATAGACGATGAAAGAGGAAAGTAAGAAAAGAGTACATCAAATGGCATCCGACTCAACCGGTTGGTCTCATCAGCTAAGCATATCTTTCAAGGTTTGGATCGGATTCTTCTCTAACATTACAGGCTAACATTTCAGTATCCGAATCTGAATCCAACTCCATTTTTTCATTTAGTTATGAGTAGCACAGTTTTGATTAGACTTGTTGGGTTGTAAACCTAAAAATTGAAAAACCGTCGGTTTGTCGGTTTAGCGACGGTTTGTTTAAATAAAAAAAATAGCAAATCGGATCAAACTGGCGGTTAACCGTCGGTTAGCTCCTTTTTTTAAACAAAACTAACCAAACCGGCAGTTTAACCTCGGACAAACCGGCGGTCTAACCTCGGACAAATTGGCGGTTTGGTCAAACCGACAAGGTGGTTTTCAAACCGCTGATTTGAAGGTTTAGCCGGCTTCCCATGTCTAGTTTTGACCATCAGCAATGGATATGAAAGAAGCATCTATGTGATTTGGATGGTATTATATTCCCGACCAATCTAGCAACGGAGCACTATCGGCAATGACCAAAGTACCCTTATGTAAGCACTTATTAGCAAATGACAAAAGTACCCTTAACAAAGCAAAATGAGATGGGAGATCCAAAAGGAAAAGACTTGTCCCAAATAACAAAATCTGCATGGCACCACATAAAGGTTGACATGAAATTAGGCAAAAAGCCTCCCACTTTCTTTAACATAACCTTTTTATCCTCTTCATAAGGAGCATGGCCAAGGCACAATTCACCAGCGGCCTTAGAGGAGGAGCACGGTGGCTAAAGGGTTGCCCATCTAATCCTACACTCAGAATATGCATGAACGTGCTGTCAGGCATCAGCTCTAAGCACTATCAGCTTTCCATCTGCATAAATTCTGCACCCTGGGTTCACTGAAACACTCCCAAACTCATTTTCATTGCTCTTTCCATCCCCTTTCTCAGCGAAGATCAATGGTGAAGTTTACCAAAGAATTCGAGGCGCAGCTTGTTCCCGAGTGGAAACACGCCTTTGTTGATTATTGGCAGCTTAAAAAGGACCTTAAGAAAATCCGTCTCTTACACACTAATAATAACACCAACAATGTCATCAACAATGTCTCACCACACAAGAAAGAAAACACTACTTTTTCAACTACTCTCTTATCCTCTCTAAGGAAAATCTCGCCATTTGGTCCGAAACAAAGAAATCATAGTCCCATCCATGTACTTCCTTGGGCCCTTTTTCACACAGTTATTCGTATCTTGTAAACAAATTTTAAACTGGTGTTTACCTATTGGTTGTGAACAGGTTCACAGGAGACTTGCATCCTCAGCTATCAAGGGCGATCAATATGAGACTGAATTGGTTCAGCAGTTTGAAGGCGTTGAGGCTGCAAGAGAGTTCTTCGCGTTGTTAGATGTTCAACTCAATAAGGTGAACCACTTCTATAAAACCAAAGAGAATGAGTTTCTTGAGAGAGGAGATTCGGTGAAGAAGCAAATGGAGATTCTCCTTGAGCTCAAGGCTGCTCTAAGGAGAGGAGCTCAATCTGATGATACATCCATCACATGCCACATACCAAGCGGTAAAAACTTCCTTTTCTGTTTTTCATCAGTTGGAAGAAGAATAGGAAACACAACATAAAGTGAAAGCTATTGGCTTTGAGCTATAAATTTCTCACATTCCACTCTTTTAATTCTTTAGAAGATCTTACTGAGAGTGCAGAAGAACCAGATGAAGAACAAAGCATGAATAACGAGACAAAGAGATCAAGGAGCATCCTAATAGAAGACAGCAGCACAAAGGGCTTGTCAGGTCAAGTTTTCAATTGCCAAGGGAAGAACATAAAATTGAACATTCCACATACAGCATCGTCTCGTACCTTATCTGCATTAAGCTGCTTGGTGTCAGAGAGTTTAGTCACTAAATCATCCAAGAAATACATTCCACGACGAACCAATCTCCATGCCAACAAAACAAAGTTACACCAAGCAGAGAAGATTATCAGAGGTGCTATCATTGAACTCTACAAGGGGTTGGGTTATATCAAAACATACAGGTATATAACCCTTAAGCAAACTGTTAATAATCTCAAAGTGCTCCCACAAGCAGATGCAACAACATGATTTGGTAAAATTTTAGTGAAGCATTAAAACTAACATGCACAGGCCAAATTCTTCAGGAACTTGAACACGCTGGCTTTTGTAAAAATTTTAAAGAAGTTTGACAAGGTATGTAACTTATTCTTTCATTTTTTATTGTTTCCAAATTTCCTCAACTAGGAGTACCTAATATAGTTATCTTTTCTTGTCTTTCAGGTCACTCAAAAAGAAGTCATGCCCATCTACCTTAGGGTGGTAGAAAGCTCCTATTTTAACAGCTCAGATTCGGTAAGAAACATTAATCCCAGGATACAATCATAAAATTAAGACAAAGCTAATATATCTACCATTCATGATATCCCTTGCCGATAGCCTAGAATCTGATTATGTGAAGTACAATTAATCTAGGCCTTTAATTAAGGGACAAAGCCAAGTGGTCACAAGTGATAATAAGAAGTTATGTCCCACCACTGGATCAGCCTTAAATCTGATGGACAAAACTAAGATATGTTAGTGTAAATTTTAAAATGTAATCTCACAAAAAAGTTGTTTGTAAACTACGATTTTGATTTGTTAAATTGGAAATTGCTTAAGACCATTTTTCATATATTTGACAGGTTATGACATTAGCAGATGAGATTGAAGAGCTATTTGTAAAACATTTCACTGAAAATGATCATAAAAAGGCCATGAAGTACCTCAAACCAAATCAGCGTAAGGAATCCCATGCAATGACATTCTTCATAGGTAAGCTATTTGTTTGTTCTTCCACTAATAATTAGAAGGAACTAATAGTCCAAGAACTTTAAAACTGGATATATGTAAAGTATTATCATGGATGGAAATAAAATATTAAAGATATTCACCTCCTTTTGTCCCATACTTTACCATTTAACTGCAGCACAGGTAAAAAGAGATTAGACAAAACATGAGGCCTTCAAAAAGAGATTAGCTTTATATACATTTCAAAAATAAAATTCTCCAGCATAACAACTATGCATCACAGACAAACATCATATTGCATATAATGGAGGATCTAACTGTAAAAATGAGCTGTTGGTTAAGTAATGATGGAAAATGAAAACTGATTTTCACATCATATATGAAAGTTCAGATCAAATAAAGAAAAAGGAAATTTTAACATGTTTTAGCATTTCAACAGTAGGAAACATATGATTGTCAATTGTCATACATTAATAAGTAAATCTACCAACTACTTATGATTTGTTTGTCATTCAATTATTAGTTATTTTTAGTTGAAAATGGTGGGGCCATAAAGTATATAATGAGAGGGAAAAAAGTTATTATTGGATGAAAAGTTGTTTTTGGTCAATAAACAAACACACCCTTAGAGTGTTAATGGAGAAAACTGATTCTATAATTGATATAGAACCAATTATGAATTGAATATCTATGCATAAGAGGTTTCACTTTCATCCAGTAAAACTTAAATCAAAAGGTAGACTGTTACTATGACATCTTATGACAAATTTGGAAAAGCATTTCCACTTACGAAATAAAATCAAACTAATTACCATGGATAAATCCGAGAGTTTATTGACAGCAATATGAGATTTACATGGTCATATTAGTTTCAAACATATACAAAAGATTGCTAATTCTTATCTTTTCTTCTGTTCATACAGGGCTGTTCACTGGGTGTTTTATAGCACTACTAGCAGGGTATGTCATAATGGCACGTATTGCAGGCATGTACACACAGGCTTCAGATACAATTTACATGGAAACTGTTTACCCTGTACTAAGGCAAGCTACCACTGATTCACATTTACGAATAGTATATAATATTGATTTGTTCACTACGAAACATAGAAGACTGACAAAACAATAACAAAATGATATTTGCAGCATGTTTAGCCTACTGTTTCTGCACTTCTTTCTGTATGGATGCAATATCTACTTGTGGAAGAAAGCTCGCATTAATTATAGTTTCATCTTCGACCTAGCCCCATCTAAAGAGCTCAACTACAAGAGGGTGTTTTTAATCTGTTCAACATCAATGACTGTCATAATTGGTGTCTTATTTATTCATTTATCACTAATAGCTAAAGGGTACAACTCAACTCAAGCTCAGGCAATACCTAGCATCCTTTTACTGGTAATTCCCGTGTCATAATTATATCTTTAAGTTCTTAACTGTAAGTTTAAACTGATGTTTCTACATGTCTTTATTGTTCACCCTGCAGTGTTTCCTGCTCCTTGTCATCTGTCCCTTCAACATTGTCTACAAGTCAAGCCGGTACCGGTTCCTCCGTGTCATAAGGAATATAGCCTTATCTCCTTTGTACACGGTATCTCTACTTGTATATCAGAAAGACCAAAACTGTTTTCATTTATTGTTTTTCCTACAATATATAACTTCAGAGTCTTTCCAGGTTTCCATGTTCGACTTTTTCATGGCTGATCAGCTTTGCAGCCAGGTATATGCTTTCGCATTAGCAAGAAAGCCTTGTAATTGGTACATGTCTCTAACAGAAAGACTTATTATGAAAGGATTTTATATGATTCAACAGGTTCCATTACTGAGAAATCTCGAGTATCTAGCTTGCTACTACATAACAGGAAGTTACAAGACTCAAGATTACGGTTATTGCATGACGACAACTCATTACAGAGACCTAGCATATGCTGTGTCATTGTTACCTTACTACTGGCGAGCAATGCAGGTCTAAAGCTCAAAAGCTACATCTAGTAATTTGATATCCTTTACAGGAAATTTTTTATAGACTAGTTATTTTTTCTGACAAAAGCAATATTTGCTAAATATTCACGTGCAGTGTGCTCGAAGGTGGTTTGACGAAGGAGAGACAAGCCACCTAGCCAATCTAGGTAAATATGTGTCAGCCATGCTGGCAGCAGGGGCAAAGGTGGCCTATGAGAAGAAGAATAGTGTTGGATACCTTTGTCTTGTTGTAGCCATGTCAAGTGCTGCAACAGTGTACCAGTTGTACTGGGACTATGTAAAGGACTGGGGTTTGCTACAATGTGATTCCAAAAACCCATGGTTAAGGAATGAATTAATGGTTCGCCGGAAGTTTATTTACTATTTTTCCATGGTATACACCAAAATCCTTGTAGCGCTTTTTAACCTTTACCTGAAGGAAAACTGGTCTAAAAGAGTGATCAAAGGTTTTTTTTAATTTTTTTAAGTATTATACTGTTGCTTAGGTTTCAAAGAAGTACGTGCTTTACAAACTTCAGTTCTTAACAAATAAAAACTTGTGATTCAATTGAGAAGGTTATTAAAAGCACTCTTTTTGCACACCTGCAGGTACTTAATTTTGTACTCAGGCTAGCTTGGTTACAAACAGTTCTACATCCAAATTTTGGAAACGTTGATTACAGAGTAATGGGACTATTTTTGGCAGCCCTTGAAGTAATAAGAAGAGGGCAGTGGAATTTTTACAGGTAAATTCACACTGTCATCTTATATGTAAAGTTTACTTCACAGTTCACATACAGATTCCACTATAATAAGACCAAGTTTATCATTGTACCAGGCTAGAAAATGAGCATCTAAATAACACTGGTAAGTTTAGGGAAGTTAAGACTGTACCACTTCCTTTTCGTGAGGTGGATGGACAAGATTGATGATTTACCAGTTACCACTAGACGTGCAACTGGGAAGCAAGAAGTGTCATTGAGGAACACGAAATTTATTCTGAATCAGGTCACTATAGTTGCGTCTCTTGTCACTGTACTAGCTGATTGTAACTAGGCATTGCTTTCTTGTTGCTTTTAAGATAAGTGAAGATTTCAGATAGCTTCACAATACTGCTTGTACATTTAAGACATGATTTTGCTCAGAAATGCCTGAAAAAGGGGAAGGGGGTATATATGTGTGAGATGCTAGATGATCCAAAGATAAACCATAATTACTCCATCACATTGGATTTGGTTGAGAATATTTAGGACCTTTTGCAATTTGCACTCATTATTGGCCTTCTAAACATCTAAAATGGTAGATATAGCAACAACAACAAAAGAAAGTGTATCCGGTAATTGTGATCACCTGTTGCCAGAATACTTCAAAATGAGATCTTTCTTCATCTAATGGCTTCAACTCATTGCTTGGTCCTGTATTAAAAATATATGAATAAATTTATCACTCAAGTTGCAGAACTAGTAACAACAAAACAAAGTGTATTCGGTTATTGTGATCACCTGTTGCCAGAATATTTCAAACTGGGATCTTTCTTCATCTAATGGCTTCAACTCATTGCTTGGTCCTGTAAAAAAAATAAAATAATATTACCAGTCAAGTTGCAGAACTACATACCGGAACGAAACACTAATCATCACAAAGACGATTAGTAAAGAACTTACAGCCGGATGAAGAAGCCATTTTCTGGGGGAATGAAGCTGAGAATTTCAATCTGCAGCTGTCTCAAATTTATTTGAAAAGGTAACGAAGATTTTTACAAAGTGACTAGCAAGAGTGCAGATGAACACTACTTGGAACAGATCAAAATGAACTCAAATTTCAACTCGGGCGAAAATTCCAAAAATGAGGATGTTAATATCAGAATATCTGATCTAGAAAATTTCAACAACAAAAGCAGATGCTCAACATGTCATAGCTGCAAGAAAAAACTGAAACAAACAAACAAAACGGTTACTGAAAAATGGCCACTTTTTTGTTTTATTTTGATACATCAAGGGAATAGAAAGCAAGCATACTTGTCAACTAAACTTACAAATCTCGGGGAGGGGGTAGGAAATGACTGCTTTTAACATCATACATATTTCGAGTTTTTACCTCTGTCACAAACAAAACAAGAAGTGGAAGACATGATGCATCTTCTGCAATAATTTAGAAGGGTGCACCAGCTTCTTGTTAGACTGTTTCTCATCAGGTTGATCAATTTTCTTATCCTTCCTCCTTCTCAGCCTGAAAAATTGCTGCATTACATCTGCGCACTCAGCCTCTAGTACCCCGCGTCTAATTGTCATATTTGGGTGGAAAGGGTGGACAGGACCCTCTGGCTTAGCCGTGGACTCTGAGCCTCCTTCTCCATTAGTGCTGCTAGGGAAAAGCCTGCACTCATACACCAGATAAAGTAGACTTTAACTGTGTCCATTGTTAAGTGAAACACATTAGGAGAAAGCACAAAAGAATTCACAATCTACAAATTTCAGTTAAACATAGACGTGAACCATGGCCTGAAAAGCTTAAAAGAGGATGAAATCCAAGTTTTTATTTTCTATTTCCATATTAAGGTCATGGGGGCAAAATATTTCGCTCAATTTCAACTTGAAAATCCCATGCTAGTCAAAAGTACATGCTAACAGATATGATCCTTGTCTATTCCAACGACATTCTGTGTATCCAGTTCGAAATATTGCCAACTTTTGCCACTTCAAAGCCCCTGTTCTGTTTACTACCCAAGAGGCCACATCTAGCAACAAAATCAATGTTTCTAAGTTAGGCCACCATGGCAAGCTAGATTTTAAAAGGGGAGCAAGTGTCAGGGATGTAAAAAGGAATCCAGATTCAGAAGTCCAAACGCACCTACAGCTTAGTTGGGGTATTGGATACCAGAATACATAGGGCTTGTTTAGTAAGACGAGATTTTTAAGTAGTTTAAACTTTTTGGATAACTTTAGCTTTTTGAATAGCTTTTTTTGGAGTTTAAAAAGGATTTCTAATATGAAAATATAATATATAATCTAAAAATGTTTCGTAGGAAGAGATTTGTAGGTAGATTTTTATGGTGAATATACCAAAAAGGACAATTATGAATATAATAAAACTCTAAATGCAAAGAGATTAGAGGGGTATATTGGTCATAAATAATAGAACGCTAATGAAAAATCTAACAAAATCTATTTCAAAGATATTACAAAAATATCTCCAAAGACCTCCAATAATTTACTAAAACTCTAATCTCTTCGAAGTCCTCGCACTGCCCTTTGTCCCTCTACTGGTTTGTGTTTTCACTACTTCCGAGTAACAAACATAATGAATATGAATGTTGTTTTTTTCGTAAAAATTTTCAAAGTGATATGCTCCGGGAGCCCCTGAGCCTAGGTGTATCTTTTAGAAGACTGTTGCAAGCCTTAGTTGATCTTGCTTCTCTGGATTTACTTTCCATGATACAATATGGCAGTTCAAAAAAATGAAGGGGGAAACTGAGGTAGGCAATTAGCCTGAAATTCGAAGGGTTTACTTGAGTAGTGTGTTTGTCACTTCACTTTGTGAAATTTGAATATGTTGAGTACTATAAAGTAAAAACTATTTCATCGGTCCGCAATAAACCAAGAAATTAAAGCATTAAAAGTGTCAAACCAAAAGAACAACAGAAACAAGTGAACATTACTAAGAACTGTAGTAGTACTAAATGAGACAGAAGAGAACGGAGAGCTACCTGATCCAGCTGCCATCAGCACCTAAAAGTTTGTTAGGTGCGCCATAGACAAGTGTACCAATTCTTGCTTGAAGTATTGCACCAGCACACATGGCGCATGGCTCCAGTGTTACATATAGTGTGGTACCCTGAGGAGAAAGGGGCATATTTTTCAAACAAACAGTTCAATCACAGAACTTATGAAAAATACTCTTAGTTTTGGGTGTAAATATACTCCATCTCAATATAAGCATCCAAGAATAAGAAGGACACACATAAAAAGAAAAGAAATTACCGAAAGCCTCCATGTTTTAAGCACGTTTGAAGCCTCGCGTATACAGATCATTTCTGCATGGGCTGTAGAGTCCCTCAAGTCCTCCACACTGAAAGAAGTTTAAACATCAGATACAAATGACAAAGATGATTTCCCATTACAAGACACAGAACGAAGTTCGAGAATTCATACAGGTTATAACCACTGGCTATTATTTGCCCATCCTGCACCAAAACAGCCCCAACAGGGACCTCCCACAAGTCGGCAGCTTTTTTAGCTTCCTCAAGCGCCAACCTCATAAAAAATTCATCACTTTTGCGCTGCTCACTTTCTAGCCTATATGCTTCTTCCCATTCATCAAATCTTTCTTTCATGACTTGCTTGTTTCGCAAAAGCTTCCTTCCTTCTTCCACTACATTTTCCCCTGAAACTTCAGTTAGAGTTGAATCAATGTCATCTTTGATCAGGTCCACTCTACCACCTCCCATTACTTCTTTACCACCCTCTCGCAACTCAAAAGTAGCAAAAGGCCTTCTATGAGATCTCCTGAAAATTCCGGCAGCAGGTTGCGACCAATCCACCGAAGTGGTAGCTTGTGAAGTCTGCTTGTCAACATTCAATTCAAGCTTCGTCTCCCCAGAGATACCACCAGTTGAAAATGATGGTGCATCCTCTAAAGTTGTCCCTGCATCATCACCTGTGTTAAATATTGTTGACTGCTCTTTCGGACTTTGAGTGGGAGTTCTTAGTAGCTGGGGCCCATCAATAGAAGAGGGTTCTGGCAGTATGCTTAAAGTGGCCCTTTTTGTGTCACTACCTTGTGATTCATCAGGATCATGACCAGAAAACCATGCTTCGCTGCTAGCTGAACCACTTGATGAGCTCTGTCCGCCAGATTTTACAGGAGATGTATGGCTTTCAGAACGTGAACCCCATTGAAATCGAACAATATTACCAAGTACATTCCATAAGGTTTTCCCACTTCTTCCAACTACAGCATTTACAGGAGTTGCGGGAATCTGAGATGTTTCCCCTTGAGGAGGTTCATGGAGACTCCACATGTCTTGATTAGGTCCCCTGGTTGTACCAGAACCAGAGGAATGCCTAGAGTATTGTTTACTTAATTCATGATCCTCACGATCAGATCGAGTGGAATCCTCGTGCATGCGGGTCACACCTTCATTCACTAATTGCCTTTCAGATAATTTCTTTTCCTTGCGAGTCATAGAAGTTGATGCTTCATGTGCCTTCTCAACAAACTCACCAACGATTTGAAGGGATGATTTGTCCATCTGTTCAGCTGAACCCAGCAGATCAACATGGGAGATAGGGTATGAAGGCTCTTCATAAATTCCAGAAGGCTGTCGACTGGGTGATGCACCTGTGACTTGAGGATAAATATAAATACTCGCATCTCCTTCTGAACTATGACTAGAACCTTGCCTTGTGAACCTGCTAGCTGGCTCAACATACACAGGATCTCTTTCTATAGACTGATGAGATGGAGCCAGCTTAGGTGACGGGCCTGACAGCAAAATTCTCTCAACTTCTTTGTCACCAATTTCTTCAATTCTAAATGGAGACATTGAAGTTACATATGGATCACTGGTTTCCATTCCATGAAAAACAGATTCTCTACGAGATCTCAGAAGCTCAGAGCTGAGGTTCTTTTGCTTGACTCTCTCCTTAACTTGCTGAGATGTTTCTATTCTCTGGTCTACTGATTGTACCCTTTCGGTCAAGTAACTTTCCTTATAATGCGACCTCTTTTGAGAAGCACTCTGGTAATTACCTGTCATTGTCTCAAGAATACGAGCTCGTGAACCACCTGATACATCTTGCGATGCATCTCTAGATTGGCTTTCAGTGCCGATTTCTGTAGCTGTACAGTAATGTTCTTCCTTGGCATGGTGAGATGAAATAGATGAGACTAAGTTCTCTTCTGAGTTCCTCATTCCAGATTCTTGTTGTTGTTGAATTTTCGAAGTATTTTGTACATAAGTAACACCTGCGTCTGCTATTTTACTACGATTTTCACTTTTCTTTTTTAAATCAGTTCGACTCATGGCTAGAAGATTCTCTTGAGAAATTTTCTTATTCACATCCACCAGAGAAGTTTGAAGTGAAGTTGAAGTCTCTTCTTGTCTCTTCATATTAGTCTGAGATTGCTCACTGGCAGCTGAAGCCAACCTTATACCTGTGTTTTGAACCTCAGAAAGGTTAGTACGCTGGCTGAAGATGTTATTGTTTTCCTCGTAACTTTCAGCAGCATCAGCTCTTTTACCATAGTTTTGAAAGTTATTTTGCCCAGAAGCAATATGATGCTCTTGAAAGTTCTGCTCATGCAATTCGTCAGCTGACTTTTGCAAAGAACGTGATCTGCCCTCCGTCTTCTTAAGCCTAGATTCAGTCGGTGTCCCCAGATTGGAGACAAATTTGAAGTTATTATCCTGGATCTGTGAAGTCTTAGATCTTTGCTCAGAGTTATGCCTTCTTTGCTTTCCTGAAGTTTCCTGACCACATGATGTACAAAATACACAACTTGAAATTACATTTTCTTCGCTGTCATTCACTTTCTTAGAGGTACCGTTAGATTTTTCATGAACATGAGCACTTCTTCCTTTAAGCAGTTCGTATGAGTAGGTTGAATCTGAGGTTTCACTCACTTGATTGTCTGTTCGACCATACCGAGATCTCAATGCTTTAGCATTCATCCTTGAGACATTCTTAGAATCACTAACATGAGTCTCAGTTTGCCTAGATTGGTTTAAAACAGAACCCTTAATGAATGCAGTTTCATCAACTGAATCTTCAGTAAGATTATTCATGTAATTCTTTCTCCCATCCCACTTAGCAGAAGTACCCACTTCCATATCATACCTCTCACTACTTTCAAAGTACCTATCTTCCTGACGTTTGTACCTATCCAGTTCATTGTTTGCTTGCTCACTAAACATCTTTCCTGACTCCTTATCACTGTCCAGTACACCCTCTTCTCCGTATTCCAGATCTGTTGCGATTACAACCTCTGAAACATTCTCATATTCAGCGGAATCCGAACAAGAGTAATAAGATGATCCAGAAGACCCCTGTTTCCTCAACCTCGAATACTCGGCCTTCACAAGATCCTCCGTCTCCAGTCTAGTACAATATCCCTCCTTCCTGTACTGAGCTTCTACATTTTCCAATTCATTTCCCTTTCTAAGCTTAGACTTGCACTTCACAACATTCTCTCTGACCTTCCCTTTCTTGAAGGAACTGGCCTTCTCTCTCCTCCTCTCCCTAGCATCCAGAAACTCCTCACCCACTTCCTCAGTCAATAAACTAATCATAGCTTCAGCATCCTCGCAAGCAGAACCAAGACGGCGAAAAATTAGCCTCTCCTCAAAACCCCTCCTTTTATAACCTAAAAAGCCTATCCCATTCCCTTTAGATTTCCTACCCCCCTCTCCAATCTTACCAAAACCCACATCCCTAATACCAGATAATTCTCCATAGGAGTTCCGGATCCGACCCAGATCTTCAACTGAAGCCCCGTATCCACACCGGTCCCTTCCAGTAACGATCAGCCTCCTTCTAGAAGGTGGCCATTGGATAAGGGTAGATTGCCTGAACCCAAAGGGAAGACTAGGGTTTATGGGCACTACCCTGCAACTAGTGACAAGATTGATTGGAATTGAAGAGGAACGATTGCAATTACAGCAACAATAAGAAGAGGAAGATGGACATCTTCCACTGCAGAAGGATTCGGAGTAGGATGAATGATCATTGAAGGAAAAAGAAGAAGCTCTGCTTCTTAGAGATACAATTGAACTCGTATACAGATTGTACATGTTTTTTCGGCACTGATAATACGGGAAAATTAAGATTGAATTTGTTGAATATGAGTGAGATGAGAGCGTGTTACCTGAAATCCCATGTGGGCTGTCATGTGTGTCTACAAAACAGCCTTGCTTTTAAGGTGCATACGGAAGTTAAACCCGTGCCGCTATGCGAGTGGCACCCGTAGAGGTGTTAAACCCGGACATCCGGTTCAGGTCGGGTCACGACACGTTCGGGTCACGTATCTATTTTTCGGATTGAAACGGTTTATCGGGTAGCCTCAGTTCTCAGGTCATAACGAATCGATTAGTTCGGTTCTCGGGTCATAACGAATCGGTTTAGTTCAGTTCTCGGTAGCAGTGTCCAGCGGGATTAACGGTGCAACACCCCGAATCCGTGGGACTCGGACCGCTACGAGCTAGGACCTCATAATGGGTCTCCACCCTTAGCCTAACAACAATTTCACCGGATCTTACAACAAAACACAAATAAAAGGCAAAACGAAATAGTTTTAGTGCAGTTGACATGATCCCAAATACAACCAAAGAAAGACTTCAGTCGAGTTCTCAACATCACGTACATACAACAACAAAACGACATACGACAAAAGATATAAACCCAATCCCGTCCTATAATGTACGGAATCCCGGCTGTCCACTCCTCCCGATCACTCAGTAGCATCCCTAACCTGTAGGGCATCTACAACATCGGTATAAAAACATATAGCTAACATTCTAAGCATTAGAAAGACGGTAAAGGCACATACACACATAAGTTACCTAAAACACATAATCATGATAGCGCACACAAGCCGGTTTATTATCTTTCATTACGTTATTCCATTACTAATTCAACTTCAATTTGTGACACGAGAATCACTGAAACTCGCCTTTGTCCCCGTATACCAACAAGGGCTGGTAGGCACCGTCTACTTGACTAGGTTGGTCGTAAAGAATTTCCTAGCACTCGCAAGAGCTAAGTAGTGATGTCACCGCCCGGTTATCATATACTTGGGCCAATTATAATATAACAAGGTCATCCTAGTCCGGTTTTAGTGTTATAACGAAACTTAAACACATACCACAATATCACATCAAACTAATACATAAAAGCTAGCTAAGTAAGTCTGAGGACGTACCTGTGTCAAATGATCAACCTGATATAAATCGTACTCCACTTCCCGCAGGAAGATAATCTAAGCTTGGCCAACAAGGCACACAATCAACATCACTCTCACATGTTAGAAGTTCTTAGACTTCTAGTCCTAATGATCTTTACAAGATCGTACAAACTCACAAGCTAGGATAACAAACTCCTAGTTTTCATGATCTCACAAGATCACAACCATCACAACACATGCTAGGATACACTCGTCCTAGTCTTCACAACCTCAACTATCATACAACCATAACCTCAAGCCTTAAATTCTCATAAGATCAAACTATATAACTCAAGGTCTTAACAAACCTCACAAGATCACATCAGCACCTCAAGCCTTAGAACATTCAACAATCTTCAGCCACTCACCTAAGGTTCAAAGCCACTACTTGGCATTACACAAGGTTATGCTAAGCCATCCTAGCATGATACTAACTCTAAGCATAACTTAAGGTAAGATAAGGCTCACAAGATCAAGGAAGAGGTTACTCACTGGGGCAAAGACGCGATCGCGGAGCAAGGAGGCGCGATCGCTGAGAGGGCAAGAAGGCACTAGCGGCTCAAGTTGCGCCAGAGCCGCACCTGCGGGGCAAGGGAGATGCACTGCGGCCCAGGGGGCGCACCCGCGGCTCAGGCCAACCGCCCCTACGGCTCTCCTACTGTGGGCGCACCCGCGGCTCTATCATGTCGCGGGTGCGGTCGAACTCCAGAACGGCGATCTTTGAACGTTTCTTCGATGTGAGAAGCTTTCCGGTTCCTCCTAGTTGGCTTGCTCCGTCCTGGATGCCCACCACAAGATCTCAACCATACTCTACTGCCTAGACCAGATCCACTCACATGCAAACACAAAGGAGAATAACTTGAGTGAATCAAGCTCTAGGGTTCACACAAGGGTAAAGAAGAGAAGAGAGAGATAACACTTACTATCAGCTCGGATCTACAGTCCACACAGATGAGGGCAGCTCACACAAGAGGAAGAACCATGCAAGAGCTTGGAGAAGAAGAAGATGGAGGAAGATAATGGAGAATAGGAGAAGAAAGTAAGTTGCGTGAAAGTGAAAGGGGAGAGAGAGGAAAGTACTCAGCTGAGGGGTAAGTGTTCGCCCCTAAAGGTGTGTGCAAATAAGCTTTAAATTTATAAAACTAGAATAGAATCAAGCGAACCCGCAGTGTACGGATCGGCGTAGATTAGCAAGTATTCCAGAGTATCGAACACAGGGATTTGGGTGGGAACAAATTCAATTGCAGATTATCAAGCAAGTAAGTATGAGAGGTTTTGCAAATATTGAGAAAACAACAATCCTAAAGATCCAAGTATCCAGCTGTGGCAATCGATTCAAGATTTACTATTGATATAAAGACAGAGTTGAGATATGCAAAGGTATGCTAATGTAAGGTAATCGTACGGTGAAGTTCCAAAAACCTTATATGACTCACTTACAAGGCACTCTCTATACAGGTTGTTGAGGCTTAATATAGAAAGGTTCTAAAGGTGAGAGTTAATGTCAAATACCCAAACTTGTAATCTAAGGATCAAGACTAACTTAACCGATTGAGGTTGTGACACTCACAATCGAGGTAGAGATTGTTGAGGCTTCACTACCACCTAGAAAAGACAAGTCTAAACTAAGTTAAAGCAAATCTTTAACTTTGGATTAAAATAAAAGCAGGTTCGTAAACTTAAGGGAAATTACGGTTGGATCTTGAGATTCCACGGTCGTGGAACTCAAGAACAACACGTAATTTAGGGTTCGTCGACGATTCTCTCAAACTCTCAGGGTCTAATCTGTTTACGATCGATCTATCATCATCTAAGCCACAACTATCAACCCTTCACCTTAGAATTGTTAAGGGTTTTTAGCCAATAACAGTCATGTTGATATCAATTCAAGAATTAAAAGATTTAAAGATGAAAACTTCCGAAAACTTTCAATAAACTCCAAACCAATCTCAAAGTCACAATCAAGAACAAGTATCGTCACAAGATCCGGAATAGAACAAACAAACTAAATCTTAGGAAAGAAGGAAGAACGGGATGTCAATCCGTCTTCTAAATCAAACCTAAACAAGAAGAGTAGTCTTCTTGCAAGAAACCTTCCGAATCTTCCGTCAATCTGGGAAATCTGGAAGTCCCAACGATAATCTCCACCAAGTGCGAGATTAGTGCAAGTCCAAGCACGAACTTTGATCTCCAACGAGATGTAAATGCCTCCAAACGAGGGTTCTGCCGCTAAGCGAAGATGTATGCGTTCCTAAACGGTGATAGCGGAGATCGCAGAGGTGCGTCTAAGCGGGGATGACGGAATCTTGCTTCGTCCGTCTTTTTATAGGGCAAGATAGAATATCGGCCCGGCCCAATCTTCAAAAGATCGTGGCTTCAAAATGTGGCGAAAAAGATCGCCAAGATCACGGTCGTGGAAGGTTCCACGACCGTAATTTAGAGCGTGGAATGTGTCACGGTTTGAACTATATGTTCCACGACCGTAATAGTTACTGGAATGCATCACGCCTCTCTTTGCAAGGTTCCACGGCCGTGGAACTGAACGTGGTTTGTAATACGGCCGTATTTTAGAGCGTGGTTTAGGGCAAGAACCTGATTCTTCCCTAGCCTCGTGCATTCCTCAAGCTGAACTCTAATTTGCTCCTAAGAATGCCCTTAATCCATGGACATACTCAATCAACTCTTCTTTGCTCGATTCCGTTCGGAAATGACTCCCAATCACCTATAATCAACATAGAACTAGTGTAGACATCCATATCGATAATATAGGCAAACTAGCTCACTAATGTAACAATGCTCAATCAAAGACTATCAATATGAATCAAATACGCTTAGAAAACGTGCCTAAAGTATCACAATATTTCATGCTAACAATTAACCCCATACTTAACACATGCTTGTCCCTAAGCAAGGTCTTTCAAAAGCCTTTAAAATAAGAGTTAGGATGAAATATATGTACCTTCTCAAAGCAATACTTCTTTTGGATGAATGTGCCTTCTAAAGAATAGAGCATTCTCAAATCTTGCTTCAATCGTTTATTAGACTTTCATACACTTAATCAAAGAGTAAAAAGTAAAGAAAATTCATGAATTAATCAAACTTCTAAACAAGCATCATAACCTTCAAACATTATCAAAATCAATCATAAGAAACTTCAATTTAGATCACCAAGTCATATAACATTCTTTTGATCTTAAGGACTTTCAAAGAAAAGGTCTAGAATGTGGAAAGGGAAGGAGACTTTAAGGGAATGTGGTGCATGAATCCGGGAAAGTGGACAACTACCTTCTTCTTCTTTTGCGGTTTCCGCAACACTTCAACTTAGAGCTTCGCTCTTCTTCCTTTCATTTTTCGACTTTACTTTTGGAGTTATGGATAGAGGTGCACAAAAACCGAAGCCTAGGAGATTGGCGTTTCTCAATTTTCATGAGATGCCTCAAACCCTTAGCGCACATACCATAATCCGCTAGGAATATCGCTCAATCCGACTTTGGCAAGACACAAACACCCGGCTATGTGAATGGTGCCGAGTTACTCATCGTCATGATTGACTTCCCCAAACCTACAACTTCTTTCTATTCTTTTGATTGCAAATAATTGCTCTCATGGCCCTCCCACATCAAACATGCCTTTTTCATTCACTTCTCCAAACTCCCGGATAGGTAAAGGAGGCTAATATTTCAATGAGGAGCTAAATGATCAAAGGAAGAAGAAAGAAAAATCGAATTGCCTTAATCATCTCAACAAGAAGTATAAGAATTCATAGTGTGATTTCAACTTCAATTTCTCAACATGATTTAGGTAACATTCTTCACATTATGAAACTTGCAAAAGAGGTATAATTCATTCATTCAAATTCTTTTCAATTCACAATTCTTTTAAGCATGCAATTGTCATCAAACTCAATTCACAAGTAGTGATTATCATAGAAATCATCTCAATTCATTAGAAGCACAAAATTTTTCAAAATTTTTCAATTTTTATGGTTTTTTTCAAGTTCTTTTTCATGCAATGCAATAATGAAACGTGAAACACATAATGAACATGCAATGATAGTCTCGAATAAAAGCAAGCATAGTGAGTAGAGTTATTACAAACTTTTAGTACATCCCACCCCATACTTAGGACGAACATTGTCCCTAATGTTCAAAAGAAAGAAAGAAAAGAAAGAAAAGAAAAAGAAACTCACAAAGTGGCGGTGGAATGTCTAAAGCGAACGGTCATGCATCAAATCACTGCGGTGCTGGCGGAGGTGGGAATGGAGAGAAGCTAGGATCATAGAACTGCCCAAACTGCTGGCGGTAGACGTCCCTCATCATGTGGTCGAGGTCGTCTAGGCGTCCGTCTCTAGCATCGGCTCGGATCTCCAATGCTCCTACTCTCTCTGAAAGTCCGGTAGCCCAATCCGGCATCTGCTCGTACCATCCCGGGGCCTGACTATACCATGCTGGGGCGTCGGATGGTGCTGGTGTTGGTGGAGGTGTTGCTGGCTGCTCTGTGGACCAAGGAGGGGGAACGCCATACGGCTTGTGTGAAGTCAACTTCCTTCTTTGCGACTTGGACACCTTCAACTGTGGTAGTTGGGACTTTAGGTTCATTCTGAATAATGCTCCATAGTTCCATGTCGTGATCAATAATGAACATGCACATTAGTGCTCTCGAATGGGCAAATTTGTTGCCATAGAAGAGTGGTGGTCAAGGTGAGGATCTTCCTTGAGCAAATCCTCCATCACCTACATAATTCATGATTAGTCTCACTAATGGTTAAATCAGTATACGTGAGTCTAGCTCCGATACCAATTGAAGAACTGTTAGGTGAATATGATGGATAAAAGATTCTCTAGAAGGGGGTTGAATAGAGTATGGGAACTTTTCGCAAAAACCTATCTCAAGGCTTTGAAATGGATTTCAAAGGCCTTGATGTCGATCTGAGCTCTTTGTGACATACTTTGATTTCAAGGGCTTTGAAACTGCTTTTAAGGGCCTTGACTTTGTAAACCTGCAATATATAGTTAGTCACAATAAAGTAAGATAAAGTTCAGAATTGAAAAGATCGACACGAGGATATGTTTACGAAGTTCGGCTCTAAATAGCCTACTCTTCGTCCCAAGGTATAGCCGTAGGATCTAACTATTTATTATCAGCTTCAAAGAGTCCTAGATACAAACTAGAAGAAATCCTCTTCTTCTCTCACTATAGTCAACGCTACGATCTAGCTCCAACTCTTCACCTTGCTATAATAACCTAGTTACTTCGCACAATAACACACAAGCTAGTATAACACTCTTTAGATATTCCAATGGAGCTCTCAAGCTTTATCTCTCTTAGGGGATAAAGCTTTTGCAAAAGAGAGAAAGAAAAACTTTATTGATCGAATGAAGATGTTTGGTTCGCTTGAAGACTTTGAATGTTTCCGTGTAAGCTTATGTATCTTCTTCTTCAATCGACATCTTCATTTATAGTCTTCGATGAAGAGGTCTTCTAGCCGTTGGGAAGATGACCGTTGTAGATGGTTCTTCTTATCCATGGAAAACGCTTCTTGGTTGAGATGAGATAGCCGTTTTAGATCTTCTATCGTCTTCATCTTCTTAAAGCACGTTGATCCTTCTTGTCCGTAATCTTCTCACACTTGTTGAAGATCTTTGTCTTTTGTTCGAGATCTTCAGATCTTGTTGTGAAGATATCCGAAATCCGTTGAGAAGAGATCTTTGCGCTTTTGGTTGAGGATCTTTGCGAGATCTTGTTTTGAATCGAATCCACTTGGTCGTTAAGATCTTCTTTGAGGGTATCTTCTATGTTGAGCATATCTCCTAGGAAGATCTTCTTTGATTTGGTTTGTTTAGAGTGTTGAATCCTTCCAACCGCTTTGTCCTTTGAAACTGACTTCAAGGTTGTGGCTTATGAGCCCTTGAAACGGCTTTCAAGGCCTCCTGGTTGAACTTCTTCAAACTCTCCGTTTGTTCCTTGTTTTTGATTTCAAGGCCTGCATACATTGTAGACAAACACCAAAACACACCAAGCAACTAGAAATACAATCGATATTTTGTTATTGTAAAAACCACTATATTTGTGTTTAAGTCTTCCATCATCACCTATACAAATATATAACCAAGGTGGAGTTTTCATCTGGTATGATTCTGGTCTTACTTTCTAGTATGAATATTGTCTTAGTTTTTGGTATGAGTTGTTGTTATAGTTTCCGGTATGATTTTTTGATTTGTTTCCTGTGTACATTGTTATGTTTTGTCTGGTTTGAGTTTCTTGTATGTTTTTCATTTAGTTAATATTTGTTTTTTTATGTAGGGTTGCATCTAAGAAAGTTAATAAAGAGGAGTGTTAAGGAGGATGAATGGTAAATAGTTACATACCCATTTATATTTATTATTTTCAAAAGCTTATTTGATCACACATATGTAATATTGTAATATGTGAATATATAGGGAGCCTGATTGGGTGGAGGGTTTGAGGAAACGACTACAAACCCAACAACAATTGATTTTTGATTTGATAAAGAAGGTTGAGCAACAAGATGAAACGATCAACCAAGTAGTTATGAGGCACAAGGAACATATTGTCGCCCGACACCGAATAGCAGAGTAATGTTTCAGAATCCTCACTAAGCTTAAAAAGATGGCCCCTTCTTCTAAAGACACCAAACTCTCCAAGCCCCCACCACCATCTCCGGCTGATCCCACCCCACTATTCCTACCATCAACAGGTAAATGAGAGTTTACATTATGGTTATTTATTACTTTCAAAAGCTTATTTGATCTCGCATATGTAATATTGTACTATGTGAATATATAGGGAGCCTGATTGGGTGGAGGATTTGAGGAAACAACTACAAACCCAACAACAATTGATTTCTGAGTTGGTAAAGAAGGTTGAGCAACAAGATGAAACGATCAACCAAGTAGTTATGAGGCAAAAGGAACATATTGTTGCCTAACACCGAATAGCAGGGCAATGTTTCAGAATCCTCACTAAGCCTGAAAAGATGGCCCCTTCTTCTAAAGGCACCCAACTCTCCAAGCCCCCACCACCATCTCCGGTTGATCTCACCCCCACTATTCTTACCATCAACAAGTAAATGAGAGTTTACATTATGGTTATTTATTACTTTCAAAAGCTTATTTGATCTCACATATGTAAGATTGTACTATGTGAATATATAGGGAGCCTAATTGGGTGGAGGATTTTAGAAAACAACTACAAACCCAATAACAATTGATTTCTGAGTTGGTAAAGAAGGTTGACCAGCAAGATAAAACAATCAACCAAGTAGTTATGAGGCAGAAGGAACATATTGTCGCCCGACACCGAATAGCAGAGCAATGTTTCAGAATCCTCAAGAAGCTTAAAAAGATGGCCCCTTCTTCTAAAGGCACAAAACTATCCAAGCCCCCACCACCATCTCCGGTTGATCCAACCCCACTATTCCTACCATCAACAGGTAAATGAGAGTTTACATTATGGTTATTTATTACTTTCAAAAGCTTATTTGATCTCGCATATGTAATATTGTACTATGTGAATATATAGGAAGCCTGATTGGGTGGAGGATTTTAGGAAACAACTACAAACCCAACAACAATTGATTTCTGAGTTGGTAAAGAAGGTTGACCAACAAGATGAAATGATCAACTAAGTAATTATGAGGCAGAAGGAACATATTGTCGCCCGACACCGAATAGCAGAGCAATGTTTCAGAATCCTCACTAAGCTTAAAAAGATGGCCCCTTCTTCTAAAGGCACCAAACTCTCCAAGCCCCACCACCATCTCCGGCTGATCCCACCCCACTATTCCTACCATCAATAGGTAAATTTGAGTTTACATTATGTTTATTTATTACTTTCAAAAGCTTATTTGATCTCGCATATGTAATATTGTACTATGTTAATATATAGGGAGCCTGATTGGGTGGAGGATTTGAGGAAACAACTACAAACCCAACAGCAATTGATTTCTTAGTTGGTAAAGAAAGTTGAGCAACAAGATAAAAAGATCAACCAAGTAGTTATTAGGCAGAAAGAACATATTGTTGCCTAACACTGAATAGCAGGGCAATGTTTCAGAATCCTCACTAAGCCTGAAAAGATGGCCCCTTCTTCTAAAGGCACCCAACTCTCCAAGCCCCCACGACCACCTCCGGTTGATCTCACCCCCATTATTCTTACCATCAATAAGTAAATGAGAGTTTACATTATGGTTATTCATTACTTTCAAAAGCTTATTTGATCTCGCATATGTAAGATTGTACTATGTGAATATATAGGGAGCCTAATTCGGTGGAGGATTTTAGAAAACAACTACAAACCCAACAACAATTGATTTCTGAGTTGGTAAAGAAGGTTGACCAGCAAGATGAAATAATCAACCAAGTAGTTATGAGGCAGAAAGAACATATTGTCGCCCGACACCGAATAGCAGAGCAATGTTTCAGAATCCTCACTAAGCTTAAAAAGATGGCCCCTTCTTCTAAAGGCACCAAACTCTCCAAGCCCCTACCACCATCTCCGGATGATAACACCCCACTATTCCTACCATCAACAAGTAAATGAGAGTTTACATTATGGTTATTTATTACTTTCAAAAGCTTATTTGATCTCGCATATGTAATATTGTACTATGTGAATATATAGCGAGCCTGATTGGGTGGAGGATTTGAGGAAACAACTACAAACCCAACAACAATTGATTTCTGAGTTGGTAAAGAAGGTTGAGCAATAAGATGAAACGATCAACCAAGTAGTTATGAGGCAGAAGGAACATACTGTTGCCTAACACTGAATAGCAGGGCAATGTTTCAGAATCCTCACTAAGCCTGAAAAGATGGCCCCTTCTTCTAAAGGCACCCAACTCTCCAAGCCCCCACCACCATCTCCGGTTGATCTCACCCCCACTATTCTTACCATCAACAAGTAAATGAGAGTTTACATTATGGTTATTTATTACTTTCAAAAGCTTATTTGATCTCGCATATGTAAGATTGTACTATGTGAATAAATACGGAGCCTAATTGGGTGGAGGATTTTAGAAAACAACTACAAACCCAACAACAATTGATTTCTGAGTTGGTAAAGAAGGTTGACCAGCAAGATAAAACAATCAACCAAGTAGTTATGAGGTAGAAGGAACATATTGTCGCCCGACACCGAATAGCAGAGCAATGTTTCAGAATCCTCACTAGACTTAAAAAGATGGCCCCTTCTTCTAAAGGCACCAAACTCTCCAAGCCCCCACCACCATCTCCGGCTGATCCCACCCCACTATTCCTACCATCAACAGGTAAATGAGAGTTTACATTATGGTTATTTATTACTTTCAAAAACTTATTTGATCTCGCATATGTAATATTGTACTATGTGAATATATAGGGAGCCTGATTGGGTGGAGGATTTGAGGAAACAACTACAAACCCAACAACAATTAATTTCTTAGTTGGTAAAGAAGGTTGAGCAACAAGATGAAACGATCAACCAAGTAGTTATGAGGCAGAAGGAACATACTGTTGTCTAACACCGAATAGCAGGGCAATGTTTCAGAATCCTCACTAAGCCTGAAAAGATGGCCCCTTCTTTTAAAGGCACCCAACTCTCCGAGCCCCCACCCCTAGCTGATGATGCTAAAAAAGAAATTCTTGGGATTTCAAATTCGGAAGAGACTCCATCCCCAACAAAGTCCCAGCCCCAACCCATGGAAGATGTTGAAGATGTTCAAGTTGATAAGCCAAAGGAAGAGGTAGAGGAAGAGGTATAATACACTACTATTCTTCACGTGTTTTGTTTGCTTGCACATTTGTTAAGGTTTGTGTCTGTTGTGAATCTGTTACAAAAACCAAAACCTCGCAAGGTTGTCTCCAAAAGGAAAGCAAAAGCAAAAGGACCGAGGAGAATGAGTTTACGTCAAAAGAAACCTAGCGACCTTGTCGTATCTCTATATGTTGTCCAAGTAAAGATCCCTAAGGCACCCAAGCATAGTTATTTGAGCAAGAAGGATAGAGATGCATTTTATGCTTGGTACCTTGACTCGACGAAAGAAGATTCCTTAATTAGATATCTACATGAACCAAATAGGGGACACTTCTGTAACACTCCAAATCCGCGGAATTCGGGATGCTACATTGGGCTAGGATCTCACAGTGGATCCTGACCCTAGCCTGACAACAAGTTCACTGGACCTTACAACATGGCACTGACAAATATAAAACAAATACATAAAATTGTATAAACCGTACAACCAAAGGTAAACAACATCATAGCCGAGTATATATAAAACAACATCCTCACATAGGAGGTACAAAAGATCATCCTCATGCAGGAGGGAAATACAACAACCCCAAACCAACCACCTAATGTACGAGAGTCCTCGGCCTGTCACCCTGCCAGATCACCCTGCCAGATCACCCAACAACGTCTATCCTGCAAACATCTACAACACGGTATGAAACCGTTATATGAGGTAATGCATAAGCACAAGCACAATAAAGAAAGATAAACACATCAACATGCTATCACACATTTACCCATTTATTATCTTTATATAATCGCCATTCACTCAAATTGCGTATATATAGATAGGTGAAACTATGTGACACGAGGACCGTATCATCCCCGCCTCTGAGTGCTATGTCTAGCTGTACGAGTATTGGTCACACAATCCGTATACCCTATGGGAGTGGATTGCGCCCTTCCTGTAAACCAGTCTGGTCTGGCGTTAGAGAACCTCCCAGACTCCATGGCAGGATGAAAGGGAAAGGTTATCACAACCACGCAACGGGGCAGTCAATAAAACATAGGTCAGTATAAATGATATCTCATGCTATCATAGAAAACATTTAACACACACCACTCATGCAAACACCCAATATAAGGATGGTAGCTAAGTAAGTCCTACGGGCTTACCTCAACCTCGTACAATCACAACCACGATCAACCGCCAATCCTGAGAGGGACACTGCCTAATAACAAGGCATAAAGAGACATCAATACTCCTATCAATTAAAAAGGTCACAACTAGACCCAAGGGATCCATAAGGATCATACTCAATCTATAAGCCTCACAACCAACTAAACCTCAATATCTCAACACAACTCACAATTTCTCAAATCTCAAGGTAGTATCTAATCGACATTCCTCAATCTCAATTCTAATCCTAATTTAATTAATTAACCTTTAATTAATTAATTAAATATCGCCAGAATAACGTTTTTCCCGCATGCAATTTCTAAACCCACCTGTCATCAGATTTCATCAAACAAACTACCCATAATCACTAGAATAATATAACGACCATAAAGAAATTTCTAATTATCCATTTTGACAAGCCTAAAGTCAATTTAGGCCAAATCGCAGTACGGAAAACGAATAAATTCATAACTTATTCGTTACTAACCCGATTGACGATCTGAAAGAAGATTCGGAATCACAACGATGCAGGCTACGCATAGACAACATCAAATTCACCGGAATCTGAGCGACATAACCTGCCTGGTGACATATATGCTCGACCATCTCGTCATCTTCTCGGAAATGCAGAAACCCGGTATCGATATGAAGAGAGGAATCCAGAAACTCAAACGGAATTGAAATTGGATTAGAACAGAGAGTAGATCTAAGTTTGAAGGTTGAGAGAAATCAGAGCTTTTACGAGGAAACGTGAAAAGAAATGAATTAATAAAGGATTGTCCGCTATTTATAGTGAAGACGATAATTATCCTTCAGCGAAGTCGATAATTATCCTTTAACCGATCCAAAGGCGGGTCGAACCTCCTTCTCCAAACTTCTCAAGATTTGAATAATAAATCTGGAATATTGTAGGGATAATTATTCCACAACTGCCTCGAAAAATGTGTATTCCTAAGTCGTCTTTCTTAGCCGTTAAGAAACGAAATAGCGACTCTTTTGTCCGTTTGGCCTCTCCATGTTGTTTCATATCTAGGACATACCCGATGTCCTGATCATTTCTCTCAACTGCATTTTTATTAATTTGAGCTCCCAAATGCTCCAAATAACACCGTAGGGTAAAAATAATTACCCGGGGGAAAAAGTAAAAATTTCTCCAAACGTCCAAAATTACGCCAGGAACATAATGGTGGGACTCATACTCATCACTTGTGAAATCTTCGAGAGTTATATGTCAATTACTATCAACGATTAAGTTAATCAACATTAATTGGAATTCGGAAATCCTAGCTATTACAACTTCAAGATGTTACTCAATAAAACTAGATGGTTGTGGGATTATGTAAGTTAACACTAAGCCTACTTTTATTCAAGTTAATAATTTGTGGATGTGTGTTTGGTATGACTTTTTAGTATGAGCTATTGACGTGTTTCTGGTATGAGCTTGGTCGACAATTTGTTTTATGAGTTTTTGGTATTCTATGTTGAACTGCTTTCTGGTAAGAGCTTGTTGTATGAGAGTCTGATATGACTTTGATATCTGTTTTTAATATTATTATCTGGTATAAGATCTTGTTGTGTGTATTATATTGTTTTCTGGTATGAGATTTTGTTATGATTTTCTAGTATTAATAGTTCTGATATGAGATTGACAAGGCAACATTGTTGATATAATATCTAGTATGAGATTTTGTTATGATCTACTTTTGCATTTTTCTAGTATATGTTTATGGTATGGTATACTTGTATTTTGGTTTTCATTTATGTGAATCTGGTATGATGATTTTTTTTACCAGAAATGTTTATGTTGCGATTTTCTGGTACTATGTATAACATTAATTTTTTGGTATTTGTTTTTGGTATGGGATTCTTGCATATTGGTTTTCATCTATGTGATCTGGTATGATGATTTCCTTGCCAGAAATTATCATGTGATTTTGTGAGATGATTTATTGCTTGAGATTTTTGGTATTTGTTTATGGTTTGAGATTCTAGTATGATGGGTTTTATGTATGTGTACCAGAACTTTTCAATTTGTGATTTTATGCTATGATTTATTGAATGAGTTTTCTAGTATGGGTATCTTGTCTGATGGTTTTCATGTATTGAATTCTGGTATGAGATCTTGATGTGTTTATGGTATGAGTTCTATGAATCTCATATGAATTTTCGGCATTGAATTATTAGTTTTGTTTGTAATTTACAGCAAATCGATGAAATGATCGTCTATTTGAGAAAAGTTGTTCATGAACATCCCGAGGTTTATGATCATGTTGGCATTGTTCTAGGACATTTCCTATCATATTTCAATGATGTCAAATATCAAGAATTTCTAGAGATAAAAAAGGCAGGGGCAAGTTTGGTGAGGAAGTTATAAACTATATATTTGTAACACCTCGAATTCTCAGAACTCGGGACATTACTGGTTAGGACCTCACAATGGGTCCCGACCTCAGTTTGACAACAACATTACTAGGATCTTGCAACAAGACACAAATAAAAAAACCGAAATTCATAAAAATAGTATTTTTAGGGTAATGAATGCAACACTGTCTAGCAGCCTAAAGTACTTAAACAAAAGAAAAGAACAACTGTTTTAACCAAACGAAAGGAAAGACAAACACAACTCCCAACCCCCACTCTAAGGAGTACGGAGACCCGGCTGACAACTACTTCCGGATCACTCAGCTGCTGGTCTAACCTGCGGTAAAACTAAAAACACGACAAGAGGAACCGTTAGCTAGTTATCTAAATATTAGAAGAATAATATTAGCACACACACACACATAAAAAGTAAACACCCATCATGCTATCAAACAAGTCCATTTTATTATCTTAAGTTATGTTACTCATTCACGCTAATGATACTTCTTTTGTGACACGAGGGATTCCCAAACCTCGCCTCCGCCCCGTGTAACCATCAGGAATGGATCCGATGCATCTCACCTTGTACCTGCCTGGTCTGGGTATAGAGAACCTCCCAGTCTCCTGTCAGAGCTGGGCAGTGATGTCACGACCCGTTATACATACACTTGGGCCTTAAACGTAATAATAACAGTCGTCCTAGCAAGTTATTATTATTAAAACACGCACATAGCACACACAACCACTATCACTCAACTAATATCCAGAAAATGGCTAAGTAAGTCGCAAGGACTTACCTGAGTCAAAACACACTCTAACACGTCTCAAACAGTCCGTACTCGTGGTAACTCAAACGCCTGTCAAATAAGGCATGTGGATCAAAATCACATCTAGATGTCCAACCTCATGCGAAGGAATTACGGAAATAGCTCTCTTACGGTAAAAGACCATTTTACCCTTAGTGTCGTAAATTCTCGAAGTTATTCTGGAATTCTACTAGTTTCTTTCATATCTTGTTTTCCATAAATTAAGTCTCTCGGATAGCTACTTATAGGTTATAAGGTCAAACTCGAGACACTCGAAGAAGGACAACACTCCTTCTCTCCGGTTACTATTTATGCTCTACATATATTATACCGTCAAACATGTTTTTAATCTTTCTCCTCAACTCATGTATCTATGTATCTACTCGGTATACTCATATATATATCTACATATATTCATATCACCCTTCTCGTACTTATATATATATATATATACCTATATATATACCCCGTTCTATACCTCTATAAGTGTACGTCTACGTACTGCACTGATGCATATATAAATATATCTACTCGCGCGTATCCTCCAATTCCGTCATCTATAAGTATATATATACGTACCCTACACCCAAACATATAAACATATACCCAATTCTCCAATCTATTCGTGTATATATATATATATATATATATATATATATATATATATATATATATATATATATATATATATATATATATATATATATATATATATATATACCCTCACATTCTTAAATCCAACTATACGTATACACCTAAAATATACCTACCTATACTACACTGATATATATACAAGTACACTTATCAAAACCATTCCTACATCTATATATACGTATATATGTACATGGTATGTTATATATATACTCAGCACACTATACTCCTACCTAATCATACCTATATCTACTGCTCAACCATACGTATATATACACAACACTATATTTATATATACACTGATACATCCATATATACACAGCACTATACCCTTCATAATCATGCAAATCTCTACTGCTAAACCATGTATATACATATATACATTAATACCCTCATACGTATATGTACTTATATATATACTCAACACACTTAAACCCATATACTTCTATGTACAACCATACAGCAGTGCACCGAGACGGAGAAGTACTCACCAGTCCAACCCACTCGTCGCACACTCGGAGAGGAACAACAGCTCGGTTCGGTTCTATCGGTGGCTGTTGCAGAGGTTCGAAGTGGGGCGGCGCGGATGGTCCCAGACTTCCGGTGGGGTCTTGCGGTCGACGAGAAACAGTGCAGCGGCGGCTCTGGTGGCGTGCGCTGCTGCTGGATCGAAGGTGCTGCTGGTGGTCGACAGGAGGCGGTACTGCGACGAGGACGGCGGTGGCTCGGTGGCGTCTCCGGTACTGCGACGAGGACGGCGGTGGCTCGGTGGCGTCTCCGGTACTGCGACGAGGACGGCGGTGGTCGTTCTCCAGATGACACCGGAAGAGATGTGTAAGCGTGGTTGCAGATGGAGGAGGGAGATGCGGCAGCGGCATGTAATAGATGAAGGGATAGTAGATTTAGGTTTAGCTTAGGTTAAAAATGTAATTAGGTTAGGGTTAATATTAGCTTAAGGGATTGGGCCGGCTGAAAAGGTTCTTGGGCCGGATTGTGGGCCGAACCGGCCTGCTCTCCTATTAGAACAAGGCTAAGGAACCCGTTAAACGCCCCGGACCGAAGAATAAATTGCGGTATTATTTATTGTGTTAACATGAGTTATCCTTTATTTTAAAGGTACGGGATTATTTACGGAAATATTTACGGAATTATAAAAGTTAGCATTTTATGTGAATTAAGATCACATAAAATGATAGAATTTAATATCGTTTTCTTGTATTTAACGGAATAAAAGTTGGCGGATCGGAATCCGGTTGAATTCGGTATTAAACAGAGTTTAAAGTTTTCGGTTATTACATCAGTGCCCTCTTAAAAGAAGTTTCGTCCCGAAACTTAGAATGATTCTCTTAATCACACATTTCCCTTGGTGTATTTTAGTTTTCTCGACGTTTTCATTTTCTACCATGCAACTAGTCAACCATCACAAACAAACAAGTATCACATAAAACCGAATCACTCCAATCAATATAAAAACCTGAAAGGTCACATCACAACATCCGAGTACTAACTCGTCAAACAGGAGTAACCTCTAACCCCGCAAAGAACTCGGGGTAGTTACGTCTAATACTATCCTCAGTATCCCAAGTGGCCTCATCAGCCCCTCGTCTAGACCACTTGATCCTCAACATCAATATCTCCTTCGACCGCAGACGTTTAGTACTGCGCTTCAGGACGGCTACTGGGTACTCCACAAAAGTTTGCTTTGGCTCATCTATCCGATTCTCAAAGCTGACGACGTGACTCTTATCCGGTAAGTACTCTCTCACTGAAACATGGGGAACGATGGGCGTACATCCTCTAGTATGGGTAATGGTGTCAATCCATAAAATGGAGGCTCGATCAGTTTATATATATCAACGGTTCCCTTTCTAACTCACCTCTAAATCTTTTGGCGACTACCAAAATAACAGTAAAACTTTCTTTCTTCTTTTGAATCCATTTGCTCCCGACTTTTCGGAAGGTCCCGCCTATAAATTCTGAAACAATGATCTGAGACATCTCCCGACCCTTTAATAGGTGGTTAATGCTCTTTGTAAGACAAACCGCTTGACCCGGTTTCCTCAAGGTGACCTTATCGGATCGTTCCTTAATTAATTGTTTTCACCTACTTCTTGTCAAGCTTTAAGATTTATATAACTCCAAACAAATCACACACCCAATTGGACTTTTTCATATAGATCTCAAATTCCTTATTGACATCATAGTTAACCTAACATTGATTTTCTTCATCTGTGGTTTATGGGTCTACCACGCTTTTGGTGTAACACCCATTAGTCACAATTGCGTCTTTCTAAGGGTCAACATGATTTACCCAACTCCCGCCTATACTTTTCTTCTACTACTATCAAGATCCTCCTCAAACAGATCATTACTTTCTTACTCACCCGTAGACTGTTCTTAACCAACTAGTAAGCAACCTCTAACCGATTCTCTCTATATCTTTAGATCACCCCAGAAAGTTGTCGTTGCATACTTGGGGTTCCTCCGAGTCATCGGTAAATTTATCTCTTAAATTCGTAGTCACTAGTATCTCTTCTTAACGGTACCTGCTCGTCAATACCAATCAACACTTATACGTCCTCAGTTGATGTCGGTCACTCTATAATTGACTTATCTCAATATTCTGGACTTGCTCTTCTCATAACTATACTGGGGTTAAATTCTTGGTGAGCATCATCTGCTCGATTAATCCTTTCATGCTTCACTAATTCGTTTTCTATTCCACACTTCTGTTTCCTTAGGCTAACTCTACTTCTCAAGCTCAACTGGTTCATTCATCTTGACCTAAATAGTCATCCCAAGTCTTCAACGATAGTTGGTAAGTGTCTTTGTAGTTTTGATGATTTTAGTTATCATCCCCTTGCAGTTCCCCTTGCACGGACCATCGGTTTTGATGACTTAGGTCCCGTGATAATTGGGGTTACCTTGGACTTTCGAGTCTACCAAGGCCGTTCTTATGTATACATTCCTTTGCTGGCGTTACCGGCAACATTGCCTTCATGACACTCCTTTGTTTCCGCTACAGGGCTTCAACTCTTTGATACCGACATTGCGATTTCTTTCCAATTCCTATATTTTTGAGGAGGTTAAAACCTCTCCACACTTGTAAAGTCTACATTTGCATTTACACTCCATTGTAGGTATCCCTTCCATGCACCTTAGACCCTCATATCCGGGTCGACATTTTATCTCTTTTGGTCTTACAAGCTTGTCTTGTGAACTCTTCTACTAGGTGACTCGTCTTATACATTTTTCTTCTCTGCATCGGTCTCTAACTGTTTGTTGATCATTACTACCCATTATGTGTTGGAACTTCAGTTGCTTTGTACTCTTGCATAGATTTCCTAAGGACATCCTCATCTCAAAACTTTATTTAAAATTTATCGTAACTCGCAATTTTGATACCTGACTTTCCTTCTCACTGGATAAGTTATACACTTGGTTTACACTAAATCCATCATAGTGTCATCAGTCCATTGTTATTAAACATCCAATGGTACCATTTGTATACAACACATTAGGTGCATATGATTTTCCCACCAATCAAATTTCTCGCATCGCATTTATTATGTCTTCCTTATACTCATGTCGTTTTACCTTCTTTGATATTTACACTCCGTAAGATAGTTAAATCTCTTTGAGTTTTCTCGTACACACTTTACAACTGCGTTGGTTGGTCTTATTACTTTCAGCAACTCTTAGGTCATCAGTCCAGCTGAATTTTCCATGGAGTACCTCCATTTCTCCCTTAAATAACAGTCTTTAGTCCTTTCGGTAACCATCTTATTGTTGTGGTACCGGATCCATATAACCACCTTTAGTCTTTCACTTTTACTCCTTCTTATGTCTGTTTTAGTCGACCTGTAGATTCTATCTGCAATCACCTCACAACTCGACCACACATTTCACCAAGGCTTTACATCATACTCCTAATGTTTGTGCCGCCTCGGAATTTCCGATTATTCTGTGTCACATCTTTAATCACAAGGGTTTTCCCTGTAAATCTAGACAGTCTGACCCTTTTTTTTTTTTTTTTTTTT
>BSUD01000007.1:67220915-67406215 GCA_033239045.1 Fagopyrum esculentum
TTTTTTTTTTTTTTTTCTCGAAGGAGTACCATCAGTCTTACTTGAGTGGAATACTAAGACATAGGACATGTTTCCAATCATCTGCTTCTCCCTTCATTCTAACTCTGATATGTATCTTTCGTAGTCAGTAGTAAGTAACTACTCCCAACAATTCCCTTTTCACCATTACTATCATCAAGGGTCATTACCGACCGTCAAGAGCTGCTCTTAAATTTCTTTATTAGAGTTATCATATTGAACTCATTTAACGTTACCATCCAGGCTACTCGTACTTGTATTGATGTAACTTCACTATTTTCGTCGTGGATTTCCGAAAGAAATTCACTAGATGTCAAAAAAATTCTTTTATAACCTTGTGGTTATTCTTCTTGTCGGTTAACTAACCATCACTAGCTAACCCGCACATGTAACTTTTAAGTTGTCCAAGTAGGATGTAGTTGACCTTCTACAACATCATAGACTTACTTTTCTTCCATCTCTTTTGAGGCTTGATATACTTGGTGAAATATATCTCCTCCAGTCTCTCTGTTTACTTTTCCTTAGCTCCTCCTACAATCTACCCTTTTGTAAGATTGTTATACTCTTACGAGTCCAGTTGTATCATTCTTCTTCCATCAACAGACTTCTCAATCCTTCTAGGGTAGCTTGTAGGTACATCTCCGTGATTATTTTACCTGAGTTATCGTCTATTTGCGGTTCTCTATTATGAACTTGTAGTGTTGTTAGCTTAAATTCCTTTTGAATGAGAAGTTATTGGGGTCCCTCGGGTTCACCAATACTCTTCTCACACACTCTTTTTCCTTGGGTGTTGCTTGTAATGCTGCCTTTACAGAAGCTGGTTATTGTTGTATCCTGGTCTATGTCAGAATTCTCCTGTGTTCTACGAGATCACTCCACTTCTACGTTGGTGAAATCCACCTTTCCCTTTCTGGCAATGCGTAAGCTTCCAAGTGAAGCTCTTTAATTCTTTCTATTTGGATGGATAATGTATCTCGTGTTGACTACCATACTTTTGACTGTCTCGGTTATAAATCTGGATTGTGGTGGCAATTAGCTTGTTGAGAGTGATCATATTTCGCCTTGCTTTTGGCATCAACTTTCACTTCCTAGTCTGTCGGTGAGCTTAAATTTTATGTCCCTTTTCTTGATCGCTACTATATCTCCCTTTTGACTTTTATGTCTATGGCAAATTTTCGACGTCATCCTCTTTGTTTGTGAAGTCACTTTACGCAACTTGAAAGAGCCTCTCCGTTGTCTTTCTCAATTCCCTAGTTGGCGATCATCTCTTGCCTCTCCGGAACTACTCTCTTGTATATCCTTCATTTGATCCCGTTGAGTTGATTCGGGATTCTCTTCTTGTCATCGTAATTGGTGTTGTCTTTGAGTCTTCACCTTTCTGTCTCGACGTTCCTCAACAAGCTCGAAGGATTTGTCCGACGTTCGTCTACCCTAATGCACATAAGATGTGCATACTAATCCTCACGTTGGCACTCTTCAAAAACTACTTAGATGTGTCCAAGGGTGAGAAACTCATTATGTTATCTCCGTTAAGGACATAACATAACTACAATTTCTACTAATCTTCGGCATATACCTATCTATATAACATAACTTTATAAACAAGCTAAAAGTCCAACTACAGTAAAACCTAAAGTCCATACTAAGCAAACTGAGATTCGCGGTAGTAGTGGTGGTCAGCCGTACTTTTCTATCCCCAACCAAACTATGCATGCATTTGAAAACCAAAAGTCCTTTTTAAAACTCAGATCCCTTTTCGGGTTCTGCTCAAGTACTTATTCGGTCTTTCAGAAGATTTCAAGTGCCATTGTTGCCAACCTAGAGCTCTGATACCATGTTGTAACACCCCGAATTCTCAGAACTCGGGACATTACTGGTTAGGACCTCACAATGGGTCCCGACCTCAGTTTGACAACAACATTACTAGGATCTTGCAACAAGACACAAATAAAGAAACCGAAATTCATAAAATAGTATTTTTTAGGGTAATGAATGCAACACTGTCTAGCAGCCTAAAGTACTTAAACAAAAGAAAAGAACAATTATCTTAACCAAACGAAAGGAAAGACAAACACAACTCCCAACCCCCCCTCTAAGGAGTACGGAGACCCGGCTGACCACTACTTCCGGATCACTCAGTTGCTGGTCTAACCTGCGGTAAAACTAAAAACACGACAAGAGGAACCGTTAGCTAGTTATCTAAATATTAGAAGAATAATAGTAGCACACACACACATAAAAAGTAAACACCCATCATGCTATCAAACAAGTCCATTTTATTATCTTAAGTTATGTTACTCATTCACGCTAATGATACTTCTTTTGTGACACGAGGGATTCCCAAACCTCGCCTCCGCCCCCGTGTAACCATCAGGAATGAATCCGATGCATCTCACCTTGTACCTGCCTGGTCTGGGTATAGAGAACCTCCTAGTCTCCTGTCAGAGCTGGGCAGTGATGTCACGACCCGTTATACATACACTTGGGCCTTAAACGTAATAATAACAGTCGTCCTAGCAAGTTATTATTATTAAAACACGCACATAGCACACACAACCACTATCACTCAACTAATATCCAGAAACTGGCTAAGTAAGTCGCAAGGACTTACCTGAGTCAAAACACACTCTAACACGTCTCAAACAGTCCGTACTCGTGGTAACTCAAACGCCTGTCAAATAAGGCATGTGGATCAAAATCACATCTAGATGTCCAACCTCATGCGAAGGCATTACGGAAATAGCTCTCTTATGGTAAAAGACCATTTTACCCTTAGTGTCGTAAATTCTCGAAGTTATTCTGGAATTCTACTAGTTTCTTTCATATCTTGTTTTCCATTAATTAAGTCTCTCGAATAGCTACTTATAGGTTATAAGGTCAAACTCGAGACACTCGAAGAAGGACAACACTCCTTCTCTCCGGTTACTATTTATGCTACTACATATATTATACTGTCAAACATGTTTTTAATCTTTCTCCTCAACTCATGTATCTATGTATCTACTCGGTATACTCATATATATATCTACATATATTCATATCACCCTTCTCGTACTTATATATATATATATACCTATATATACCCCGTTCTATACCTCTATAAGTGTACGTCTACGTACTGCACTGATGCATATATAAATATATCTACTCGCGCGTATCCTCCAATTCCGTCATCTATAAGTATATATATACGTACCCTACACCCAAACATATAAACATATACCCAATTCTCCAATCTATTCGTGTATATATGTATATATATATATATATATATATATATATATATATATATATATATATATATATATATATATATACCCTCACATTCTTAAATCCAACTATACGTATACACCTAAAATATACCCACCTATACTACACTGATATATATACAAGTACACTTATCAAAACCATTCCTACATCTATATATACGTATATATGTACATGGTATGTTATATATATACTCAGCACACTATACTCCTACCTAATCATACCTATATCTACTGCTCAACCATACGTATATATACACAACACTATATTTATATATACACTGATACATCCATATATACACAGCACTATACCCTTCATAATCATGCAAATCTCTACTGCTAAACCATGTATATACATATATACATTCAATACCCTCATACGCATATGTACTTATATATATACTCAACACACTTAAACCCATATACTTCTATATACAACCATACAGCAGTGCACCGAGACGGAGAAGTACTCACCAGTCCAACCCACTCGTCGCACACTCGGAGATGAACAACAGCTCGGTTCGGTTCTATCGGTGGCTGTTGCAGAGGTTCGAAGTGGGGCGGCGCGAATGGTCCCAGACTTCCGGTGGGGTCTTGCGGTCGACGAGAAACAGTGCAGCGGCGGCTCTGGTGGCGTGCGCTGCTGCTGGATCGAAGGTGCTGCTGGTGGTCGACAGGAGGCGGTACTGCGACGAGGACGGCGGTGGCTCGGTGGCGTCTCCGGTACTGCGACGAGGACGGCGGTGGCTCGGTGGCGTCTCCGGTACTGCGACGAGGACGGCGGTGGTCGTTCTCCAGATGACACCGGAAGAGATGTGTAAGCGTGGTTGCAGATGGAGGAGGGAGATGCGGCAGCGGCATGTAACAGATGAAGGGATAGTAGATTTAGGTTTAGCTTAGGTTAAAAATGTAATTAGGTTAGGGTTAATATTAGCTTAAGGGATTGGGCCGGCTGAAAAGGTTCTTGGGCCGGATTGTGGGCCGAACCGGCCTGCTCTCCTATTAGAACAAGGCTAAGGAACCCGTTAAACGCCCCGGACCGAAGAATAAATTGCGGTATTATTTATTGTGTTAACATGAGTTATCCTTTATTTTAAAGGTACGGGATTATTTACGGAAATATTTACGGAATTATATAAGTTAGCATTTTATGTGAATTAAGATCACATAAAATGATAGAATTTAATATCGTTTTCTTGTATTTAACGGAATAAAAGTTGGCGGATCAGAATCCGGTTGAATTCGGTATTAAATAGAGTTTAAAGTTTTCGGTTATTACAATATTTGGATTTGAACCCCCAACCTTCACCAAGAACTTATACGATGTCGATACCATATGCACAATGTTCGCCCCAAATGGTGTGTGCAAGCTTTAAGTTTATAACCCAAGATGTATGCTTAAAACAAGGATGCGAACCCGCAGTGTAGGGGTCAATCGTAGTAAAAGCAAGAATTTCGGGGTGTCGATCTCAGGGACTTAGGTGAAACAAAGCAAGTATAGGTTGTCAATATTGCAATTAACCACAAAAGCAATTAAAGCAATCAAAAGATGATAATATAGTCAATTAAGGAAATATGCAAATTCTAGGAATTAAAGCATCTAGTTGTGGTTCCAACTCAAGATCTCAAAATAAGTGGACAAAGCTGAGGTTTTGCAAAGGGAAGGTGTTACTAAGGTGGAATAGATCACCGGGTAAGTCTCACTACTCTCTAACTCCAAACCAAAAGCTCCTATTACCGGGTAAGTCTCAAGGTACTAAGGAAAGGAATTATAGTCTCAAACCAACAAACCAACTAAGGGAATAGAATCAACCTTTACCGGGTAAGTCTCAGGCTAACTCACAAAGATGGAATGAAGGCACACTCAAACTCCAATAAAGGATAAACCTTTATTACCTACACTCATGATCTTGGGTAAACAAACGAAGGAATTACCGGGTAAGTCTCATCCTAGGCTTGCATTGAACTAGGAAAGGTGTAATAAGAATAGGATTTGGCAAACTCTAACACTTAACTCTCAGTTTCGGATCAGATAAGTCACCTCGGTCAGACGAATTCCACCCCGGCCGAGATGTTCATCGACTGAACGAGATGTTCTAAATTAAGGGAAAAGACTCGAGCTTTCAGCGTCCTACTGGAATTTAAGATTATTCTATCATTGTTTTTCCCACAACCTTCAGCCAATCACCCTAGAATCACACAAAGAAATTAGCCACTCATCATCATGAAAGCAATAATCAAATATAGGGGAAGAAAGTGAATATTTGAACACAAAAATCTTAAGAACAAGGCTTTAATAACTGAATCAAATATCACAAAAATAAGCGTTCTTTGGATCACAAATCCAACAAGACAAATCAACAAGAAGGGAATCTAAGAGAATCTTACAAAACCCTTCACAAAAGCTATAAAAAGCTATAAATCCTTCCTTCATTCTTCCTTCCTTCAAAACCCTGGAGAAAATCCCTTAATTGTTGGATGCTATCAACCCTCTAGGCTTGTCTAAGCATGGTTGAACTTGTGGAAAATTCAACCCTTTATATAGGAAAACTATCTTTCAAAGATAAAATATCTTGAAAAGATATTATCCTAATAAAATTTATCTTAATCTCTAAAATAGATCTCAAAAATATATAATCTTCCTTCCAGAAATCCAGCCCAAAAATATAAGATCTCTCCTTCCAAAAATAAAAGATCTCAGCCAAGAATAAACGATCTAGCCGCGTCAGAGTATTCGCCTCGGTCGAGACGCTCCCTTAGATCACCTCGGTCGAGATGATACTGTAGTTGACCGAGGTGACTCTAAACTGAATGTGAAATCTCTTAAATCTGGTCCAAAGTGAATCTTTAATCCATTTCCATGCTTCCTGGATTCTTCCTTAAGCTCCTAAATGTAGCTCCAATGACTCCTTAGCTCTTTTAGCTCCATTTTGATGCAAAACGTGCCATTTTACCTACGATTACAATGAAACTTGGTGTAGACCTCAATTCCCGCAAAGGTAGATGAAATGACAATATAATCACATAATATACATCCAAATATGCAAATTATTGAAGATAAAACGTCTAAACAGGTCCCAAAATATAGACTATAATTCATGCTA
Source organism: Fagopyrum esculentum (assembly GCA_033239045.1). Lineage (NCBI taxonomy): Eukaryota > Viridiplantae > Streptophyta > Magnoliopsida > Caryophyllales > Polygonaceae > Fagopyrum > Fagopyrum esculentum. The sequence continues at coordinate 67,227,304 of BSUD01000007.1, forward strand.
TCACACAACTATGAACACCGGGGGTATACATCGGATAGCCATATAGGTTGCTTTAATTAAATGGTGTGTTGTTGTATACGACTCAATTGTGGATTTTATGTCTGATGGAGACTTGAAGGAATTTCTTACCCCATTCCTTGTTATGTATCCTTATCTTCTGAAACTTCATGGACGTTTTGAGAGGTTTGGTGACAACCTTGATAAGCTGATGGGATATGCTAGAGAGACAGTTGTAGAGGTTCCACAAAACAAACAAGGTAACATATACAATACTACTCATATGTTCCATGCATTGTTCATTATTATGTTGGTTTGGAAAATCACTTATATAATCTATTGTTGCATGGCAGTGGAAGTTGTGGAGTATTCTCTATCAAGAACATCCAATACTTGTCATTAGGACGAACTGATTTGTCGAAGATATGTCAAGACTACGTTCCAGCTTTCAGAGAACAATTTTGTGTGATTATGTACAATAAGGAGTAAGCGAAGCCCTTCGAGTCGCTTTGAAACTATAAATGTCATTTATGTTGTTGTTTTATTGACTATGTTGTAATTGTGTGTTTCTGTAGCATTAATATGTAATTTGTAATAACCAAAAATTTTAAACTCCGTTTAATACCGGATCAGACCGGATTCCGATCCGCCAAACTTAATTCTTTTAAATAAAAGAACACGATATTAAATTCTATCATTTTATGTGACCTTGATTTACATAAAATGATAGCTTATATAAATTCCGTAAACAATTCCGTAATTATATCCGCAAAATTTTCTTTCGGTTCCGGGTGAATAACGAGTTTTCTTCCGCCTTTTGTTTTAATGAAAGAACAAGCCAGTTCTGGCCCAACACCAGGCCCAATACCCTTCCAGTCGGCCCACCTCCTTAAACCTAATACTAAACTTAATCTAATCTTAAACCTAACCTAATTCTTCCTAATCCTGCTGCATTCTCTCGACGACTCTCCCTCTCTATACCGCACAAATCTCACGCCTCAGTAGAACGTTACCTCCACACCTCCTCTGCACGGTCGGCGCCAGCACCAACGACCACCCGAGGGTCCGAGCGGCTGCAACTGGCGGACACCCTTCTTCGGCACCGGGACCTTCCGTTTGTGTCGAGCAGGTGAGCGTTTCCCTCTCTTTCTGTTGATGCAACCAACTGCTGCTACTCACGCCGCCGCCTCCCTTGCGCTATCTTGTGCCTCGCCTTCACCGGAGTCAAATTGTTGCTACTCCCGACTTCTGCACAGGCCGCCTAGGCTGTTGCTGCTCACCAATTCCTGCATTCGACTCACCTACACAGGCGCTCAAATTCCTGCACTCGACCTCCTGCAACCCGCATCTCCACCGTTCTGCACATTCCGGGACTGCTGCTTCTCCACCGCTCTTCACGGCCGGAACTGTTGCTCTCCGACGATCTGCACAGCCCAGGACGGTTGCACCTTCAATCCGCTGCAGTCCTCGCTCTGAACCGAGCCTTACCTCTTCCGAACGTGGTCCGAGATAGGAATAGTCGTCCATCCACGGTACCGGTGAGCCTCCCTTGTTTTTTTTCTTTCGGTCTTCTGAGTTTCGTATGAGCTCTTTGGGTGTGGTGCGTTTCGGGACTTAAGGGAGAGTAGAGTGGAGGGTGTTTAGTTTCTGAATGTAATCTAATGGGTATATGACCCTTCAAATTTTATAAATTCTGTATATGTATGAATAGATATAGACTTGGAATATATATATATATATATATATATATATATATATATATATATATATATATATATATATATATATATATCTATATATATGCAGTAAGTGTACATAGAGGTGTGTTTATAAATGTATAAGATTGGGCTATATATAGCTAAAATGGTAATATATATATATATATACATATATATATATGTTTTAGAGTAGTTCGACCGGGCGGTGTGCACTAGATGAAGGTCGCGGAGGTTCCGAAGAGGGGTCAAGGATTATCGTTGTTAACGAGTTCCGTTTACGAAAAATATTTTAAGGATTTGTGTTGTAACTTAAACTAAACCTGTTGAGGATTTGATCTCAGACCTAGTAGTTAAGTGTACAGAACGGACCTTAGCAACCCCTTGATTTTTTCTAACTCTTAATAACTTTAGAATCTCTAGTAAACTATCCTTGAGAAACAGATTATGGAAATAAGTTTTAAAAGATAAAATGAAAAGTTAATGATCAACTTTTGAGAATTTTCGGCACTAAGGATAAAATGGTCTTTTACCGTAAGAGAGCTTTTACCGTAATTTCTTTGCATGAGGTTGGACATATGGATGTGATTTTGATCCACATGCCTTATTTGACAGGCGTTTGAGTTACCACGGGTTCGGCCGAGTTGAGATTTGAGAAAACGATTTTTTTTATCAAGGTAAGTCCTTGCGACTTACTTAGCTGGTTTTTGGATATTAGTTGAGTGATAATAGTGGTGTGTGTACCATGTGTGTTATAATAACAACTTGTTAGGACGACCGTTGTTATTATGTGGTAAGGCCCAAGTGTATGTATAATGGGCCGTGACATCACTGCCCAGCTCTGCCAGGAGACTGGGAGGTTCTCTATACCCAGACCATACAGGTACACGGTGAGATGCATCGGATCCACTCCTGATGGGTACACGGGGACGGAGGCGAGGTTTGGGAATCCCTCGTGTCACAAAATAAGTATCATTCGAGTGAATGACTTAAATGAAGATAATAAATGGATTGTTTGAAAGCATGATGAGTGTTTATTATTTTATGTGTGTGTGTGCTATTATTATTCTCCTAATGTTTAGATAACTAGCTAATGGTTGTTTTGTTGTGTTTTTAGATTTATCGCAGATTAGAACAGCAGCTGAGTGATCCGGAAGTAGTGGTCAGCCGGGTCTCCGTACTCCTTAGAGTGGGGGTTTGGGTTGTTATCTTGTCGTTCTTCCTTCTGTTAAGACAGTTGGTCTTTTCCTTTGTTTAAGAACTGTAGGCTGCTAGACCTTGTTGCATTCATTTCTTTAAAAATACTATTTTATGAAATTCGGTTTTTTTCTTATTTGTGTCTTGTTGCAAGATCCTAGTAATGTTGTTGTCAAACTGAGGTCGGGACCCATTGTGAGGTCCTAACCAGTAATATCCCGGGTTCCGAGAATCCGGGGTGTTACAACATGGTATCAGAGCTCTAGGTTGGCAACAATGACACTTGAAATCTTCGGAAAGACCGAATAAGTAATTAAGCGGAACCCGAAAAGGGATCTGAGTTTTAAAAAAAAAAGGACTTTTAGTTTTCAAGTGCATGCATAGTCTGGTTGGGAATAGAAAGTACGGCTGACCACCACTACTACCGCGGATCTCAATATGCTTAGTATGGACTTTAGATTTTACTTTAGTTGGACTTGTTAGGTTGATTATCAAGATATGTAGTATAAAAAAATATATGCAGAAGATTAGTAGAAATTTATAGTTATATTATACCCTTAATGGAGATAACAGAATGAGATCCTCATTCAGTTGACACACCTAAGTATGCTAAGCTTATGAGCATTAAGTTAGGCGAACATCCGATCAATCCATTGAACTCGTTGAGGAACATGGAGACGGAAGAGTGAAGACTACAAGATAATACCCACGAAAATGGCAAGCGGAACCTGAGTCAACTCAACGGGATCAAATGAAGGATATACAAGAGAGTAGTTCCGGAGAAGCAAGGGATGATCAACAACTAGGGAATTTGAGAACGACAACTTAGAGGCTCTTCCAAGTTGTGTAAAGTGACTTCACAAACAAAGAGGATGACGTCGAAAATTGCCATAGACATGAAAGTCAAAAGGGAGATATAGTAGCGATCCAGAAAAGAGATATAAAAAAAAAAAAAAAAATTTAAGCTCACTGACAGGCTAGGAAGTGAAAGTTGATACCCAAAAGCAAGGCGGAATATGATCACTCTCAACATTCTACTTGAGACCACAATCCAGATTGATAACCGAGACAGTCAAAAGTATGGAAGTCAAGACGAGATACATTATCCATCCAAATAGGAAGAATTAAAGAGCTGCAACTTGGAAGCTTACGCGTTGCCAGAAAGGGAAAGGTAGATCTCACCAACATGGAAGTGGAGTGATCTCGTAGAACACACGAGAATTTCGACCCAGACCGTGATACAACAATAATCAGCTTCTGTAAAGGCAACAACATTACAAGCAACACTCAAGGAAGAAGAGTGTAGGAGAATGGTCTTGGTGAACACGAGGGTTTCTAATAACTTCTCATTCACGAAGAGATTTAAGTTAATAACACTAGCGGGTCATAAAAGAGAACCGCAAGTGGACAATAACTCGGGTTAAAAGAATCATGGAGAAATTCCCTACAATTTATCGTGGAAGAATCGATAAGTCCGTTGACGGAAGACGAAGATACAACTAGACTAGTAAGAGTATAGTGCTCTTATAGGAGTGTAGTTTGTAGAAGGAGCTAAAGGAGTATAAATGGAAGATATATATTTTCACCTGGTATATCAAACCTTAGAAAGGATAGAAGAAAAGTAAGTCTACGATCTTATAGAAGGTCAACTACAGACTAATTGGTAACAACAGAGAATTTACACGTGTTGGCTAACTAGTGATGGTTGGTTGGCAGATAAGAATAACCACAAAGTTATAAAGGAATTTTATCGACATCTGGAGAATTTCTTCCAGAGATCAACGACGACAATGGTGAAGTTAAATCAATACAAGTACTAGTAACCCTAATGGTAACATTAAATGAGTCCAATATGATAACTCTGATTAAGAAATTAAAGAGAAGCTCTTGACGGTCGATAATGACCATTTAGGACAGTAATGGCGTAAAGGGAATTGTTGTGTGTAGTTACTTACTACTGACTTAGGAAAGATACATATCAAAGTTAGTATGAAGGGATCCCTGTAAGAAGAACTAGAAGAGTAAGAAGAAATAGATGATTGTGAACATGTCCTATGTCTTAGCATTCCACACAAGTAGGACTGATGGTGCTCCTCCGAGAAAAAGTGAGGTCAAACTGTCTAGATTGACAGAGGAAGCCCTTGTGATGAAAGATGTGACACGGAATAATTGAAATGGTAGAGGCGGCACAAACATAGAGAGTACGATTTACAGCCTTGGTGAAATGTATGATCGAGTTGTGAGGTGATTGTAGATGGAATCTGCATGTTGGCTAGAACAAACATGAGAAGAAGTAAAGTTGAATGACTAAAGGTTTCTAAATAAACCCGATATTACCCCAATAAGATAATTACCGAAAGGTGTATATATAAGAGTAATGAGAAATGGTGGTACTCCGATGAAAATTCAAGCTTGACTGATGGATAAGAGTTGATAAAAGTAATAAGACCAACCAACGTGGTCCGTAAGGCGTATACGAGGAAACACAAAGGGATTTAACTATCCTACTGGGGGGTAAAGATTTATAGAAGGTAAAGCGACACGAGCATAAGGACAACATAATAAATACGAGTCGAGAACTTTGATTTTTGAGAAAATCATATACAACTGAGGTTTCTTATGCAAATGGTACCGATAGGGGTTTAACAAGAGTCATACACATCGGACCGATAATGCTTGGATGGATAAAGTGTAAACCAAAAGAATAACTTAACAGTAAGAAGGAAAGTCAGTATCCAAAGGCGAGTCTTGCTAAATTGGAATAAAGTGTTGAGATGAGGATGCCTTGGTAGAAACTATACAAGAGTACAACGTAACCGAGGTTCCAACATGAAATGGGCAGTAATGATCCATTTGAAAGTTGAGACCGATTCAAGGGAGGAAATTGTTACAAGACGAGTCACCTAGTAGAAGAGTTCACAATACAAGCTTGAGAGACCAAAAGAGATAAAATGTCGACCCGGATGTGAGAATCTAAGGTGCATGGAAGGTATACATACAATGGAGTGTAGAAGCAAAATGTAGACTTTACAAGTGTGGAGAGGTTTTGACCTCCTCAAAGATATAGGAATTTGGAAGAAATCTCAATGCCGGTATGAAAGAGTCGAAGCCTGTAGCGGAAACAACGGAGTTTCATGAAGGCAATATTTCCGGTAACACCAGCGAAGGAATGTATATATGAGAACGGCCTTGGTGGAATCGGAAGTTCAAGGTATCCCCAATTATCACGGGACTTAAGTCATCAACACCGACGGTCCATTAAAGGGGAACTGCAAGGGGATGATAACTAAGGTCATCAAAACTACCAAGACACTTACCAACCATCGTTGAAGACTTGGAATGACTATTTATGTCAAGATGAATGACCCAGTTGGGCTCGAGAAGTAGAGTTAGCCTAAGGAAACAGAAGTGTGGAAGATAAAATGAATTAGCGAAGTATGAAAGGATTAGTCGGGCAGATGATGCTCACCAAGAATTTAACGCCAGTATAGGTATGAGAAGAGTAAGTCCGGGATATTGAGATAAGTCAATTATAGACTGACCGACGTCAACTAAGGATGTGTAAGTGTTGGTTTTGACGAGTAGGTACTATTAAGAAGAGACATTGATGACTACATATTTTAGAGATAACCTTACCGTTGCCTTGGAAGATTTCCCAAGTAGGCAACGACAACTCTCTGGGGTGATCTAAGGATATGGAGAGAATCGGGTTAGAAGTTGCTTGCTGGTTGGTTAAGAACAGACTACGGTTGAGTAAGAGAGTAAGGGTCTGTTTGAAGAGGATCTTGCTAGTATTAGAAGGGAAGTATAGGCGGGAGTTGGGTAAATCATGTTGACCCTTAGAAAGCCGCCATTGTGACTAATGGGTGTTACACCAGAAGCGTGGTAGGCCCACAGATGAAGAAAATCAATATTAGGTTAACTATGATTTCAAGTTAAGGAATAAGAGATCTATATGAAAAGGTCCACTTGGGAGTGTGATTTGTTTTGAGTTATATAAATTTGAAAGCTTGACAAGAAGTAGGTGAAAACCCACTAGTTAAGGAACGATCCGATTAGGTCACATTGAGGAAACCGGCCAAGCAGTTTGTATTACAAAGAGCATTAGGCACGTAGTAAAGTGCCGACAGAAGTTAAGATCATTATTTCAGAATCGATAGTTGGGAACTTTCAAAAGGAAAAATCAAGTGGGCCCATGGAAGGAAAGGTTGATAGAGTCGCCAAAAGAGCTGGAAGTAAGTTTAGAAAACCAAACCGTTGAGAGAGTACCTACCGAATCCGAGACACGTCATTCGCTATGAAGATTAGAAATTTAGCCGGTTCATACTTTTGTAGAGTTCTAGTGGTCTAGAAGAAGAGCCGATGAAGCCACTTGGGAGACCGAGGAGAGTATTGGACGTAATTATCCCGAGTTCTTTGCGGGGTTTGATGTCACTTCTGTATCGACGAGTTAGTACTCGGTTTTTGTGTTGTTTGACCATTTATATTTCTATATTGGATTGAATGATTATGTTTTATGTGATGTGTGTCTGAGTATGATGATTGAGTAGTTGCATGGTTGAAAACACAAATTTTTATGAAACTAAGATTTACAAAGAATGTCGAATGATTAGTTACATTATTCTAAGTTTCGGGACGAAACTTCTTTTAAGAGGGCACTGATGTAATAACCGAAAATTTTAAACTCCGTTTAATACCGGATCAGACCGGATTCCGATCCGCCAAACTTAATTCTTTTAAATAAAAGAACACGATATTAAATTCTATCATTTTATGTGACCTTGATTTACATAAAATGATAGCTTATATAAATTCCGTAAACAATTCCGTAATTATATCCGCAAAATTTTCTTTCGGTTCTGAGTGAATAACGAGTTTTCTTCCGCCTTTTGTTTTAATGAAAGAACAGGCCAGTTCTGGCCCAACACCAGGCCCAATACCCTTCCAGCCAGCCCACCTCCTTAAACCTAATACTAAACTTAATCTAATCTTAAACCTAACCTAATTCTTCATAATCCTGCTGCATTCTCTCGACGACTCTCCCTCTCTATACCGCACAAATCTCACGCCTCAGTAGAACGTTACCTCACACCTCCTCTGCACGGTCAGCGCCAGCACCAACGACCACCCGAGGGTCCGAGCGGCTGCAACTGGCGGACACCCTTCTTCGGCACCGAGACCTTCCGTCTGCGTCGAGCAGGTGAGCGTTTCCCTCTCTTTCTGTTGATGCAACCAACTGCTGCTGCTCACGCCGCCGCCTCTCTTGCGCTATCTTGTGCCTCGCCTTCACCGGAGTCAGATTGCTGCTACTCCCGACTTCTGCACAGGCCGCCTGGGCTGTTGCTGATCACCAATTCCTGCATTCGACTCACCTACACAGGCGCTCAAATTCCTACACTCGACCTCCTGCAACCCGCTTCTCCACCGTTCTGCACATTCCGGGACTGCTGCTTCTCCACCGCTCTTCATGGCCGGAACTGTTGCTCTCCGACGATCTGCACAGCCCAGGACGGTTGCACCTTCAATCCGCTGCAGTCCTCGCCTTGAACCGAGCCTTACCTCTTCCGAACGTGGTCCGAGATAGGAACAGTCGTCCATCCACGGTACCGGTGAGCCTCCCTTGTTTTTTTTCTTTCGGTCTTCTGAGTTTCGTATGAGCTCTTTGGGTGTGGTGCGTTTCGGGACTTAAAGGAGAGTAGAGTGGAGGGTGTTTAGTTGCTGAATGTAATCTAATGGGTATATGACCCTTCAAATTTTATAAATTCTGTATATGTATGAATAGATATAGACTTGGAAGATATAAATATATATATATATATATATATATATATATATATATATATATATATATATATATATATATATATATATATATATATATATATATATATATATATATATATATGTTTTAGAGTAGTTCGACCGGGCGGTGTGCACTAGATGAAGGTCGCGGAGGTTCCGAAGAGGGGTCAAGGATTATCGTTGTTAACGAGTTCCGTTTACGAAAAATATTTTAAGGATTTGTGTTGTAACTTAAACTAAACCTGTTGAGGATTTGATCTCAGACCTAGTAGTTAAGTGTAAAGAACGGACCTTAGCAACCCCTTGATTTTTTCTAACTCTTAATAACTTTAGAATCTCTAGTAAACTATCCTTGAGAAACAGATTATGGAAATAAGTTTTAAAAGATAAAATGAAAAGTTAATGATCAACTTTTGAGAATTTTCGGCACTAAGGATAAAATGGTCTTTTACCGTAAGAGAGCTTTTTCCTTAATTTCTTTGCATGAGGTTGGACATATGGATGTGATTTTGATCCACATGCCTTATTTGACAGGCGTTTGAGTTACCACGGGTTCGGCCGAGTTGAGATTTGAGAAAACGATTTTTTTTGATCAAGGTAAGTCCTTGCGACTTACTTAGCTGGTTTCTGGATATTAGTTGAGTGATAATAGTGGTGTGTGTACCATGTGTGTTATAATAACAACTTGTTAGGACGACCGTTGTTATTATGTGGTAAGGCCCAAGTGTATGTATAACGGGTCGTGACATCACTGCCCAACTCTGCCAGGAGACTGGGAGGTTCTCTATACCTAGACCATACAGGTACACGGTGAGATGCATCGGATCCACTCCTGATGGGTACACGGGGACGGAGGCGAGGTTTGGGAATCCCTCGTGTCACAAAATAAGTATCATTAGAGTGAATGACTTGAATGAAGATAATAAATGGATTGTTTGAAAGCATGATGAGTGTTTATTATTTTATGTGTGTGTGTGCTATTATTATTCTCCTAATGTTTAGATAACTAGCTAATGGTTGTTTTGTTGTGTTTTTAGATTTATCGCAGATCAGAACAGCAGCTGAGTGATCCGGAAGTAGTGGTCAGCCGGGTCTTCGTACTCCTTAGAGTGGGGGTTTGGGTTGTTATCTTGTCGTTCTTCCTTCTGTTAAGACAGTTGGTCTTTTCCTTTGTTTAAGAACTGTAGGCTGCTAGTCCTTGTTGCATTCATTTCTTTAAAAATACTATTTTATGAAATTTGTTTTTTTTCTTATTTGTGTCTTGTTGCAAGATCCTAATAATGTTGTTGTCAAACTGAGGTCGGGACCCATTGTGAGGTCCTAACCAGTAATATCCCGGGTTCCGAGAATCCGGGGTGTTACATACATGATAAACGAATATTTTGGTATTGACTCTATTGTAAAAGTCATTCAGGTTGTATTGACTCTTTTGTAATATAATCTTGTTGATAACTCAAAAACAAATATTCTGGTATTATGATTTTTGTACCAAACATTGTCATGTTGCTATTTTCTAGTATGATTTTTTTTCATTAGATTTTTGGTATTTGTTAAGGGTATGATATTCCTGTATGTTGGTTTTCATTTATGTGATTCTGGTATGCTGATTTCTTTACCAAAAATGTTTATGTTGCAATTTAGGATTCTGGTGTTGTGGGTTTTCATTTATGTGTCTCTAGTATGAGCATATATGGTATTTGCTTATGGTTTAGGATTCTGGTATGATAGGTTTTCATTTATGTGTCTCTAGTATGAGTATTTGCTTACCAGAAATGTTCATTTTGTGATTTTATGGTATGGTTTATTGCATTAGCATTTCTGATATTTGTTTATAGTATTGAATTCTGGTATATTTGTTTTCATGTATGTGATTCTGGTATGATTATTTCTCTATCACAAATGTTCAATTTGTGATTTTATTGTATGATTTATTGCATGAGCTTTCTGGTATGTCTATCTGGCCTGATGGTTTTCATGTATTGGATTCTGGTATGAGCTTTTGATAGAGTTTTTGTTATTATCTGTTGTTATGCTTCTAGTATGAGGATTTTTACCCATAAAACAATCATATACTAATATAATAACTGTTTGTACAATCTCTTAACATAAACTCATCATCTGTATTTCTGGTATGTGTTTTCATGCCTTTATAAGTGGTTGATTTCGGCAAGTCTTTTTTTTATGGCCTACCATGCCACAATAACTGTATTTCTTCTTCTTGTTCCCTTCCCCTAATCCCCGTGTCCTAGCTTTAGGTAATCTTCCGGTTCTCTTCCGCTTTTTAGAAGGGTTGCATTCAATAGCTGCAATGCAACTTGGAATATCTAAATCCTCATCATCAAGGAATGAGTATATTGTCTCTACATATTCTATTCTCCAATATTCAATGTTATAATAATCACTTACCAGAGAACCCAGATTCATTTTCGTCATCTTTGATGCAGCTATGGCATGAACACATGGTATTTCCTCAATATCGAATTCCTTGCAAGTGCAACTCCTATCCACTAAACAAACAACTTTCTTTTCCTGGTGTTATTGTACCTCAAACAATAGCCCTTTTGCATCATGAACGTAGCATCCATACTTTGTCGCCTTCCCATATTTAGCTTGTATTAGAGCATCGACGTTTGGTGTTGCCAAATCTGTACATGATGCAACCTTTTCCCTTCGCGTTGCAAACCATCTACCCACCATCTGTCTAATAACATCAACGAGGACAAGCACAAGATAATCCCTTCCATCACATAATGCACTATTAATACATTCTGCATTGCTGTTTGTCATAATGTTGTAACGTTTGATGGGGCAAAAACCTCGGGATCATGCAGCAAATCCAATTTCATCCAACAGCTCCGCAACTACTTCCTTCTCCTGCACATCATTTTCAGGTACACATGAAGTTATATACAATACCAGAAAATTCATGCCAAAAACATATCATGTGTTCATACCGAAAAAAATCTAATAGCATAATCATGGTTCATCAATGATAATGTTCATTACTAGAAACATATCATGTATGATACTAGAAATGACTAGAAAATTTATACTAGAAATGAGCACAAAAAAGTTCATACAAGAAACATAACATTTGTTCATACCAGAAACATTCATACTAGAGTCATTATTAACGAGAGATAAGACACAATACCAGAAATAAACCACCAGAAATGCAATAACAGAAACATAATATGATTGCATACCAGAAAATACTATAAATCAGAATAAACATACCATCTTTGTATATTCGAACAGTTTTAGGCACTTATCCTTTCTATAACACATAGTTGCATCCAAGAACATTTGTTAAACTATATTTTTGGTTGACTTTTTCTTGATGTTACCTTTTAAGTGGTACATGTAAACTCTGTGGGATGCTTTTGTGTAGTGCTTAACTATACCGTTCTTTATTGACATGTGTCTATTAGATACAAACAGTTGTTCCTTGATGTCACGGACAAACTTGTGTATGTTGTAGAAGAAGAAATCATACGAGTCATCACATTCACGGCCAACAATAGCAAATGCTAGCGGGTATATTTGTTGGTTTGCGTCTTGCGCTGTTGCAAGCAATAACACCCCACCATATCATCCTTTCAAAAATGTTCCGTCCACTGAAATAACCTTAAACAACAACAATCACTCAATCAATTAGTTTCTGGTATACCAAAAAAGGATAATACTAATACCAAAACTTTATTATTCAAATACAATTCACTATACCAGAAACTGAGCACGTACACAAACTAGAAATGATCTTACCAAAAACACATTTATCTAACAATACCAGACACTGAATACACAAACCAGACATGAGCCTACCAGAAACATAACTCTAATGCTTACTAGAAAAGGCTACTACCAGAAACTATATCATTCATATATAATTCAAAATACCAGAGGCATAGCTTTAATACATATCACAAAAAATATAATACCTTTCTCAATACTGCATAACTTTTGATTGATTGCCCCAGAGCAAAGAACACATATTTGAATTTGTTTTCATCATCCAATTCTAGCGCTACCATAGTATTTGGATTAGCCTCTTGCAATCAATGTACATACACTGGTACACATTTGTAGTTCTCTTCATTTGTTCTTCTTATATTGTCTTTCACGGCCTCTTGTGTCATGCAACATTTCTAGTAACTAGCTTCTAAACAATGCTTATTTCTCAAGACCCTAATAATTGTCTTAGGATCAGGGAATTTGTGTGTATTAGCATACCTGAAAATTAAATAGACAATATCATTTTCATGCAATTCATACCAGATCGAAAAAAACAATATACAATTAAATATTATATGTGATAATAAGAGTGAACTTACATTTTTGCAACTATTTCAGCAATGACAAGATATGACACCTTTTTGCGATTAGTTCTTCTTGTATGGAATGATCGAGTGTGCCCTTTGGTATACTTTGTTAGTGTAAAGACTTTCGATTGGATTTTTGAGAACCGCATGCGCCACTTACAATCTTTTATAGATATCGGGCAAGAACAACAAGCTTGATAGACTTTGTTATTTTGTATTGTGTAGATTCAACAACAACAAGCAAACACAGTGCATTTTTCACTGCGGTTTTATCCTTGAACTTTTGGCCAACCTTAAGACAACATTTAGTTGCTTCAGGTTCAACATCAGTGATTGCACAACTATTCACTGTTTCTATATCATTCACAGTAGGAGCAACAACAATGTCAGTACATGGACGATATTCATTAACTTCTTTAATTTATGGTATAAGAATTTTAGACTTTAATCTAACACACATTGACACACTCCAACATGGTTGAGTCGATTGATTAGTTTCGACAAAATCCTTGAAATCTTGTACCGTCTCAATATCAAACGGTTGCAATGCTTCATTTAAGGTATTCTTGTACGTAAGTTCCACATTGTACACCATCTCATCTACTTGAAAATGTTTTGCAATCAACATCTGTATTCCTGGTATGTTAACATGATCTCTCACAGTGATGGATTTGCTTGCTACCTTATCCCCCATATATCTCCATAAATTTTTCACAAATTTTCATTTTCCTCCACAATAAACCACAATTTGTATAGGAGTCATGCCTAACACGTTTTGGAAATACCAGAAAAAACTACCATGAAGATACCAGAAATTAAAAGTATGCACAACACCTCAATAAATACCAGAAATCAGCATATCATAAACACAATTATCATATATTACTAGAAATGAGCATACTATAAAAAGGATAATACCACAAATTAGAGCATGTTACATACCATAGATGATCATACCAGAAATACCAATGCACAACACCACAATAAATACCAAAAATGAGCATACCATAAATCATCAAATATTACAAAAAAATACCATAAATACCAAAAATACCAAAACATACCAGAAATACCAGAACAAACCAGAAATGAACATACCATAAATACCAAAAATACTAGTAAAAAGTATAATACCATAAATAAGGATAATACAAACCAGAAATGATCATACCAGAAACCTGATTATCAAATATTACTAGAAAAACAACTCTCATACAGTACTAGAAACACAATTATAAAACAATACTAGAGAAAAAGATTGATACTAGAAGAAGGATATCACAGGAGCATGTTACAAACCAGAAATGAGCATACCATAAATACCAGAAATGAAGGATGTATATAAACAAAAAATGATCATACTAGAGAAACACAATTATCAAACAATACCAAAAATGCCAAAAAAAAAGGATTATACTAAAAATACCAAAAATACCAAAAGAATGTTCAACACCACAATTAGCAGAATTCACATACCAGAGACTAAATTATGAAACAGATACTAGAAACTCAAGTCTAGTATAGCTTGATGGCCCAATACCTAAATCTGAAAACATAAACCTCATTCATTCATACCAGAATAAAGAAAATATACTTTATTCCTAATTCATACCAGAATCACTAATCAAGTTCATACCAGAAACACAACTCTCAATCATACCAGAACAGAGAAAATTCAAAGGTAATGCCCAACACCTAAAACAGAAAATATAACACTCATTCATACCAAAAACATAACAGTCATCCATTCCAAGATCAAATAATACCAAATCTGAGCATGCCTCATACCGTAATTACAAGAATATCACCAAATTTTCAAAATGGTGAACATAATACCAAAATAAAATCGAAGAAGATGGCGAGAGAGATATTTGGTAAGATCGATGGCGATTTCTGGTATGTCGTGGTGAATCACAATGGCGATTGTTTGGTATGAGTTCGTCGATTGCGACGGAGATTGTTAGATCGATGGAGATTTTGAGAGAGAATAGAGCAAATAGTTGCAATATCTAGAGAAGAAGAAGATTGCGAGATCGAGAGGAGAATAATAGAGATGGATTTTGTTTCTGTTTTCGGCATAATGGCCAAGAGAGAGAGAGAGGGAAGTTACCTTACTTCCTTCCTTTTGCACAAGAACTTTTCTTTGGGGTATATTTTTTTTAATTGAGAATAGGTATGAACCTATTTAGTATAAGGAAAACTCAAAACAACCCAATTACCAAATTTGTCCAAAAATTAATTGTCTAGATATCTTGTTATACATTTATTTTCATACGCACATATATAGTAAATAAAAGTATGAATATTGTAGTCAAATAAATAAACTAAAAATGAAGGGAGAATAAAGTATTATGTATATATAAAACTGTGTTTTTGGAAGAAGAATAATTAGTAGCACTGATAAAATGAATAAAGTGATAAATAATATATGTATAAAAAGTGTAAAGTGAGCCATTGTCACCTCCCTTCTTTAATCTCCACTAGCTTAGCTTAGCTTCTACATCTTTTCCTTTTCTTCCTTTGCATGTGTGGATCGTTTTTAAAGTGCATTATTATTTATTAAAGGAAGACCTAATGAAAACAACCCAACATTTTTATACTTTTTAATCTAAAAAAATTTCAAATGCCATTTATTTTTCTTTAATCAGACAAAACAAACACCTTTTTTTTCTTGAAATATCCTATCATTTTCACAATGGTTCAACAGTTCAACTGTACAGGCATACGAGGTTCATATAATATGACCTTTGTTTCTTTTGGTCAAGCTGAATATTTTAACTAGAAAAAAGATAAATTAGATTTCTTATTTAAAGAATTATGTTTAAACAAAAACAGTTATTACGATGAGAAGTAAGATCCGATATAATTCATTAGTTTTTTCAATTTGTTATTTATTTTTTTGTCATTAATGAATACATGTTCCTAATGCATCGTTTATTTTTTTTAAAAAATATTTATCTTTTATTTGAACTTTTTCTGATTTTTTTGTTTTTAACTTTTTTTCTTGAATATATTTTTCATATGTGCAATACTTTTTATCATTATGTGCAAAACTTTTTACCAATATGTTTTGAAATTTTGACTTCATATCATTTGTATTATAATGTATTAATCTAGACTACACATTATTTATACTAACTTGTACAACAATACACTCATGTGTCAATCTACATTGCACATGTTCAGTACAAGTTAGTTTACATATTATTTACACTACACTAAACTCATATGTCAAGCTACATTGCACATGTTTTGTAACGCCCCAAAATGGAATAACGATATAGTGTCAAGGATCCGTACAAGAATCCCTTCAGGCTTTTTAAAAGTAAAGACTTTTACTAGAAAATATAAAATAATTAGAATCAAGGAGTGTCATTCTCATCTCAAATGACAAACAACATAAAGTTCAAAAACCAAATAACCGGGTATGACTCAAAAGAGTCAAAAGACAAACAAATTGAAACAACTCTCAAGGGAAGAGTCAAAGGACAACCGATATCCATACAGAAAGATGACACCAACCCACTAACTCTATAAGCTGTCTAATGCGGGGTTGATATTGCGGTTCCCGATCTAGATTGAAAGTCCACGAATTGTCTCAAAGAACAAATCTCGGTCTAGAATCTCGGGCGATATTTTGGTTGCTGGGCCGAGATTTATGAAAACTCTAGCACGAAGAACATGAGTTGGATGGAATGATAATGGATAGATAAGAAGATGAAAATATAGAATGAAATTGATGGAAATATAGGAAGTTATGAACCAAGGTATTTGTAAGAGCCTTAGTCTTCGAGAGATCCCGCACCTGCGCTTCAGCTGAGACGCAGCTGCCTTTCTTCTTTGGAGCTGCAGTGGACCGCCCCTACGCCCTTGGCTGGCCGCCCCTACGGATCTAGGAGCCACCCCTACGGCCAGGCCAGCCGCCCCTACGGTTTGTGGTGGGCTGCAACCGTCTTCTTTGACCCGAGCTTTGCTTTTTGAACCTCCTTCCTTTATAAGCTTCTCCTTCTTTCCTTCTGATGAGGGTTAGGTATCTTCAGCCCCATCTCTCTCTCCCTACGTACTTCATCTTCTCCTCTCTTTTCCCTTAGATCATCTTGATCTTCCTTGAGCTTGGTTGAGTTTGTGAGAGATCCTTGATGGCTTTGGTTGCTGTTGTTGATGGTTGTTATTGTTGTGCTTGTTGATAGCCAGCCTTGAGGTTCTGGATGGTGTTCTGCTCTGAGTTAAGCTCATGTTGGTAAGCTTTTATGGCTTCCCCTCTTTCTTTCTTCTTTCTCTCATCTTTTCCCTCTTTCCTTAGCCTAGCTTAGATTCCTTAGATTTGGATCTTGCTTCAACCTTAATTGGCTTATGTTGATGTATATATGTGTGTTTCTGTATGTATGTGTATTGGACGAAGAAGAGGTGAAGGAATCGAAGGAAGGAGTGAAGAAGGAGCTGAAGGTGTGTCTCTACACACCAGCCGCCCTTGCGTCTGTCTTGAGCCGCCCCAGCGCCGGCAGTGGACCACCCCTGCGCCACCTTCTATCCGCCCCTGCGGCCACCTGCACCAGCTTGGTGTTGCACTTGGTTCTGCAGGAGTGTGTTGCTTCTAGGCTTACCTTAGGGTGCCTTTGTTCCCTTCTTTCCTAGTGTGAGTGTATAGGATCATGCTAGAGGTGTGAGGATGTGTTTGGTTGAGGTTATGATCGGTTTATGCCTTGTTCGGCTTTAAGGACTTAGGTTGATGTTGGTTAAGGTTTTGAGGTTGAGTATGATCCCTATGGATCCCTTTGGGTCTAGGTGTGACCCCTTTGATGAATAGAGGTTGATATATCTTTATGCCTTGTTATTAGGCACCCTCTCTCTGGATTGGAGGTTGGTTCTGGTTTATCGTGGTTGAGTTTGATCGAGGTTGAGGTAAGTCCGTAGGACTTACTTAGCTACCATCCCTATATTGGGTGTTTGCATGAGTGGTGTGTGCTTATTATGTTGCTATTATAGCATGAGATCTCGTTTATATCGACCTATGTTTTATTAATTGCCCCGTATACGTGGTTGTAATAACCTTTCCCTTTCATCCTGCCATGGAGTCTGGGAGGTTCTCTGACGTCGGGCCAGACTGGTTTACAGGAAGGGCGCAATCCACTCCCATAGGGTACACGGATTGTGTGACCGATACTCGTACAGCTGGACATTGCACTCAGAGGCGAGGATGTTACGGTCCTTGTGTCACATATTTTTATCTATCTATGAATATACGATTTGAGTGAATGACTATTATATGAAGATGATAAAATGGGTAAATGGGTGATATCATGCTGATGTGTTTATCTTCCATGATTGTGTTTGTGCTTATGCATTACCTCATATATGTATGGTTAGCGAACGGTTTTATATTGTGTTGTAGATGTTGGCAGGTTAGGCGCTGCTGAGTGATCTGACAGGATGACAGGCCGAGGACTCTCGTACATTAGGTGGTTGGTTTTGGGGTTGTTTATGTTTCCCCTCCCGCGTGAGGATGATGTCTTGTTTACCTCCTGTGTGAGGGTGTTGTTTTATACTCAGCTATGTTGTTGTTGTTGTTTACCTTTGGTTGTACAGTTTATACTTTTTTATGTATTTGTTTTATATCTATAAGTGCCATGTTGTAAGATCCAGTGAACTTGTTGTCAGGCTAGGGTCATGATCCATTGTGAGATCCTAACCCAATGTGACACTTCGAGTCCCGCAGATTTGAGGTGTTACAGAGTTGGTATCAGAGGTCAGGTTGAAAACAATGGCACTTGCTACCTACAATATGGTCTGATAGGTAAAATAAACAAAACCCGAAAGGGGTCTGACGTTTTAAAAACGTTTTTGGTTTTAAGTGTGGTTTTGGGCTAGAATGTACGAGAAATCGTCACCTCTACCATGGATCTCTACAGCGTAGATATGTATATATATGTGTGTATTATGGATTATGTGGATGTAGTGTATATATATATATATATATATATATATATATATATATATATATATATTGATACTTATGGCATATATATATCCTTGTAATTTTAGGTGCGTATATCCTACAGACGGCTCAGACTAGAGCAGTATCTGTAATGGGACGAGGTAGGGGTACACCCCCTCTTCCTCCAGTAATGCCAAGTCAGGGACAAGTTTCCGCTGTTATTTCACATATGGTAGAGAACGAGTTTGAAGAGGCTGATCATGTCTCCATGAGTAGATCCGAGTTTCAAGAATATATGCGCCAAGTATATGAGGCTGTCATAGCGGGTAGACCTACACCGGATCTACCAACATCTATGGGACCAACTAAAGCTTCCAAACCAAAGAAGAAACAATAGGTTGAATCAGTGAAAGATGAGGTAGGACTTCCAGGTGGTAAACAAAGTCCGGCTTGTGGACGTTTGAGTAATTCCCGTTCCACACGAACTTCCGGTGCGACGAGAACTTGTTACAATTGTGGGAAGCCTGGACACATAAGACCACACTGTCCAAAATTGCCGGTGACTTGCTTCACCTGTGGTAGACCAGTTCATAAAGCTGCCTTCTGTAGGCAAGGTGGAGTTGTATCACGACAGGGTTCTTCTTCTGCTAATATGACAGGGTTCTAGATCGTCTGTCTACTCTAGGATCCGTTCCCGGGCCGAGTAGAGTTAGAGGTCGTGATGGGAGTGCCATAGACACCAAAAGAGCTCAAGGTAGAGCCTTGGAGTTGAGAAGTGCAGATGATTCATCCGTATTAGTTGCAGTGATGAGACATTTATGCCTCCACTGTGGCTATCCAGGTCATTTGCGCTCTGAGTGCCCCTTGGCACTGATAGCTTGCTTCACCTGTGGTGGACTAGGCCATCTGGCCCTTTTTTGTCAACAAGGTAGTGTTTCTTTTCAGCAAAACCTTCCTCTTTCCGGTGCAGAAAGAGTGGAAGTGGAGGCTATGACGACGACCTCAGTGATACCTGAGGAGCATGGGTCTGAGGTTGAATAATGATATGCAGTGGAGCTTTTGGTGTTAGCTGTACATGTACCATTCTTGTTAATGGTTTACCTAGTGGAGATTTGTTTGTTGCGAGTGCTATGCACTTCATGTCTTTCGATGCATGCGCTAATAGTTGACTGTGAGAATAATTGAAGGTAGAATTTCCTTTACAGGATTTCCAGTTAGGAGTCTGAGATACCCGCGAGATATGTGTTTGTCCCATTTATTCAGGGACTTGTGTATGGCTTGTAGACTTCTTTGTCATGCCTTAGGTGCATGAGAAGGTTTTTATGTGTATGGTTTGGATGAATAGTTATCATGCTGTGTTAGAGATCAGTTGGAAGGTTGTTATAGTCTCTACTGAGATCGATTAGATAGAGGTCTTCCGAGGTTACGACCTTTGAAGAGGCGAGTTTTGTCATTAGTGCCACATGAGCAACGAAGTTGATAGCACAGGGAGGCGACACTTTCTAGTGTTATGCCAGGAAGGAGAAAGATAGTTCCATGATGGAGGATATTCCACTGGTTATGAGCTTGTAGACGTGTTACTGAACCATCTGATTTACCGGTTCAACAGAGTGTAGACTTGTTGGATATCGAGTTGAAGTATGTTACGGGACTGATTGGGAAGGCCCATATCGTATGGCGTCTGTTGAGATATTGTAATTGACGACCTGATGAGTTAACTTCAAGAAGCAATTGTGTTTTCAGGATTCCCTTGCTCTCAAGATATCACCAATCGTAGGTGAGAGAGCAGGATGTGCATAGGAAAGCATTTCGTACCCGTTATGGACACTACGAGCTGTAGTGATGCCATTGGGCTGACGAATGTCTTTAAAGTCTTCAAGGAAGTTAATGAATAGTATCTTCATCGACTTCCTTGATCTGTTTATGGTGGCTTCATTGATGACATTTCGGTATGCCCTCGTAGTTGAGAGGAGTAGACCGATCATCTGAAGATAGTTCTGCAGATTTGAAGACAGTACCGGTATGATATTTCATGTCAGGTTTCTACAGACCATAGGAGTCTGAAGTACATTTTTATGCCGGGGGAGTTGAATACCGCCAGCGTTCATGTAATAACCGTGTTATTTGACGCATTTGAGAGGTCCAATAAATAAAGTTGCAGTTGAGAGAAATGATCGGGACATAGGATATGTTCTAGATGTGAAATAATATGAAAAGACAAAACAGACAAAAGAGTCACTACTCCGATTCTTAGCGGTTAAGAAATGCGGCTTAGGAATGCCCATTTTACGAGATAGTTATGGAATATTTATCCCGATAATATTCAGAATTTTATATTCCAATTCTATAAAATTTGGAAACCGAAAAATATAACCACTTTCAATTATATGTGGATAAACTTTATATATAATATTAGTATATATTATAAACCTTTATATATATACACTTTTATACAAATGTGTAAGCAGAGGCGGTTCTACATCTATTTCTTATTATTTATATTATATTTATATTATATTATATATAGATCTATAGAAGTGAAGAGCAGTACACAATTTTCAATAGAAAGATTGGAATTGAAAGATTGGAAGGCGGCTAATATATATATATATATATATATATATATATATATATATATATATATATATATATATATATATATATATATATATATATATATATATATATATATATATATATATATCGTAAAGAAGGCTGCAAAAGGAATCTTCTCTTCATTCATTTTGCAAAGTTACACGCGAGCGAACGTACGGCATTCATTCAACCCTCCATAAATCGCTCATCTTCGATCTCTTTCCAGATCCGATTGTACCATCGAGTTTCTTATCTTGTTTAGTTCAACGTGGTACGAAGTTATTTCCCGTTTGCTAGCTTTTTGGTAAAGCCTCGGTTTACCGCTACCGGAACGCCGACGGACCACCGCAAGTCATCAGACGCGGAGTTTCTTACCGTGCTCTTACTCCCTGCTTCGCCAGGAGTCCGTATCTTCTTCCGGATCGTATATCGGGTTAGTAACGAATAAGTTATGAATTTATTCGTTTTCCGTATTGCGGGTTAGTATAAATTGACCTTAAGTTTGTTAAAATGGATAGATGGAAATTCCATTATGCTCGGTACATTATTCTGGTAATTATGAGATTTTTAGTTTGATGATGATATCATGAGTTGGATATATGTCCTGATGTGGTTTTAAGGTTTAGCATATTATTCGAGGTTATAGGATGTATATGATCCCTATGGATCCCTTTGGGCCTAGGTGTGACCCTTTGCTTGATAAGAGATGTGATATCTCTTTATGCCTTGTCTATAGGCTGTGTTGTTCCTCTAGTGTTGAGGTGATCGAGTTGTGGTTGAGCTTTTTATGAGGTTGAGGTAAGTCCGTAGGACTTACTTAGGTACCATCCTTATATTGGGTGTTTGCATGAGTGGTGTGTGTTACATGTTTACTATGATAGCATGAGATATCGTTTATACTGACCTATGTTTTATTGATTGCCCCGTTGCGTGGATATGATAACCTTTCCCTTTCATCTTGCCATGGAGTCTGGGAGGTTCTCTGACGACAGGCCAGACTGGTTGTGTGACCGATACTCGTACAGTTGGACATAGCACTCATAGGCGGGGATGATACGGTCCTCGTGTCACATAGTTTCATCTATCTATATATACGCGATTTGAGTGAATGACTATTATATAAAGATAATAAATGGGTAAATGTGTGATAGCATGCTGATGTGTTTATTTTTCATGATTGTGCTTGTGCTTATGCATTACCTCATATATGTATGGTTAGCTAACGGTTTCATACCGTGTTGTAGATGTTTGTAGGATAGATGCTGCTGGGTGATCTGGCAGGGTGACAGGCCGAGGACTCTCGTGCATTAGGTGGTTGGTTTGGGGTTGTTGTATTTCCCTCCTGCGTGAGGATGATCTTTTGTACCTCCTATGTGAGGATGTTTTATATATACTCGGCTATGATGTTGTTTACCTTTGGTTGTATAGTTTATACAGTTTATGTATTTGTTTTAAATTTGTCAATACCATGTTGTAAGGTACAGTGAACTTGTTGTCAGGTTAGGGTAAGGATCCATTGTGACATCCTAGCCCAATGTAGCATCCCGAGTCCCGTGGATTTGGGGTGTAACAGAGTTGGTATCAGAGAGTGGACCCGAGTTTTGATAATTTAGACGCCAAGTACAAGATGCTGCAAGAGCAAGTAGTCCTACACTTAGTTTAACAACATCGGTGGGACCTACTGAAGTTTTCGGATCAAAGAAGGAACAACGAACTGAACTAGTAAGTAATGAAGCAGATCCTTTAGGTGTTAGACAGAGTCTGGCGCATGGACGTTCGAGTGATCCCTTGTCCACATGGACTTCTGGTGAGATGAGATCTTGTTTCAACTGTGGGGAGACTGGACACCTACAACCGAAGTGTAAGAGACCTTTAGTGACGTGTTTTGCCTGTTGTAAGATCAGACTTCGATCGATTTTCTGTCGAAAAAATAAGATGCCACATCAGTAAGTTTCTTCCCATGCAAAGGTTACTAAAGGCGAACGAAGAAGGTCGAGTTTCCCTTCAACCACACCAGTTGCGAAGAAGGGACGACAGTGTTTTAACTATGGTGATTCAGGCCATTTGCGCTTTGAGTGTCCCTTAGCCATGATAGCTTGCTTCACATGTGGTGAAGTAGGCCATTTAGCTCTCTTTTGTCAACAAGGTAGTATTCCTTCTCAGCAAGACTTTCCTTTTTCCGGTGTAGATGGAGTAGAGACACAAATCATGAAGATGACGTTAGTGATACCTGAAGAGCGTAGACTCGAGTTATGAGCGGTGAGGTGTAGTGGAGTTGTTAACGTTAGTTGTTTTATGGTACCATTCTTAGTAATGGTTTACCTTTTTGAGTTCTTTTGGTGCTAGTGTTATGCCCTCTTTTTGATGTATGTGTTGAACGTGGGTTTAGATGTGATATAGGGAGTACCTGTTACTTAGGGTTACTCAGTTGTTTTGGGGTCAGAGGTACCCGCGAGATGTGTGTTAGCCCAGTTATATTGGGACATGTGATTTTCTCTTGTAGACTTCTTTGTTATGTCTTTGAACGTCATGAAGTAGTGGATCAAGTAGATCGCTATAAGTGTAGTTTGAATTATGATAGATGGACCATATTGACCACTATTATGATGGATTAGATTGTGACCTTTCTTGTGATAGAGATCTTGAAGGATGTATACTGTTGTCAACAACGAGGCTGATTGTGTGAGCCTATGAGGCCTTCAGATGTATGTAATGAGGAATACGAGAGTCTTGGTAATACGAGGATTTGTGAGTATGTTTGATATACCATCTAGTCTATGGTGTGGAAGAGCGTGGATTCCGGCATCAAGTTAGAGCAAGAGCATTTGAATGATTTTGAACATATCCATGTTTTCGTATGGAGGAAGGAATGTTGGTTGTGCGCGAATTTTCGAGAATAAGTAAGATGATTATTAAGAACGAGTGTTCATTACCCCACCGGGATGAATTGATAGATTTGTTGCAAGGATCTTCTGAGTTTTCTAGATAAGACTAGAGACTTGGATATCACCGGATGAGAATGAGCGAATAGGATGTGCCCAAAATGGCATTTCGGACTCGGTATGGCCACTAAGAGTTGTAGTGATGCAATTCGGGCTCACGAAAACGCCGCCATATATATGGCGAGGAACGAAGTTTTGTTGACTTAATGGATCCGCTGTAGTGAGTTTTTGTGGATGATATCCTAGTGTACTCTCAGAGTTGAGAGGGACACGCAAAACATTGGAGAATATCTTAAGAGTCTTGTAAGATTAAGAGTTGTATGTTAAGTACGAGTTTGAATATGTGACATGACCTTTTGAGATCGTGTGACCTATTGAAGGAATCTAGATTGATTCGAGAAGGATTATAACTGTTGTAGTTGGAACAATACCGACGAATGTCGATGAAGTTCGTAACTTTCTGAAGTAGCCTTTTCGGAGTAACCAGATATTATCGCTGTCTGTGGAAGAGTTTATATGATAGCCCGATCGTGTATCAGTCTGTTGAGAAGACTATTTTATTTTTATAGTCCGAGCCGTATTCTTATCGATTGAGGAGCGGAAAGAAGATGGACTTCTACTCCTATGTTAGCACGGCCATAGGGCATTGGTGGTTTCGTGCAGTATGATGATGTTTCAATCTTGGCTAAGATGTGTGTTGATGCAGAAGGGCGGAGTTATTGCATATGCGTCTCGACAGTTGAAGACATATTAGGAGAACTACCCGACTCATGATATGGAGTTAGTAACGGTAGTTCATGCTTTTAAGATTTGGAGACATTATCAATATGGTGGTATATGACAGATCCTCACAGACCATAAGAGTCTGAAGTATAGTTTTACGAAGTGGGAATTGAATAATTGCCAATGTAGATGGTTTGAGCTAACCTAGGATTTTGACCTCGAGATTTTGACAGCAAATTCAGACTGTTTTGGGGACAAGTCTACAATTCACGACTGCATTTCACCCCCAGACAGATGGTCAGTCAGAGAGGACCATCCAGACCTTGAGGATATGCTGCGAGCTTGTGTGTTGGATTGGGGACAGGGATGGTCTGATTATTTCCCATTAGTTGAGTTCTCATACAACAACAACTAGCATGCATCTATTGGGATGGCTCCTTATGCTGCACTGTATGGACGTAAGTGCCGTACACCTTTATGCTGGGATGAGCCTAGCAGTATCAGTGGAATAGTGCCAGAGCAGATTCAAGATGATATGACACGAGTAGCGCTGATTAGAGAAAGGATGTTGGCTGCACAGAGTCGCCTAAAGTCATATGCAGACAGGAGGCGTCGAACTCTAGAATCCAGAGTGGGAGATCATGTCTGGCTGAGAGTATCTCCGACGCGAGGCGTCAGACGTTTTGGTATAAAGGGGAAGTTGAGTCCCCGATATGTCGGTCCTTTCTAGATACTGGATAGAGTTGGGAGGGCAACATACATAGTAGCTTTGCCTTCGAGGTTAAAGGGTATTCACCCTGTTTTTCACGTGTCTCAGCTAAGGGAGTATATACCAGATCCGAGACGCACTGTAAGTCATGATGATTTAGGGGTCGAAGCATACCACATGTTTGTTGAATATCCTGTTGCAGTCTTAGAATGAGGTATAAGACGTGTATGCTTGAATAACATTCTGATAATGAGAGTATAGTGACCAAGACGAGGCCACCTGGGTGACTGAGGATAATATCCATAGGAACTAATCTGAGTTTATGCAGAGAAGGCTGCACCGTAGACTTGTTGAGCAAGCCATGGTTGTAAATTATGAGATATATGATGACGTGATTATGTGATTATGTGATATGTGATGTTATCTTCCGTGTTAGATTATTGGTGATCCTAGTGGATCTTGTTATGTTAGGACGAGTTATGTTATGGCTGAAGAAGTTTTACCTCCAAGCCCTCGAGCGATGATTTTACCATTGAAGAAGTTCTACCTCCTCACCATCGTGTATAGGTCAGTTGGAGATGGTTCTACCTTCATGATGTAGAATGAGATTAGGTCAGTTGGAGAGTATATTACCTCCATATTTGGGATTTAGTATAGAGATTTCTGGAGATGTTCTTCCTCCATACGGTCATTTGTGTTTTGGAGATGTGTTTCTGTTCGCCCCTAAAGGTGTGTGCAAATAAGCTTTAAATTTATAAAACTAGAATCAAGCAGCGAACCCGCAGTGTACGGATCGACGTAGCTAAGCAAGAATTCCAGAGTATCGAACACAGGGATTTGGGTGGGAACGAACTCGATTGCAGGTTATCAAGCAAGTAAATATGAGAGTTTTGCAAATATTGGGAAAACAACAATCCTAAAGATCCAGGTATCCAGCTGTGGCAATCGATTCAAGATATACTTAATGATGTAAAGACAGAGTTGAGATATGCGAAGGTATACTAATGTAAGGTAATCGTACGGTGAAGTTCCAAAAACCTTATATGACTCACCTACAAGGCACTTTCTATACAGGTTGTTGAGGCTCAATATAGAAGGATTCTAAAGGTGAGAACTAATGTCAAATACCCAAACTTATAACCTAAAGATCAAAACTAACTTAACCGATTGAGGTTGTTGAGGCTCACAATCGAGGTAGAGGTTGTTGAGGCTTCACTACCACCTAGAAAAGACAAGTCTAAACTAAGCTAAAGCCAATCTTTAACTTTAGATTAAAGTAAAAGCAGGTTCGTAGACTTAAGGGAAATCACGGTTAGTTCTTGAGGTTCCACGGCCGTGGACTCAAGAACAGCCCGTAATTTAGGGTTGTCGGCGATATTTCTCTAACTCTCAGGGTCTAATCTGTTTGCGATCGATCTATCATCATCTAAGCCACAACTATCAACCCTTCACCTTTAGAATTGTTAAGGGTTTTTAGCCAATAACAGTCATGTTGATATCAATTCAAGAATTAAAAGATAGAAAGATGAAAACTTTCAAGAACTTTCAATAATCTTCAATTCAATCTCAAAGTCACAAAGAGAACAAATAATATCAAAAGATTCAAAGTATAACAAACAATCACCACCTTGGGAAAGAAGAGAAAACGGGATGTCAATCCGTTTTCCAAATCAAACCTAATCAAGAAGAGAAATCTTCTTGCAAAATCTTCCAAGAACTTCGATCTTCCGCAAATCCGGAGATCTCAACGGAAATCTCCACCCAAAGTACGAGATTAGAGGAATTCCAAACACGAACTTCGATCTCTCCAAGAGATGTCAATTGCTTCCCCGCAAACTAAGCGAAGAGTCTTCGTCTCCGCGGTGATGAATGAGGGTAAACGGGGGTGTAAGCGCCGATGTGCGACGATTGTAAGCAGGCGTAAGCGAGGATGACGGAATCTCCTTTCTTCCGTCTTTTTATAATGTAGGGCAAAATGTCGGCCCGGCCCAATCTTTAAAAGATCGTGGCTTCAAAGTGTGGCGAAAAGATTCGCCAAGATCACGGTCGTGGAAGTGTTCCACGACCGTAATTTTGGGCGTGGAAACAAATACGGTTTGCAACTTATGTTCCACGGCCGTGTAATCCCCTGGAATGAACATGAATTTCTGACTCCAAATCCACGGCCGTAATTCTGAACGTGGTTTGTGATACGACCGTATTTTAGGGCGTAATTTAGGGTAAGAACGTGATTCTTCCCTAAACTCGTGCATTCCTCAAGCTAAGACTCCAAATTGCTTCCAAAGAATGTCCTCAATCTATGGACATATCAACTCAACTCTCCTTTGCTCGATTCCGTTCGGAAATAGCTCCAAATCACCTATAATCAACATAGAACTAGTGTAGACATCCATACCGACAATATAGGTAATACTAGCTCACATATGCACCAAGATCAATCAAAGACTATCAATATGAATCAAATACGTTTAGAAAACGTGCCTAAAATATCACAATATTTCATGCTAACAAATAACCCCATACTTAACACTTGCTTGTCCCTAAGCAAGGTCTTTCAAAAAGCTTTAAACAAGAGTTAGGATGAAATATGTGTACCTTCTTTTGGATGAATGTGACTTCTAAAGAATAGATCATTCTCAAACCTTGCCTCAATCGTTTTTCAAACTTTCACACACTTAATCAAAGAGTAAAAGGAAAAGAAAATTCATGAACCAGCTTAACTTCTAAACAAGCATTATAACCTTCAAACATTACCAAAATCAATCACAAGAAACTTCAATTTAGATCACCAAGTCATATAACATTCTTTTGATCTTTAAGGACTTTCAAAGAAAAGGTCTAGAATATGGAAGGGAAGGGAAAACTTTAAGGGAAAGTGGTGCATAAATCCGGGAAAGTGGACAACTACCTTCTTCTTCTTATGCGGTTCCCGCAACACTTCAACTTAGAGCTTCGCTCTCTTCCTTTCATTTTTTGACTTTACTTTTGGAGTTACGGACAGAGGTGCACAAAAACCGAAGCCTAGGAGATCGGCTTTTCTCAAATTTGCAAGATATGCCTCAAACCCTTAGCGCACATACCATAATCCGCTAGGAATATCGCTCAATCCGACTTTGGCAAGACACAAACACCCGGCTATGTGAATGGTGCCGAGTTACTCATCGTCATGATCGACTTCCCCAAACCTACAATTTCTTTCTATTCAATTGATTGCAAATAATTTCTCTCATGGCCCTCCCACATCAAACATGCCTTTTTCTCATTCACTTCTTCCAAATTCCCGGATAGGTAAAGGAGGCTAACATTTCAATGAGGAGCTAGATGATCAAAGAAAGAAGAAAGAAAGTATCGAATTGCCTTAATCATTTCAACAAGAAGTATAGGAACTTATAATGTGATTTCAACTTCAATTTCCTAGCATGATTTAGGTAACATTTTCACATTATAAAACTTGCAAAAGAGGTAAAATTTATTCATTCAAATCCTTTTCAATTCACAATCCTTTTAAGCATGCAATTGTCATCAAACTCAATTCACAAGTAGTGATTATCATGGAAATCATCTCAATTCATTAGAAGCACAAAATTTTTCAAAATTTTTCAATTTTTATGGGTTTTTAAAGTTCTTTTTCATGCAATGCAATAAGGAAACGTGTAACACATAATGAAGATGCAACGATAGTCTCGAATGAAAGCGAACATAGAGAGTAGAGTTATTACAAACTTTTAGTACATCCCACCCCATACTTAGGACGAACATTGTCCCTAATGTTCAAAAGAAAGAACAAAAGAAAGAAAAGAAAAAAAAGAAACTCACAAGTGGTGGCGGGAATGTCTAAAACAACGATCATGCGTCCAATCACTGCGGCGGCGGTGGAGGTGGGAATGGAGAGAAGCTGGAGTCGTATGGCCGCCCAAACTGCTGGCGGTAGACGTCCCTCATCATGTGGTCGAGGTCGTCGAGGCGTCCGTCTCTAGCGTCGGCCCGGATCTCCAACGCTCCAACTCTCTCTGAAAGTCCGGTAGCCCAATCCGGCATCCTCTCATACCATCCCGGGGCGTGATCATACCATGCGGGGGCATCGGCTGGTGCTGGTGCTGGTGGTGGTGCTGCTGGCTGCTCCGTGGACCAAGGAGGGGGAACGCCATACCAAGTGGGAGGTGTAGTCATCCACGTGGGCCTCTCACTCACGCTAGCGCGGCGAGATGACGAGCCTGAGGCTCTAGCTGGACGTGGAGAGCGTCTGGGTACATCTGGGGCCGCCTCCGGCTGGTCCGGAAACGTGCCAAACTCCTCCTCCGCTCCTCTACCACTCTCGTACTGATCTCCCATCTCCTCCTCCTCCACAACCGGTGGTGGGACGTAAGGGGGAGCTACTAGCCTGTTCGCGTACATCGCAGCGAACGTCTCCTTCCAATTGTGGCGTCCCGCCACAATGGAATACTCCGGCAGCCACTCAATACCCCTGCCTGTCTTGCTCTCCCAAGGCATGCCCGCGTAAGGCGGACCTCTATGTGTGGGGAAGATGAGTCCCCTAACCATAAATGCATGTAATCCTAAGGGTACGGCCGGTATGCGGGTGCAAGCAGAAAAATCTACACCAAAACTCCTAGCAACGTGGGTAACTATCCCACCATATCCAATGTTCCCCTTCGACTTGTTCTTGAGCTTGCTCATCGTAGCAGCCAAGAGAGTAGCACAGTCTGCACGGCGTCCATAGAGCATGCAATAGAGCAAGAATAGCTCATCCGTCTTGATCTTTTGGGGCGTCTCCGTCCTAGGAAAGAGACACTCCGAAAGAACGCGGTGGGCTATCTTCAAGGCTAGATGGTACATCAATCTAGCCTTGGTATCTGCAGGTTGCCAACGGTCCTCGTCGGCGTATATCATCGCAACTTCCTCCCAAAAGTCCTTAGGGTAGATACCACTAGGGAATCGACCATTGTAGGTCTCATGGAACCCCAAAATGGTCCCAAACTCAACAATACTCAAATGATAGTCTCGTTCCATGAGACGGAAGGAGACGGTCCTATCAACATGGCTGTGCTCGAAAGACGTCACAACCTCTCGGGTGATCTCCTCATAGGCGTCTTCACGAATGTTCGTGAAGACAAGTAATCCGGCCCTATCCAAGAGCCATGTAAGATCATCTACTATGTTGAGAGGATGTAGATCCTCCAACAACAAATACCTAGGGCCAATCACTGCCCTCTTCTGTATCTTCTCAAATGCAGCAAGGTGGTTCTCGTGTATGGTTGGAATGCTAGGGTGAGGAGGTGAGGATGGAGGTGAAGGTGAAGATGGTAGTGAAGGAGATGAGGGTGGTGGTGCCCTAGAGGTGGAGGGATTGCCTTTCCTTTTCTTATTCTGCTCTCCCTTCTTCTCCTTTATCCTTCCCGACACTCTCCTTACGAAGTCCATTTTTCTCCAAAAATTACGGTCTGTTCTTCAGGTTCCACGGCCGTGGTTTTCCCAGAGACCGTGATTTGTCTCAGAATCTCGTGAATCTCAGCAAATTCACCAACAATCACCACAACAAGCAGTCCTAATCTAATTCCTTCCAGTCTTTGTCAGTTCTTCCTAAAAATCTATAGCAAAAACGAACCAAATCCGCGAAATTTCAAGAAGAAAGAATAACCTCTTTTTCGGATTGAAAAATCCGAAATGCGCGTTTGTTGATGGATTTCCGCTTGGTTTGTCGCTTGGATCTTGTTCGTGGTTGGATTTGCTGCAGTTTAGGATGAAGAATCGTTGAAAACGATTAGAAAACGAAGAATTGGAGGAGGTCGTGGGAGTTTCGGCGTTTAGGTCGTGGAAAGGGGTAATTTTGTGGGTAGTTTTGTGAAGAATGTGGCTTATATACTCGCAGGCAAAATTTTGAAAATCACGGTCTGTCGGGGTGTTCCACGGCCGTGGAAGTGTACGGAACCGTGGTTTTAGTGATTTTTCAAAGGCTTTTGAGAATTACGGCCACTGTAGCTATGACGACCGTAATTTAGACCGTGGAACCTCCTGTAAAGCTTCAAAGTCCAAATTTCGTCACTTTTCTTCGACATTATCTTCCCTTTCTCCTTTTCCATCGATCCTACAACCAAAAACACGAACATACCGGAAGAAATCGAGGCAAAACAAAGAAAAAACGTCTATTCTAAACTAGTTTATGAATTGAAAACAAAAACGAAGATGCAATACCTTGGGTTGCCTCCCAAGAAGCGCTTTGTTTAAGGTCCGTAGCTAGACCATTCTCGCACTTATTCGAGTGCGGTAGGCGCGAACTCCTCAGCTTGGAGTTCTGGTGTGTACTTCTTGAGTCGTTGACCGTTCACCTTAAAACTTCCGCTAGCTTCACCCCATACTTCAACTGCACCATGGAAGAAAATACGTTTGATTAGAAAAGGTCCGGTCCAACGGGATTTAAGCTTACCTGGAAAGAGGCGAAGTCTTGAATTGAAGAGGAGAACTTGATCCCCTTCTTTGAAGTCCTTTGGAATGATATGCTTATCATGCCAACGCTTTGCTCTTTCCTTGTAGATTTTAGCGTTTTCATAGGCGTTCAAGCGAAGTTCATCCAGCTTGTTGATGTCTAGGAGACGCTTCTCTCCCGCTTCCTTCATCCCGAAATTCAGCCACTTGATAGCCCAAAACGCTTTGTGCTCCAGCTCTACCGGCAAATGACAAGACTTCCCATACACAAGGTTGTATGGTGTGGTTCCTATGGGAGTCTTGTACGCAGTCCGGTACGCCCATAATGCATCATCTAGTTTCAAGGACCAATCCTTCCTCGTCCTTGAAACCGTCTTCTCTAGAATTCCCTTGATCTCCCTATTTGAGATCTCAACTTGTCCACTCGTTTGTGGATGGTAAGGGGTAGCGATCTTGTGAGTAACCCCATACTTAGCTAGAAGAGCTTCAAAGCGACGGGCTATGAAGTGAGAACCTCCATCACTAATGATCGTCCTTGGCGTCCCGAATCGTGGAAAAATGGTCTTGTTGAAGAACTTAACCACCACCATGGCATCATTTGTGGGAGAGGCAATTGCTTCCACCCATCTAGAAACGTAATCTACCGCCAATAGTATGTATTGATTTCCACAAGAAGATGGGAATGGTCCCATGAAATCGACTCCCCAAACGTCGAAAATCTCCACCTCTTGGATGTTGTTGAGGGGCATCTCGTTCCTTCTAGAAATATTGCCTGTTCTTTGACAAGCATCGCAGCAAGAGACAAAGGATTGCACATCTCTAAATAAAGTAGGCCAATAGAATCCAGATTGCAATACCTTTGCGCTAGTCTTGTTCGAACTAGCGTGTCCTCCACAAGGTAGTGAATGACAATGACGGATGACACTTTGCATCTCATCTTCCGGCACACATCGCCGGATGATGCCATCCGGACCTCTCTTAAAGAGGAGAGGCTCGTTCCAATAGTATTCCCGGACGTCCTTAAAGAATTTCTTCCTTTGTGCGTAGGATAGTCCGGGCGGTATCTCCTGGCAAACCAAATAGTTAAGAAAATCAGCAAACCATGGTTCGTTACCTTTGGAGATCTCGTTGATGCACTCCTCTATGATGTGTAGGTGTTCGGCCGGAAAGGAGTCATCAATGGGTAGATGGTCGTCCTCTAGATGTGTGAGGCGACTCAAATGATCCGCAACAGAATTTTCTGAACCTTTCTTGTCGCGGATCTCAAGATCGAATTCTTGTAGGAGAAGAATCCATCTAATTAGCCTTGACTTCGCGTCTTTCTTTGCAAGGAGGTACCGGATCGCAGCATGATCCGTGTAGACGATCACCTTTGCACCTACAAGATAAGAGCGAAACTTGTCAATAGCGTAGACAATGGCTAGGAATTCTTTTTCTGTAGTGGCGTAGTTGAGCTGAGCTTCGTCTAGCGTCTTGCTAGCGTAGTATATGGCGTGGGTTCGTCCTTCCTTTCGTTGTCCAAGAACAGCTCCAATAGCTACGTCACTAGCATCGCACATAATCTCGAAGGGGAGAGTCCAATCTGGAGGTTGGATAATAGGTGCTGAAATTAGAGCTTGCCGAATGGTGTTAAACGCATCCAAACATTCCTGCGAAAACTCAAAAACCGCATCCTTCATCAATAGAT
Organism: Fagopyrum esculentum; assembly: GCA_033239045.1. NCBI lineage: Eukaryota > Viridiplantae > Streptophyta > Magnoliopsida > Caryophyllales > Polygonaceae > Fagopyrum > Fagopyrum esculentum. The sequence continues at coordinate 67,261,351 of BSUD01000007.1, forward strand.
TAGTGAGAGGTTTTGATATCTTAGAAAAGTCCTTAATGAAACGTCTATAAAATCCAGCATGTCCTAGGAAACTTCTTATCACTTTCACCGAAATTGGGGGAGGAAGTTTCTCTATGGTCTCTATCTTAGCCTTGTCTACCTCTATCCCTCTACTAGAGACTAAGTGACCTAATACGATTCCTTCTTTAACCATGAATTGACACTTCTCCCAATTAAGAACTAGGTTAGTGTCTTCACAACGTTGTAAAACGAGAGAAAGGTTAGAAAGACAATCGTTAAAAGAGGAACCGTATACGGAGAAGTCGTCCATGAAGACTTCCATGATTTCCTCTACGTATTCGGAGAAGATGGCCATCATGCACCTTTGAAAGGTGGCCGGGGCGTTGCAAAGCCCGAACGGCATTCTTCTATAGGCGAACGTACCCCAAGGGCACGTGAATGTGGTCTTCTCTTGATCATCCGGATGTATCGGAATCTGAAAGAAACCACTATAACCGTCAAGGTAGCAAAAATGTGAATGTTGTGCTAACCTTTCAAGCATTTGATCGATGAATGGCAATGGAAAGTGATCCTTCCGCGTTGCGTTGTTGAGCTTGCGGTAGTCTATGCACATCCGCCATCCAGTCACGGTTCGGGTAGGAATGAGTTCGTTGTTCTTGTTGGTGATGACCGTCATTCCTCCCTTCTTCGGAACTACTTGAACTGGACTCACCCATTTGCTATCGGAGATAGGATAGATGATACCTGCATCAAGAAGTTTAAGAATTTCCTTCTTGACAACCTCCTTCATGGTCGGATTCAACCGCCTTTGAGGTTGTCTTGAAGTTCTAAAGTCCTCCTCCATTAGTATCTTATGCATGCATAAGGAGGGTTTAATTCCTACTAAGTCCTCAATGGTATAGCCTATGGATTTTCTATGTTTCCTAAGGACAATCATGAGCTGTTCATGTTCATCTATGCTTAATTCGGAGCTAACGATAACCGGAAAGGTAGAATTAGATCCAAGGAAAGCGTACCTTAGATGAGTAGGAAGTGGTTTGAGTTCCATTACTTTCGGAGCCTCCAATGATCTTTGAGGAGTATCCGACGTTTCCTTAGAAGTTTCTAAGGGTGTTGAGTGGTTTGGAGAAGAATTAGAAGAAGTTGAAGAAGTTTGCCGGTTACCCTCTTCCACGGTCAGAATTACGGCCTCCTCATGTGTTCCACGGCCGTGTAATCCCCTGGAATGGAGGTCGAATTTGGTTGTGAAATCCACGGTCGTGGAATACAGGGTGTGACCGTGGATTCTTACATTCTCAGCCTCATCGTGGAGTTTCTCAAACTCCAATTCATACATCTCTTCTTGTGCTTCTAAGGCTTCAATTTCCTCTTTGCACTCTTCTTCCTCTCCTACATTGGTTAGACTCATAGTGATAACCTTTTGTAAAGGATCATTAAAGAGAATCGCACTTACCTCCTCCCTAGACAAACCTTCTTCGTTTTGGACATCGTAGATATCCTCGTCAAAGATTGGCTCCTTCACTAGAGTGGAAAGAACGAACTCTACTTTCTCTTCTCCAATATCAAAAGCGAGTCTTCCATTCTTGCAATCGACCATGCAGCCGGAAGTTGCAAGAAACGGTCTTCCGAGTATAATCGGGACCGGACTATCTGCAGGAATGTCAAGCACGACAAAATCAATGGGAACAAAGAATTTACCTAGCTTGACCGGGACGTCTTCTACAATACCGACGGGGCGAGTGATGGATCGATCCGCCATGTATAACGTCATCTTTACCGGTTTAGGTTCGCCTAAACCGATCTTCCTACATAATGCAAGTGGTATGATGCTCACACTTGCTCCCAAGTCACATAAAGCGTTGTATGTGACATCTCCCACTCCAATGGGAATGCAAAATGACCCCGGATCCTTCAACTTTGGGGGCATTTTCTCCTTCATGGTCTTGATGAGATCCGAAGAATCCGAACTCATCTTGACCTCTCCGAAGTCTTCTAGCTTCCTCTTGTTGGAAAGGAGTTCTTTCAAGAACTTGCCATAAGCTGGCATACCTACAATAGCATCGATGAAAGGTATATTAATATGCAGCTTACTCATGAGTTCTATGAACTTACCGAATTGTTTATCTAGGCGCGCTCGCACTCTAGATTGAGGGAACGGTAGGGGAGGTTTGTAAGCTGGAGGAGGAACATAGACATCTTCCTTCTCCTTCCCCTTTCCTTTGTCCTTCTCTACGGGGACTTCAACGAACGTAGGCTGCGGATCGGTGGTAGTCACTCCGCTCCTAGTTGTAATCGCCATTACCCTTCCCTTAGGGTTGTCCTCCGTCTTTCCTGGAAGCTTCCCTTGATTTCTAGGAACTTCCTCCGCATGGTTGAACATTTAGTTTTCCAAAACTTTTTGAGCTTTGTCAACCTTAGAAACTTGATCATCAACCTTGATGAGGCGGTTCTCCAACCCTTGAAGCTTTCCCAAGATCGTTTCCAACATGGGATCGGGCTTCTCCTTTCCCGTATTGTTTCCTCCATTAGATGATTGCCCCTGGCTTTTCAAAGGAGTAGAGGAAGAGGAAGGTGGAGTTAGTGAATTAGAATTGGAAGGATAAGAGTTACCGGAATTTTGTTGATTGGAGCGCCAATTGTTGTTGCTTGAACCCCGATTGTTGTTCCAATTGTTGTTCCGATTGTTGTTGTTTCCATTCCAATTGTTATTCCGGTTATTGTTCCGGTTATTGTTGTTGCGGTTGGTGTTATCACCGCCATTGTTGTTGCCCAAATAGCCAATATCCCTTTCTTGTTGCTTTGGGAAGTTGGTCTTGATAGTCTCCTTCAACTCTTTGATCTCATTGTTGAGGGAGAAAATCTGATTTTGAGCTTCATGTGTGAGCTTCGCTCCTTGCTCCACACGATTTCCCTCCACTTTCCGGTGGGAATACTTCTCTATGACTCTTGCTTGCTTCTCAGTGAAGTCCCAAGCGTCATCTTCCCTCATGTCCATGAACGTTCCACATGAGAGGGATTGGAGGTTGAATTGCGTTCCCGCATCCAGCCCCTTGTAGTAAATCTCCAGCAAGGCAAGCTTGGATATGCCATGATGAGGGCAATCCAAGAGCAAATCCTGAAACCTTTCCCATGATTGAAACAAACTTTCGTTAGGTCTCATAGAAAAAGCATTAATCTTACCTCTAAGTTCCGCCGTTTTGGAAGGCGGAAAGAATTTGGTGAGAAACTCCGCGGAAAGGTCTTCCCACGTGTCTAGTTTCCCATTAGGAAGAGCTTGGTACCAAGATAGCGCTTTCCCTTTCAAGGAGAAAAAGAAAGGCTTGAGCTTATAGCTGTTGGTAGTAGCGTTCTTTGGTCTCATCGTCTCCATCATACACTCAAAGTTTTGCAAGTGTTGGTGTGGAGATTCAGCACTTATACCGCCAAATTGGCTTTGGCGAACAAGAGTGATAACTTGAGGGTTAAAGCTAAACCCTTGCACATCTTCAGCATCAAAATTCACACCTAAGCGGCGTGGTTGTTGTGTTGGATCCATCCGCTGGCCAAGAGTTCTTGGCTCATTATCCACACGTTCGATCCTCGCATTCCTAGGTGGAATGCGGCGATTAGCAGCTCCTTGTGGATGGAAAGGATTCATATTGATCGTGGGATCAATCTCTTCTAATGGTGGCATGGAAGAGTCACTATCATCAGCGGATGAGTGACTTTTTCTTCTAGACCTTGATTTCCTTCATGAGGACTTCTTGCTTCCCTTATTCTTAAGGTCGCTCATCTCTACCCTCATCTGGAAGATCATGTCTTGTAGACCGTTAACTTGAGATTGATGACGATCCATCTCATCTTGGCGGAGAGTCTCATTCCATCGGAGTTGAGCTTCTTTCTCCGCCAACTCCGTTTGAAGATTACGTTCGTTTTCTTCAGCCATCTTCCTTTCCTTGCGCTTTTGCCTCAAGGTTTTCTCTAGCTCTTGATCAAGAGGTAAGAGATCTTCGGTGTTCCTAGACCTGCGCATGCACTCAAAGCAAAATCAAACAACGAGAGCAAGCTCCCAAGCTCGACAACCGGCTACCGGATTCGGCCTAAACCAAATCCCCGGCAACGGCGCCAAAAACTTGTTCGCCCCTAAAGGTGTGTGCAAATAAGCTTTAAATTTATAAAACTAGAATCAAGCAGCGAACCCGCAGTGTACGGATCGACGTAGCTAAGCAAGAATTCCAGAGTATCGAACACAGGGATTTGGGTGGGAACGAACTCGATTGCAGGTTATCAAGCAAGTAAATATGAGAGTTTTGCAAATATTGGGAAAACAACAATCCTAAAGATCCAGGTATCCAACTGTGGCAATCGATTCAAGATATACTTAATGATGTAAAGACAGAGTTGAGATATGCGAAGGTATACTAATGTAAGGTAATCGTACGGTGAAGTTCCAAAAACCTTATATGACTCACCTACAAAGCACTTTCTATACAGGTTGTTGAGGCTCAATATAGAAGGATTCTAAAGGTGAGAACTAATGTCAAATACCCAAACTTATAACCTAAAGATCAAAACTAACTTAACCGATTGAGGTTGTTGAGGCTCACAATCGAGGTACAGGTTGTTGAGGCTTCACTACCACCTAGAAAAGACAAGTCTAAACTAAGCTAAAGCCAATCTTTAACTTTAGATTAAAGTAAAAGCAGGTTCGTAGACTTATGGGAAATCACGGTTAGTTCTTGAGGTTCCACGGCCGTGGACTCAAGAACAGCCCATAATTTAGGGTTGTCGGCGATATTTCTCTAACTCTCAGGGTCTAATCTGTTTGCGATCGATCTATCATCATCTAAGCCACAACTATCAACCCATCACCTTTAGAATTGTTAAGGGTTTTTAGCCAATAACAGTCATGTTGATATCAATTCAAGAATTAAAAGATAGAAAGATGAAAACTTTCAAGAACTTTCAATAATCTTCAATTCAATCTCAAAGTCACAAAGAGAACAAATAATATCAAAAGATTCAAAGTATAACAAACAATCACCACCTTGGGAAAGAAGAGAAAACGGGATGTCAATCCGTATTCCAAATCAAACCTAATCAAGAAGAGAAATCTTCTTGCAAAATCTTCCAAGAACTTCGATCTTCCGCAAATCCGGAGATCTCAACGGCAATCTCCACCCAAAGTACGAGATTAGAGGAATTCCAAACACGAACTTCGATCTCTCCAAGAGATGTCAATTGCTTCCCCGCAAACTAAGCGAAGAGTCTTCGTCTCCGCGGTGATGAATGAGGGTAAACGGGGGTGTAAGCGCCGATGTGCGACGATTGTAAGCAGGCGTAAGCGAGGATGACGGAATCTCCTTTCTTCCGTCTTTTTATAATGTAGGGCAAAATGTCGGCCCGGCCCAATCTTTAAAAGATCGTGGCTTCAAAGTGTGGCGGAAAGATTCGCCAAGATCACGGTCGTGGAAGTGTTCCACGACCGTAATTTAGGGCGTGGAAACAAATACGGTTTGCAACTTATGTTCCACGGCCGTGTAATCCCCTGGAATGAACATGAATTTCTGACTCCAAATCCACGGCCGTAATTCTGAACGTGGTTTGTGATACGGCCGTATTTTAGGGCGTAATTTAGGGTAAGAACGTGATTCTTCCCTAAACTCGTGCATTCCTCAAGCTAAGACTCCAAATTGCTTCCAAAGAATGTCCTCAATCTATGGACATATCAACTCAACTCTCCTTTGCTCGATTCCGTTCGGAAATAGCTCCAAATCACCTATAATCAACATAGAACTAGTGTAGACATCCATATCGACAATATAGGTAATACTAGCTCACATATGCACCAAGATCAATCAAAGACTATCAATATGAATCAAATACGTTTAGAAAACGTTCCTAAAATATCACAATATTTCATGCTAACAATTTCCTCCTTGATGATGAGTTGGTAGCTGGAGATGTTTTTCCTCCATGCCCTTGTGATGTGAGCCAGTTGGAGGTGTATTTCGTCCATACTGTTATAGTAATTATAGTTTGTGGAGATGTTTTCCTCCACAGTGTGATTAAGGATATAGTTGCAAGAGATGTTTTACATCTGTATTTTTGGGATATGATTAGGCTGTTGGAGATGTTTTATCTCCATGCCTTTGGGATAGCATTATGATCCTGTTTTCTGGAGTTAATGATTCCTCCATGCTTATGTTTTGAGGTTATATATCGTTATAGGTTGATACCTTTGAACGGAGATATGATACCTCCAATAGAGACAGTGTTTATACCTCGGCGTATGGGTCCGAGAGGATTTGGGAATTGTTCAAGTTTAAGGACGAAACTTGTTTTTAGGGGGATCTGATGTAATAACTGTGTTATTTGACGCATTTGAGAGGTCCACTAAATAAAGTTACAGTTGAGAAAAATGATCGGGACATATGATATGTCCTAGATGTGAAACAATATGAAAAGACAAAACAGACAAAAGAGTCACTACTCCGATTCTTAGCGGTTAAGAAATGCGGCTTAGGAATGCCCATTTTACGAGATAGTTATGGAATATTTATCCCGATAATATTTTAAATTTTATATTACAATATTATAAAATTTGGAAACCGAAAAATATAACCACTTTCAATTATATGTGGATAAACTTTATATATAATATAGTATATATTATATATAACCTTTATATATATACACTTTTATACAAATGTGTAAGGAGAGGCGCTTCTTCATCTATTTCTTATTATTTATATTATATTTATAATATATTATATATAGATATATAGAAGTGAAGAGGAGTACACAATTTTCAATAGAAAGATTGGAAGACGACTACTATATATATATATATATATATATATATATATTATAATGTTATATATATATATCTCGTAAAGAAGGCTGCAGAAGGAATCTTCTCTTCATTCATTGTGCAAAGTTACAGCGAGCGAACGTACGGCATTCATTCAACCCTCCATAAATCGCTCATCTTCGATCTATTCTCATATCCGATTGTACCATTGAGTTTCTTATCTTGTTCTGTTCAACGTGGTACGAAGTTATTTCCCGTTTGCTAGCTTTTTGGTTAAGCCTCCTTTTACCGCTATCGGAACGCCGACGGACCACCGTAAGTCATCGGACGCGGAGTTTCTAACCGTGCTCTTAATCCCTGCTTTGCCAGGAGTCTGTATCTTCTTCCGGATCGTATATTGGGTTAATAACGAATAAGTTATGAATTTATTCGTTTTCCGAATTGCGGGTTAGTATAAATTGACCTTAAGTTTGTTAAAATGGATAATTGGAAATTCCATTATGCTCGTTACATTATATTCTGGTAATCATGAGATTTTTAGTTTGATGATGATATCATGAGTTGGATATATGTCCTGATGTGGCTTTAAGGTTTAGCATATTATTCGAGGTTATAGGATGTATATGATCCCTATGGATCCCTTTGGGTCAAGGTGTGACCCTTTGCTTGATAAGAGATGTGATATCTCTTTATGCCTTGTCTATAGGCTGTATTGTTCCTCTAGTGTTGAGGTGATCGAGTTGTGGTTGAGCTTTATACGAGGTTGAGGTAAGTCCTTAGGACTTCCTTAGCTACCATCCTTATATTGGGTGTTTGCATGAGTGGTGTGTGTTACATGTTTGCTATGATAGCATGAGATATCGTTTATACTAACCTATGTTTTATTGATTGCCCCGTTGTGTGGCTGTGATAACCATTCCCTTTCATATTGCCATAGAGTATGGGACGTTCTTTGACGTTAGGCCAGACTGGTTTTTAGGAAGGGCGCAATCCACTCCCATAGGGTACACGGATTGTGTGACCGATACTCGTACAAACTGACAGAACCCTCAGAGGCGGGGATGATACGGTCCTCGTGTCACATAGTTTCATCTATCTATATAAACGCAATTTGAGTGAATGACTATTATATAAAGATAATAAATGGGTAAATGTGTGATAGAATGCTGATGTGTTTATCTTTCATGATTGTGCTTGTGCTTGTGCATTACCTCATATATGTATGGTTAGCTAACGGTTTCATACCGTGTTGTAGATGTTTGCAGGACAGGCGCTGCTGGGTGATCTGGCAAGGTGACAGGCCGAGGACTCTCGTAAATTAGGTGGTTAATTTGGGGTTGTTGTATTTCTCTCCTGCGTGAGGATGATCTTTTGTACCTCCTATGTGAGGATGTTTTATATATACTCGGCTATGATGTTGTTTACCTTTGGTTGTACAGTTTATACAGTTTTATGTATTTGTTTTAAATCTGTCAGTGCCATGTTGTAAGGTCCTGTGAACTTGTTTTCAGGCTAGGGTCAGGATCCATTGTGAGATCCTAGCCCAATGTAGCATCCCGAGTCCCGCGGATTTGGGGTGTTACAGTTCATGGCTCGAGTTAACCAAGATTTTAACATGGAGATTCCGTATCCTTTCGAGGAGTTGAACGTTGTCCCTGACAACTTGAATAAAAAGATGCCTCAAGAGAAGACTATTGCGAGAGTGATTATTCAGCCTCAGCTTCAGAAGAATCTAGCTTTGCTAGAGCTGGACATCCATCTCCCAGATGTGGGTAACCGGTTATGCCGTAAAGGTTCCACCTGGTCTGTTGGATGAGGTCCAACGGAAGCAGGGGACCTGCCCGATTTGTTGAAGATGGGAGAGAAGATGTCTTGTGGAGTGACACTACAGTTCTACATTGGAGTAGATGGAATAATCAGGCGCCGCGACCGCGTCTATATAACTGCCCATGCGGAATCGAGATATAGAATATTACAATATACTCACTATACACCTTACTCGGTACATCCATGTACGAATAAGATGTACCATAAGGTGAGACGATTATATTAATGAAGAAGATTGAAACGGATGTAATCTGATTTATGACACAATGCATGACCAGGCAGTAGATCAAGATAGAGCGTCACCGACCTGGAGATGAGCTCCATCCACTACCAGTGTAGTAGTGGAAGTGGGAAGACTTTTTTTTTATGGACCTTGTGACGGGATTGAGACTAGTAGGATTTTTAATGTTATTTGGATACTTGGTGACCGATTAATGGAGCCGGCACGTTTCATTCATATCAGAGAGACGTGGCCAGTGAATAGATTGACGAGGGAGTACACTAAGCAAATAGTGAGACTCCATGATGTACAAGGACGATCGTCTCTGATCGTGATGAACGGTTTACTTCGAGATTTTGACAGCAGATTTAGACTGCTTTGGAGACGAGTCTATACTTCACAACTACGTTTCACCCCCAGACAGATGGTCAGTTATAAAGGACCATCTAGACCCTTGAGGGTATACTATGAGTTTATTATTTACCAATATGGACGTGCATCTATTGGGATAGCCTTATGCTAGAATTGATCTAGCAGTATTAGTGGAATAACACCTGATCAGATTCAGGATTTTATAGTTCAAATAACGCTGATTGGAGAAAGAACGCTGATTGTACAAAGTCTCCAGATATCATGTGTAGACAAGAGGCGTCGACCTCTAAAGTTTAAGTGAGAGTTTATGTCCGTTTGAGAGTATCTCCGTTGTGAGACGTCAGACGTGTTGGCATAGAAAGGAAACTGAGTTTCTAATATGTCGGTTTACTTGAGATCTTGACCAGTATTGTAAAGACAACATGATGTTTAGCTTTGCCTCTGAGGTTAGAGGATGTTCACCCAGTGTTTCATGTGTCTCAACTGAGGGAGTATATACCAGGTTTGAGACACCTTGTGAGTTATGATGATCTAGTGGTTAAGCCGAACCACATCCTTGTTGAACATTTGGTTACACTCCTAGAATGAGATATAAGACGCTTGCATTCGAAAGACATTCCCATATTGAGGACATAGTGGTCGAGATGAGGACCTGAAGAGGCCATGTGAGAGACTGAGGATAGTATCTTGAGAAACTATCCAGAGTTATGTCGGAACAGATCCATCTGTGGGAGCACGAGTAGACCTTAGTGCTATCTTGATGTATGTTGTGCATGTGTGCTTATATGCCTTGATGTGTGTATTCCATGCTAGCTATGATGTGATTTATGATCTTAGTGGATCTTAATGTGCTAGCGTGATGTATATTATGGTTGGAGATGGTTCTTTCCTCCATGCCATTTGAGTGTGATTAGGATATAGCTGGAGATTGTTCTTTCTTCCATGCTACTTTGATAGACATAGTTTCAGTGGAGATGTTATTCCTCCATGCGTTGTATACGTTTATGGTTTGGCTAGAGATGTATTTCCTCTATGCTTGTGTTATATTTTGGCTAGAGATGTGCTTCCTCTATGCCTTGTGATGTGGTATGGCGAGAGATGTGATTCCTCTACGCCTTTGGGTAGCGTTATGACCCTGTTTTTTGGAGTTGATGATTCCTCCATGTTGATGTTTGAGGTTATAGATTGTTATAGGTTGTGATCTTTTGAATGGAGATGTGATTCCTCCGATAGAGAGAGTGAGAGCTATACCTCGGCTTATGGGTCCGAGAGACTTTGGGACTTTGCAAGTTTCGGGACGAAACTTGTTTTCAGGGGGGTGAGATGTAAGAGTCTTAGTCTTTGAGAGATCCCGCATATGCGCTTCAGCTGAGACGCAACTGCCTTTCTTCTTTGGAGCTATAGTGGACCGCCCCTGCGCCCTTGGCTGGCTGCCCCTGCGGATCTGGGAGCCATCCCTACGGTCAAGCCAGCCGCCCCTGCGGTTTGTGGTGGGCTGCAGCCGTCTTCTTTGACCCAAGCTTTGATTTTTGACCCTCCTTCCTTTATAAGCTTCTCCGTCTTTCCTTCTGATGAGGGTTAGGTATCTTTAGCCCCATCTCTCTCTCTCCCTACGTACTTCATCTTCTCCTCTCTTCTCCCTTGGATCATCTGGATCTTTCTTGAGCTTGGTTGAGTTTGTGAGAGATCCTTGATGGCTTTGGTTGATGTTGTTGATGGTTGTTGCTGTTGTGCTTGTTGATAGCCAGCCTTGAGGTTCTGGATGGTGTTCTGCTCCGAGTTAAGCTCAGCTTGGTAAGCTTCTATGGCTTCTCCTCTTTCTTTCTTCTTTCCCTCATCTTTTCCCTCTTTCATTAGCCTAGCTTAGATTCCTTAGGTTTGGATCTTGCTCCAGCCTTAATTGGCTTATGTTGATGTATATATGTATGTTTCTGTATGTATGTGTGTTGGACGAAGAAGAGGTGAAGGAATCGAAGGAAGAAGTGAAGAAGGAGCTGAAGGTGTGTCTCTGCACACCAGCCGCCCCTGCGCCTGTCTTGAGCCGCCCCAGCGCCGGCAGTAGACAGCCCCTACACCACCTCCTAGCCGCCCCTGCGGCCATTTGCACCAGCTTGGTGTTGCACTTGGTTCTGCAGGAGTGTGTTGCTTCTAGGCTTACCTTAGGGTGCCTTTGTTCCCTCCTTTCCTAGTGTGAGTGTATAGGATCATGCTAGAGGTGTGAGGATGTATTTGGTTGAGGTTATGATCGGTTTATGCCTTGTACGGCTTTAAGGACTTAGGTTGATGTTGGTTAAGGTTTTGAGGTTGAGTATGACCCCTATGGATCCGTTTGGGTCTAGGTGTGACCCCTTTGATGAATAGAGGTTGATATATCTTTATGCCTTGTTGTTAGGCAGTGCCCCTCTCTTAGGACTTACTTAACTACCATCCCTATATTGGGTGTTTGCATGAGTGGTGTGTACTTATTATGTTGCTATGATAACATGAGATGTCGTTTATACCGACCTATGTTTTATTGATTGCCCCGTATGCGTGGTTGTAATAACCTTTCCCTTTCATCCTGCCATGGAGTCTGGGAGGTTCTCTGACGTCGGGCCAGACTAGTTTACAAGAAGGGCACAATTAAGTCCCATAGGGTACACGGATTGTGTGACCGATACTCGTACAGCTGGACATTGCACTCAGAGGCGAGGATGTTACGGTCTTTGCGTCACATATTTTCATCTATCTATGTATATACTATTTGAGTGAATGACTATTATATAAAGATGATAAAATGGGTAAATGTGTGATAGCATACTAATGTGTTTATCTTCAATGATTGTGTTTGTGCTTACGCATTACCTCACATATGTATGGTTAGCTAACGGTTTTATATCGTGTTGTAGATGTTGGCAGGTTAGGCGCTGCTGAGTGATCTGGCAGGATGACAGGCCGAGGACTCTCGTACATTAGGTGGTTGGTTTTGGGGTTGTTTATGTTTCGCCTCCTGCGTGAGGATGATGTCTTGTTTACCTCCTGTGTGAGGGTGTTGTTTTATACTCGGCTATGTTGTTGTTGTTGTTTACCTTTGGTTGTACAATTTATACTGTTTTATGTATTTGTTTTATATCTGTCAGTATCATGTTGTGAGGTCCAGTGAACTTGTTGTCAGGCTAGGGTCAAGATCAATTGTGAGATCCTAGCCCAATGTGACACTTAGAGTCCCGCAGATTTGGAGTGTTATAGAGTTGGTATCAGAGGCCAGGTTGACAACAATGGCACTTGCTACGTGCAATAAGGTCTGATAGGTAAAATAAAGAGAACCCGAAAGGGGTCTGACGTTTTAAAAACGTTTTTGGTTTTAAGTGTGGTTTGGGTTAGAATGTACGAGAAGTCGTCACCTCTGCCATGGATCTCTGCAGCGTAGATATGTATATATATGCGTGTATTATGGATTATGTGGATGTAGTACATATATATATAGCCTTGTAAGTTTAGGTGTGTATATCCTATAGATGGCTCAAACTAGAGCAGTATTTGTAATGGGACGAGGTAGGGGTACACCCCCTTTTCCTCCAGTAATGCCAAGTCGGGGACCAGTTTCCGCTGTTATTTAACCTATGGCAGAGAACGAGTTAGAAGAGCCTGATCATGTCTCCATGAGTAGATCCGAGTTTCAAGAATATATGCGCCAAGTATATGAGGTTGGCATAGCGGGTAGACCTACACCGGATCTACCAACATTTGTGGGACCAACTGAAGCTTCCAGACCAAAGAAGAAACAACGGGTTGAATCAGTGAAAGATGAGGTAGGACTTCCAGGTGGTAAACATAGTCCGGCTTGTGGACATTTGAGTAATACCCGTTCCACACGAACTTCCGGTGAAACGAGAACTTGTTACAATTGTGGAAAGCTTGGACACATAAGACCATACTGTCCAAAATCACCGGTGACTTGCTTCATGTTCGCCCCTAAACGTGTGTGCAAATAAGCTTTAAATTTATAAAACTAGAATCAAGCAAGCGAACCCGCAGTGTACGGATCGATATAGTTAAGCAAGAATTCCAAAGTATCGAACACAGGGATTTGGGTGGGAACAAATTCAATTGCAGATTATCAAGCGAATAGATATGAGAGGTTTTGCAAATATTGGGGAAAACAACAATCCTAAAGATCCAAGTATCCAGTTGTGGCAATCGATTCAAGATTTATTATTGATATAAAGACAGAGTTGAGATATGCAAAGGTATGCTAGTGTAAGGTAATCGTACGGTGAAGTTCCAAAAACCTTATATGACTCACCTATAAGAAACTCTCTATACAGGTTGTTGAGGCTTCAATATAGAAAGATTCTAAAGACAAGAATTAATGTCAAATACCCATACTTATAATCCAAAGGTCAAAACTAACTTAACCGATTAAGGTTGTGACACTCATAATCGAGGTAGAGGTTGTTGAGGCTTCACTACCACCTAGAAAAGGCAAGCCTAAACTAAGTTAAAGTAAATCTTTAACTTTGGATTAAAGTAAAAGTAGGTTCGTAAACTTAAGGGAAATTACGGGTGGATCTTGAGATTCCACGGTCGTGGAACTCAAGAACAAACCGTGATTTAGGGTTCGTCGACGATTCTCTCTAACTCTCAGGGTCTAATTCATTTACGATCGATCTATCATCATCTAAGCCACAACTATCAACCCTTCACCTTAGAATTGTTAAGGGTTTTTAGCCAATAACAGTCATGTTGATATCAAATTCAAGAATTAAAAGATTGAAAGATGAGAACTTCCGAAAACTTTCAATAAACTCCAAACCAATCTCAAAATCACAATCAAGAACAAATAGTGTCACTAATTCCAGGATAGAACAATCAACACAATCTTAGATAAGAAGGAAGAACGGGATGTCAATCTGTCTTCTAAATCAAACCTAAACAAGAAGAGAAATCTTCTTGCAAGAAATCTTCCGAATCTTCCGTCAATCCGGGAAATCTGGAAATCCCAACGATAATCTCCACCAAAGTGCGAGATTAGGGTAAATCCAAGCGCGAACGTCGATCTCCAACGAGATGTAAATGCCTCCAAGCAAATGCCGCGAAAGTCTCTAAACGGCGGTGTAAAATGCGTCTAAGCAAGGATGTAAAACGGGCGTAAGCGTCGATGACGGAATCTCTCTTCGTCCGTCTTTTTATAGGGCAAGATAAAATATCGGCCCGGCCCAATCTTCAAAAGATCGTGGCTTCAAAATGTGGCGAAAAAGATCGCCAAGATCACGGTCGTGGAAGGTTCCACGACCGTAATTTAGAGCGTGGAAATCAACACGGTTTGGACCATGGATTCCACGACCGTCAAAGCTCCTGGAATGAATCACGCTTCTCCTGCAGGGTTCCACGGCCGTGATTCTGAACGTGGTTTGTAATACGGCCGTATTTTAGAGCGTGGTTTAAGGCAAGAACGTGATTCTTCCCTAGACTCGTGCATTCCTCAAGTTGAACTCCATTTTGCTCCTAAGAATGCCCTCAATCCATGGACATACTCAATTAACTCTTCTTTGCTAAATTCCGTTCGGAAATGGCTCCCAATCACCTATAATCAACATAAAGATAGTGTAGACATCTATATCGACAATATAGGCAAACTAGCTCACTTATGCAACAATGCTCAATCAAATGACTATCAATATGAATCAAATACGTTTAGAAAACGTGCCTAAAGTATCACAATATTTCATGCTAACAAATAACCCCATACTTGCAACTTGCTTGTCCCTAAGCAAGGTCTCTCAAAAAGCTTTTAGAACAAGAGTTAGGATGAAATATGTGTACCTTCTCAATGCAATACTTATTTTGGATGAATGTGCCTTCTAAAGAATAGATCATTCTCAAATCTTGCTTCAATCGTTTATAAGACTTTCATACACTTAATCAAATCTTGCTTCAATAATGAAATCAAAGAGTTGAAGGAAGGCATCAAAACTAGCCTTCAAAAGGCTAAGGAGCAAGAAGCCAACTATATGGGAAGGGAAAACAATCAAAGGAATAACTACCGGAACAACAACCGGAACAACAATTGGAATAACAACAATAGGAACTCCAACAACAACAATTGGAGATCCAATCAACAAAATCCAGGTAATCCCTATTCTCATGCTGAAAAAGCTTTAGCATCTCCATCTTCTTCTACTCTTTTGAAAAGCTAGGAACAATCATCAAATGGATCGAACAAACCCGATCCCATGTTGGAGACAATCTTAGGAAAGCTACAAGCATTGGAGAGTTATATAACTTCGGTTGATAAAGCTCACAAAGCTTTAGAAAACCAAGTGTTTAGCAAAGTCGGAGAAGTCCCAAGATGTCAAGGGAAGCTTCCCGGGAAGACGGAAGATAACCCAAAGGGAAGGGTAATGGCAATCACTACAAGGAGTGGTGTAACAACCACCGATCCTCAACCTAAAGTAGTTGAAACCACCACCCAAGAAGGGAAGGGAAAGGAGAGGGAAGAGGTCTATGTTCCTCCTCCCGCCTACAAACCACCTCTACCTTTTCCTCAATCTAGAGCGCGGGCGCGGCTAGATAAACACTTCGGTAAGTTTATTGAACTTATGAGTAAGCTGCATATTAATATACATTTTATGTATGCAATTTTAGGTATGTCAGCTTATGGGAAATTTCTAACAGAAATCTTCTCTAACAAGAGGAAATTAGAAGACATTGGAGAAGTTAAGATGAGTACGGAGTCATCCGAACTCATCAAGACAATGACAAAGAATATGCCACCTAAGCTGCGTGATCCGGGATCATTTTGCATACCCATCACCTTAGGAGAGGTTACTTATGATGCACTTTGTGACGTTGGAGCAAGTGTGAGCATCATACCACTTTCTTTATGCAAGACGGTTGGTCTAGGAGAGCCTAGACCGTGAAGATGACGCTTTACATGGCCGACCGTTCCATCACCAGGCCAGTTGGGATAATAGAAGACATTCTGGTAAAACTCGGTAAGTTTTACATTCCTATAGATTTTGTCGTTCTTGACATCCCTGCAGATTACCCATTTCCCATCATTCTTGGGAGACCATTCCTTGCAACTTCCGGATGCATGGTAGATTGCAAGAATGGACAACTATCCTTCAACATAGGTGAAGAGAAAGTGGAGTTCGTACTCTCCTCTTTAATCAAAGAGCCAGCCTTGAGAGAAGATGTTTTTAACATCTTTGATGAAGAAGAGTCTAGAGAGGTGGTGAGTTCGATCCTAATGAAAGATCCATTTCAAAAGGTTCTTAGCATGAGCATCATGAAGGAAGGAGTAGAGCATGATTGTGATGATGAGGTAAAAGCATTAGAAGATGTGAAGGAAGAACCAGGAGGAGGATTTGAAGAGTTAAGATTAACCCCGAAAACTGTGAAAAAAATCGACCTACATGAAATAAATCACTCGATTTCTGAAAAGGCAAGTCGATTTTTGACAACAGGAAGAAAAATCGACCAAAAAATCGGACGATTTTCTTCACAGGGGGGCGATTTAGCGATGAATTCTCCGGTTTCTACGAACTTGACTACAGTTGTTCTCAACTCTAATAGTGCACCTTCCCCACCTTCAGAGGCTTCTCCCATGACATTAGAAGGTCATGAATCATCAATCAAAGCACCTCCTTCATTGGAATTGAAGCCCCTTCCTACACACTTAAGGTATGCATTTCTTGGGCCTAACTCTACATATCCTGTTATAGTTAATGCGAAACTGAATGATGATGAATTAGAGAAGCTTATGAATGTTCTAAGGCAACATAGGAGAGGTTTAGGCTATACTATTGATGATTTGATAGGCATTAAACCTTCTCTATGTATGCATAAAATCATAATGGAAGAGGATTACAAGTCTTCACGTCAACCTCAAAGACGGTTAAATCTGATCATGAAAGAGGTCTTGAAAAAAGAAATTCTTAAGCTACTTGATGCAGGTATCATCTTCCCTATTTCCGATAGCAAGTGGGTGAGTCCAGTGTAGGTAGTACCAAAGAAAGGAGGCATTACCGTTGTTGCCAACAAAAACAACGAGCTTATTCCCACAAGGACAGTTACGGGATGGAGAATATGCATCGACTACCGTAAGCTGAATGTGGCCACCAGGAAGGATCACTTTCCCCTTCCTTTTATTGATCAGATGTTGGAAAGGTTAGCCCAACACTCTTACTTTTGTTATCTAGATGGATATAGCGGTTTCTTTCAGATTCCCATTCACCCGGATGATCAAGAGAAGACGACCTTCACGTGCCCTTGGGGTATGTTTGCCTATAGAAGGATGCCATTCGGCTTATGCAACGCTCCAGCCACCTTTCAAAGGTGTATGATGGCAATCTTCTCAGAATATGTAGAGAATATCATGGAAGTATTCATGGACGACTTTTCGGTATATGGTTCTTCCTTTGATAACTGTCACTCTAACCTTTCATTAGTTCTTAAGAGATGTGAAGATACTAACTTAGTTTTAAACTAGGAGAAGTGTCATTTCATGGTCACCGAAGGAGTTGTGTTAGGTCATGTAATATCAAATAGAGGAATAGAGGTTGATAGAGCTAAGATAGAAACTATTGAGAAGCTACCTCCTCCATCCTCTGTGAAAGGGATTAGAAGCTTTTTAGGACATGCAGGCTTCTATAGGAGATTCATAAAGGATTTCTCTAAGATTTCAAAACCCTTAACTAATCTTTTAATGAAAGACGCAACTTTTGAATTCTCGAAAGATTGTCTAGAAGCTTTTTGCAGGATCAAAGAGGCTTTGATTTCAGCACCAATCATCCAACCACCCGATTGGACTCTTCCTTTCGAGGTCATGTGCGACGCAAACGACGTCGCTATAGGAGCCATATTCGGACAGAAGAAAGATGGTCGTATGCACGCCATCTACTATGCTAGCAAGACGCTAGACGAGGCTCAATCCAATTATGCCACTACGGAAAAGGAACTTCTAGCCGTAGTTTATGCTTTTGAAAAATTTCGCTCCTATCTTGTAGGTGCGAAGGTGATAGTCTATACGGATCATTCAGCAATCCGCTACTTGTTCATGAAGAAGGATGCGAAGCCAAGGCTTTTAAGATGGATCTTACTCTTACAAGAATTCGATTTGGAGATCCGTGACAAGGGCTCAGAAAACTCAGTTGTTGACCATCTTAGTCGTCTTCCACACCTCACTGACGAGATAGATGAACTACCTATAGACGACTCATTCCCTGACGAACAACTACCGAGTGTCTTCAACACATCTCGAAAGGTAATGATCCATGGTTTGTTGACATTGTAAATTATCTTGTTTGTCAGGAGATTCCCCCCGGACTTTCATATGGTCAAAGAAAGAAGTTCTTTAAGGACGTCCGGCACTTCTATTGGAACGAGCCTCTTCTCTTCAAAAGAGGTACCGATGGCATATACAGAAGATGCATCCTTGAAGATGAAGTGGAAAGTGTCATCCGTCACTGCCACTCTCTACCATGTGGAGGACATGCTAGTTCCCACAAAACATGTGTTAAGGTACTTCGTTCCGGTTTCTTTTGGCCTACCTTATTCAAAGATGTGCAAAAATATGTTGTTGCTTGTGATGCTTGTCAAAGGACAGGTAATATTTCTAGGAGGAATGAAATGCCCCTCAACAACATACAAGAAGTGGAGATCTTTGATGTTTGGGGAGTAGATTTTATGGGACCATTCCCCTTCTCTTGTGGAAACCAATACATACTCCTCGCCGTAGGCTATGTCTCAAGATGGGTATAAGCAATCGCTTCTCCTAATAATGATGCAATGGTAGTGGTGAAGTTCTTCAATAGAACGATCTTCCCAAGGTTCGGAACTCCCCGAACCATCATTAGTGATGGAGGAACGCACTTCACAGCCCGTCGATTTGAGACTCTATTGGCTAAGTATGGGGTGACCCATAAGATTGCTACCGTACCATCCGCAAACCAGCGGACAAGTCGAGATATCCAATCGAGAGATTAAGGGAACTTTAGAGAAAACTGTCTCTAAAACAAGGAAGGACTGGTCAATGAAGCTTGACGATGCACTATGGGCGTACAGGACTACCTTTAAGACACCAATAGGTACGACTCCATATAATCTTGTTTATGGTAAATCTTGTCATCTTTATGTAGAGCTAGAGCATAAAGCATATTGGGCTGTCAAGTGGCTCAACTTTGCATGAAAGAAGCCGGAGAAAAGCGGCTTTTAGATATCAATGAGCTGGACGAGATCCGGCTGAATGGTGTATGAGACTTTCCCGGTGATTCCTTTGCTTGTATACTGATGATGATGAGTGTTAGGTAATAAAGATTTATCCTTTATTAGGTTTTGAGTGTGCCTTCATCCTACCTTTGTGAGTTAGCCTGAGACTTACCCGATAAAGGTTAGTTCTATTCCCTTAGGTGGTGTGTTGGTTTGAGATTATAGTTCCTTCCCTTAGTTCCTTGAGACTTACCCGATGAGAGGACCTTTGGTTTGTGATAGTGAGTAGTGAGACTTACCCGGTTATATATTCCCACCTTAGAAACACCTTCCCTTGCAAACCTCAGCTTTGTCCACGTTATCCTTTGAGATCTTGAGTCAGAACCACAACTGAATGCTTTGACCTCTATGATGTGCATTCCTTTATTTGATTATTACATCATCTTTGATATATTTGCCTTGTTGCTTGGTTTTGATTGACAACCTTATATACCGTGCTTTGTTTCACCATAGTTCCTATGTTCGAACCTAGAGTATTTGTTGTTATTACAATTGATCCGTACACTGCGGGTTCACATATTGTTACAGGCCTATATTTTAGGTTATAAATTTAAAGTTATATCGTTCACGATTAAACACACGTCTGAGAGCGAACAAGTTTTTGGCGCCGTTGCCGGGGAACTTGGTGAAGACCAAGTTCAGCTTTTGGTTGTCTTTTAGGGTTGCTGCCCTTGTTGCTATTGACTACTTTACTTGAGTGATTTTGCAGGATCTTTCGTTAGGTTTATGCGAAGAACTCGTGTTGGGAAAGAAATCGTTCCTTATGATCCCGAACCAGAAAATACATACAAAAGGAAATTGAAAGAAGCTAAGATGGCTGACCAAGATAATCGAGATCTTGAAGCCGAATTGAAGGATGCATTAGAACAACTTCGGTTGAGTAAAGAAGAGTTACAAAGAGAAAAAGAGGAAAGTCGTGCAAGAACAGAAGAGATTCAAGCTGATGTGGCCAAACTGTGGGACCAGATCTTACCTCGACCGAACCTAGTTGTTTGACCGAGGCAGGATCTTGCCCTAGTTGCACCGGCCGAGATACATCCACCACCTCGGTTGCCGGCTATGGTTGACCGAGGTAACCTTTTCGCTGGAGCAGCGCAAACCCTAGGTCAGCGGATGGACCTGAATCAACAAGTGCGGCGTCCCGGAATTAATCTAGGAGATCCAGCTAGGCATGATTATGTGCTTCGACCTGAAGTCCTCACAATGATTCGAAAATGTCAATTTGGAGGCATGGAAAGAGAATCTCCACATCAACAGTTGCAAAACTATGAGATTCTTATGGAGACGTTGAGACCATCAAGAGTGGAGAACAACAACTACAACTTAAGGCCTTTCTACTTCTCTTTAAAAGACAAGGCGCTAGCTTGGTATCAATCTCTTCCAGCTGGAAGAGTTAACACATGGGAAGAGATGACTACGGAGTTTCTTACTAAGTTCTTTCCCTCATCAAAAACTGTTGAATTGAGGGGTAAGATCAATGCTTTTGTCATGAAGTATAAAGAAAGTTTGTTCAAGTCATGGGAGAGGTTCAAGGACCTTTTATTGGATTGCCCTCACCATGGGATTCCAAAGATTGAGTTTCTAGAGATTTACTTCAAGGGGTTGGATGACGAAACTCAATTCAAACTCCAATTACTTTCTTCTGGCACTTTTATGGATACACCGGTTGATGAAGCTTGGGGGTTTGTTGAGAAGAAAGCTTTACTCATGGAGAATTACTCCCACCGAAGAGTTGAAGATGGAGTGAAGAGAGTTGGCTTGGGGGTTTGTTGACAAAAAAGCTTTACACATGGAGAAGTACTCTCACATGGTATACGATCTCGTCTTTATGCCTGACTGCAGAGAACCTCCCAGACTCCATCGCAGGATGAAAGGGAAAGGTTATCACTGTCACTACAATGGGCGGCCACTAAAACATAGATTGGTAATAATCAAGTATCGCATGCTATCAAGCATATATCATACACCACTCATACAAACACCCAATATAAGGATGGTAGCTAAGTAAGTCCTACGGATTTACCTCAACCTCGTACAATCACAACCACGATCAACCTCCAATCATGAGAGGGACACTGCCTAATAACAAGGCATAGAGATATATCAATCTCTTATCAATCAAAGGGGTCACACCTAGACCCAAGGGATCCATAGGATCATCCTCAATCTAAGCCTCACAACCTATTAATCCTCAAAGCCATACAAGGAATAACATGCTCATAACATCATCAACACACTCTCAACTATACCTTGCATGATACTACACACTCATACTAGGAAAGGAAGGGATAATGCCATCTATAGGCAAGCCCAAAAGCAAGACACACCTGCTTAACCAAGAGCAAGCCAAGGCTGATGTAGGTGGGCGCAGAGGCGGCTGCAAGATGGCGCAGGGGTGGCGACTGGCCGGCGCTGGGGCGGCTCTAAGGTGGCACAGAGGTGGCTGGTGTGCAGAATGCACACTTCCGGCTTCTCTTCACTCAAACATATTTACTTCTTCTTCAGCCAACAGCCAAGCACATACATATACATACATATATACATCAAATGAAGCCTATGAAGGCTTTCACAAGATCAATCTTGTGGAACCTAAGCTAGAAGGGAAGAAAAGAATATAGGAAGAAAGAAAAGAAGAAAGAAAGGGGAGGAGGATGAAGATCTTACCAAACTATAACCTAATCAGGGGAAGAACCACACCACAACCTCAAGGTTGGATCATCAAAGGCACAACAACATCAACTAACATCATCCACAAACAAACCCACACAAAAACTCTTCAAAACTATCAAAAGATCAAAGAAGAACAAGATGGAGATCCAACGAAGGAAGGAGAAGAAGATGAACGTGAGGGAGAAGGTAAAGCTGCAAGAAGATGAAGCAAACCCTAATCTGTAAGCAAAGGAGGCTTATATAGGAAGCCAGCCCAAAAGCACGAGTCAAGAGTCAACAAAGTCGGCTGCAACACACCCTAAACCGCAGGGGCGGCTCAGGGAGGCGTAGGGGCGGCCCAAACAAACCGCAGGGGCGGCCTCTGGCACACGCATGGGTGGTTTAGGTCAAATTTGTACCCTCAGCACTCACTCTCAGCTCCTCCAGACTAAGGCTCTTACATTTCACTTGTCCATGGGGGACATTCGCTTATCAGAGGATGCCATTCAGATTGTGTAATGCACCCGCCACTTTTCAACGTTGTATGATGGCTATCTTCTCCGAGTATATTGAGGATATCATGGAGGTATTCATGGATGATTTTTCGGTATATGGTTCCTCTTTTGATAACTGTTCGGCTAACCTTTCTCTAGTGTTACAACGTTGTGAAGACACTAATCTCGTTTTGAATTGGGAGAAGTGTCACTTCATAGTTAGTGAAGGATATGTTCTAGGACACCTTGTTTCTAACCGAGGTATAGAGGTCGATCGAGCTAAGATCGAGACCATTGAGAAACTTCCTCCCCCTTGTTTTGTTAAGGGTTAGAGTTTTCTTGGGCATGCAGGTTTCTACAGGAGGTTCATTAAGGATTTCTCTAAAATCTCTAAAGTGCTCACTAATCTTTTGAATAAGAATGCCGTTTTTTAGTTTTTGCAGGAATGCCTTGATGCTTTTTACAGGATAAAGGAAGCATTGATCACCACTCCCATCATTCAACCTCCAAATTGGACCTTGCCCTTGGAGATCATGTGTGATGCTAGTGATGTGGCCGTAAAGCGGTACCGGGACAAAAGAAGGATGGCCGGACCAACGCCATTTATTATGCTAGCAAGACGCTAGATGAAGCTCAACTAAACTACGTCACCACCGAGAAGGATCTATTGGCAGTTGTTTATGCATTTGAGAAGTTTCGCTCTTACTTAGTGGGAGCGGAAGTTATTGTTTACACTGACCATGCAGCCATTCGATACTTGCTAGCTAAGAAATATGCAAAGCCGCACCTTATTCGTTGGATTCTCTTGCTTCAAGAGTTTGACCTAGAGATTCACGATAAGAAGGGATCCGAGAATTCCGTAGCATATCACCTTAGCCGGTTACCACCTATCTCGCTCAAGAAAGACAACTTACCCATTGATGATTCAATTCCTGATGAGCATTTGCATTTTATGGAGCATTGGACGGAACCTTTTGTCTTCCCCCATGGTGTAGTTGAAGTATGGGGTGAGGCCACCACCTATCTTGTTTGAGAGTGACGTACGGTCTAGCTAGCGACCTTAAATCAAGCACTTCTTGGGAGACAACCCAAGGTATTGCTTTCTTTTCGCTTTTCTAGTTTAGTTTAGATAGTTTGCTTTGTATTTTGTGTATCCTCCTAGACAAGAATCAGGTGTTCTCTAAGAAGAAATTACAAAATAGGAGCTACATGGAGGGACTAATGTTCAAAAAATTGAGAAGACGGAGTTTAAATGAGAAACATCTCGGATGCTGTCAAAGCGCCTCGACCGAGATGTTCTTCGCCAACCGAGGTTCCCTTATCTGACAACCACCTCGTTCTAACACCTCGGTCCGTCCAGAAACACCTTGACCGAGGTGAAATCGAATTCTGCGAGGGGTATAAAAGGGGATCGGCTCTCTCTCTCCTCACACCCCTACTCCCTCTCTTTTCTTCACCTCGACCGCGGCTACCTCTACTCACATATCCTCCAATCTCGATTGTTTTTAACGATTCTTGGTTTCAAATCATCGGCAGAAGCAAGAGAAACAGTTTCCAAGCATCAAACTGCGCGAAAATCCACTACAATCTACGCATTTGGGGTATTTTGTTCAAAACCCTAACTTGGTTCATTTCTTTCGATTTTCCTATAATCAGGAATAGTTTGTTGTGGTTTGTTGTTGAAAAAAGTATAAGAACCCCATAGAAAGCAATTGGTAGTGAAATCTGGGGGAAAAGCTTACAGTTTTACGAGCCTCGATCGCACAGCAGTTCGCCTCGGTTGCTTTTGCTGCGTCTTGGCCGAGGTGTTCTTGGGGCAACCGAGGTGTGTTTCAGTTATGTAAAATTTGAGAAGATCTAATCTCCAGCTAGCCCTTTGGGATAGGCCTAGAAGTTCCCGACACTCCTCTCCTTTCCCTCCTCCACAGCCTACAGTCCCGGTGGTCCACGAGAGATTTTAGCGGGACTTTGATCGGATTTGTGGTCCAAGAAGTCGATGAAGATGACGTTCATCAACTCCATGAAGAAGGCGGTGCATTCGTGAGCCCGAATGGCATCACGACGAACTCATAATGGCCGTATCTCGTCCTGAATGCCGTCTTTTGCACGTCCCTCTCTCACCCTCAGCTAGTGATATCCCGGCCTCAAGTCATTGCGTGAAAATACGGAAGCTTCCTGCAACTGGTCTAGCAAATCATCAATGCGCCGTAGAGGATAGTTGTAATTGATGGTGACTTTGTTCAACTCCTGGTAATCAATGTATAGCCTCAAAGATCCGTCCTTTTTTTCTTGACGAAGAGGACCGGTGCACCCCACGGTGAAACGCTCGGGCGTATAAGACCCCTCTCGTCTAACTCCTCGAGCTGCTTCTTAAACTCCAGCATCTCGATCGGAGCCATGCGGTATGGAGCCTTGGATATCGGCCTCGTGTCGGGCTCCAACTCAATAGCAGAATCAACGCTCCTCTACAGTGGTAATCCGGGTGGTTCCCTGAATACGTCCTCAAACTCACATACAACGGGAATCTCCTCTAGCAATGGACCCGTCTCCTCCGTCATAACATAGCACCAGAAGGCATCGCATCACATCCCGATAAGTCTCGCGGCTCGGACCGCGTTAATGACTGTACCGGCCGTCCCGAGGTCCCAATCTCGGAAAATCACCTTGTGCCCCGTCTCCATGGTAATTGTCACGGTCCTCCGGCTGGTGTCCAAAACGGCTCGGTGGCGGTCCATTTAGTCCATGTCAAGGATGACTTCTTCATGCACTAAGTGCATGACATAGAAGTCAGCTAACCAATCACGGTTTCCCAAACATATGGGACAACCGTGTACCTCTAGGGTACCACTAACCCTACCCCCATCGGGTAACTCCACAACGAAGGGTCTCCCCTCTATCGTAACTAAGGACAACCTAGCTACACGATCATCGGATATAAAAGAGTGTGTAGCACCCGTATCGAATAAAACTCGGACAAGAAGGCCATGAATCTGAATAGTACCTATGGTTGCCGGCGTCATTGGATCAACAGCACTCCTCAACTCAAAAACCCTAGCATGTGTGCCTCTATTCCCCAGGGTGCCTCCACCACGGCCTCTACCTCGGCCCTGTCCCTGAGCTAATCCCTGTGTACGCGTCTAACTCTGACCTTTCCGTTGAAAACTTTAAGCCGGAACCTGAGGCGGCCTTTGTCCCACACCTGGCCCGATGGCAGGCGAAGACCTCTGCTGTGACGGCGCCCCACCCCGTCGGCAATAAACTGCCTTGTGACCCGTCTGACCACAAGAGAAACAAGTCACAAGAGGCTTCCTATAATTGAGCCTAAGATGTCCATGTCCTCCACGGTTATAACACTACCTCCCTCTCTTTGACGCCTGAGTAGCAGGCGGATGACTAGCACGTCCCTGCACCGGGCCACTCCCTTGTCCTAAGGCTCTTGCTCCCAAACTAGTAGCTCCCGTCCTTTGTCCCTTGTCCGACCCTCCGGACTGTGCCACCCTCCTAGACCCTGGTCGGTCTCTCTCGTACGCCAAGGCTCGGTCCTAGTACTCTATCAGGGAGTCACAACGGAATCTCGCAGGGTATGCACGGGTGGACTCCCTCAATCTTCTAGAATCCGGGCAAAATATGTCTCTAACGAGGCTCGCTCCTAGTACTCTGCCAGGGAGTCACAACGGAATCATGCCTTTAAGAAATCCTGGACTTTGTCTCTCCTCAGCGAATCCGGGCAAAATGTCTCTCTAACGAGGCTCAGCAGCTGATCAATCCTAGTCACACCTCCTCTAACCGTCCTCCACCAATATTGGGCCTGCTCTCGAAACAAAGTTTGGACTATCTCAACCTACCTCTCCTTTGGGCAACGGATCGCGTCTAATGTTGACTCCACGTGCCCAATCCAGTACTCAACCTCTAACCCTACCTTCCTGTCGAAGTAGGGTACATGCTGCTGGTTCAAAGCCTTCAACCATGAATCATGTCTCGGAGACCTCGGCTCGTCTCTAGCCCTAGCAGCCTCCATAACCGGATCGGGTGCCACTACCGCTGGTACAACAACCACTGGTGCGGCCATAATCTAAGTAACCCTTTGCGAGACCTCAGCTGGTCTCGCAAGTGCCGGTTTAGGTGCAGGCACCGGTGGCGCGGGAGGTGGCGCTCTAGTCCTAAACGCCTCCTCAACTCGACGTACATAGTCCTCAAACATGGTAGCTCCAATAGATGCTCCCCCGGTCCTAGCAGATAGGGAACTATGCGCCCCGGACCTCACAACTGTCCTATCCCTAGCCTCGGGAATGATGCTCTCTGTGACGTCCTCTACGGGATCCTCAGCTGTTGGCGGATCCACAACTGGTGGATCCGCAATGGGAAATGTCCCTGACCTCTCTTGCTTGGAGGTTTTCCTACTCGCCCCCGTCTCGGGACGGTAGGAGGGAGAGGGGGTCTACCCCTGGCGGGTCCTACATATGCGGTAGCTCTCGTACGTGCCATTTGATAGGGCTATATATATATATACATACATATATATACATACATATATATACATACATATATATATATATATACATACATATATATATATATATGTATGTATTTAAAATGAGAGTTTCCCGTATCAATAGTCGGTTTCCGAATATGCCCTTCCAAGTTTTATTCCTGTCTTTTGCCCGTTTTATTCTTCAACCCTAAACGTGTCACTTTTACCTGTCAATATGAATACGTGTTTCTCTCACTAATTTTTCCTTCATCTTTCACCACTTTGATGGCCTTTTTTTTCCCTTCTTCTGATTCGATAGACAGTTCTTCATCCATAAGCTCCAAGTGTTCCTCTCCCTTCCTCCCTTTGGGATTCTTCGTTCTTTTCTTCTGTGCCTCTCTCCACCCGCCGGAGTTCGTCTTCACCTCCACCGCCAGATTCATCCTTCCATAGTCCCTATCGGCACTAGCGGCGGAAGTAGCGGTTACGATGGCGGTGTGTAGAGTTGTCGCCGTCACTGTCTTCACTGGCCTCACTCTTATTGCATCTATTTGGTACACTACTATGGATCTATTTCATTTATGCCGCGTTTACCCTTGTTTTTTTTCGTTTTTATTGTTTGCTCTTAATCGATTTTGTAGAGTTCTACTTGTTCTCTTTCTTGGTTTAGGTATTTTTTTCCACTTTTTCTCTTTCTCGATTCAGTTATTTTTCGCCTTTTCGATTTCAATCGAGTTCCTCCTTGACATGCTCTTCAATTTTGCAAAGGCGTCGATGATCTCCACTGATCGATCTAGATGGAGGTTTGCTGATCGAACTGGCGGTTACTGATCTCTCAAGACATCAGTTGTAGAAAAACTAAACAGGTTAGTATTCTTCGTTCAGATTAGGGTTTCGATTTGCTAAAAACGATTCTTAGTTTTTTTTATAGTTATTTTCTATGCTAATTTTGATTGATTATAGTTTCTCTTTGTTTATTTTCTACTCATTTGCATTTACATGTTGTTCAGTATTGTTTGGGACTCTTTTTGTAAAAGTTGAAATATTTGCAACTATAACTTTGTATTACAACAGTGTATGGCAATATCTTGCCACCAAAATTCTTAATATACAAGCTGAAGGTCAGTGAGAAGTTTCCTGATGTTCTTCTTTGTGCTTTTAAAACTACTGTTGCTCAGTTTTATTGTTGTGTGTCTATCAAGTGTGCTCATCTGAGTAATTGCGATTGGTATTCTTAGGATTCTTCAAATTCAACAATGACATGTGATGTCAAGCTTCAAGAGCTTTTGAGATGTGAAAGTCAACCTGTTGTAGGGAAATGTGATTTCCTTCTCTTAAATGTCAAGTACATGCCGCTACCCAGGTAGTTTCAGTTTTATTTCTAAGAATACATTATTCAATGTTTACCATTATGCCTAACCCACAATGTAGAGTACATACAGTGAGTTCGGAGCATCTCGATAGAAAGGGCATTTGTCCTACTTCAGCCTTCACATAGTCACAACTCATGTACTTAAATTCATCAATTGCTATAAGTACTAATATTGAGACTTTATGTACAAATATTGAGTACATCTTACATTGGTTGGTCGTAGCTCAGAAAACAGGTTTAAGTTGCTTGATTTATCTATTAGTACTAATATTGTGACTTTACATCTCGAATGAATTACAGTCCAACTTTTATCGTGTGTGCAGAGCGGGATTAATGTTGTTTTAAGTAACTTGATTGTAGATACCTGGAGGTGGTATGTGTATGATACTTCCTTTATCTAAAGAACGACAAATAACCATATCATGATGTTTCCCTTTTGTTTTCTCTTCTTGCCACATGTTAGGATGAAAAGGTTGTCAATTCTGCTAGCAATCCACCCACAAGTGTTCCCCAAGTAGAGCTTGAGATTGCTTAACTACCCTCGCATTTTTCTTCAAGTACTGCAATTCCACAGTTTTCTATGGGAATTGTGTCAATACTAAGTACATGATCCATCCAATTTTCTTCAGAACTTTTATGTTATGCAGACATCAAATTTGCACATGACTTGTTTAAGTGTTATAGCAGTCATTTAAGCCCTCTATTACTTTCACTACAGAGCCTAGCTTGCTTGGAGTTCATGCTAAGAGGGATTACTTTTCTTCTGAATCTGATCTGGAAAAGAAAAGAAGACCCTTGATGATGCAGCATACCATAAATATGCAAACTCCAGCTTCTGGTAACCCTCTTATTGTAAGATGACCTACAGAAATACCATTTGTGCCATCACAGTTTCAAAGTGGCTGGTCTAAAAATGTTTTTAATAGCCAAACTTCTCAAGTTGCTTAAGCTTATCCAACTATTGTTGGTAAGAGTGGGATACCCTCAGGTCAAGTCTTAGATGTGCCCAGGAAAGAGGACAAGAGGTTTTTAATTGTTTTGATAGGAAACCATACTTATGACGATATTTTGTAACTGTTAATGATTCATTTATTAGTTTCTCATTACACGTAGGTACAAAATATGATTGGAAGAAGCCAAATCATACATCTATTCAGATACCAGGTTTAAAAAGCAATTTGAACCTCACATCTCTTACAAACATATAAATATTCCAATGATGCCTTTATGAATGAAGACTAGGTTCTAAAACAAAATTTTTGGTTCAAGGATGCTCAAGCACTTGGTATGAATATGGAATAACACGCTCTTTGAAAATTTTCTTGTTTTCTTTGTCTTAAAATAATTTATGCGTTTTCATTATGATTTTTGATTATGTCTCTTCTAAATTTTTCATCGTCATTAGTAGATTCAGCTATGACAATCAACAATAGATTTCATTTCAACTTATATATTGTGTGATTGTTGTGTTATCATTTTTTTCATTACTACTACACATGGTCTTCGGTAGACTTCCGTTTCCAAAGGCATATATATATTTATTATGATCTATCAGCATATTTTCCTTGCGTCTGACATTTATACAAGCATCATTCCTCATTCTATGGCCAATAAATGGGTTTGAATTTCATATTTTGAATCTTTGTCCTTTATGTCTATGAGTTGCATAGTTTCATAAAAATTTCTAAAGTTTACACATCTATGCTACTTGTTGTTAATTGGTTTTGGGTTTAGTGAATACCTAATGTTAATATTTTTTCATTATCTTCATCGAATTGAATTAGTCTTTTGCTAAGTCATTTTTAGCATTTATAATTTATTTACATGTTTTAGGCTTTATTTCACCAAAGTTCAGCTTGGGAATCCTACTAAGGACTACTACGTCAAGTCGACACGGGAAGTGATGTTCTTTGGGTGAATTGTGTTGCCTGCGATATGTGCCGTGAGATAAGTGGTGTAGGGGTATTATCTCCATCTCCGTGTTTCCTAGGTAGGATGATCACTTCAGTCTTCTTCTATTAGCAATAAACCATTGCTTCAATAGTCATTATTACTCTCATGGAAAATATGTTGAGACCGAATCAAATTATCAACGTTTTAACAAATGTGATTTTGCTATTTTTAAGTGTGTTGGAATCATAGAATCTGGATCCATATAGTGTCTTGGTCGAGGACTTTGTGATGTGGGGAACTTGGCACCAACATCGGCTAAAATATATGTTGATAGGAGTGAGAAATTTGTATGTTCTCACTTTCTGGTCTTCTACTTTTTTTCTAACAATTTGCTTTCTTGCTGATAAGTTTGAATTTAGATATATTGCACGTTTGATGAATCTATATTTTCTCGTCTGTTTCTATATATAACATACACATACATGTTATAAACAATATCACGATTGTATTTTCTAAGTGGAGAGCTTTGATAGTAAATCAAGACAGCCCGAAGAAAGAACTGAATTAGTTGATGGAACTTTTAGCGTCTACATTATACACGTACCCTCCTTCCTCCTTCAAAGTGACCTTAAATCATCCAGGAAGAAAAGGCTCTACATTAACTTGGGCTCAGAGACTGAAGATTACAGTCGACAAGCACGGGCCCTTAACAATCTCCATTTTGATCGTGCTCTCCCTCACGGAAACATCAAAGCGAGTAACATAATGTTCAAAGGTTTGGAACTCAATGGAAGTGTAGCAAATTACTGTCTCCACCGTCTAATGACCTAGACAGGGACCATCATTGAGCAGATCCTAGACGCCAGTGCAACCTCAGGTTGTTCACTAACCATTCTGAGAACACTAAAGACCAGATCAACACATGCACAACGATGCCCCCCTCACGCAAACAAACACCATTGGTAAAACCGACGCTCGCGCGGCTCAAACTAGTATATATATATATATATGAAATACTTACAATATTAATATGGAAGGAAAACTTACAAAAGCATAAAAATAAGCAAAAGTCCAAGTATACAACCAAGGCATAAAAGCCCAATCATCCTAAGGTCACATGCATAACTAGGTACATACAATTCAAAATACATCCTAAGGCCATATATATATACATATATATATAACTATGTATATATATATACATACATCAAATCCATAAATCTACGTCGCCGAGGCTTGCGTGAGGAGTGGTGATCCTATACATTCTAACTCAAACCCGACTCATACATATGAATTTGAAAACAAAAAATTCAAAACCCGTGTGGGTTCTGTTTATTCCTCATTTGGCCTTTAGAAGATTGTGAGTGCCATTGTTGTCAACCTAGGGCTCTGATACCACTTTGTAACACCCCGAATCCGCTGGATATCGGAATGCTACGGGCGAGACCTCACAATGGGTCCCGACCCTTAGCCTGACAACAATCTCACCGGACCCTTCCAACATGGCACAAATAAAGGCAAAAACTCAAACCATTTGTAATGTATGCGAGAACTGAAATGCAGGGATACAAGGTGGAAACTCAGCCGAGTCCTCAAAACAACACAACTACGATAAAGAAATCCAAAACCGTACAACATAAATGATCCAACAACACAATGAAAACCAAAAACGTCCCTGTCTTATAATGTACGGAGACCCCCCGGTTGTCTACTCCTCCACCTCACTCGGAGGTATCACTAACCTGCAAGGCATCTACACAAACGGTTTAAAACCGTTAGCTCACATTCTAGGCACTATATAGATAATATGGCACACTCACACACACAAACAGCCATAACACACAAGTCATGCTCATCACATACAACATATTATTATCTTCTTTATAAGTTATTCCTTTACTAGTTCCATTAGTTTAAAGTCTCACATGAGAGTCTTATAACCCTCACCTCTGTCCCCGTGTAACCAAAAGGAGTGATGCGGAGCTCAACCCATATATCATGTGGAGTGGTGAAGAAGCCCGCTGTATACCATGTATGACCTGATCGTAGAGAACCTCTCAGTCTCCCTCGGGAGCTGAGTAGTGATGTCTCCGACCGATAATAATAATAATAATAATAATAATAATAATAATAATAATAATAATAATAATAATAATAATAATAATAATAATAATAATAATAATAATAATAATAATAATAATAATAATAATAATAATAATAATAATAATAATAATAATAATAATAAACAATGGGCCAACAATATATATAACCAAGTTGTCCTAATCCGGTTTCATGATCATAAGCAATTAAACACACACCACGATCATATATCCAAATAATGCATAAAAGCGGCTAAGTAAGTCCGAGGACTTACGTCGTCTCAAAGCTAACCAAATCTCAACTTCCCGTATGGGAATAACCAAGGCCTGATCATAACGAGATACACATCAACATCGATCTCATATACTAACATAAAGACTCTAAAGGCTAACAACTGAACATAAGGTTGAACATCGAGTAAGCTAGGAAGACACTCTTAGACCTTTAAGAGGTCACGAACATGATAATTATATGAAAAGGTAACTCAAC
This sequence comes from Fagopyrum esculentum, assembly GCA_033239045.1. Taxonomy (NCBI): domain Eukaryota; kingdom Viridiplantae; phylum Streptophyta; class Magnoliopsida; order Caryophyllales; family Polygonaceae; genus Fagopyrum; species Fagopyrum esculentum. The sequence goes on from BSUD01000007.1 coordinate 67,294,285, forward strand.
ATCCCACACCCTATATAAGCTTAAATACTACCCAAAGTTGGAGTAAGAACACAAGACGGAAGAGAGACCATAGGGTCTTCACACACAAGATCAACAACAATTCCAACAAGTTATAAGGGCACCTAGATTCACAACCACTAGGTGGAATTCACAAGCTATTCTAGGCCATCCTAAGCATGCTACTAACAAGGTATACACACAAGGTTAAGGAAGGGACGAAGAGAAAGGGAGGAAGAAGCCTACTGGTGAAGAAAACGCAGTCGTGGAAATAAGTTGGCGGACCCTGTGTGGCCCTATCACCGCCCCTGCGGATGCCTGGAGCCGCCCCTGCGCCCTGGTGCCGCCCCTGCGGTGGCTCTAGTCCGCCCCTTCGCCTCTGGTTGTCCGCCCCCGCGGTCGAGCAGCAGAAACTTCGTCTTCTTCATTTCTTCAATTGTCTTTGCCTCAAGTGCTTCCTTCTCTGGCTGGGCCTTCTCCAAATACTATCCACGGGTCTTAGGCTCCTCTCCACGACCTAAACAAGCTAAGAAGATTCACATGCAAAGGATTCACAAGAACTCTCTTCAAAGCTTCCTCCATAGCCATGGAGGTGAAGAAAATAAGGGGGAAATAGCACAAGAAGGAGAATGAAGGAAAGGGGTAGCTTGAAAGAGAAGAGTGGAGAGAGAGAGAGAGAGAGAGAGAGAGAGAGAGAGAGAGAGAGAGAGAGAGAGAGAGAGAGAGAGAAGAGAGAAGAGTGAAAAGTGAGTTGCACAAAAGGGGTGGGGAGACCCAAGGGTCAGCTGCCCCATATGTCCCCTCACTCCAAAGATCGAGGGGTTGGAAGCACAAAGAGAAAGAACGGAAGGTCGGAACAGAATAGGAATTAAACCCCGTCACTCAACATCCCGTACCTGCGGGAAAATTGAGCCGCTAATGCGGAAAGGCCGATAAACTCTCAACAATCGGAATAAAATTCCGGATGTTATATAGTTCAAGTGTAATGATGACCGAACATATAGATGATACAGCAAATAACGCTCTTGCAATTGTTCTGCATACAATACTTTTATAACAACGAGAAATTGATTTGCAACTTAGTGTTGGGAAAATATATCGTACCAAAACTGAATTAAAGAACACGTTGTGTCTACATTCAATATCAAAGTGTTTCCAATACAAGATAGTCAAGTCGAAAAGGAAGGCAGTAACAACCAGATTTATCGACGAAGATTGCAAACGGAGGGTGTTTTTCTCTATGCTCGGTGAATCAACATACTTTACCACAACATAGTTTATTTTGACGCACACATGTTCTTTTCACTTACGGCGGTCGGCAAAAAGTGGAGCTTCATATCAAGTAAAAACTAAGGTTAAATCAATGTAAGTTTTGTCATTTATGTTTGAACATTTATCTTGGTTCAGCATACACAATACACAAATTATACAATAGGGCTATATCATACCGGATTTGTGTAGGTACGGTAATTCAAAGAAATTACCTTCCAATTCGGTTAATCAGATCATCACTGTTATGAAGAGTTTGCATTGAATTGATGCTAGTTATTGGAAGTGTTGAAAAGCTCAAGAAGCCGTGAAGGACATGATTAGAGGAACATCGAAGGATAATTACAATACAATACCGGTGTATCTATTTATGTTGGAAGAGGTCAACAAAGGTACAATTATGGCTATTGAACTTGACGATGTTGGTCGCTTCAAGTATATATTTCTAGCATATGGACCATCCATCAAGAGTTTTGAAGTGATGAAAAAGGTACATAAAGTATCCCAAATTGAGTTTCATACTTGTGTATCCCCTCAAATTTTATTATACTTATGTACAATCATTCGATATTTGTTTGTTACAGCATAACTATTCATATCTTGTGTTTGTATTTTTTGTACACGGATCTGTTTCTGTAGGTAATCACTATTGATGGGACACATTTTAGTGGAAAATATGATGGAGTGTTGCTTGTCGCAACTACACAAGATGTAAATCAACAAATATACCTCGTTTCATTTAGAATTGTTGATAGTAAACATGATGCGTATTGGGATTTTTTATGACTATGAAACGTATCGTACCAAATAGCGGGGAGCTTGTGTTTGTGTTCGACAGACATACTTTGATTAAAAAGGATAAATCATCAAACTATCAAATGGCATTCCCCGGATACTGCATTTGGCACCTAAAAGGTAATCTTCAGAAGAGAACAAGATCTAACATAATCTTGCAGATGTTCATTGATGGAGCCATGAGTTATAGGGAGAATGAGTACATTGAAACATTACGCCAAGTATCAAAGGTATTTTTTTGTTAACATTGTGTTTGGTATGTTTTACTTAGTAATGTTTCTCATTTGTAATCCTTTTTTAACTACAAGAGAAACTAAAGGTCGGAGATTTGCTTAATGAGATAGGACTATCAACATGGACACGTTTTTTATGTCCTTCTAAAAGGTACATCATGATGACTAGTAACAACGTCGAGTGTGTTAACGTAATCATGAAAGAAGGCCGAGAGTATCCAGTTTTATCAATGTTAGATGAAATCAGACAATTTATGACTCGATGGTTTACAGAAAGGCATCATAGGCCAAAATCTTGTATAGAGGCTTCCACCCCAAAAATCAAAGCAATTATCTAGAAGAGGTTTGATGAGTGTGGAAGCTACTGTGTATGTCCTTGATGCAAACATGATGACGTTTGAAGTTTAGAAGTGTGATGAGTAAGTTATTGTTTGTTTGTAAATGAGGACTTGTGCATGTAAGAAACTTGATATTGAAGAAATATCATGCATACATGCTATTGTAGCTGCAAAACATGTGAATATGAGTCTAATTTATCTCGTTAGTAAGTACTATTTGTCAGAAAATTGAAGGGTTGATTATGCCGAGGTAATTTATACATTACCTAGCAAGTCAGAATGGAACGTTCCTACTTCAATAGTAGATATGAAATGTGAGCCTCCATTGAAGCGTAAAAAGTGTAAAAGGATGCCAAAATCTAGGTACATGTGTCATGGGAACAAAGGAGTAATATGAAATGCAGTTGTTGTAACTTTAGTGGCCACACGAAGAAGACTTGTCAGAATCAACCAAAGTAAAAATCCTATTAGTTTTAAAACAATAATTGAATATTAGCAAGACCATATTTCATCATTTTGGATAATGTTATTACGATTTAATGTTAATGCTTCGTTTTTGTGAGTTTGGTTTGCTTGATTTGGTAAATAATGCATAATGTATAAATTATGTATGTCCATTGTCTTGGTTAAATATTACATTACACATATGCATAGACACAATTATGTCAGCCACATTATGTACATATATGTTAGTACTTAGTGTTCTTTTGTGTACACGCAATGATATCATATCTATGTAGACGGGAAAAAAATTGACTACATGTGCATATTTGTGTCGTAAAAATACACATAGTGTATACAACAATTGTAATTACATATTTATGATGTACTACGTACATATTGTTTATACATGAGTTGAGTTGATGAGTTTACAATGACTCACATACATGTTGTTTATTGTAAATTGTGTATACCTAACTTATCGAGTCTTTAAACTTGTATTATACACAAGAAATAACATATTGTATATTTATAATGATAAACAGATTTTTAGATACACATAAATATTAGATGAACTTGTACATATAATATAAAAAATATAAAAGAGTACCATACATAGCTAATAATTGTTAAACATCTTGGTCATATTAGTCTAGTACATTCAAACTAACAATGCATAAAGTATGTGAAATTGCAGTTGTTACACCAAAAACTAATTAAAGTCGCCAATGTTAAATCTCCTCAAACAATTCATTTCATTCCCTTGTGAACACAACATTAGCAAATTTCTCTCTAACTGCTTCAACAACTTCATCATTGATGTCACTGAAATTTGTGTCGTCAGAGGCAAGATATTGGATGTATTTCAAAGTAAAAACTTCGCAACTCTCCCTGAAATACATAAACGTATTTCCAAGTGATTAGAAATTTATGAATTTGAAATATAATTATGTACACAAATATATATTTAACAATAAGGTACGTACCATCAACATTGTTGTTTAAGTCGGATTTTATAATCACATTAAAAGGTCTCTTCATGTTTTGTCTAAACCTTGTATTCTTACCATGTACCCTCAGCAGTTGCGGAAACATAATAGCAAGAGGTTCAAACAGCAACTGCAACTTGTCTTCTTTTATGTTCATGATTTGTGGATCATATGCATAAATGCACCAATCCAGAAGGTTGATTTCCAACGCTACCCAGTGAGAGTCCAATAGATTGAAAGGAGAATAAACCACATCAACGTCGTACAAAGGTTTGCGGAACGTCGCCAGTGATGACATCATACATACTTTCCTTGAAGTTGGGTTGTTCATTCTTGATGTCCACGAAATTTGCAAAGGATGTACGATTGTATGATCTAGCCCATCTAGTAGATCATACAACGATGCGTCCAAAATGTTGTGGGTTTTCACAAATACTCTTACGCATGTGCATAAGGTGTTCATCGATTGTCTGATTTTAATTGAATATATTTACCTCATCCTTGATCTATCCACCGGGTTTGAGAATTTCTTAGATTGAAGCTCTTGAAATGTTCTTGATAAATTCCCTAATTGAATCATTTTCATCTTTGTTTTTTTATCTAATTATAGAGACTTTGACGCTCATTTTTTTGTAGCATACACAATTTTAGTTCTTTTGGTAATTTAACATTTTTTCTGCAGCGGTACGCTTATATTTATTGTTCTTTGTCACTTTTAAGCCCACTCTATATACCGGTTTAGCTTCTTGGACATCCTGATTACAAATGTCGTTCATTTGTGTACCATTTTTAAGATACATAATGTTACATAACATACACAAAATATTACAAAAGAGAGTAAATACAATTTCATGAGTCACTAATATCATTGAAACATGTAAATGCTTTCATACATAAGTTTTCCACACCTCACTTGAACCACCCCCTAATTCCTGGATGATAATATCGTCTACAACATCTTTACTTGATATATTGTCACTTTGGTCAGTCGGTGCTTGTTGTTATGCTGCGTAAGATGTGTTTACAAAGTTAGTGAAAAATTTATTTATCTTCTTCTCAGTTCTCTTGCTAGATAGATACACCTTTGTATCATTCTTATCGTAAAGGGTGTCGAGGTCTCTCGAATATGTTGTCAATTCATCAATCAATAGACCTTGTTGTTTGACTTTGTCGGCCAGTAATTTTTGGTTCTGCTGGATGCTCTCAAACTTACCTATTATCAAAGAGTGATGTTATTCGGAAGCGGAAATAATACGGAAAAGTCGGAGTCCGACTCTGTCCGGGCTGGGGGCGGATTGCAAATCCTCCCCAATGGGGCGCACTGCAAATGCGTCCGGGCTAGGGCGCATGCAGACTTCGACTCCGCGCCAACAAAAGGGGTTGGGGTGCGGGCGAACTCTGACTCCGCGCCAACAATATAAAGGGAAGTAAAGTAGGGAGGAAGAAGAATGGGAGCAGGGAAGAAGAATAATGGGGGCAGGAGCAGATCACCCCCATGCGCAGGCGGACTGCACTTGCGCCCCAGGCTGGCGCGGAGGCGCACTACGCCTCTGTGTGGCTTGATGCGAGGACGGACTCCGCATGTGTTAGCCGGATGTCCGCCCCAATAGTAACCCTGTTATCAAAGCAACCCACGTCAGATGTTGTGTACTCATCCTGTTATTTATATAGAAACACTTATACACATCAAAACTCATGCACAAATCTTTTTCATATTCAAAACACAATAATGTTGTTCATGCACACATATATATTATGAATAAAAATTATAGATACAATTTTATGTACACATAAACACTTATATGTACACAAAAAAACAAATTATGTACTTACTATGTGGTGTCCGGGATCTCAAAGTCGGTTGACTTAGGCTCTTAAATATTAACAATTTTTTTAACCTCCTTATGTGAGTTTACTGGGTTATCTACAATTGATGATGATGTTACTGGTTCCTTTCCTTATTACTATGCTTCGATGATCCACACAAATTGTAACTATTAATATCATATGTTCATTTAACCAGAAAATATATAAATAATTTTACATTTGTGTATATATTTATCATAACTATGTACATAAGTATGTAATAAGCTTTGTAGTTGGACAGTGGGATTAACAATGGTCGGTTTTCTTTTGCGTTGTGCTTTGTCCTCGCTTGTTAAAGGTTTTTCAACTTGTGACTTGTCTAATGAAAAAAATAAATAGTGTAAAAAAAGTGAGTAAGTTAAAACAATTGACATGAGTGCATACATTGAATATAATTAATAATGAGTATTAAGGTTCTGAAACATACCCACTGCCTTTGGTACAAAGTCATCGTCGTCGGGCTCAAGATCAAAAATCTTTCGAATGACAACTTTCCGGGTGGTAGATTTATAAAGTAACAATATAAATCAATTTACATACATAACAATAAAATACAAAATAAGAATGTACATAGTTTATGAAGTACATACCTAAACTATTTCTCCTTCTCATGCACAATTGTTGGTCTAGTTATTATCATCTCTAAGGCTTCAATTCCAATATCAAATAGTATGTCAGTTATCTCATCCTCACCCTCTATGTCCCACCAGTCAGTATCATCATTCTCCATCAATCCTTGTACGGTTCTTATGTCTTTTTTTGGTAAGGGTTTTAACAATACCCTTGATCTCAGCGTATCCGGGGAATGACTTGCCCCCTTTCCCATATATGGGTATATCTCAAACAAAGAGGTGTCGCATCTTCATCAGTAATGCTTGCAAATTCCTTTGCAAGCTTTGACATAGACTGACAAACAAAGATCTGTAATTGTTTGTAAGTATCTATACATGAACATCTAAACATAAAGTCACAAATATATTGATACACATGATTCCATCATATACGCATACAATACAAGCATTATAGAAAACCGTTATGTTGATGATAGCCAAATATTTGTTACATAACATTTGTATACTTGCAAACATATTAGCATTACATACATGCTAAACACTAATAATATGCATGTACTACATATGTTGAGTGAAATTAATAATATATGTCACATAATTGAAGTACATGATTTTTTGTAAATCATCTTTATAACTAATTCATATACATACCTATAATGACAAAGGGAAACCACCAATGTTGTAGCCCCCGCCGTGTCTCTCTTTGCCAACATCACAAGATTGCAAATATCTTTTTGTCTGGAGCAAAGCAAGACGATCCCATGGAAATGTATTGAACAATTTCAGATCGCTTACAAGGTTTATGGATTCTCAGCTTTCTCTATTTCGTCTCATCTATACGTGAACTGTGAAAAAACAACATAAACCTTCATATGGTTGTTATTACATATGTCATTAATTCAAATGTGTTATTTTTGAGCAATGACAAACCTTAATTTGTGGATTCTCACTCCGTAGAAGTTTGGACACATCTTGGGTGTGTGAACCATCCATATTAGTCTATATCCACATGTAATTAATAACATTACATGTAGTACAATCTATTATGTAAAATAATATTATGATACACAAATTTATGTTCAATACGTACACAACAGTTTATGCATTACACACACTACTAGTATGTTCATATCCTGATGCAAAAATGATCTATCATACACATAAATGTCCCACAATACTTGAGATACACAAATTAAACAACCGTTTAACATGTTTGTACGCAATGATGTCATACACAAGAACTATGTAGTTATGATCATAATATGGTTCACCATATTTTATCATGTACGCAAATTATAAAATAAATCAAGGCATGATTAGAACATAAAGCACTCGATTTCTACATAAGGCATTACTCTCCTAAATGTGCACATAAAACAATGTGTAAATAACACATCCTATTATGTTCATATTTTCACTACACATTTACATTCAAATACATCATGTCCAACAGTTAGTACATACAAATGTGTTTGCATATTTGTACGTACTTGTTAGCATGAAATATGACTATATTTTAGGCACTTGTTTTATTTGTTTTTCCCTCTTTTATGTGTACATAGATATGAGTTTGAGGCAATTGTGAGCTCATTCACCCACTTTGTCGATATAGAGATCTACACTAGCTTTGTTTTGTTTGTAGGTGAATAAAGGCTTGGATTGGACCAAATTGTGGAAGGAAAGGAGTATTCGATCATGCTTCATGGCAAGGATATGCTTTGGAGAGGCTAAGGAAGGAGCATGAGTAAAGAACATCACGAAACAAAGGCTTTCACAAGAATTTGGAGAACCACGCTGTAACACCCCAAGTTCTAGGAACTTGAAGCGCTACGGGCTAGGACCGCACAATGAGTGCCGACCCTCAGAGTAGCAACAGCAAACGGATTTTACAACAAGGCACAGACGAATGAAAACAAAACCCAATATAAAACCAAAGGTTCAAACAGAAGAAAACACAAAAGCTCCACAGCCGGGTCAAAACAAAAGGGAAACAACAAACGAAACAAAAACTCAATCCCGTCCTATAATGTACGGGAACCCCGGCTGACCACACCATCCGGATCACTCAGTAGCATCCTGAACCTGCGGAACATCTACAACGACGGTATAAACCGTTAGCTAACATTCTAGGTATAAGCAAGAGTGTAAAGGCACAAACACACATAAGGTAAAGAAAACACATAGCATGCTCACACATCAACCGGTTATTATCTTTCATTAAGGTTATCCATTACTAATTCAACTTCTTTTGTCACACAAGAATCTCCCGAAACCCGCCTCCGCTTTCGTCTACCAATAGGAATAGATCAGTACTATCTGTTACCTACGGGTCTGGGTTACAAGAGCAAATTCTAGTCTCCTGTAGAACTAGACAAGTGGTCACCGCCCGGTTATAATACACTTGGGCCAGTTAAGGGTAACAAAGGGTGAATCCTATTTCCAATTATCCGTTATAAAAATAATAGTAACACAAACAAGCCAAAACAATCCAACTAATACGCGGAATGAAGCTAAGTAAGTCCAAGGGACTTACCTCACACGAAGGTGACACAAGAGATCAGCTAATCAACTCAAAAACACACAAGGAAGCTCAGTTTCCCTTAGGAAAGGAGCAAGGAAAGCCTGTACGAACAAGCAACACGAATCAGGAACGAAACGGTCGCTAGAAGTCTAAGACTTCTAGTCTCAACGATCTCTAAGAGATCAACACATGCTAAGGGCTCAACCTTAGTCTTACAATAACTCAGGGAAACAAGGAACAACCATAAGGAACCAAGGAAGGAACGAGGAAAGGAAGGAAGAGAGCAACTCACCAAAGACGGGAGCTACTGCAGGGAAACCGCAAGGGCGGTTAGACAAATGCGCAGGGGTGGCTGAACAGAGGCACAGGGGCGTCTCTGTGCAGACGCATGGGCGGCTGTGACAGAGGCGCAGGGGCGTCTCTGTGCAGGCACATGGGCGGCTCTGTGCAGACGCATGGGGCGGATCTTCGTCAGATTCTACTGTCGGGCTTCTCTTTGACAGATCTCACAGCAGGGGCAACCAAAGCTCGAACCTTTGGTTCCAACACGTCAAGACTCAACTCAGAGAGCCTGAGAACAACGAAGGGTCAACAACGGAACACTCCACAAGAATCAAGGCTCATGCTTGATCTTTGGAGAAGAAGGAAAGAAACGAACGAAAGGAAAAAACCAAAACAGAAGGGAAGGCATGCAGCGCTTAAAGGAACGTGAGGAAGAACCAGAAAAGATGCACTTACACGTTCAACGGGATTGCAGGAAGCAAGGACGGTTTCAGCTCTCTAGGGTTTGAAGACGATAGCAGGGAACGGGAAAAAGGAGAGAAAGAAGAGAATATATAGGGAGGGCTGGAACGCTAGACGGAAAGGCGTCTAGGGTTAGAAAGAAAACAAGGAAACCGGCCCATAAGATAGAATATCGGGTATTCCATCTATGGAAGAAAGATAAAACGACGAAAACAGATCGGTGCGATCTGTCGCACAATCCGTAGGGGCAGATCTCACAGCCGCAGGGGCGGCTGGCCGCAGGGGCGGTGAAGACAAAACCTAGGATCTTACACACGCCGTAAATTACGGTCGTGGACTTGGCAATTGGATCGTGGAAGTGAGTTTGAAACACAACAGAAAGTTACACGGTCTAAACCACGGCCGTGGAAATTTTTCATGACCGTGATTTCCATGATTTTGTCACGTGTCATATTTGCCATGTCAGCAACGTCATTGGGCTTTCTCGTAACCCTATTTCGCCCTATAAGAAGGCTTGAGAATGGAGTTTCGAGGAGCGTCGCTTAGAGCTTTAAAGACGGTTGTTTAAGGTTCATTTGACCTTGAGGATTGGAGATTTCGGAAGATTGGAGATTGTGAAAGACGTGATTTTGGAGATTTTCTTAGGGTTTTCACTTTTGGAGATGGATTGACACTCCGTTCTTCATTGTTCCTTACGATCGCTGTGAGGATTCTTATTCCATTTCCTGAATTCATAAACATACTACTTTTGTTATTCAGATTCGAGATTGACTTTGATTTGTTATTGAGTTTCCGAGGGTTTTTATCTTTCTTGCTTCTTAAATTGATTTTTGATATCATGATGATGGTTATTGGCTAAAACCCTTTAGAAATTCTAAGGTGAAGGGTTGATAGTTGTGGCTTAGATGATGATAGATCGATCGTAACTTGATTGGACCCTGAGAGTGTGAGAAAGCTCGTCGACACCCTAGACCACGGTCTGTTCTTGAGTTCCACGACCGTGGAATCTCAAGATCCAGCCGTGATTTTCTCTATTTTACGACTCTTGTTTTTTCTTTAATCCAAAGTTAAAGATTAGCTTTAACCTAGCCTTGGCTTGCCTTTTCTAGGTAGTAGTGAGACTCAACATCCTCTATTTCGGTTTCGAGTGTCACAACCTTAACCGTTTTAGTTTATCTTTGATCCCTTGGGTTTGGGCATGGGTATTTGAGATTAATTCTTATCTGTAGATCCTTTCTATACTGCAGCCTCAACAACCTTTATAGAGAGAGTCTTTGGATAAGACATATAGGGTTTTGGAACTTCACCGTACATGACCTTACTTTAGTTATACCTTTGCAATCTCAACTCTGTCCTTATACTTATAGAATATCTTGAATCGATTGCCACAATTAGATACTTGGATCTGTAGGGTTGTTGTTTTCCCCAATATTTGCAAAGCTTTTATACTTTTACTTGCTCGGTTATACGAAACTGAATTTGACTCACCAAATCCCTGAGTTCGATACTTTGGAATACTTGCTTAACTACGCCGATCCGTACAATGCGGGTTCGCTTGCTTTTGTTTCAGTTTTATAATTAAAACTTATTTGCACGGACGCTTTGAGACGAACAATACTTCTATCATACACAAAAATAAGTTCATTATTTACTTCTGTTACACACAAATACATCATCGCCAACATTCAATATATAAAAATATGTCTACATAATGCATTACCCCTCATGAGTGTACACATAGAACATTTGTACTTACTTCTGTCATACACAAATACATCATGGCCAACATTGAATACATAACCTGCTTCTTGTGTACATTTATTGCATATTACATACATATTATGAGTACCCATAACATTATAACATCAAAAATTACCTGTGATGATGAACTTGTTCCGGTATCATCCATTTGTTTTCTCATGTTAGGTTTGATACCCATTCTTTTTTGTTCCAGTCATTTATCTCCTTCAATCAAATAATTAAGAGAAGCTCAATCATCAATATATGATATAACATTTATCAGAAATCATTCAACAACACAATATCAAATGTTAACATAATATACTTCAACCGAATCACAACATTAGTGTACATATGATTTATTCAATTAAATACAAAACATACAAAAGCACATGCAAATACAAAAAGAGTACAAAATTTTGAAGCAGACTAAACTCGGAAGCAAAATTTACAACACAAAATAGGTCCTTTTTACTTTACAACACTTAGACTAGTGTAACTTCATAACGTTCATTCAATTTTTTCCCTAGTGTGATGGAAACGAATTAGAATTTCATTAATTACAAAAAAACGAAGCTACACATCAAAAACCCAAAAAACGTACAAGTTGTATCTGGTGGTTGCAACTTCTGATCTCAAATAAAATGGAGAAAATCGTAGATTATATGAAACAACAACTAAGAACAAAGTTTATCAAATGCATTTACAGATTTTCCGAAGAGAAATTTGTGCATAATAACGAAAGAAAAAAATTATACAAAGTAGGAGGTAGCTTCGACGGTTGAAGACGATGACATTTTCGACGCCGATAGATACGCTTTCAACGGAGACAAATTCAACGATGACTCCACGAACGGCTTGTTCGGAGTAAAGCGCAATTTTGGTTATGGAGGTTTGAGAAGTGGAAGATGGAGAGCCAAAAATCACGTAAAATATTAAATATTTGGTTACCAATTTTATAGGATTTCAGTTTTCGATTTAGGCAGTTTTATTGGATTTTTACACATATACCCTTTAATTAGATTGGTGAATTAACATGCAACAACCATTTATTTTATCTTTATGTTTTAGCCAAATAATTAATGAGCCTATTTTGTACCTTACATACAAAAAGGGCTTTAATACACTAATTTTCTCAATTTTTTTATCAATAGGTAAGAAACTCGAGTACGCCTAACAAACTTGGAGTATCACGAGGCCGAAAAACCAGCAAACGGACAAACCGTCATGCAAGTAACGAAAAACCGAGAGAAAAAAAACAACAAATGTAACAACCCGTTTATTGGGTGCGATTTTGATATTTATTTTTTGGCGCTATCTATTATATATATATATATATAGTATGTTTCAGGGGTATTTTAATTCATTAATTTTATGTTTCGGATATATGTTATATTAATATGTTGACGGTATTTTTATTATTATTTAAATCTCGTAATTTACTTAACGAGATCGATTTGTACGTCGCAGAGTATATTTTTTTTCTTGCGAGTTTAAGTATATACTCAATCCTCATAATATTTCCCTTTTATTTATTTTTGTTTCGGATAAGGGGCGGAAAGGTTCCGGGTATTTTATTATTTTTTGGATCCGTGCACGTTTATCCGTTTATCTTGTCGGAAAAGTCGGAAAATTATTTCCCGATTCGGAAGTCCCGTTCCGAACGTTTTGATCGAGTTACTCTATTACTCATTTTACTTTTTATTTTTGTTTTGTTTTGTTTTGTTTTTAGTTCTAAAACCCTAGCTGCGCTTGTTCCCCTTCTACTCACTCCCTACCCCTTCTTCATTTGGTTCAGCCGCCACCCAAGGAGACTCCTCCTTCCCTCTTGTTCGTTTCAGTGCCGGACCAAAGGAGTTGGAGATCCGGCCACCCCGCCTGCGTCCTCCGTGCTCCGTCCCGGGCCGTCCCTTCCTCCCTCTCGGTTCTTCTCTCTTCCCGGCCACCGACCCGTCTCTTCCTCCCTTCTCTGAGATAGCGGACCAAGGCAGCTGCAAATCCGGCCGCACCACTCTTCGCCATCTCCTTCCTCGCTGGAGCCGGCGCCACACCCTTCCCCTTCGCCACCTCCTTCCTTGACTGGAATCGGCATCGCACCTACTCCCCTTTCTGACCCTCTCTTCCTCCCTTACAACCAGCGACAGATAGGGACTGCCTCTCCTCTCCTTGCTACGACTCAGGCTGTAATATCCGGAAAGTTTTAATGTCCGTTAAACCTGAATATAACTAAATTCCGATACGTCAAACTGAAATAAAATAAAACGAGTTAAATTCTATCATTTTATGTGATCTTGATCCACATAAAATGATGAAAATATGTACCCGGAAATAATTTACGTACCTCTAAAATAAGATAAGAAATTATATTATACGGAATTTAATTCCGTATTTAATTCCGTACCGATCCGTACGAGTAACGTGTTTCGTTTCAGCTTATTTCTTAAAAGAAGAATAGGCCCATTAGTTTTACGAGCCCATCAGCCCATCAGCCATCTCCTTAACCTAATCCTAACCCAAACAAATTAATTAACCTAATCTAATCCTTTCTAGCCACCACTGTACGCCGCTACCCATCGTCCACACCTTCTGAGGAGCGTCTTCTCCCTCCACAACCGCAACAGCAGCCCACGATGATGTGGTTCTTCAGCCAGCAGCGACCTAGTGCCGCCTTCCCTGCAGCCAGAGTGCCGCCACCTCAAGCCAGGCGGAACAGGTACAGCCTCCTTCGCTTCTCTGAACCGATTTACCCTTCCGGACTTCTCTGTTTCGGACTTATAGCAGTACGGAATCGTACCCAGGCCGTCGCACAACAGTACGCACCGCCCTCGTTCGCCGCCTCCTGTCAACCACCAGCGGCACCTTCGACGCAGCAGCAGTGCACGCCATAGGAGCCACCACACCACCTTCGGTCGACCGCCCTCCGCCGTTGGAACCGCAGTATCAGGGCCGACTGTCCAAGGATGAGATTGAGAGAATGGTTCAGGAGGCAGAGAAGTACAAGTCTGAGGACGAGGACAAGGGCCGACGCTAGTGAAGACCGTCTGGAACCAGTCACCACCAGCCGGCGCCGCCTCGCTGCCCGTTGTCGACCGCTGCAACGCCGCACCTGAAACCGCTTCTGTCTGCACTGTTAGAATGAAGAGAAAAACGCCGCCAGACTGCAATTCCGGTAATACTTCGTCTCCGGTTCTTCTTCCATCCTGTCACCTGCGAGTATGATTGTGAGATTGTATACGTATATATGTGAGATGGAATACGTACCTAAACTGAGATGGAATACGTATATAAACAGTAGATTGGAGGTGGTACGGGTATGCAGTACGGTAGGTTAGTAAGGACAGTTGTGTGAGCGTATATAGGAGTTGTGTATGCCGAGTATATACATATACGTGTATATATATATAATATGAAATAAAGTGTACATATAAGTGTTTTAAAGTCTATTCATGTTTATAGAAGCTTGGAATTTATGGATATATAATCTTTATATAAGATTATATTTATAAGCATAAATATAGAATATATATAAAAATGCGAGTATCTATATATAAGTACGAGTTGGGATTTATGAAATTATGTGAAAGAGATATAAATATATATATAAATAAGTTGGGATTTCAGGATTTAAATATATAAAGAAACATAAGAATATATATATAGTCATGACGTAAGTGTACCTAAATCCGTACAAGATGGGAAATAAAATATGTAGATATATATATGAGTACCGAATAATTACACAATTAAATAAGTGAGTTGAGGAGAAAGGTTAAAGTATATAATACGGATAATATATGTAATAGATGGTAACCGGGAAGGAGGAAGAGTGTTATTCTTTTCGAGTGGATTCAAGTTTGAACTGGTGACCTATAAGTAGCTAACCGAGAAACACAAAGTATGGAAACAAGTTTTAAAAGGAATAAGAAAGTTTAAGAATAAATTTGAGAAGCCTTCGGCTGAGGGTAAAATGGTCTTTTACCGTAAGAACTTTTTCCGTAATTCCTTAGCATGAGGTTGGACATCTGGATGTGATTTTGATACACATGCCTTATTTGACAGGCGTTTGAGTTACCACGAGTACGGACTGTTTGAGACGTGTTAGAGTGTATTTTGACTCAGGTAAGTCCTTGCGACTTACTTAGCCAATTTTTGGATATTAGTTGAGTGATAGTGGTTGTGTGTGCTATGTACGTGTTTTACTAATAATAACTTGCTAGGACGACTGTTATTATTATGTTTAGGGCCCAAGTGTATGTATAACGGGCCGTGACATCACTGCCCAACTCTGACAGGAGACTGGGAGGTTCTCTATACCCAGACCAGGCAGGTACAAGGTGAGATGCATCGGATCCATTCCTGATGGTTACACGGGGGCGGAGGCGAGGTTTGGGAATCCCTCGTGTCACAAAATAAGTATCATTAGCGTGAAAGAGTAACTTAACTCAAGATAATAAAACGGACTTGTTTGAAAGCATGTTGGGTGTTTATATTTTATGTGTGTGTGTGTGCTACTATTATTCTGCTAATATTTAGATAACTAGCTAACGGTTCCTCTTGTTGTGTTTTTAGATTTACCGCAGGTTAGACCAGCAGCTGAGTGATCCGGAAGTAGTGGTCAGCCGGGTCTCCGTACTCCTTAGAGTGGGGGTTGGGGGTTGTGTTTGTCTTTTCTTTCTTTTGGTTAAGACAGTGTTCTTTTCTTTTGTTTAAGTACTTTAGGCTGCTAGACAGTGTTGCATTCATTACCTTAAAAATACTATTTTATGAATTTCGGTTTTCTTAATTTGTGTCTTGTTGCAAGATCCTAGTAATATTGTTGTCAAACTGAGGTCGGGACCCATTGTGAGGTCCTATCCAGTAATGTCCCGAGTTCTGAGAATTCGGTGTGTTACAACATGGTATCAGAGCTCTAGGTTGGCAACAATGGCACTTGAAATCTTCTGAAAGACCGAATAAGTTTTAAGCAGAACCCGAAAAGGGGTCTGAGTTTTAAAAAGAGAATTTGGTTTTTAAATGCATGCATAGTCTGGTTGGGAATAGAAAAGTACGGCTGACCAACACTACTACCGCGGATCTCAGTTTGCTTAGTATGGACTTTAGGTTTTACTGTAGTTGGACTTTTAGCTTGTTTATAAAGATATGTTATATAGATAGGTATATGCCGAAGATTAGTAGAAATTGTAGTTATGTTATGTCCTTAAGGAGATAACATAATGAGTTTCTCACCCCTTGGACACATCTAAGTAGTTTTTGAAGGGTGTCAACGTGAGGATTAGTATGCACATCTTATGTGCATTTGGGTAGACGAACGTCGGACAACTCCTTCGAGCTTGTTGAGGAACGTCGAGACGGAAAAGTGAAGACTCAAAGACAACACCAATTACGATGACAAGAAGAGAATCCCGAATCAACTCAACGGGATCAAATGAAGGATATACAAGAGAGTAGTTCCGGAGAAGTAAGTGATAATCGCCAACTAGGGAATTGAGAAAGACAACGGAGAGGCTCTTTCAAGTTGTGTAAAGTGACTTCACAAACAAAGAGGATGACGTCGAAAATTTGCCATGGACAGGAAAGTCAAAAAGGGAGAGATAGTAGCGATCAAGAAAAGGGACATAAAATTTAAGCTCATTGACAGACTAGGAAGTGAAAGTTGATGCCAAAAGCAAGGCAAAATATGATCACTCTCAACAAGCTAATTGCCACCACAATCCAGATTGATACCGAGACAGTCAAAAGTATGGAAGTCAACACGAGATACATTATCCATCCAAATAGAAAGAATTAAAGAGCTGCAACTTGGAAGCTTACGCATTGCTAGAAAGGGAAAGGTGGATTTCACCAACGTAGAAGTGGAGTGATCTCGTAGAAACAGGAGAATTCCGACATAGACCGGAATACAACAACAACCAGCTTCTGTAAAGGCAGCATTACAAGCAACACCCAAGGAAGAAGAATGACACAACTGGACTCGTAAGAGTATAACAATCTTACAAAAGTATAGATTGTAGGAGGAGATATATTTCACCAAGTATATCAAGTCTCAAAAGAGATGGAAGAAAAGTAAGTCTATGATGTTGTAGAAGGTCAACTACATCCTACTTGGACAACTTAAAAGTTACATGTGCGGGTTAACTGGTGATGGTTAGTTAACCGATAAGAAGAATAACCACAAGGTTATAAAAGAATTTTATCGACATCTAGTGAATTTATTTCGGAGATCCACGACGAAAATGGTGAAGTTAAATCAATACAAGTACTAGTAGCCTGGATGGTAACGTTAAATGAGTCCAATATGATAACTCTAATAAAGAAAATTTAAGAGCAGCTCTTGACGGTCGGTAATGACCCTTGATGATAGTAATGGTGTAAAGAGAATTGTTGGGAGTAGTTACTTACTACTGACTACGAAAGATACATATCAGAGTTAGAATGAAGGGATCCCTGTAAGAAGAACTAGAAGACTAAGAGGAAGTAGATGATTGGAAACATGTCCTATGTCTTAACATCCCACACAAGTAAGACTGATGGTGCTCCTTCGAGAAAAAGTAGGGTCAGACTGTCTAGATTGACAGGGAAAACCCTTGTGATTTAAGATGTGACACAGAATAATTGGAAATTCCGAGGCGGCACGAACATAAGGAGTATGCTGTAAAGCCTTGGTGAAATGTATGGTCGAGTTGTGAGGTGATTGCAGATAGAATCTACAGGTCGACTAAAACAGACATGAGAAGGAGTAAAAGTGAAAGACTAAAGGTTGTTATATAGATCCGGTATCACACCAATTAGATGGTTACTGAAAGTACTAAAGATTGTTGTTTAAGGAGAAATGGAGGTACTCCATGGAAAATTCAGCTGGACTGATGACCTAAGAGTTGATGAAAGTAATAAGACCGACCAACGCAGTTGTAAAGTGTGTACGAGAAAATTCAAAGGGATTTAACTATCTTACGGGGTGTAAATATCAAAGAAGGTAAAGCGACATGAGTATAAGGAAGACATAATAAATGCGATGCGAGAAATTTGATTGGTGGGAAAATCATATGCACCTAATGTGTTGTATACAAATGGTACCATTGGATGTTTAATAACAATCATACCAACGGACTGATGACACTATGATGGATTTAGTGTAAACCAAGTGTATAACTTATCCAGTGAGAAGGAAAGTCAGGTATCAAAATTGCGGGTTACGATAAATTTTAAATAAAGTTTTGAGATGAGGATGTCCTTAGGAAATCTATGCAAGAGTACAAAGCAACTGAAGTTCCAACACAGAATGGGTAGTAATGATCAACAGACAGTTAGAGACCGATGCGGAGAAGAAAAAAATGTATAAGACGAGTCACCTAGTAGAAGAGTTCACAAGACAAGCTTGTAAGGCCAAAAGAGATAAAATGTCGACCCGGATATGAGGGTCTAAGGTGCATGGAAGGGATACCTACAATGGAGTGTAGATGCAAAATGTAGACTTTACAAGTGTGGAGAGGTTTTAACCTCCTCAAAAATATAGGAATTTGAAAGAAATCGCAATTTCGGTATCAAAGAGTTGAAGCCCTGTAGCGGAAACAACGGAGTATCATGAAGGCAATGTTGCCGGTAACACCAGCGAAGGAATGTATATATGAGAACGGCCTTGGTGGACTCAAAAGTCCAAGGTAACCCCAATTATTACGGGACCTAAGTCATCAACACCGACGGTCCATGCAAGGGGAACTACAAGGGGATGATAACTAAAATCATCAGAACTACAAAGACACTTACCAGCTATCGTTGAAGACTTGGAATGACTATTTAGGTCAAGATGAATGACCCAGTTGAGCTCGAGAAGTAGAGTTAGCCTAAGGAAACAGAAGTGTGGAATAGAAAACGAATTAGTGGAGCATGAAAGGATTAATCGAGCAAATGATGCTCACCAAGAATTTAACGCCAGTATAGGTATGAGAAGAGCAGGTCCGGAATATTGAGATAAGTCAATTATAGAGTGACTGACATCAACTGAGGACGTATAAGTGTTGATTGGTATTGACGAGCAGGTACCGTTAAGAAGAGATTTTAGTGACTGCGAATTTAAGAGATAACTTTACCGATGACTTGGAGGAATCCCCAAGTAGGCAACGATAACTTTCTGGAGTGATATAAAGATATAGAGAGAATCGGTTAGAGGTTGCGTACTAGTTGGTTAAGAACAGTCTACGGGTGAGTAAGAGGGTAAGGATCTGTTTGAGGAGGATCTTGATAGTAGTAGAAGAAAAGTATAGGCGGGAGTTGGGTAAATCATGTTGACCCTTAGAAAGACGCCATTGTGACTAATGGGTGTTACACCAAAAGCGTGGTAGGCCCATAAACTACAGATGAAGAAAATCAATGTTAGGTTAACTCTGATTTCAATAAGGAATTAGCGATCTATATGAAAAAGTCCACTTGGGTGTGTGATTTGTTTGGAGTTATATAAATTTTAAAGCTTGAAAAGAAGTAGGTGGAAACAATTAAATGAGGAACGATCCGATAAGGTCACATTGAGAAACCGGGTCAAGCGGTTTGTATTACAAAGAGCATTAGGCGACAGAAGTTTAAGATCATTATTTCATAATCGATAGTCGGGAACTTTCGAAAGGAAACAGTTTTTATGGTTTGGTAGAGTCATCAACAGAGCTGGAGGTAAGTTTAGAAAACCAAACCGTGAGAAAGTACCTACCGAATCCGAGATACGTCATCAACTATGAAGATCAGAAAATTTAGCCGGTTGATACCTTTGTAGAGTTCCAGTGGTCTAGACGAGGAGCTGATGAGGCTACTTGGGAGATAGAGGAGAGTATTAGACGTAGTTATCCCGAGTTCTTTGCGGGGTTAGAGGTTACTCCTGTTTTGGACGAGTTAGTACTGGGATGTTGTGTTGTTTGACCTTTCAGGTTTTTATATTGATTTGAGTGATTACGTTTTATGTGACACATGTCTTCCGTTGATGATTGAGTAGTTGCTTGTAGCCAACGAAAATGTCGAGAAAATTAAATATACCAAAGGAAATGCGCGACTAAGAGAATCATTCTAAGTTTGGGGACGAAACTTCTTTTAAGAGGGCACTGATATAATATCCGGAAAATTTTAATGTCCGTTAAACCTGAATATAACTAAATTCCGATACGTCAAACTGAAATAAAATAAAACGAGTTAAATTCTATCATTTTATGTGATCTTGATCCACATAAAATGATGAAAATATGTAACCGGAAATAATTTACGTACCTCTAAAATAAGATAAGAAATTATATTATACGGAATTTAATTCCGTATTTAATTCCGCAAATTACCTACCGATCCGTAGGAGTAACGGGTTTCGTTTCAGCTTATTTCTTAAAAGAAGAATAGGCCCATTAGTTTTACGAGCCCATCAGCCCATCAGACAATCAGCCATCTCCTTAACTTAATACTAACCCTAAACTAATTAATTAACCTAATCTAATCCTATCTACCCACCACTGTACGCCGCTACCCATCGTCCACACCTTCTGAGGAGCGTCTTCTCCCTCCACAACCGCAACAGCAGCCCACGATGCTGTGGTTCTTCAGCCAGCAGCGACCTAGTGCCGCCTTCCCTGCAGCCGGAGCGCCGCCACCTCGAGCCAGGCGGAACAGGTACAGCCTCCTTCGCTTCTCTGAACCGATTTACCCTTCCGGCCTTCTCTGTTTCGTACTTACAGCAGTACGGATTCGTACCCAGGCCGTCGCACAACAGTACGCACCGCCCTCGTTCGCCACCTCCTGTCGACCACCAGCGGCACCTTCGACACAGCAGTAGTGCACACCATAGGAGCCACCACACCACCTTCGGTCGACCGCCCTCCGCCGCTGGAACCGCAGTAGCAGGGCCGACTATCCAAGGACGTGATTGAGAGAATGGTTCAGGAGGCAGAGAAGTACAAGTCCGAGGACGAGGACAAGGGTCGATGCTAGTGAAGACCGTCTGGAACCAGTCACCACCAGCCGGCGCCGCCTCGTTGCCCGTCGTCGACCGCTGCAACGCCGCACCCAAAACCGCTTCTATCTGCACTGTTTGAATGAAGAGAAAAACGCCGCCGGACTGCAATTCCGGTAATACTTCGTCTCCGGTTCTTCTTCCATCCTGTCACCTGCGAGTATGATTGTGAGATTGTATACGTATATATGTGAGATGGAATACGTACCTAAACTGAGATGGAATACGTATATAAACAGTAGATTGGAGGTGGTACGGGTATGTAGTACGGTAGGTCAGTAAGGACAGTTGTGTGAGCGTATATAGGAGTTGTGTATGCCGAGTATATACATATACGTATATATATAATATGAAATAAAAGTGTACATATAAGTGTTTTAAAGTCTATTCATGTTTATAGAAGCGTGGAATTTAATGGATATATAATCTTTATATAAGAGTATATTTATAAGCATAAATATAGAATATATAAAAATGCGAGTATCTATATATAAGTACGAGTTGGGATTTATGAAATTATGTGAAAGAGATATAAATATATATATATATATAAATAAGTTGGGATTTCAGGATTTATATATATAAAGAAACATAAGAATATATATATACTCATGACGTAAGTGTACCTAAATCCGTACAAGATGGGAAATAAAATATGTAGATATATATATGAGTACCGAATAATTACACAATTAAATAAGTGAGTTGAGGAGAAAGGTTAAAGTATATAATACGGATAATATATGTAATAGATGGTAACCGGGAAGGAGGAAGAGTGTTATTCTTTTCGAGTGGATTCAAGTTTGAATTGGTGACCTATAAGTAGCTAACCGAGAGACACAAAGTATGGAAACAAGTTTTAAAAGGAATAAGAAAGTTTAAGAATAAATTTGAGAAGCCTTCGGCTGAGGGTAAAATGGTCTTTTACCGTAAGAACTTGTTCCGTAATTCCTTAGCATGAGGTTGGACATCTGGATGTGATTTTGATACACATGCCTTATTTGACAGGCGTTTGAGTTACCACGAGTACGGACTGTTTGAGACGTGTTAGAGTGTATTTTGACTCAGGTAAGTCCTTGCGACTTACTTAGCCAATTTCTGGATATTAGTTGAGTGATAGTGGTTGTGTGTGCTATGTACGTGTTTTACTAATAATAACTTGCTAGAACGACTGTTATTATTATGTTTAGGGCCCATGTGTATGTATAACGGGCCGTGACATCACTGCCCAACTCTGACAGGAAACTGGGAGGTTCTCCATACCCAGACCAGGCAGGTACAAGGTGAGATGCATCGGATCCATTCCTGATGGTTACACGGGGGCGGAGGCGAGGTTTGGGAATCCCTCGTGTCACAAAATAAGTATCATTAGCGTGAAAGAGTAACTTAATTCAAGATAATAAAACGGACTTGTTTGAAAGCATGTTGGGTGTTTATATTTTATGTGTGTGAGTGTGTGCTACTATTATTCTGCTAATATGTGTGTGTGTGCTATGTACGTGTTTTACTAATAATAACTTGCTAGAACGACTGTTATTATTATGTTTAGGGCCCAAGTGTATGTATAACGGGCCGTGACATCACTGCCCAGCTCTGACAGGAGACTGGGAGGTTCTCTATACCCAGACCAGGCAGGTACAAGGTGAGATGCATCGGATCCATTCCTGATGGTTACACGGGGGCGGAGGCGAGGTTTGGGAATCCCTCGTGTCACAAAATAAGTATCATTAGCGTGAAAGAGTAACTTAACTCAAAATAATAAAACGGACTTGTTTGAAAGCATGTTGGGTGTTTATATTTTATTTGTGTGTGTGCTACTATTATTTTGCTAATATTTAGATAACTAGCTAACGGTTCCTCTTGTTGTGTTTTTAGATTTACCGCAGGTTAGACCAGCAGCTGAGTGATCCGGAAGTAGTGGTCAGCCGGATCTCCGTACTCCTTAGAGTGGGGGTTGGGGGTTGTGTTTGTCTTTTCTTTCTTTTGGTTAAGACAGTGTTCTTTTCTTTTGTTTAAGTACTTTAGGCTGCTAGACAGTGTTGCATTCATTACCTTAAAAATACTATTTTATGAATTTCGGTTTTCTTTATTTGTGTCTTGTTGCAAGATCCTAGTAATATTGTTGTCAAACTGAGGTCGGGACCCATTGTGAGGTCCTATCCAGTAATGTCCCGAGTTCTGAGAATTCGGGGTGTTACACAGGCCGCCGAGCTTCCTTCTGCCAGGGACGGGCTCGCTTTCTTCAAGCCGTCGAGGAAACCAGTGGGTTATTTTGTCTTCTTCATCAGTTTCCCAAGCGACCGGAGTTCTTCCCTCTTTCTATATAGACGTGTGCCGCCGTCTCAAATCAAGTGCCAAGGGGAGGGGTCGACACTGATAACGAAAGACGGGATTAGAGATAGGGTTCCAATCATTCCGGCCACCGTTCTAGGCTGCGTGAGAGACTCTCATGAAGAGGCCAATTCCGTCTTGCTGCCAGCCTCGCCGACCACCAGTGACGATCCGTCAACCGGAACATCAGTAGCCTCCTTCCTCCGTGTGAGTTTTCTTGTTTTGTGATAGAACCCTAGGTTATGATTGGGAGATTCTGCGTTTTGAATCGAGATTAGTATTATGTGTATGTTTTGTATTGTGTTAGTTATGTTGAATGTCTTCCGAGAGTTTCAGTTGTATGTTGTAATTGAAGTTAGAAACAATGTCGGTATATGGAAGTTGTGAGTTTGTATATCGAGTGGTTGTGATGATATTTATGGTACAAGTTGTTAAAGAAGGTTATGTGTTAGCATGGAATATGAGTGTTGTATGAAGGTATTAGATGGATAATTGTAGGCTTACGATGAGTATGAGTTAAATGTCGGAGTAATGACCTAAGATAACTTCATTATTAGGATTTGAGAATAGACACGGATTCAAATTCCTTAAAGTGTTGTAAGAACATATGTGAAGAATTTATTATAGTGGACCTTCCGTCAATTAGAGTTTGGTAACGAGTAGTTAGAATGAGTTTTCCTTTTCTTTAGTTTTAACCTTATAGGTGTTTGGGTGTTCCGTTTTCTGGACTTTTGATTATTTAGTTGAGAGTATACTAGTTAGTATTTTTTCCATTAGATGATTGTTATTAACTTAGAGGTGAAAACTCCTAAGGCATTAGATTTTGTTATTTATACAAGTTTTATGTTATGATCAGGCATTTGAGATTAGACTCCTATGGAGTCAAGGAATACCGTTGACTGAACTTGACCTGGGACGAGGTAAGTCTCCGGACTTACTTAGCTCGTATTCTCTGTATTAGTTTCGATGCGTGTTGTTGGTGTGTGTTTATTGTTTATGTGTGTGTTTATTGTTTATTGTTTATTGTTTATTGTTTATAACAAGTAAACTGGAAATAGGATTACCGACCTTTATATGTTTATATTTGGCCCAAGTGTATGATAACAGGCGGTGACCGCTTGTCCAGTCCAAAATGGGGATGACTGGGAGGTGCCTTGGGACTAGTCCAACGGGTGATGCTGATCCGCATCAAGTACAAACCCGTATGGTGAAAGGGGACAAGGGCGAGATCGTTATGATTCTCGTGTCACACCATAAGTGGAATAGTAAGGGATATGACTTAATAATAACAAAGAGATAATAAACCGGACATGTGTGTTTAGATCATGTTGTTTGTTTTACGCCTTATGTGTGTGTGTGTGCCAATACCATGATTCTAATGCTTTGAATGCTAGCTAACGGTTTTATACCGATTTTGTAGTTGTCCTACAGGTTATGGATGCCGCCAAGTGAGGTGGAGGAGTGGATAGCCAGGGTCTCCGTACATTATAGAACGGGGATGGTTATGTGATTATGTTGTTTTGGTTTATGTTGTACCTTAGGGATTTATGTTTTGGAGTTTTGTCGTTTTGAGAACTCGGTTGAGTTTTGAAGTTGTATCTTTCTTTTCGAGATTGTTTGTATTGCATAAAAATGTATTTCGGTTTTGGCCTTTATTTGTTCCTTGTTGCAAGATCCGGTGAAATTGTTGTTAGGCTAAGGGTCGGGACCCATTGTGAGGTCTCCAACTCGTGACGCCCCGAGTCCCACGGATTCGGGGTGTTACAAAGTGGTATCAGAGCTCTAGGTTGACAACAATGGCACTCGCAATCTTCTAAAGGCCGAATGAGGAATAAACAAAACCCACACGGGTTCTGACTTTTCGTTTTCAAAATCAATATGCATGAGTCGAGTTTTGGATAGAATGTACGGGACTACCACTCCTTCCGTGGATCTCGGCAGCATAGTTATTGGATTTTTATTATATATATACAGATATGTGTATAGATGTAGATATGTATCGTGGACCTAGGATGTTTTTGGACTATTATTATATGTTGATTACAGTTATGCATGATGGACTTGTTATGTGAAAATGGTGGCATGATTTTTATATTGATATGAGTTTTTACATATGGCATGATGATATCATATAAGTGTTGGGACCTTGTTTTGTTGTAATAGTTTTGCTTGGATGTGATATGCTGGTTATAGCAATGTGGACATAGGACTTGTATAGTCATATACGCATACTAGGATATATAGTACCATATGGTTTTTGGACCTTATAGTTATGATGATAGAAAGCTATCATTGCCGCTAGGATGACACCGTTTGGCTCGGGATAGTTTACATATGAGGATGAACATGCTCAAGTACCGAGTTGAGTACCACGTTTTGACCAACACCTTGGTGTTTCTCGGACTCCTTTAAGAGGACTTTGAAGAGGGGGATTAGAGATGACGTAAACGAAGGACAAACAAGTGGAAGAGAACCTCGAGATAGTTTAAACAAAACTGAGTAGGAAGTCATACAAGTAAGGAAGCGGCAAGAAGAGACAAGTGGTGGTTCCCAAAGGAAGCGACGATTGAACAAACAATGAAGCAACTAGAGACAATGAACGTAAGATTTGTTTTTCCAAGGGCAGTGTCGAGGAACTAAAAATGCAAATCAAGTAAAGAGGACTACATTCTCGCTCGAGAATAAAGAAAAAAAAATGGCATTCTAAGTAAGTCGAGTTTCCAATAGGTGCTCCTAAGTATGGGTGTCAAGATGAAAAGAGTGGTCAAACAATTGTGAAGGATTGACGATAACCGAAAGTTAAGCTACGGAGGTACCGGAGGGTGAAGTGACGATCTTTGTGGGATTCTAAGCGGGTGACTTATTCAGAAATTTGAGAGTTACATGGAGGATCCCAGGGTGAAAGTTCACATAGTGGAATTACCATGGGAAGTCAATCGTTTTCCGTCATTGTGTTGAGGCTAAACAACGCTAAGAAGGAGGGAGTGTGCGTATGATGATCTTCAGGAGATAACAGATGCAATAAAGAGCTTTATCGGAAGATGAAAGATAACAACCAAGAGAAGAGTGAGTGGTTACTAACGATAGAAATGTTGGAGAGATGCATTTACAAGATTTTATGAAGGAGGGGTAAGCCTATGAAGTCGGGTCATATGACACAAAACAGCTGGGAGGTATAGTTATCTTACAGAAGCGAAAGGAAGAGGGGAGCGTTATTAGAGCTAACAAAGTGGGAAGTAAAGTAAAAATGAGCTACTGAAGTTTAAGGCAGAGTACCCCGAGAGGGTATCCTTCAGGAGTATGGTGACATGGAAGCATGGTAGGAGAGTAAGTCGTTGATCTTGGAGAGGGTCATTAATGAGCTAATCGGTGAGCCCCGAGAATGCACAGGTGCAGGTTGTATACTAGTGACTGTAGGCGGGGAGAGCAATTCAGGATGTGGGATCATGAAGAAGAGTAACAAGGACTTGGAACATTCAAGGTGGTTGAATGTCAGTAATAAGAAGGTGTATTAACTGAAGCATAAACGTCTTAATCAAGTAACATCTTATCGATTCTAACAAGTGATGGTAACGTATCTGGTGGGGAGAGATTGTAACGATCTGGTGCGACCTTCTTAGTTCATGGGGTTGTCATATGGAGGGATGACACGGATCAGGGTGAAAGAAACTGGAAGGACAAAGAGAAAGGTGAGTCTTCTATGGTTATTGTGCGTAAAGGGGGAAAATATAAGGGGAGGCATGATATGCTTGTTCTAACCTTAAGGATGTCATGTTTTTGCGAGCGAAAGCTAAGTTAAGGTTTTTGTGACTTGCATAGCGAAGCCCTAGTGGCTATTACGTGAAACGAGGAACCTAGATTAGAGCAACGCTGCAAGCTTAGAGTTATGATTTGTGCTTGGTGAAGTGATGAGTGGATCTTTCAGTGATTGTGGTTGGGGAATTTTGCCTAAAGGCATACTTGTACGGTTGTGAAGTTGTTCTTGGAATACCAAGAGATGCATAAGGTGACCAACAAGAGAAAGAGAAAACTAAAGTTTTGAAGTTTGTTGTTGTTTTGAGATGTACAAAAAGTACATGACAAATGGACGCTAGAGTCTCTACAATCGGTTTTAACGCTACATAAGAAAATGTAGTGTAAATTTCTACGCCTACTTAAAGAAAAGATGCCTACGGTGAAAGCCGATGTAGAATACGGAGAACTCCTCCCAGAAGTTGGGATTTCAGAGGAAGCAGAAAAGACTGTATCAATTTGTTATAAGGCATGATCGAGTCGCGTAGTTAAGACTTTTGTGGCTAAACATATGTGAGAAGTCAAGAGAAGTTACTATTGCCATTCCTTTGAAGGGAGAAGAGGGATTAAGCTGAAGTATTGCTTAACCAAGGTTTCAAGAGTCAGAAAAATTAGAGCAAGTCTCTCGAGTTCTGTAGATGAAGGATCTTTGAAAGAGGACGGTGAACGTAGTAGCTACAGAAGGAGCAATACACGGGTTAAAGGACGTCACCTCACCAGATCGGGGTGAACCACTTGTCAAGTGTTATGAGCAGATTGTGTCGGTCATTACGAGACGAAGTGGTTAGAGAAAAGATGGAACCCGAGGTAGAACGGAATCCAATGTATCGAAATGTGAATTTTACCACTAAGATTGATTTGGGCTCAACTCCCATTTCCAAGGCGCCCCACAAATGACATCAATAAATGATACCCGTAAAGATACTCGAATTAAGGAAGCAATTGAAGGAGCAATTGCAATTGCAAGCTCTTGATGATAAAAGTTCGTCAATACACTACATGGGGAACTTAGAATATATCTTGAACTCTTGATTTGAAGTTCATGTTGGGATATATCTTGAATTCTTGATTTAAAGTTATTATGGAGGACGCCAGTTTGCAAAAAGAGAGATAGTTATCTCTGTATGTACATCGATTACTATAAGTTGAGCAAGATGACAATTAAGGACAAGTATCCCTTAAAACGAATGGATGATCTACTCGATCAGTTGCAAGGGCTGGTAGTCTCTTTTAAGATTAAGTTGAGAACTTGATTGTCACCGTTTGAGAATTCGGGAATGAGATATTGCAAGAACAGCATTTTGGACCAATCAGAGTCACTACGAGTTGTAGTTATGCCATATGGGCTTACTGATGCCCGGATGAGATATTTTGGGTCTACTCTTGAAAAAGAAAGAAGAGGTATGACGTGTTGTCTCGGGATGACAAACCCCGAAAAGATGTGAAAGAGGTTACAAGTTTTCTTGGATGTGCTGAGCTTTACCAGATATGTGAAGAGAGAAGTTGTATAACACCAATTATGGTAACCTACTCCGGATGACAATGAAGTACTGAATGGGATGAAGAATTGACAAAAGAGTTGCTGAGGTATTATGAGTTTGAAGTGTACAAGTGATTCTTCAACACAAGGCCTTGATAAAGTATTGTAGAGCGATGTAAAATTAATAGCATACGTGTCTGGTTAATAGAAGTAGTATGGAGTAAAATGCTTCCTTCGTTACATGGTATTGCAAC
Organism: Fagopyrum esculentum; assembly: GCA_033239045.1. Classification (NCBI taxonomy): domain Eukaryota; kingdom Viridiplantae; phylum Streptophyta; class Magnoliopsida; order Caryophyllales; family Polygonaceae; genus Fagopyrum; species Fagopyrum esculentum. Next base: position 67,323,623 of record BSUD01000007.1, read on the forward strand.
AAGAATTGAGGGAACATAACCTCAAAGTTTGGTTTGATAAGAACCAAAACCAACATTGTAAATTGGAAGTTCGATCTTCTTTGTTAGAGATATCGAAAAGATACATAATGAAAATTTTGCATTGAGAAAGACCCGAGAAGGAAGTTGAGTTCCGATATATCGGACCTTTGTGAGATTTTAGCGCGATTTGGGAAAGTGGTTTACCGGTTGGCGTAGCCGCCAAGAGTAGAGAGTGTTCACCCGGTGTTTATGTGTATCAGTCGAGAGAGTACATACAAGACTCGAGACATATTGTCAGTTATGGTGATTTAGTCGCAGACGAAGAACCAAAGAGGCTAATAGGAAGACGGAGTATAGTATCTTTGGTTGAGTTTTACGCCGAGTTAGTAACTTTAATAGAATCGACGGGTTAGACCTTTTTCTTCCCTTAAGTTATTTGTGTTTTTGTGTAATGTTATATGTGGTTTTGTGCCCCGTGCGGGAATGTGTTTTATGTCCGGTTATATTTTTCGCGATGGTGGTTGGAGCAGTTTGTGTATATAGATTAGAAGGCCTAGGCCTTCCTAGTTGTGATTTTATACCTCGGCCTTAGGGACCGAGAAGTTCGGCGCATAGCAAGTTTCGGGACGAAACTTGTTTTTAGGGGGATCTAATGTAACGACCCGTTTATTGGGTGCGATTTTGATATTTATTTTTTGGCGCTATCGATTTTATATATATATATATATTAAGTATGTTTCACGAGTATTTTAAGTCGTTAATTTTATGTTTCGGATATATGTTATATTAATATGTTGACGGTATTTTTATTATTATTTAAATCTCGTAATTTAGTTAACAAGATCGATTTGTACGTCGCAAAGTATATTTTTTTTCTTGCGAGTTTAAGTATATACTCGATCCTCATAATATTTCCCTTTTATTTATTTTTGTTTCGGATAAGGGGCGGAAAGGTTCCGGGTATTTTATTATTTTTTGGATATGTGCACGTTTATCCGTTTATCTTGTCGGAAAAGTCGGAAAATTATTTCCCGATTCGGAAGTCCCGTTCTGAACGTTTTGATCGAGTTACTCTATTACTCATTTTACTTTTTATTTTTGTTTTGTTTTGTTTTGTTTTTAGTTCTAAAACCCTAGCTGTGCTTGTTCCCCTTCTACTCACTCCCTACCCCTTCTTCATTTGGTTCAGCCGCCACCCAAGGAGACTCCTCCTTCCCTCCTGTTCGTTTCAGCGCCGGACCAAGGGAGCTGGAGATCCGGCCACCCCGCCTGCATCCTCCGTGCAACGTCCCAAGCCATCCCTTCCTCCCTCTCGGTTCTTCTCTCTTCCCGGCCACCAACACGTCTCTCCCTCCCTTCTCTGAGATAGAGGGCCAAGGTAGCTGCAAATCCGGCCGCACCACTCTTCGCCATCTCCTTCCTCGCTGGAGCCGGCACCACACCCTTCCCCTTCGCCACCTCCTTCCTTGACTAGAATCGGCGCCTCACCTACTCCCCTTTCCGAACCTCTTTTCCTCCCTTACAACCGGCGACAGACAGGGACTGCCTCTCCTCTTCTTGCTACGACTCAGGCCGCCGAGCTTCCTTCTGCCAAGGACGGGCTTGCTTTCTTCAAGCCGTCGAGGAAACCAGTGGGTTATTCCGTCTTCTTCATCAGTTTCCCAGGCGACCGGAGTTCTTCCCTCTTTTTCTATCTGGACGTGTGCCGCCGTCTCAAATCAGGTGCCAAGGAGAGGGGTCGACACTGATGACGAAAGACGGGATTAGGGCTAGGGTTCCAATCATTCCGGCCACCATTCTAGGTTGCGTGAGAGACTGTCACGAAGAGGCCAATTCCGTCTTGCCGCTAGCCTCGTTGACCGCCAGTGACGATCCGTCAACCGGAACATCAGTAGCCTCCTTCCTCCGTGTGAGTTTTCTTGTGTTATGATAGAACCCTAGGTTATGATTGGGAGATTATGCGTTTTGAATCGAGATTAGTATTATGTGTATGTTTTGTATGGTTCTAGTTATGTTGAATGTCGAGATTAGTATTATGTGTATGTTTTGTATTGTGCTAGTTATGTTGAATGTCTTCCGAGAGTTTCAGTTGTATGTTGTAATTGAAGTTAGAAACAATGTCGGTATATGGAAGTTGTGAGTTTGTATATCGAGTGGTTGTGATGATATTTATGGTACAAGTTGTTAAAGAAGGTTATGTGTTAGCATAGAATATGAGTGTTGTATGAAGGTATTAGATGGATAATTGTAGGCTTACGATGAGTATCATTGTTAGGAGTTGAGAATAGACACGGATTCAAATTCCTTAAAGTGTTGTAAGAACATATGTGAAGAATTTATTATAGTGGACCTTCCGTCAATTAGAGTTTGGTAACGAGTAGTTAGAATGAGTTTTCCTTTTCTTTGGTTTTAACCTTATAGGTGTCTGGGTGTTCCGTTTTCTGGACTTTTGATTATTTAGTTGAGAGTAGACTAGTTAGTATTTTTTCCATTAGATGATCGTTATTAACTTAGAGGTGAAAACTCCTAAGGCATTAGATTTTTTTATTTATACAATTTTTATGTTATGATCAGGAATTTGAGATTAGACTCCTATGGAGTCAAGGAATACCGTTGGCTGAACTTGACCTGGGACGAGGTAAGTCTCCGGACTTACTTCACTCGTATTCTCAGTATTAGTTTCGATGCGTGTTGGTGGTGTGTGTTTATTGTTTATGTGTTTTTATTGTTTATTGTTTATAACAAGTAAACCGGAAATAGGATTACCGACCTTTATATGTTTATATTTGGACCAAGTGTATGATAACGAGCGGTGACCGCTTGTCCAGTCCAAAATGGGGATGACTAGGAGGTGCCTTGCGACCAGTCCAACGGGTGATGCTGATCCGCATCAAGTACAAACACGTATGGTGAAAGGGGACGAGGGCGAGATCGTTATGATTCTCATGTCACACCATAAGTGGAATAGTAAGGGATATGACTTAATAATAACAAAGAGATAATAAACCGGACATGTGTGTTTAGATCATGTTGTTTGTTTTGATGCCTTATGTGTGTGTGTGTCAATACCATGATTCTAATGCTTTGGATGCTAGCTAACGGTTTTATACCGATTTTGTAGTTGTCCTGCAGGTTAGGGATGCCGCCGAGTGAGGTGGAGGAGTGGATAGTCGGGGTCTCCGTACATTATTGGACGGGGATGGTTATGTGATTTTGTTATTTTGGTTTATGTTGTACCTTAGAGATTTATGTTTTGGAGTTGTATCATTTTGAGGACTCGGCTGAGTTTCCAAATTGTATCTTTCTTTTCGAGATTGTTTGCATTGCATAAAAATATATTTCGGTTTTGGCCTTTATTTATGCCTTGTTGCAAGATCCGGTAAAATTGTTGTCAGGCTAAGGGTCGGGACCCATTGTGAGGTCTCCAACCCGTGACGCCCCGAGTCCCGTGAATTCTGGGTGTTACAACAAACACCATAAACAAATAACCAAAAAGATCAAAGAGATCCAAAAAGGTTAGAAAAATTAAATCATGGGAGAAGCGGGGAACACTCGAGGTTGGCAAAACATGGAGAGGACATGGTAAAGAAGGACTGGCGCGGTGTCTCGCCGCCGGGAAGCAAGATAGTAGAAACCCTTTTCAAGGGATGTCATACCTCCTACGGAAATGTGGATCCCACGATATCCCCCACCTAGATGAAGGATCTTCGGAGACCTCGAACACAACCACGTTCAATATGATCAACAGGGGCATGTGACTACGGCATCGTCCGGGACATTCGTTTAGGCCACACTCGAGAACGTCTTCAAATGGAAGTCATTCCAACTAAACAAGGTTATAGACTTCTCGAATTTTCTAAGACACAAGGCATAATTGTGTGAGCGACCCTCACCGATCATTGCGTGATGACTTGGACATTTATCAATAGGTTAGAGTTCAGTTTGGATAAAAACAACTTTACTCTAGTGTGTAGGCTTTCAAAGTTGTGTAGGCTATGGTTCTTAACCGATTAGCATTTGTACCTTTTTTTGTAGTTTAAACCTATATAAACCTACTCTTGTTTTTATTCTTTTATGCATTCTTATTTGGGTTTGAAAAAATTATTTTGTCTTCTTTGACTCTTTCCCCCCTTTTCACCCCTATGAATGTTAGCATGCTTGTTGTTTTCATACTTTGTTCTTCTTTTAGTATTATTGTTATCCGTTAAGTTATGTATTTGGTTCCAATCATAGGTATGAATTGAAACCAAAATACCAACCACCATATCGTTTTTGAGAGTTTGATATTGTAGACGTCATATTTGATGAGATTCATGTGTTTCAGCAAAAGTAAGCATAAGCCATAGTTTCTTTGTGGCTATGGTGCTAATAATGAACTTGGATGGAATATGCCATAATTGTTATGTGGTTGCAGTGTTCATAATCAATTTAGATGCTTCAAATTTGTGCATCTGATGTTCATAATGGTATCTTTTTAGTTGTAGAGCGCTATTGTTCGAGTTAGATCATTTTCTTTGCATTCAACCTTTTTTCTCTTGTCTGTTGCTTTGGTTCTCTTCTCATTGCTTTGTTGTCCATGATCGAGATTTGAGTTGCTATATATTCCGGACAGAGTCCTGCATGTAGTAACATATAAAGTCATAGTGTAAGGCATAACTTCAGCAAAATCAACTAGTTGATTTCTGTAACACCCCAAATCCTGGAGGACTCGGAATGCCACGAGTTGGGACCTCACAATGGGTCCTGGCCCTTAGCTTGACAACAACTTCATCGAACCTTACAACACGGTACAAATAAAAAGGCAAAATAACATAGTTTTATTACATGAGCAAAAACGAAAGTACAAATCTCAAAACAATCCAGCCGAGTTCTCAAATCCAGAAATATAACATAAGTCTCAAAGACATGAAATAAGATAAACAGCCCCGTCCTATAATGCACGGAACCCTGGCTGCCCACTACCGCCGGATCACTCGACCGCCTCTCTAACCTGCAAGGCATCTACAAGGCAATATAATACCGTTAGCTAACATTCTAAGCATATGTATAAAGGTAAAAGCACATACACATACAACATATACAATCAACATGCAACACTCAAGTCCGTTTATTATCTTCAATTAGGTGATAAGCCGTTACTAATGATACTTATTTTGTGACACGAGGGATTTCCAAACCTCACCCCTGTCCCCGTTTACCAACGAGGGATGATACTAATGCATCTGATCGTCTACCTGCCTAGGCTGGTCGCTAGGAACCTCCTAGCTCTCGCAAGAGCTAGGCAATGATGTCACAACCCGTTATCATACACTTGGGTCAATTACGTAATATAATAAAGTCAGTTTAATCCGGTTTCGTTGTTTATCATAACTAACAAACATCACTCATACACATTACACTCATACAAGAAGTCAGCTAAGTAAGTCCGTGGACTTACGAGTCTCCAAAGCGCAACAATCACCACACTCTCAAGTTCCCTCGGGAAAACACGCAATGCCTGTTCAAGACAAGGCACACGAATCAAACCACACTCTAGTCCACTAGAAGTCCTTAGACTTCTAGGCTCAACCTCCTCATCCAAACCTAATACAAGAAGGCTACACTCTCAGTCCACAACCTTCCCAACTCCCAACATAACAACCTCACACAAGGATTGCTCCCAAAGGCTCTAATCGAACACAACAACATGCTACCATCGAGATGTACTCAACTCACATAAGGCCTCTAAAGGCCCAGCTACTATATGTCATTCTAGTTCAACTACTCTAAGCCGGCCTAGCATGCCTCTAAGATAGATCGAATTTAAGGAACGGAAAGAGGAGAAGAAAGGACAAGATTCGGGGCTCACTAGTGCAAAACCGCCCCCGTGCCAAGTTGGAACCGCACCTGCTCCAAGCTGGAACCGTACCTATGCCTATCTAGGTCCGCCCCTGCGCTTGTCTGGATACGCCCCTGCGCATGTCTGTCCAGAAAGTCTGTCTGTTGAGCTCTCCGATTGTGCAGCCGGCCTCTTCGAGTCTCCTTTGGTGCTATGGACGTCTTCCCACCCTAACACTAGGTCCTAGCCTCACTCTAAGGTCTAGCTTCATCACCAAACAACCAAGACAATGATAGACCGTTGAGCATAGATCCATGAAGATCTTCCATACAAATCATGGGAAGAGGAAGGAAGAAAGAAGAAGGAAAGAGAGAGAAAGAAGAAGAAGCCTTACCCTTGTCACGTCATTGCAGTCCCTACCTCAAGGAAGATGGATTGAAGCTGGAGCAAGCAAGGAGAAGAATGGAGAAGAACAGAACAAGATGGTGATGTCTTGGAAGAAGGAAAATAAGTAACGTGAATGAAATGAGAGGGAGAGGAGAAGTGGCTTCATAAAGGAGTGGAATGTCAAATGACCCTCGCTATGAACTCCCCCAACATTAATAAGGCGAGATATAAAGATAGGAAGGCGAAAGGTTGATCGAAAACGCTAATACCCCGCCCTCGCGTGTCACCGTCCCTACGGGATTCCTAGCCGCACTTGCGGCCTGCTTGACTGCGTAACCTAAACCGCAAGGGCGTGAGCCTTTGCGTATGGCTTCCAATCCTCCTCTAAAACTATCAAAACATAACGAAAATTTTGGTCGTTAGAATTTCATACACAAGTAACACAAATATATTTCCTAAGAAAACTTTATCAAAGCATTCAAACGGTATAAAGTTTCAGCAAATACTCTTGGAAGCGCTCCATAAATATAAAATTTCATAGATTCATATTTGGCAGCTTTTTAAGATCAATAAAAGGTTGCACACTTTATATTTTACTATGCAATTCATAGGATAAGAAAACTGATTGTTCAAAATTGAGTAAATGAAGCCAATAATGCACAGCTTAATCCAACATAAGCATGAATTAAGTACATTTTCAAGGCAGATCAATCCAAATTGACAAGTCACAAGAGCCGGACAAGCCAAAGGTATTTTGAGTAGAGGCCAAAACATGTTCGTGCACCTCTTTGTTCTTGCATTTATTCAAAGCATGTTTTTCAACACTTGGTTTCAAGCTCATGGTTTGATGTTCGTCTTTAGATTTGTTCATAGAATAGCATCATGTGATCTTTGTACCATCACAAGGTGGATTAGAAGGTATTGTAGTTTCGATTTATATGTTGTTCTCACTGGACACGATATTTCCGGTTACCATCAAACATGGAAGGTTGGGAATCATATGAAGTAGATAAATATCATAGTAGCAAGGGTTATATATTTTTGTACGCTTCTTATCTTTGATTTGAAGAAGAAGGAGTTCCTTCTCCAGGAGGGCAACATTCAACCATGGAGATCCGCCGCAAACAAAGACGTGATCTCTTCATTGTTCTTTATGCGACTCCTTAGTAAATAAATCATGGATAGTTCGCCATTACTCGAAGCCCTCGGCTTCTCGTCTTGATTTTGAAATTTCATCGAAGGACTTCGGAAATGGGGAATAATAACCATGGCGGACATGGCTTTCTTCTTCCAGATCTGGAGACGACTTATTTTCTCAATTTCTCTTGGTCTTTGATGGATCGAAACACAAGCTAGAGGGATTGTTGGTCTCTGATGAAGATTCCAGTTTGGATTGGGTAGCTTTTTTCTTCGCCTCATGCGGTAGAGTTGTTTCCCCTAAAGAAGAATGGGGAGTTTGGGTTGGGTTGGGTAGTTTTTTGTTGATTTGTTTTGGATTCAAGAAAAGTATCGGTAAGAGCTTGGATCTGGATGCCGATAGTGTTTAGGGTTTTTTAATATTTTATGTGGCTCAATGTAGACATTGGGAAGATAGGAAAAGTAAGCACATACCCGGCGCGTTCTTTTTAGGGAATTTGTTTTCATTTTTCTTGAAGCTGCAATTGCATCCCTAATTTTCTCAATTTGATTTGTAGGTGAAAATGTTTAAGTATAAAAAAAATAAAATAAAAGCGTGGTAAAAGCGACAACTATAAACACGGATTAATCATATTTAACTAAATGAGGGTATTTTTGGTAAAAGGGATAAGAATATTTTATCATAAAAAGAAAAAATCAAGACGAAGATTTGTTTCCTTTCAAGCATCTTTCACATAAATTATAAACTAGTTTATAACCCGCACCTTGTGCGAGCATATTTATATATTGGATTTTTGAATATGTCATGAACTTGTATATGTATGAACTAATGAATATTTCCGAAATATTATAATAACCATTCAATTATTCTCACGATGATAATATATTTGTGAATAAAGAAGTCTCATTATTTAGACTTTAATTTAATTTTTCAACAACATATCATTTTTCAAGCTTATAAATAAATTCCCCTAATTATGCCTATGCATATTAATTTTGTTGCCAAAAAATTTACACACTACAATGAGTAAGACGCTAAAAGTTTGTGAGGAAAATTCAAATTTCAAATATGAAAATTAAAATAATATTTAAGATAGTAAATTAAATAATGAGTGTGTAACTTATAAGTACTAAACTTCTAGTAAAAATTAGCTAAGATTTCTTACAAAAGTTGTAAATTACCTATATTATACAAAATTAATTTGGATATTAACATTCAATCAAATTTACGCATATAATATAAAAACCAGAATCATATCAAAAATGATTACTCGAATCAGATTACGGTCGTGGATGATTAAAAATATAAAAAATAAAAATACAAATATAAAAAAAATGTAACCAATTTTTTTAGTCGAATCTGAATTAAGAAAATGAATTTGAAATTTTTAACAATAATGAATGTGAATAAAAAAAAGAAAGAAAAACTTGTAAGAAACGAATATGAAAAATAAAAAGAAATTTTTTAAAATATATATATATAAATATCTATAATAAAAAAATGAATGTGAATGAAATTTTTTAACAATAACAAAAGATTTTGCAACCGAATATGAATAAAAAAAAGGAATAAGAAAATGTGTAACAATAACGAATCCGAATCAAAATATAAAAAAATTGAATTTGAATATAAAAAAAAAGAAACTTTTTGGACTAATGAGGTAAGTAGGTTTTTTTATTTTATTGTATACTAACTAGGCCTTTTCTAGTTTTCTATTTAGTAAATATACCCCATGATTTTCTTTACCACTTTCATTTAATGGTAAGGTAAAACTAATTAACCCTTCTTTAAAAAAAAAGAATATTTGAGGTTTGTTATTTAAATTTTGATTTTAATTACTGAATTTGTTTTTTTTATTTCCCTTTTTATTTTCTGTTTTCATACCGAACATTTACATACCGGACATTAACATACCGGACATTTTACATACTGGACATTTACATACCGTACATTTTACATACCGGAAGTTCATAACGAAATTTTTCATACCGGAATTTCATATCGAAATTTTTTATACCGGAAGTTCATACCGGATGTTCATACCGGAAGTTCATACCGAAATTTTTTATACCGGAAGTTCATACCGAAAGTTCATACCGGAAGTTCATAACAAAGTTTTTCACACCGAAAGTTCATAACAAAGTTTTTCATACCGGAAGTTCATACCAAAGTTTTTTATACCGGAAAAGCTCATACCGAAAGTTCATACCGGAAGTTCATACCAAAAGTTCATACCGGAAGTTCATACCGAAAGTTCATACCGGAAGTTCATACCGGAAGTTCATAACAAAGTTTTTCATATTGGAAGTTCATACCGGAATTTTTTATACCGGAAGTTCATAACAAAATTTTTTATACCGGAAGTTCATAACAAAGTTTTTCATACCGGAAGTTCATACTGAAATTTTTTATACCGGAAGTTCATACCGGAAGTTCATACCGAAAGTTCATACTGAAAGTTCATACCGAAAGTTCATAACAAAGTTTTTCATACCGGAAGTTCATACCAAAATTTTTTTATACCGGAAGTTCATACCGTTCATACCGGAAGTTCATAACAAAAGTTCATACCGGAAGTTCATAACGAAGTTTTTCATACCGGAAGTTTATACCGAAATTTTTTATACCGGAAACCGTTCATACCGGAAGTTCATAATGGATGTTCATAACAAAATTTTTCATACCGGAAGTTCATACTGGAATTTTTTTATATCGGAAGTTCATACCGGATGTCAATGATGTTTACACTGGTGAATTTACAACCTTTGCTCGCTCAGGGTGATGCTGACAGTGGTCTTGATCGTCTCTGGGCAAAGAAGAAGGTTATACCATTTTTAGAGACATTTTTGTTGCTTCAAGGTTGATACCTGAATGTTGCATTTTTGCTCATACCATTTTTATAACTTCCGGTATGTAATTCTCCGGTATTTAATTCTCCGGTATGTAATTCTTAATTCTAAATTATGACATAAAATCAGTTTGTTTGGTATAACTTCCGGTATGATATGATAACTTCCGGTATGATAACTTCCGGTATGGTATGATAACTTCCGGTATGATAACTTCCGGTATGATAATTTCCGGTATGATAACTTCCGGTATGTGAACTTCCGGTATGTGAAGCTCCGGTATGTAAACTTCCGGTATGTGAACTTCCGGCATGTGAACTTTCGGTATGTGAAACTCCGGTATGTGAAACTCCGGTATGCATTACAAAAAAATAAAAAAATAAATAAAGAAAATAAAAAAGACAAAAAAATATAAGAAAATAAAAAAATAAATTCCAGTATGATATGATAATGTTCGGTATGATATGATAACTTCCGGTATGATATGATAACTTCCGGTATGAGAACTTCCGGTATGTGAAACTCCGGTATGTGAAATTCCGGTATTGAAAATTCCGGTATGTGGAAATTCCGGTATGTGAAAATTCCGGTATGTGAAAATTCCGGTATGTAAAAATTCCGGTATGTGAAATTCCGGTATGTGAAATTCCGTTATGTAAAAAATTCTTCATTCTAGAAAATAAAAAAAATAAAGAAAACAAAAAAGAGAAAAAAAATTAATAAAAGAAAATAAAAAAATAAATTCAGTTTTTAAAAATTAAAACTTACACTTAAATAACAAATAACAAACATTTTTTTTTAATTGAAGGTTCATTAGTTTTACCTACCATTAAATGATAGTGGTAAAAAAAATATGGGGTATAGTTTCTTTAACAAAAACCAAAAAGAGCCTAGTAGGCCAAATTCTTTCAAACTTTTTTTAAAAAAATATTCTAAATCTATATATAAAAAAAATACGATTCCAAGAAAATTTTTAAAAGTAACATAAGATTTGCAATCGAATTTTTTTTATAAAAAATGAATAAGGAAATTTCCCCCGAAATTAAAGAACATTATTATGAAAGCTAATAAATTTGAAATCCATGTATGGATAAAATAAATGCTTCATTTATTATTTCTAATTAAGTTGTTAGCTAATAAACAAAACTGCACCTAAAGGGTCTATTTTAATTAATTTAGTATTTTCAATTAAATTGTTAGTTAGTAAAGTTTATACTCCAATATAATTTTTTTTAAAACAAAATTAATTAGGAATAAGCAAAAGACTGTTTTTGGTTAAAAAGATAATACGTAAAATATATAATGAAATGACATAATTAAAAATGTATTAAATTGTAAAATATATTGATGTGATCCTGAATTGTTATAGATGGTTGTAGCTTTGGTAACCAACAAAACCGTATTGTTATAAGTGTAAGATACTAAACATGATGAGATGCCTTTTTGTTGAATTGACCTGATGAAATGAAAAATGTTTTATTTTGAATTAAAATTTTATTTAAAATATGGCAAATTTGTAATTAAAATATGATAAATTCTTAATTATTTGACAAAAAATAATAGGTGGTATGACTAATGTGTTGTCATGTAGACTAAGAGAGTTGTTTTAATAGTATATATATAGATTACCACATGCCGAGATTTTTTTTCATCTATACACTTAATCCAACACCAAATATTATATACATACCGTTACAATGACATAAGATATACTCAAATTTAGAAACGTTGATAAGACATAACACTAATCAACATGTGTGTTTTAGGTAAAATGATTTGATCAAACACCATATGTTACATCGTATAATACACAGTCCGATATTACCTCATAAACATATCATTACCAAGACTTAATACTACAGTCTATTGGTAGATTTAGGTAGGATAGGATGATTTGATCGTGTATTGACAAATAGGACCAAAACTAAAGAGGAGTCATCCATTTCAGCTTTACAGAGAAGAGAGAGAACTAAAGACGCAACAATTGGTCATTGATTGGTAGTTTGAATAATCTGCAACAAAAACCCAAAAAAGACCACTTCCATGGGAAATCTAATTTCCTCTTTCCATAATTTTATACTTACTTGTCTTCGTTTTTCTGGTATACAAGGTTTCCCTCCTCCACTAGTTACTACTCTGGCACCACCTTACACATCAATTTCAAAAGGTTTCCCTTTATTTTTAGGGTTTCTCTTGCTATTTAATAACCCAATTCAACTTCAATTCATGACAGATTCCAAATAATAGTCATTGGGATATAGCAATCATTAATTAAACCTCTAACTATACGCATTCGATTACGTGGTTCCAGTTCTATATATCTGGGCAAGGTCAAAGTTTTCTTCTTTGGATTGCAATGGACGAGAGTCTCCTCTCAAAGTCCATATTCAAACCCTCTAGAAGCAGAACAATAAAGAATTTTCAAATATCCTGACAAATTACCACCATATCTCCCTTCTATTCTTCCCTCATTGCAGTCTTCCTCCCTTCTTGTAAATTGACAGGTATATATTTTGCTAAAATGTTTATGCTACTTTTTCCTTTGTGCTGCTGATCTATTCTTTCATCTTTCCACTTACAGAATATCAAGTAATCTGCTGGAGCTTTGAGCTTCAAGATTCTAACTTTCTGAGGCGTGTTCATACAATTCATGTGGGTTTGACTTTTTTTTCCTTCTTAAGTTAAGCAACGGAACTTCCGGGTCTAAGAAATTGAAGGCAAAAGGCAGTGTGTTTCTGGTTTGTGATTGCATAGATTGATTTGAATAGAAGAAGCCTGTAAGAAAAATGGGAAATAGGAGGAGAAGAAAGCTTCAGTTTAGCAAGATCTACACATTTGGATGCACAAAGGCGCCTTTAACAGAAGAGGACCAATCACAGATAGGGGGGCGTGGCTTTTCAAGAGTGGTGTATTGTAACGAGTCAAATAGTTATGAGTCTTCCATTCGAAACTACCCGGATAATTATGTAAAGACTACAAAGTATACTCTTCCCACTTTCGTCCCCAAGTCATTGTTTGAGCAATTTAGGAGGGTTGCTAACTTCTACTTCCTTGTGGCCGGGATCTTGTCCTTCACTCCCCTTGCCCCTTACACTGCAGTAAGCTCGATTGTACCTTTGGTATTTGTCATTGGGGCGAGTATGCTCAAAGAGGCCGTTGAAGATTGGCAGCGATTACAGCAGGTATGTCTTGCCTAAGGAAAATAGTTGGTTAATTGGTCCAGTATTTCAAATTTAACTTGTTTGCTAGATTTGTGATTGTTCTCTCTGTACTACAACTCAGTAATGGAACTTTTGGATAATTTTTATGTTCATCGTCTGTATTGCTGCTATTTTCTTTATTTTGATCTGATAGGCACTTCAGCTGTCTTTAAGAAGAGACTTAATAGGTGTTGGAATTGTTTCCTTTTCAGGATATTGAGGTAAATAGTAGAAAACTTAAGGTGCACCGTGAAAATGGAGTTTTTGAGCGGTTAGAGTGGAGAGATCTAAGGGTTGGAGACATAGTCAAGGTGGAGAAAGACGAGTTCTTTCCAGCTGATATTCTGTTGCTTTCTTCGAGCTACGAGGATGCAGTGTGCTATGTAGAGACTATGAATCTAGATGGTGAGACCAACTTGAAAGTAAAGCAAGCATTGGAGACAACATCATCCTTTGTTGAGGACTCTAATTTTCGAGACTTCAGAGCTACCATAAGATGTGAAGATCCGAATGCAAATCTGTATAGTTTTGTCGGAACCATGGAATTTGAAGAAGAACAATATCCCCTTAGCCCTCAACAAATTCTCCTTAGGGGATCAAAATTAAGGAACACAGACTATATCTATGGTGTTGTTATCTTTACAGGCCATGACACAAAGGTTATGCAGAACTCGGTTGACCCTCCTTCTAAGAGGAGCAGAGTGGAGAAGAAGATGGATCGGATAATCTACTTATTGTTTGGTGTGCTGGGTTTTATTTCACTTATTGGATCTATCTACTTTGGCATCAAAACAAAAAGGGATCTTAAAAATGGAATAATGAAGAGATGGTATCTCAGACCGGATGATACTACGGTTTACTATGATCCGAAGAGAGCATCTTTAGCTGCGTTCTTTCACTTCTTAACTGCCCTAATGCTGTACAGTTACTTGATTCCGATTTCCTTGTATGTGTCCATAGAGATTGTGAAGATTCTCCAAAGCCTTTTCATTAATCGAGATGTTAACATGTACTATGAGGAAGCTGACAAACCAGCACATGCCCGGACTTCAAATTTGAATGAGGAACTCGGTCAAGTTGATACCATACTCTCTGACAAGACGGGAACTTTGACGTGCAACTCCATGGAGTTTATCAAGTGCTCTGTTGGTGGAACAGCTTATGGACGTGGTAGCACTGAAGTTGAGAAGGCCATGGCCAGGAGAAGTGGTGTTTTCTTATCCGGTCTTGATGATGCCAATCATGAATCCTATGATGAGCCTACTGGTACAAATCCTCCAGTTAAAGGCTTCAACTTCAAGGATGAGAGAATCATGAACGGGAATTGGGCAAACGAGTCTCATGCTGATGTGATCCAGAAGTTCCTGCAATTATTGGCTGTATGTCACACGGTAATACCTGATGTGGATGAAGAGACAGGGAAGATTACTTATGAGGCTGAGTCACCAGATGAGGCTGCCTTTGTCATTGCAGCTAGAGAAATTGGTTTTGAGTTTTATAGAAGGACTCAAACCTCTATATCCTTGCACGAGTTTGATCCCTGTCTAGGCAAGCAAGTCGACAGGTAATAATATTTTCTGAATGCAATACTGATGATGTCAGAATGCTTAGGCTTGACAATTTTACTTGCACAGGACATACAAAATTTTGAACGTGTTGGAGTTTAACAGCACTAGAAAACGGATGTCTGTCATAGTTGAAACCGAGGAAGGAAAAATATTGCTCCTCTCAAAGGGTGCTGACAGGTTTGGACTGTTGGATTGATCTTTTTTTTTTTTTCCATTTTACGGATATTTGCATGACAATCAATGTATGTTTTAGTCTAAAAGCAAGTAATGACTAAGATATATGTATGTAGTGTGATGTTTACACTGCTGGCCAAGGATGGTGTGAACTTTGAAGAGCAGACCAAAGAACACATCCATGAATATGCTGATGCTGGCCTGAGGACACTAGTTCTTGCTTATCGTGAGATCAGTAAGGAAGAATACGATGAATTCAATGACAAGTTTACGGCTGCCAGGAATTCTGTTGGTCCAGATCGAGATGCATTGATTGACAAAGTGACTGAGACGATTGAGAAGGATTTAATTCTCCTTGGTGCTACTGCTGTTGAAGACAAACTTCAAGCTGGGGTGAGCTTTCGTCGTATCTTTATCCTAGTTCAAGTATAAATTTCAAGTTTGCGTAAAGCAAATTAACTGTTTTGTTGTTTACTATAGGTTCCCGAGTGCATTGACAAGCTTGCTCAGGCCGGCGTAAAGATATGGGTTTTAACGGGAGATAAGATGGAGACGGCCATCAATATAGGATTTGCTTGTAGCTTGCTTAGGCAAGGGATGAAACAGATAATAGTAACTTTGGATTCACCTGAAATCAAAGCTCTCGAGAAAGAAGGAGACAAGAAAACAATCACTGAGGTCAGTTGAATTTCTGCCAGACAATACCAGTTTTGATATTTCATTTTTGCTCAAATCTTATGAATAGTTTGTCACTGATACATCTTGCAGGGATCAAAGCAGAGCATACTTGAGCAGATTACCCAAGGGAAGAATCAACTGGCTGCTTCAACTGCAGCATCTGCAGCTTTTGCCTTGATAATTGATGGCAAATCCCTTGCCTATGCTCTGGAGGATGATGCAAATAAGGCATTCCTCGAACTAGCTATGAGTTGTGCGTCTGTCATCTGTTGTCGGTCATCACCAAAGCAGAAGGCACTGGTGAGCTTACAAAATAAGTAAACTGAAGAGTGTGATAAAAAAAAAAGAAAGTTTACCTTCTAAAACAGCAAGGAACATAAATGTACAGGTTACGAGACTGGTTAAAAACGGGACTGGTAGGACAACCTTAGCAATCGGTGATGGAGCTAATGATGTGGGAATGCTTCAAGAAGCAGACATCGGGATTGGAATTAGTGGAGCTGAAGGAATGCAGGTACACAAGAATATCATACTTGTAGCGCCAACTTTGTTTTTACTGTTCTAACATCATGATCATTTCTGAAGAGATTTGTGAACTGAAAACTTGTTTATTTCATTGATAAAATATTAACATACGACTCAATATACTACACCCAATATATTAGATCATACTCTAACACATCACTGTTCACTTTTGTCAGGCTGTCATGTCTAGTGATGTTGCAATTGCTCAGTTCCGGTATTTGGAGCGTTTGCTTCTTGTTCATGGGCATTGGTGTTATAGAAGAATCTCATCAATGGTAATGTCTTCTCGTTATCTTTCAACCTCTGTGTTGGTTTGAAAGTAAAATTCTTCCTCTTACAGTCTCCTTACAAAAATGTGTGGACAGATATGCTACTTTTTCTACAAGAACATCACCTTCGGCATGACAGTATTTTTGTACGAGGCACACACTTCTTTCTCTGGAAAACCTGCTTATAACGACTGGTTTTTGTCCCTCTACAACGTATTTTTCTCATCACTTCCGCCAATTGCATTGGGAGTTTTTGACCAGGACGTGTCAGCTCGGTTTTGTCTCAAGGCAAGTACATTTATGTTTTCATCGCTCGGTAATTGTTGAGATGTAGGGAAAAAAAAGAAGAGTGTCCCACATCTATTATCTATTGTCAATTGGTTTTAGGATAGAATCTCGTGTGCTTCTTGTAAGTGTGTGTGGGTTTGTGGTGTAAATCTATGCTTGATTGTGCAGTTCCCTCTGCTGTACCAAGAAGGCGTCCAGGACGTCCTCTTCAGCTGGGTTCGGATCCTGAGCTGGATGTTCAACGGAATGTACAGCGGTGCAATGATCTTCTTCTTCACCAAACGAGCCCTTGAAATGCCAGCTTTCAACCAAGCTGGCAAAACCGCGGACTTCCAAATCTTTGGGGCCACAATGTACTCGTGTGTTGTCTGGGTAGTAAACATCCAGATGGCTCTCTATGTCAACTACTTCACCTTAATCCAACACATCGTCATATGGGGCGGGATCATATTCTATTACATCTTCCTCTTGGCATACGGAGCCATGTCTCCCTCCTTCTCCACCACAGCCTACAAAGTCTTTATAGAGTCGCTTGCCTCGTCTCCAAAGTACTGGCTCGTGGTCCTCTTCGGAGTCATATCAGCCCTGGTTCCGTATTGCTGCTACGCGGCCGTCCAGATGAGGTTCTTCCCTATGTACCATAACATGATTCAGTGGATCCGGCTTGAGGGGCTGGCAGACGACTCGGAGTTCTGTAGCATGGTGAGACAGCGGTCGATTAGGGGCACGACCGTGGGATACACTGCCCGTCGTATGAGGTTAGAAACACAAGAGAGCCGGTCAGGTGAGTCGAACCATGTGTGACTCTACCTCAGTGTATAGCTGATTGTAGAGCCAAGAAGATAAGTGTATAGTACAAAGTACCAAGGAGGGAAGTGCGGCTTTTGTTTTGTAAATTCATATATTTTTGCAGATGTACATGACTTCCTATTTCAGTTGTATAGTGTCATTTTTTGGACAGTTTGTAAGTTGTAATTTGGTTGCATGAATGTATTTACAATTGTACATTGGGAGATCTAATCTACCTGTCATCGTCACTTCGTCAAAATGTGCACACACGTTACTGCGCTAATTAACAATCATTTTCACTTCACGGTGATATATACACGACATTTTAGTTGAGTGTATAAACAAAATAGTTAGTAGAAATATGTATTAATTAAAATGGTGCTGATTCAGGCAGAGAGATAGTAGTCATTTTGTGATAAGATATTATTACGTAGTGATTTCATCATTGACTTGATTTAATTGTATATATTTATGATCTGTTTTTAAAAAATGGGAACTTAATGATATTTTTTTAATTTTTATTAAAAAAATTATATGAAAGAATTTGGTGAACCAGACCATTTTCTATTGCTATTAGACTTGTTCAATTTTTACCATTTTTATTAAATTGAAGTTGGAAGGTAAGAAGTTTGATTAGGTTAATTTTACTAAATATATTTATAGCATGAGCCTAGTTAATAGAGAGAAATCTAAAAAAAGTTTTACTTAACTAACTTGGCCAAATTACAATTATTATTATTATTCCAATTCATAATTTTTGTTTAATTCGTTCAAAATTTATATACTGTTGATATTTTATATAGTGAGCTGATGTATTAATTTATTAGTTTTGTTTTCATGTATTGTTTACTTGTACATGTTTGAACTAATAAATATAATGATAGAACTAACCGAACATAATGATCGATCTAATGATACCCAAATTTTGAATTGATATTATAAAAGTTCAAATTTTTATAGTTATGGTTAATAGAATGCTTTATTATAATATTTGTTAGTTCAAATTGTTTATACTATTAGCTTAAATCAAGTGAACAATTAATTAAAGCATTTTATATTGTCTGTTCATGCATTGTTTGGACCTTATAAAAATAAATTTGTAAAAATGTATGAACTATCATTACAATATATTATGAACTAATAAAATGTACAATATTTTGCAAAAAAAGTGTCCGCTAAAAAAAGAAGGAAAAAAAACTAGAAGAGGAAAAAAGTTCAAAGTTTTTACTATTAGTTCAAATAGAGTGTTTTATAATTAGTTCAAACATTTTATATTGTTAGTTCATGCACTATGTTGAAATTACTTGGGGGATGTAAAAATATATCAATCATTAGTACAATATAATTTGAACTAACAAAACAAATAATTTGAACGAAAAATTGACCATTAACTGGAAGAAAAAAAAACTTCTAAAAAAATAACATATGTGACATCGACAACGTTCCTTAATTCCGTACCAGAAGCTTCACTTCGTACTTGAACCAATTTCTAATAAAATATTAAAACTTTATAACAATCTTTTATAATTGTATTAATACAAGAAGATGAAAACAAACACAATACTTTTGGTGATGATATTCTTAAAATCCGGGGATGGGATCTACCTTAACATGAGTCTAAATTTATATGTTCATGGAATACTATTACTCGTTACAAACCAATGTTGAATTGAATTCCTATTAATACAAAAAAATGCAAACAAACACAAGCGGAGAAGGAAGATAGCGGTGAAAGGAGTGAAGTGTTCGCATGAACGACTGAACATGGTCAACGCGGGATTGAGGTGTCGAAGACTTGAAGGTTTTGTGCTGAGATTTTAAAAATCCGGGGAAGGGGATGTCGGGTCATGCGGCTTCAACTCTTTGGCTAAGTAAAGACAAATGTTAAAACTAGTTAGGCTTGGTTTTAATTATTTTTATCATTACATTATGTTAAAAATAATTATAGATTTTTGGATTTTAATTAGTGATTTTTTTATATTAATTTACACGGGTGGAATAGGGTGTGTGTGACGGATTGGGTGGTGGGTGGTTGTACCTCTACTCATACCCACCCCACTACCCGTCAATTTCACCCTTCAACCGTCCACTACCCGAAATTCTTCGGATTTTCACCCGTGTATTCGGTTCGATTGACCGATTTGGTTGGGTAGTTGTTCACCCATTTCTATCTCTAGACAGAATTCCTAGACAAAATCGGGTGGTGGGTTTTTTTTTACCTCCACTCTTACCCACCCTACTACCCATCAATTTCACTCATCAACCGTCCACTGCTTGAAATTCTTAAGACTTTCACCCGTATATTCAGTTCGACTTACCGATTGGGTGGGGTAGTTGTTCACCCATTTTCATCCCTAGACATAATCAATATCTATTTGTACTTGTACTCTATACTAAAGTGGAAGCATTTTTTTTATCTTTTGGTAACCGCAAATTATTTTTGTACTAATTTATTTGTATATATATGTTATAAGTTTGTTTTAGAATATTAGTCATATATATATATATATATATATATATATATATATATATATATATATATATATATATATATATTAAATATGAAAATAAGAAAAATCCAGTATAAGAACAAGTCTATATATAGCGGCACATTTTCGTGAGAAAGACTCAAATCGAGAGAAACAAAATGCCCACAACGCTTAATCAAATCTAGAACTATAGTTGTAAGGTGTAAGAGTGATAAGCCCAAAGAAAATGAGCAAAAATCCACCCATGTGTAAGTTATAATGCATAGAAGCCTAAACGACGATATTCTCTTCCCTTTCGCAAAACTTTGAAGAACAACCTCTATATTTCAAAACCGGTCATCAAGAAAAAAAAACCTTTCACTCAAATTCAAGTTGAAATTAATCAAATCAATAAAATTGAAAAGAAAGCATAAGAAATACATACTTCATTTTCTACAAAAACGATTAAAAAGGAAATAAAATTTTCTTCGACATTTTACAATTATCAAACAATGTGAAACAAGAGTAATTCAAAGAGAACAATTCGAGTAAAAATGAGTTCAAGTTTACAAGAGTTTAATATATATGCAATAGAAGGAAACACTTGAGTAATTGGATAAAAAACTTGTGTACCAACTTTCGTTTGATTTGGATTTGATACAGTTAGTATAATTTTATTTTCGAATGATGTGTATAATGAGGATGATTATTAATACTTACATGTGTAGTCTTACTACATACATTTGTGCAAAATTCTATGAAGTTTTTACACTAAGTTTCAAAACAAGAACAAAGTTTTGCATCTATTAAATAACATGTGTAGTTTAATTTGATACATGAGTGTAGTATAGGTCATATGTGTAGTCATTAAAAATAAAATATGTTTATTCTCACCTCATACTAAATATAAAAGCTCTAGTTTATTGTAATACAAGTCATATGTACTTAAGTTTGAAACATGAGTGCAATGTAATGTGGTCATATGTGCACTAACTTGTATTGTTTATGTTCATTATCACCTCACATTAGATAAACGAACTCTAGTCTACTCTAATACACATCATGTACAATCTATTCTGATACATAGGAGTAGTGTAGTGTGGTGATATGTCCACTCATTAGTATTAAATATGTTAAACATCACACCATATATAGGCATTAGAGTCTACTCTAATACAAAACATGTGCAATTTAGTATGATGCATTGTAGTATAAGTTATATGTGCATTCATTAGTATTGAACATGTGAAATCTTAGCTCACACCAAATATAGGAACCCTAGTTTACTCTAATACAAATCATGTGTAGTGATGAGTGTCAAATGTAACACTTTTTAAACCTTAGATTCATGCATTTCATATCCCTTTTACTCTCTCATACATATCTATTCGTATGGAAAGAGTTCACTTTCTGTATGTCAGTATCTACCATTGGTTTTTATGTGTTTCAGGCATTTACGACATCAATTGTGCTAGAACTATATCCTCCTGGAAGTCAAAGAAGACGTAAAGACTTTACATGAATGAAGAACTACAACACGAAGTCTCCTGAATATACCTTAAAGTGAAGATTCACAATTTGAACAGATGAGTAAAACGGTCAAGGAAGCCGTAGGGTGGACGTTTCACATACATCATCACTAGAGCGGATCATGTCAAGCCCAACTTTGAAGCCTAGATCAAAACACTCTCTACGACCTAGCACAACGGCATGTTTACGGCTAGCTTATGGTTGTAGGTTTGCCACTTGGAGGCCGTTGGTTGGCCATTTCGACTGCCATTGAGAAGGAAATCAAATCTTTCGATTGTATCTCTAGAAGAGTTATATTTTTTGTAAACATAGACTCATAGAATTCCCCCTATATATTCATATGTCAATTGTAGGGTTAGATACGCTGATTCACCTTGAATTAAGCTTCACTTATATTTCTCTTATACCCTAGCCGACAAGTAGTTATTCGCTTTACTTTGAAGCTTCGCCCTAATAGAACCAAACAATTGTGAGTTTATGTCTTTTTTGATTATATATTGTCTTTGCTTTATATTTGATCTTGTCTGCCTAAATCTATTCTTGATCTAAGGATTGAATGATCCATATAATTGTTTAATTTATTATTATTATTATTATTATTATTATTATTATTATTATTATATATATATATATATATATATATATATTTATTTATGAATTGAGATTGTGATGTTGCTTCTTTTCAAAGCGCTTAATTCCTACCTTTTATTTACTTTCGAAAGAAGTGGTGTTTATAACTAGTTTAGACAAAACAACTGAAGATCCACAAGTGAAAGGCGTTTTATTGGATTTATTGAAAAAACTTGGTTTTGAGAGTACTAGTTTCTCAAAGTTTTGAGGATTTCTAACTATCGTTGAAAGTTCCGGTCTTTGTACCTTTTCCTAACTGAAGAGACAAATCGAAGGTTGTTCTTGGTCTTTCTAGATTTCTAAGTGTTTAATGGGTTTACAAGTAGTTGTTGACCGTTGGATTTCTAACTTATAAGGCTATATATATGCCATATGTATAGATATATATAATAATTAAATCCATCATACATGCACAACTCAACAAATAATATATATATATATATATATATATATATATATATATTTGAAACCAAAATCCTTTAGATAAGTCAAGCCACTTTCGGGTTTCGTTTGTTTATCGATTCGGCCTTTATCGTAGATTGCAAGTGCCATTGTTGCCAACCTAAGATTCTGATACCAACTCTATAACACCCCAAATCCGCAAGACTTGGGGCGCTATTGGGCTAGGATCTTACAATGGATCCTGACCCTAGCCCGACAACAAGTTCACTAGATCTTACAACAAGACACATATAAACGTAAAACCAAATACATAAAACTGTATAAATATACATCAAAACGTACACAACATCACAACCGAGTACAAAATGGCAAAACATATATAGAGGTGTACACAACATCCCCAAAACCCACACACGACCTAGTGTACGGAAGCCCTCGCTGATCACCATATGGCTCACTCTCCAGTCTTCATATCCTACAGAATATCTACAACATGGTATAAAACCGTTAGCTAACAGATCATGAATAAGAATAATAGTAATAGCACATACAAACACATCATCACATCACAATATGAAATGTCACACACAAAACCGTTTATTATCTTCATTACGTTATACCATTACTAATTCAATTTCTTTTGTGACACGAGGAATCCCGGAACCTCGCCTTTGTCCCCTTTCACACAAGTTTTGGATGGGGATCTACCTCTCCCTTGGAGGACCGGTTTCAGAGCACCTTCTCCACTCTCAGTGAGCTTTGTCAGGTGGTCACGACCCGTTATAATACACTTGAGTCATTTAGTATACATATATGGTCGTCCTAGTCCGGTTTAGGTTATAAATGCAACAATCATATGCACAAGCACCAATATCACAATCATCCAAATCCATAAATGCTAACTAAGTAAGTCCAATGGACTTACCTGTCCCAAATGCAAACCTGTAACAAGTGGTCACAGTTTCTCCTCGAGGAAACGATCAACGCCTACATCAACAAGGCACACACAATCAAACTCTATCAAGGTTAGGAGATTTCACCTCCTACATCTCATAATCATACCCAAACCATAACTCAAATCTAAACCTCGATATCACAACATAACTCACAAATGTCTAAGGCATTACCTCAACATATATCTCATCAAACTCATCATGCACAACACTAGCCTAGCTACACTCTTAAACCATGGCCAAAGGAAAGGAAAGGCAAATATCACACTTGGTATGTCCTGGACAAACACACCTGCAGAGACAAGAAGGCGCAAGGGCGCGACACACCGCAGGGGCGGTGACACTCAGCCGCAGTGGTGGCGACACAGGCTCAACTGCAGGGGCGGCTCTGTCAAGGCGCGAGGGCGGCCAACTGTGCAGAGGGCGATTCTTTGCTTCTCTTCGCTCCTTCTTGCTCGATCTCTTCACTTCTTCATTGCCCAAAGGCAATGAACATAACATATACATACATATAAACATCAACAATGTCCAGGAAGAACAAACATAAACATAGCTGGTGGGATTTCCTAATTTAAGAAGAAGAAAGGAAGAAAAGGAGAACGAAGAAGAGGAAAGCTTACCACAACAACTAAGGAAAAGGAGAACTCTTTCACACTCCCAACTAGCTATTACAACACACAACATCAGCAAACAATATCAACATCAACCACCAAAGCTTCTCTTCCAAGATCAAGCCAAATTCAAGGAAGAAACCAAGGAAAGGAGGATGAAGAAAGAAGAACGTGAGGAAAAGAGAAATTCTGGAGAGGAAACGGAAACTCTCATCACAGGGAAAAAAAAAAAAGAAGTTTAAGAAGGAAGTAAAGAGAAAAGAACGGGCCAAAAGGTCAAAACCGTTTAGATAACTCCCTATCATTTTGAGTAGGGAAGGTCAAATGCCCTTCTTTCTCATCAACTCCAAGACTAGCGACAAGCTCCCGAACTTAACTGGATTAACATGTTGCATCATCCGAAGGGTTATATGTTTGGTTGTCCATCCAATTTTTTTTTGAATCCATTAATTTCTACCTTTCTCATTTCTCCCTGTCCAACAATTGTCGACCTTAAACACACTTAAATGTGGGACGTGACATTGAACGACACAAAGCTTTATAGGTTGTGTGTGTTTGGTAGTGCGTCCAATGCACATAAACATGCTATTTTTTTTTTTGTTGGAATGAGGTCCGGCACCCTTCACGCATCTCGTAACGTTCTAATATTTTTGAATCAAGGTAAATAGTACTCATCCGGGGATAACCGGACCCTTACATTAGTAGCAACAATAATATTTACTATACCCTCCGGCTAGTCAAGCAATCCAGAGAAGTCAACGGGGACAAATATTTATGTCAATAAAAACGAATATGATTGGTGTGATCTTGACCATCATGATCACATGAGTTATCGACTCTGGGCCTGTTTGGGGCCAGTCTCGGACATGACAAGACCAACATTGTAACGTAAGATTACGTAGATGACGAATATGATGAAGATAATTATTTAGATGAACAATTAAGGAGATCAAATTGTTTAAGAAGATGAATAAGAAAATAAGTGAAATGAGTACTTGGAAAAATGAATAGAATTGTGGTCCTTATCCTTGGAGTTAAAGCAAAGTACTCAAATGAATAGGTTCATTTTGGTTGTCTTCTTCCTCTAGACGAACAAGCGGTTTTTTAGTGACCTCCACTTCGTAGTTCCCCCATTGGCGTCCCTGAATTCTTTCTTTATACTCCTTTAATTGCTTTTTCCTTGAGTTTGATCGCCGATGATTTTGCTATTGTAACTTTGAACATATTCGGGGCCGATGAGTAGGCGCAGGAACAGAAGGGTATGCCTAGTTAATGGGAAAGAGGAGGCGACGGTGGAGTAGCCGAATCGGACAGACAAAAATTGGTATCAAACCCGAGGGCTCGAGGTACCAAGTCTACATTAGTTATATATATTATTTTGAAATGTAGGTAGGGTTCAACGCACTGATTAAACAATTTTGAACGTTAACACGTATCAATGTAAGCGGTGGACAAAGCAGATGACAGCTCTAGTCTTGCCTGAATAAGGAAAACACCACGAAATTGGGCTTCTTGAAACCCTAACAAGCTTACAATTTCACCCAGGAACCAAAACAAAAGATAAATATGCATCGACGACCATGTATCCAAGCATCCAAACTCATTTTGAACTTTCAACCCTAACCCCCAAATCCGACTCAGTCAATCCCTTCCCACATCGTTTCTCCCAATTCAACATTCAATCCTACCCACATTCCCCATCTCTCAAAACCCTCGAAACAAACTCACAACTCCCAAATGGCGACCCTAAAATCGGATCAAGTGGCGCAATTAGAAGCTATCTTCAAGCGATTCGATCTAGATTCAGACGGAAGCATAACGCAATTGGAACTAGCAGCGCTGCTCCGCTCATTAGGGGTCAAGCCCACCGGCGATCAGCTTCACGCATTGCTCGAAAACATGGATTCTAATGGTAACGGAAGCATCGAGTTCGAGGAGCTCTTAGCTGCCTTAGGAGCCCAAATGGCCGATGCTCAGATCCTCATTAACCAGGAGCAGTTAATGGAGGTTTTCAAAACATTTGATCGTGACGGCAACGGCTTTATTACGCCGTCCGAGCTTGCAGGATCCATGGCCAAAATGGGTCATCCCTTGACGTATAGAGAGCTGGCTGATATGATGAGGGAGGCTGATACCGATGGTGATGGACAGATTAGCTTCACCGAGTTTGCCTTGATTATGGGTAGATCTGCGGCTGAGTTTTTCGGGATGAGATGAAGACAACAATGAGGGATCCATTGGAACTTGGTCAGTTTCGGCTGATTTGTGTTGACTTTTATTGGGTTTGATTCAACTCATTGATGATTAACCGTTTCCTGTAATCTTATCATCGATCACCATATGCAATATGATGCTCTACTTGTTCTAATCTTGTAACTTGGCTGAACGAATGATGATGATGGATGGTACATTGACCTTGATATTCATTTGTGCTCAATTTCGTGTTGGTTTTTGTCTGAATTTGGTTGGTTTGAACGCATTTCTTTCATACATAGCATGTGAAGTTGAACACAGGACAAGGGCGAAGTAATTTGGAATGTCATTTAGGAGTTAGTTGGATGTGGAGATAGACTAGATCTGAGAATGCCAGGCATAGGCATGTGTGAAACTCATACAAATCAAAGCCATTGGAGCAAAGAAGAAGGGCTAAAGATGAACTTACCTTCTGTCATCTCCATGGTTTTCAATAACCTTATTTCCATGGAACAAGAAAGAATGGACCCGATCCATAATTTATGTTTCTGTATGACATGTGCAAGTAGAATATATTGGTTTAATAATTAAAACCAAACGGCCCATGACAATAAATTTCATGGCCTTGTTCTGTACCGAGGTTCCACTCCAAATTTTGAGTTTCAGCCCACCAAAAAAGACAACTTGTCGACTTGAGTTAGGTCTTTTAGCACATCACTTACATGTACATATTTGATAAGTTTCGTCACCTCAAAGAAAACTGAACCTCGATGCAAATAAGCTAACTTTTGGCAGGCGCAACCACCCCCACACAATTAAATGGCATACTCATTTAATCTCTTATGCCAATGTTAGATGTGGTTTCAACGCCCCAACCAATAGGCGCTTTTTACTGTCTCTTGACAGTACTCCGTGAACTGAGTGTTCAGGGTTGTATAGTCGGTGTGGAGGGCCTGATAATCAGTGCAAAGACCCTGAATGCCAGAAATCAATGCTTCAATATGTCGATGGAGCCTAGATCCGCGCCCACACCCTTTCCCACAGCTAGGTGCGTGTGCAAAGGAATGGCGGGGAGCATGCATCTCATCCTCTATCTCCTCCGTACCTCGACTCATCCTGCTAGCTCCAGCGCCATGAGTATCAGTGTCCATAGCGTCTGTAGTGTGACCGCTATGAGTGTCGCTCTCGAACTCTAGCATGGATCCCTGGTAAGCTGCAGCTCCATCCTCATAGTCCTCATCCTTCCCATCCTCAACATCATCATAATAAATAGGTGGAGGGGCCATCTCATCAAACATATGCTTGAAGGTCTCCTTCTAGTTCCTCCTATTCCGAATAGTGTATTCAGACTTCCACTCAATTTCAGCCGGCTTCTTGGATGGCTTCCTTGCCCATGGCATAGGCACATGTAAAGCTCCCATACCTATAGGAATCAGAACATGCCTCGCAACTAATCGCTGGGAACCAAGAGGGTGGGCACTCTCGGCTAAGCTGCAATTTGAAAAGTCAAGCTCCAATGCCTTTGCCACATGAGTGACAAGGCCTCCAGCACAAATATCGCCCTTCGACTTGTTGGCTATCTTCCCGAGATAGTCAGCAAGCATAGTAGCGGTGTCCGGGATAGTGCCGGTGGTCATACAGTGAAGAAGATAGAGCTCATCCACCTTCAGTTTCTGCGGCGTCTCTGTCCTGGCAAACAAGGACTCACTAAGGATCCCGTGGGCAATCTTGAAGGAGAGATTGTAGATACTTGCTTCCTTTGAGTTTCCCGGTCTCCACTTATCTCCTCCTGCTTTCCCAACGGAGATACTCTCCCAAAATGCACTAGCGCTCACACCTCATGGAAATGTGCCTGCAGAGGAAGAGGTAAAACCAAACAGATCTACAAAAGCAGGTATATACATAGCATGATCCTCATTCATGAGCCGGAAAGTAACACTCCTATCTCTAGGGTCGTGCTCAAAGGTACAAAGAAACTCATGGGTAATCTCGGTGTAGGCATCCTCCCGAATGAGCGCAAACTAACTCAGCCCTATCCTATCCAACATCAAATCAATGTCTTCCCTTACAAGCAGCACATCCAAGTCATCAAGCACAATGTAACGAGGAGGGGTAAAAGGCCGATCTAAGAGACGTTCATATCTCTTCTTATGTTTGGAAAGGGGAGGAGGAAGGTTTGGTTTTGCTTGAGGAGGTGGTGGTGGTAGGGGAGGTGCCTTGGAAGAAGATCCTTCTTCTTGTTTGATTTTCGGGTTATTCTCTTCAAAGTCTCCATTCAGCAACTAAAAATCGACCTGTTCTTGGGAAAAATCGGTCGATTTTTCTAGGTTGAGTTGATTTTTCTAACGATTTCTATACAAATCCAAAATCTGTAAAGTTCTGTTCAATTCAACACCACACACAAATTCCTAGGGATGTTTCTAAACAAACCCCTCAATCAAACTCAACAATCTAACAACTTCTAGGAAGGATTCAAGATCGAACGAAATACTTAGGTTTTGGATCGAAAAAACCTGAATTCCGGATGAATGAGTAGTTTGCCAAGCTTGTTGATGCCAAATACTTCTTCCTTGTTGAAAATGCTTCAGTTTAGGCTCAAGAATCTTTCAAAACGATTACAAATTTGGGAGATGGGAGGGTAGGCGATTTTCGGCGTTTTGGAGCAAGAGGGAACGAGTTTTGGTTAAGTGTTGAAATGAGAAAATGGAGTGGAGAAGGCTTTATATAGGCTGGCCAAAATACAAAGAAAAATCGACCGATTTTTCGGGGCGATTTATTTGTCGGTCCGATTTTTCTTCCCTTTCATAACTTAATGAAGAAAATTGACCGATTTTTCCTGGGGGGGTCGATTTTTTTTTCTGTTGCTAAAAATCGTCTTGCTCTGTAGCCCGAATCGATCGATTAACTTATGGTAAGTCAATTTAT
Source organism: Fagopyrum esculentum (assembly GCA_033239045.1). Classification (NCBI taxonomy): domain Eukaryota; kingdom Viridiplantae; phylum Streptophyta; class Magnoliopsida; order Caryophyllales; family Polygonaceae; genus Fagopyrum; species Fagopyrum esculentum. Next base: position 67,353,018 of record BSUD01000007.1, read on the forward strand.
TCCCTTCTTTTCCTTGAAAAGTGTATTTGATCCAATTTATGTCAACCTTCTCCATCAATTCCTCAAGATTTCGCCTAATTCCTGCATTTTCTATGACACAAACAAACCGAGAGCGTATCGAGGAACAAACAAAGCAAAAAAAAAAAACAAATATGCTACTAACCTAAACTATTCTAAGCTAAAAAGGAAAGGAAAAGAACTACACTACCATGGGTTGCCTCCCAAGAAACTCTTGATTTAACGTCTTTAGCTGGACATTGCTTGTTTAGGTGCTCAATGGAGGAGGATAGGAGCTATCTCCTCAACCGGAACTTCCAGTATGTACTTCTTCAACCATTGGCCATTGACCTTGAAACTTCCGCTTTGTTCACCCCATACTTCAACTGCACCATGAGGGAAAACAAGTTTAATAACATAAGGTCTTGTCCAACGGGATTTAAGCTTACCTGGAAAGAGTCGAAGTCTTGAGTTGAATAGAAGATCTAGATCTCCTTCTTTCAAGTCCTTTGGGATGATATGCTTATCATGCCACCACTTCGTTCTTTCCTTGTAGATCATTGCGTTCTCATACGCATTCAGGCGGATCTCTTCTAGTTCATTGATGTCCAATAGCCGCTTCTCTCCGGCTTCCTTCATGTTGAAGTTGAGCCACTTGACGACCCAATATGCTTTATGCTCTAGCTCTACAAGAAGGTGACAAGACTTCCCATACACAAGGTTGTATGGTGTTGTACCTATGGGTGTCTTAAAAACGGTCTTGTACGCCCATAATGCATCATCTAGTTTCATTGCCCGATCCTTTCTTGTTCTAAAGACAATGTTCTCTAGAATTCCTTTGATCTCCCTGTTGGATATCTCAACTTGTCCGCTTGTTTGCGGATGGTGTGGTGTAGCAATCTTATGGGTTACCCCATAGTTAGCTAATAGAGCCTCAAATCGACGGGCTGTGAAGTGCGTTCCTCCATCACTAATGATGGTTCGGGGAGTCCCGGATCTTGGGAAAATCGTTCTATTGAAGAACTTCACCAATACCATTTCATCATTAGTAAGAGAAGCGATTGATTCTACCCATCTTGAGACATAGTCTACTGCTAGAAGTATATATTGGTTTCCACAAGACGATGGGAACGGTTCCATGAAGTCCACTACTCCTCATATGTTGAATATCTCTACTTCTTGTATGTTGTTGAGGGGCATCTCATTCCTCCTTGAAATATTTCTTGTCCTTTGACAAGCATCACAAGCAACAACATAGTTTTGCACATCTTTAAACAAGGTAGGCCAAAAGAAGCCATATTGGAGTACCTTAGCACATGTCTTGTGTGAACTAGCATGTCCTCCACATGCAAAGAATGACAATGGCGGATAATGCTTTCCACTTCATCTTCCGGAACACATCTTCTGAACATGCCATCGGGACCTCTCTTGAAGAGTAGAGGTTCATTCCAATAGAAGTGTAAGACGTCTCTAAAGAACTTATTCCTTTGAGCATATGAAAGTCCGGGTAGGAGTTCCTGACAAACAAGGTAATTGACAATATCAGCAAACCATGGGTCATTACCTTTCGAGATTTGTTGAAGACATTCTTCAATCTCGTGTAGCTGTTCATCGGGAATGAGTCATCAATAGAGAGCTCATCCGTCTCGTCGGTGAGGTGTGGGAGACGGCTAAGGTGATCGGCGACTGAATTCTCCGAGCCCTTCTTGTCACGGATCTCTAGATCGAACTCTTGTAGGAGAAAGATCCATCTTAGAAGTCTAGGATTCGCATCCTTCTTCGTGAATAGGTAACGGATTGCTGAATGATCCGTGTAGACTATCACTTTGGCAACTACAAGATAGGAACGAAATTTCTCAAATGCATAAACAACAACAAGAAGCTCCTTCTCCGGGGTAGCGTAATTCAGTTGAGCTTTGTTTAGCGTCTTGCTAGCATAGTAGATGGCGTGAGTATGACCATCTTTCTTCTGTATAAGTACAACTCCTATAGCTACATCACTTGCGTCGCACATGATCTCGAAAGGAAGTGTCCAATCGGGTGGTTTGATGATAGGAGTTGAAATTAAAGCTTCCTTGATCCTGCAAAAGGCATTTAAACATCATTTCGAAAACTCAAAAGTTATGTCCTTCATCAAAAGATTAGTCAAAGGTTTTGAAATCGTAGAAAAATCTTTTATGAACCTCCTATAGAAACCTGCATGTCCTAAAAAGCTTCTAGCTCCTTTCACCGAAGATGGAGGAGGTAGGTTTTCTATAGTTTCAATCTTAGCTCTATCAACTTCTATTCCTCTATTCAAAATGAAATGACCTAATACAATTCCTTCGGTGACCATGAAATGACACTTCTCCCAGTTTAAGACTAGGTTAGTGTCCTTGCATCTCTTAAGAACGAGGGAAAGGTTAAAGAGACAGTTATCAAAGGAAGAGTCATATACCGAAAAGTCGTCCATGAATACTTCCATGATATTCTATACATATTCTGAAAAGATTACCATCATACACCTTTGGAAGGTGGCTGAAGCGTTGCATAAACCGAATGACATCCTTCTATAGGCAAACGTACCCCATTGGCACGTGAAAGTTGTCTTCTCTTGATCGTCCCGGTGAATGGGAATCTGAAAGAAACCGCTATATCCATCTAGATAACAAAAGTAAGAGTGTTGGGCTAACCTTTCTAACATTTGATCAATGAAAGGGAGGGGGAAATGGTCCTTCCTCGTGGAAACATTCAGTTTACGGTAGTCGATGCACATTCTCCATCCCGTAACTGTCCTTATAGGAATAAGTTCGTTGTTCTTGTTTGCAACAACGGTTATGCCTCCTTTCTTTGGAAACACTTGTACGGGGCTCACCCATTTGCTATCAGAAATAGGGAAGTTGATACCTGCATCAAGTAGCTTAAGGATTTCTTTCTTCACGACCTCTTTCATGATCGGATTTAACCGTCATTGAGGTTGACGTGAAGGTTTGTAATCCTCTTCCATTAAGATCTTATGCATACAAAAATAAGGTTTAATGCCTACTAAATCATCAATGGTATAGCCTAAAGCTTTCCTATGCTGTTTCGGAAACATTCATAAGCTTCTCAAGTTCATTATCACTCAAATTTGCACTAACTATAACAGGATATGTTGAGTTAGGCCCAAGGAATGCATACCTTAGATGTGTAGGAAGCGGTTTCAACTCCAATGTGGGTGGTGCTTTGGTTGATGATTCTTGATCATCGGGTGTCATTGGAAGAGCCTCTGAAGGTGGAGGAAGTGTGCTATTGCAGTTAAGAACAACTGTAATCGAGTTTGTAGAAGTTGGAGAAATTGCCGAAAAATCGACCTCCCCTGACGTAAATCGGTCGATTTTCAGTCCGATTTTTCTTTCTGTTGTCAAAAATCAATTTGCATAATCAGAAATCGGGTGATTTTCTTTGTGTAGGTCGATTTTTTCAACAGTTTCCGGGGCTCTTTTCAGCTCTTCAAATCTTGCCTCCGGCTCTTTCTCTGTATCTTCCAATGTTCGAATCTCATCATCACAGTCATGTTCCACCCCTTCTTCAATGATACTCATGCTAAGAACCTTTTGAAGTGGATCTTTGATCAAGATTGAACTCACCACTTCTCTAGACTCTTCTTCATCAAAGATGTTAAAAACATCTTCTCTCAAAGCTGGCTCTTTGATCAAGGAGGAGAGTACAAATTCCACTTTCTCTTCTCCTATATTGAATGATAGCTGTCCATTCTTGCAATCAACCATACAACCGGAGGTTGCAAGGAATGGTCTTCCAAGAATGATGGGAACTGGATAATCTATAGGAATGTCAAGAACGACAAAATCTATAGGAATGTAAAACTTACCAAGTTTCACGGGAATGTCTTCTATGATTCCAACAGGTCTAGTTATGAAACGATCAGCCATATAAAGTGTCATCTTCACCGGTCTAGGCTCTCCTAGACCAACTGCCTTGCATAGAGCAAGTGGTATGATGCTTACGCTTGCTCCAAGGTCACAAAGTGCATCATATGTGACTTCTCGTAAGGTGATGGGTGTGCAAAATGATCATGGATCACGCAACTTGGGTGGCATGTTCTCCATCATAGTCTTGATAAGTTCGGATGACTCCGTACTCATCTTAACTTCACCAATGTCTTCTAGTTTCCTCTTGTTAGAGAGGATATCCTTTAGGAACTTCCCATAAGCTGGCATACCTAAAATTGCATCCATAAAAGGTATATTAATGTGCAACTTACTCATAAGATCAATGAACTTACCAAAGTGTTTATCTAGACGCGCTCTTGCTCTAGATTGGGGAAAAGGTAGAGGTGATTTGTAAGCGGGAGGAGGAACATAGACGTCTTCCTTCTCTTTTTCCTTCTCCTTTTCTTTTTCAGCGGGGGCTTCAACTAGTTTGGGTTGTGGATCGGTGGTTATTACACCACTCCTAGTAGTAATCGCCATTACTCGCCCCTTTGGGTTGTCTTCCATCTTTCTGGGAAGCTTCCCTTGATCTCTAGGAACTTCTCCGACCTTGCTGAATACTTGATTTTCTAAGGCTTTTTGTGCCTTATCAATCGAAGTAATGTGACTCTCCATTCCTTGGAGCTTCCTCAAGATGTTCTCCATCATTACATCAAACCTGTCCTTCTCCGGCTTGCTCGAGCCATTCGATGTTTGACCTTGGCTTTTCAAAGGAGTAGAAGAAGATGGAGATGTTAGTGCATTTTTAGCATGTGAATAAGGATTACCGGGGTTTTGTTGGTTGGATCTCCAATTGTTGTTATTGGAGTTCCTGTTATTGTTGTTCCAGTTATTGTTCTGGTAGTTGTTCCTATTGCCTTGGTTATTGTCCCTTCCTAGGTAGCCAACATCTTGCTCCTTCGTCCTTTGAAGGCTAGTTTTTATGATTTCCTTCAACTCCTTGATCTCATTGTTGAGGGAAAATATTTGAATTTGTGCAGCATGAGTTAACTTTGATCATGGGTCTCCCGAATTCTGATTCCCACCATCAATCTTTTTATGGGAATACTTCTCAATTACTTGGGCTTGCTTCTCAATGAAGTCCCAAGCATCATCTTCTCTCATATCCATGAATGTACCACAAGAAAGAGATTGAAGTTTGAATTGTGTTTCCACATCCAATCCCTTGTAGTAGATCTCCAATAATTCCAGCTTTGAAATGCCATGGTGTGGGCAATCCAATAGAAGATCTTGAAACCTTTCCCAAGATTGAAACAAGCTTTCGTTAGGTTTCATAGAAAAAGCAATTATCTTACCTTTCAATTCCTCCGTTTTGGATGGCGGAAAGAACTTAGTGAGGAATTCCGAAGTCAAGTCACCCCATGTGTTAAGCTTTGCAGCCGGAAGAGCTTGATACCAAGCTAAGGCTTTGTCCTTCAAAGAGAAGAAGAACGGTCTCAACTTGTAGTTGTTGTTGTTAACCCTTTGAGGTTTCAAATTTTCCATGAGAATCTCAAATTTTTGCACGTGTTGATGCGGAGATTCAACTTCCGTTCCACCAAACTGATTTTGGCAGATCATAGTGATGACTTGTGGACGCATCCCAAAGTCATGATCATCTTGCTTTCCAAGATTCACACCTATACGGCGTGGTTTTTTGAATTGGGTCCATTCGTTGCCCAAGGGTTTGTGGTTCATCCACGACATCAGAACTTCTCGCCTCTCTAGCACGAGGACGAGGATCAACTGGAGCACGAGGATTAAATGGTGGTATGTCCTCTAGCTCATGCATCTCATCATCATCGGATAATTCAGCTATAGATGCCTTAGCCTTCTTCTTCTTCTTCTTCTTCTTCTAGCGTCATTCCTTTCCAATTTCATGTCCAGAATCATCGCCCTAAGCTCATCTATTTGAAACTGATTGCGCTCTTTATCCTCCAGGCGAGCCTTCTCACTCAATTAGAGTTGAGCTCGAGTTTCATCCAACTCCTCTTGGATATTCCTCTCATTATTTTCAGCCATCTTTCTCTCTTAGCTTTCTCCTTAAATTTTTCTCTAATTCGGGATCAAAAGGAACGAGATCTTTGGTAGACCTGGACCTTTGCATATACCTAAAGAATCTGCAAAAATCACTCAAGTAGACAAATCAAATCACAAGAGCAAAAGCTCCCGAGCCAGACAACCAAAAACCGAATTTGGTCTAGACCAAATCCCCGACAACGGCGCCAAAAACTTGTTCGCTCAAAAGTGTGTGCGTCAAAGTCTTAAAATTTATATCTAGAACTTATGCAAAAGCGAACCCGCAGTGTATGGATCAACTGTAGTAAGGCGAGGAATTCTAGAGTCGAACTCAGGGATTTGGTGAGAATAAAATCGATTTCAAATTATGTGGCAAAGTGCAAAAGCTTTTATAATTAATAAGGAGACAAATGATTCCAATGATTCAAGTATCCGACTGCGGCTTTCGATTCAAGACACTTCTAAAGATCAAAGGACAAAATTGGCATTGCCAAGGTTATGTGTTTCAAAAGAAGGTATCGTACGGTGAAGTTCCAAAACCTATATGTCTCACCCAAAGGCTCTCTCTATAAAGGTTGTTGAGGCTGCAATATAGAAAGGTCTAAGGATAAGATTAACACTCAAACTAACCACCAAAAACCCAAGGATATGACTCTCAAAGGTAAAGATGGAAAGCACACTCAAACCTTAATAGAGGATGTTGAGACTTTCTATTACCCAAATCTTACAAACTTTAGTTATCAAATGAAGAATCAATGATGAAGTCTCTTCTCACACTTGAATAAGGGTTAAAAAGATTAAGAAAGGTTAGGATTTAGGCAAGGGTTAACTTTGGTTTAAGGATAAATCAATTAAAGATCGTCAGAAGAATAAATCGGGCTGTTCTTCATAAAATCGGCCAATTTCTATAAGAACAGGTCGATTTATCTGGTGTCGTAAAGTTAAATCTCAACTCTCAGGGTCCAAATGATTAAATGAGTTTAGTCTATTATCATCTAAGCATCAATCATCAACTATTCTCCCTAAAATCACAAGGTTTTTAGCCAACCATTTTCATATTCAAATCAAAATCAAGATTGAATGAATAAAACCAAATAAAACTCGAACTTTGAATAAAAACCAAATAATCTCCGAATCTGTAATCAAACCTTAAAATCTTTCAAAGAATCTCTCAAAACACTCAACAATGTGTTCATAAATCACGAGTATCAAAAGAGAAACAAAAGATCTCACAAACTTCTTGAATCTTGACTTCTTGTTTCTTTCCTTCAATCCTCCCTCCAAGAACCTTTGATTATGTCAAATTCTGTAAATCTTTCCCGCTGGGAACCCCCGATTTTTGTTCCTAGGGTTCCAATGTATACTTCCTCGCTAATGGGCCACTTGACATATCACTTCTCAGGCCCACAAGTGATGAGCTTTGGATCGTAATATTTTTAAACGAAAACTGAAGAAAATCGTTCGATTAAAGGTAATGGAAACGGTCCGATTCTTCATAGAAAAATCGTCCGATTTTGATCCTAAATCACTCGATTTTTGTCAACAGAAAGTGCTCGTCTCTTCACTTGTTTCCTTCCTTACTTTTGTGACCCTTTTGTACACTTCCTTTCCTCTTCATGGATCCTTAAAGGTTCCCAAAGCATCCTCATTAATCTTAGATACTCTTTTGCTCCACTTTCGCTTCCAATTCCATTGAATTCACCTATAATTAAACCATAACTCGTGTAGACCTCTATTTCCAAAATATAAATGAAATAAACCTTAAAGGTACACAAATCTCTCCGAACACAAGGAAAATTGAGGTAAAACCTCTACAATATGCATGATTATAATGGTTATAATTCATGTCATCAAAATGCACACAACAATAGTGTTTATCAGTTTCTAGTACATAAGTCAGATATACTAGATAGACATTTCAATACAATAATGGAGTCAAGGAATGCATCCTTATTTTAAAATGTGTTTTTGTGTATAGATAAAGAAAATCCAATGAAAACTCGTGAACAAAGAGAGGTAGGCACTTTTGTGAACGAAATAGTAGAGGAATAACCTCTAAGAAGCAAAAGAACTTGAATGGAAAATTGTTTAGAGACGACTTCATGACGGCCTTTCTCATGGAGAAAGAATCGAAAAGTTATAAAGAAGTCATATCTAAACTTGACACACCTATATGGAAGGAAGCAGTCAAAAGTGAGATATACTCCATTAAGCAAAATCATAATGAGAGTTAGCCGACTTAACAAAAGGGTGTAAAGCAATTGGGTGTAAATAGATTTTCAAAACTAATGGGAAACCGATGGCTCAGTAGAGAAGTACGAGGCTAGGCTTGTGGTGCAAGGATTCTGACAAAAAGAAGGGTTGCAATTCTTTTACAACTATTCCCCGATCACGAGAATAACTTCTATAAGAATGCTAATAGCAATAGCGCATTAAGAAACCTAGATATCCATCAAAGGGATGTAAGAATTGCCTTTCTAAATGGAGAGTTAGAAGAGGAGATTTACATAAAACAACCTGAAGGGTATGTTGTGTCTGGACAAGAACACAAAGTATGCAGAATTGTAAAGTCCCTTTACGGACTCAAACAAGCTCCCAAACAGTGCACAAAATATTTGACAACTTAATGATGTCAAATAGTTTCAGCATCAATGATTGTGACAAATGCATTTATATCAAGACTACTCCTACGGGTTATGTCCTATTGTGTTTGTATGTAGATGATATGCTTATCATTGGAAGCAACAAAGACATGATCAACCGAACTAAGAACCTACTTAGGGGTTAGTGAGACATGAAAGATATAGGATTAGCGGATGTTCTTCTAGGATTAAGATCACTAGACACTTCGAAGAAATTATCCTATCCCAAGCTCATTATGATGAAAAGATACTTGAGATGTTTAAAAACTACTCAAGTGGAACTGCAAAAAGTCCAGTGGGCCCTCAAATCCACTTGACCAAAAATGTGGGGGACGCATTGTCATATCTGGAGTATGCAAGTGTAATTGGTAGTCTTATGTACTTAACCAACTGTACACGCTCCGACTTGGCGCATTCAGTCCATGTACCAAGTCTCTATACAAGTAAACCATGAGACAAACACTAGAAAGGGATAACTAGAGTATCGAACTACTTACGTTATACTCAAAGTTATGGTTTGTACTATGGTAAATATCCAACAGTTATAGAAGGATACAATAACAGAAATTGGATATCCGACTCTAGAAATTCAAAATCCACAAGTGGATATGTGTTTACACTTGGTGGTGCAACAATGTCTTCAAAATCTTTCAAATAAACGTTATTGCCAGATCCTCAATGGAGTCTGAGTTCATTGGGTTAGACAAAGAAGTGGAAGAAGTTGAGTTGCTTCAGAAGTTTCTAGAAGATATTTTGATGTGGGAAAACTAGTGCCGACATTAAGTGTACACTATGACAGTCAATCGGCTATAGCTCGGGCACTAAGCGTTTTATACAATGGAAAGTCGCGTCACATTAGGCGATGATATACGTCCATTAGAAAACTGATCTCAACAAGACTAGTCTCGAGACTATATCAAATCGGCTAACAACCTAACATATTCACTTACTTTAGGTTTATCACGAGATCAACTTTTAAAATTATCAGGAGGAATAAGTTTAAAGCCTATTAAGAAAGAGGATGCTTGAAGGACAACCCCACCTACGTAACCGAAGATCCCACGATGTAGGTTCAAGGGGAAACCTAACCAAGCTGAATTGAGTGGATTACTGTCTCTACCCAATTCCTAGGATGATAAACAATGCGAGTTGTATAAGTTAAGATTATGCTTGGCTTTTAATGATTCCATTTCCTTGAAACGAAGGGGGTACGAAAGATACTCTTTATGTTCAATCACCTTGTGAGTGTGACATGATACCATGTCTAGGAGAATAAGGTGAGGCTGAATTCTCCAAATTCACTCATGAATAATCAAGGTTGTGTAAGGCCAAAACGAACATAGCAAGAGAACCGACGTTTTGTGTGAAAATGAAGTTTTGGGATAGTTGTTGTCTAAGTTTACATAAAAGTCCGGGTGGTTCAAGACATCATGGTCACTACTTGGCCGAGTAAATTTGATAGGTATTCACTACAAATGGTTCAAGCCTGAAACATGGCACCAATCAAAATTTAGTGATTTTTCGACTATACTCTCAAAAGTTCTTTTTGTTTTACAATAAGGAGAAACATTTGTTTAGAATCATTTCTGTTCATGTGGGAGATTGTTGGAAATAATTTTATGAATAAACACATGTATTTAATACATGGTGTGCTAGGCACTTTTCGGGCATTTTCCAGTGGGCTCCGACCATTGTCAACACTGGAAAGTGGGAGATTTGTCTTCGTCTAGGCGACCTGTTGCTCGTGGTGTATTCATACGTTAAATTTGAGTTCCGTTTGAATGAAAATGGAGACCCGAAGTTGGTTGAACGAGCGGCAAAAACTTGGGAAAAAGTAAAAAAATGTGGATATCCCACACCGACTAGAATGGGAGGAATCCTATGGGATATAATAAGGAGAAACGCTTTAAGGTTGTGGTTTTGGGTCACTAGCCATTTTCAATGGAGGAACGTGGTAGACAACCAAGTACACATGTAACACCCCAAATCCATAGGACTCGGAGTGCTACGGGCTAGGACCTCACAATAGGTCCTGACCCTAGCCTGACAACAAGTTCACCAGATCTTGCAACAAGACACAAATAAATATAAGACTAACACTGATAAAACTCATATATCGAAATACGTACAAAACATACAACCGAGTACAAAAATGGTAACACCATATATATATACATAAAAAACACATAACCATCTTATATGTACGGTAACCTCGGCTGATCACTCCACCATATCACTCTGCAGTCCGCCTATCTTGCAAAACATCTACAACACGGTAAAAACCGCTAGCTAATAATTCATATATAAGATTATGCATAATCACATACACACATCAGGATTACAATTAACACCAAGCATGCTATCACACATTTCCCATTTAATTATCTTTATAAAGTCATACACTCATAATCCTTTTAAAGGTGTGACACAAGAAGTATAACATTCTCGCCTCTATTTCCCTCACTATCTCGAGTACCTAAGAGCACCCCGCTGCATACCATAAGGAATGACTCGGTACCTTCGCCGTTGATAACATGATTTATGACTTAGGTTTAGGCACTCGTTCAGATAGTTTTTCCGCTCATTCATGCATGGTTTAGCACTAGTTCACGACGTTTGCACTCGAGTCATGTATTTTGTCGAGATAGACGTCTACACGGACTTTTGCATGCTTTGTAGGTATTTTGGGAGATTTAGGAGCTTAATCGACACATTTGAGGATCGTTCCTCGAGATGACACACCTTCGGACTCATTGGGATGCAAGCTAGGGGCTAAGGAGGACACATGGGACCTTTTTGGTGCATGCCATGCACCGAATTGTGGCTTAATCATCCATAGAATGCAGAAGCACCAAAACCACGGCCACTAGGACTTCCACGGGCGTGGAAATGGGCCGTGGTTTTTGCCAGAAAGTTGTGACAGCTGTCCCACGATCTTCATGGCCGACTCTTGCAAATTTGAAGGATAAAAGGTGGTCTTGCAAGGCTGTTAGGGACAGACCCCTCACTCCCATTCTCTCCCACACTCTCAACAACAAAAATTCTCTCATTGGGAGATTGGATTGGAGCTACCATTGGAGAAGAAGAAGAAGCACACTAGTTCTTAGTTCCATAGTCTTTTTGAGTGATTTTGAGTGAGCCTTGTGAAACGTTTTGCAAGGTTTTGTAAGAATCGATTGAACCTTCTTTTGAAGGGTTGTAAGTCCTTCTTAAACTCATATTTAGCTTGAATTTCTTGTTCACTTGCTTCATCTCTTTTTCATTCCATCTTCTTGATATGGATTCTATGATTTTATGCTTGTTGAGTTTGATTGTTAAGATGCATGTTGTAGGCTAAATAGATGCGATTCTAGGGTAAGGAAAAGATGGTTATGGCTTGGACTATGATAGAATGGACTTAGATGTACCTTTGGATGAATTAATTGCTCGAGCCTAGCCTCTGTTGTAAACCACGGTTTGTTCTATACATTCCACGGCCGTGGTTCTTGATGAACAACCCGTGATTTTGACTGACTTGCTTGTTTTGATGAATCTAAGTGCTATGGTGTTAGATTGTTGAAATCCTAGTGTTTGTTGAGTTAAACCTATCCTAGGGTGACCTAGTGTTAGCAACTAAGTGTTAGAAGAGACTTACCCGGTAATTCTTACTCTTAGATACCGAAGATGACGAACTCTAGGTAGTAGTGAGCCTCACAAGCCGCTATTGGACTGAGTGTGCTAGGATAGGTGTTTAGGAATTTCCTTCCCGAGACTTACCCGGTAAGGAGAGGTTAGATCCCTAGAATACCATCCGGTTTGTGTAGAATTCCTATCCTTAGGCTCTTTGAGACTTACCCGGTGATGAGACCTTAGGAACGGACTAGTGGACCATGAGACCTACCCGGTGATTGATCCCAATCTAGAAACGCTCACTCCCAACATACTATAGTTGATCCAAGGAATGATTAGATAGCTTGAGTCCAATGCCATAACCGGAACTTCCAACCCCCAGAATCCGCTTTTCTCTCTTGATTACCTATCTCGTGTTTGCTAGCTTGTTTGTGTTTTAGCTTGATCCTTAGTTTGTTTTGCTATTATTATATCATTGTGATTCTTGATTGATCACCACACAAATCCAACCCCAAAAATATTGAGATTTTCATTTATTTGTTTCTTTCTCTTTCCTTAGCCTAGATCAACACTATCCTTAGTCACTAATCGATTCAATCTCACCTTAGTCTTTGTGTTCGACCTCGGAATACTATCCCTACTACAAAACGTCCCGTACACTGCGGGTTCGCTAGGAGTTAGGAGAAATATATCGAGTATAAATTTAAGGCTTTTTGCGTGACACGTTCTTAGCGTAACAAGTTTTTGGCGCCGTTGCCGGGGACTAGGTCTAGATTGACTCTTTTTGTGATTGTTTATAGTGTAGGGCTTTCTTGTTGCTTTTGATCCCCTTTGGTTTGTGTCTTTGCTTTTCAGGACATCTCTCACTCTTTAGGTGCATGCAAAGATCTCGTGGCAAGGATTTAGCTCCATTCGATCCCGAACCGGAGAAAACCCTTAGATCTAGATCCAAGAGCATTAGAAAGGGAAAGGAAATGGACGGAAGAGATCTCCAAGCTGAGTTAGATAAAGCTTTAGAGCAAATTAGGCTAAGGGATGAAGCCTTCGAGAATGAGAGGAGACTTGCCAATGAGAGGAAAGAAGCAACCAGGAGGGAGTTTGAAGAGATTAGGCAAGCTCTTGTGCAAAGAGAGCTTAATCGTCAACAACCTCCACCTCCACCACCACCGCAGCCGGCGGTTAATATTCGGGTTGTGCCCATTGCTATTGAAGAGCCATAAACGTTAGGGAGACGTATGGATCCAGCTCAGAGAGCACACCGTCCGGGTGTGAACTTAGGAGATCCCACAACCCATAATTACGAGCTCCGCCCTCAAGTTCTACAAATGATCCGGCATAATCAATTTGGAGGGATGGAAGGAGAGTCTCCTCATCAACACTTGATGAACTATGAGATCTTGATGGAGACTCTAAGACCGCCTAGATTGGAGAGCAACAACCATAAGCTTAGGGCTTTCTCCTTCTCTCTTAAGGATAAGGCCTTGGCTTGGTATCAATCTATTCCACAAGGGAGAGTGAGTACTTGGGAGGAGATGCCTCCTAAGCTAAGAGATCCGGGATCGTTTTGTGTGCCAATTGGAGTGGGAGAAGTGAAGTATGAAGCTCTTTGTGATCTTAGGCCAAGTGTAAGCATCATACCGCTTGCACTTTGTAACAAGGTTGGGCTAGGAGAGCCAAAGCCGGTCAAGATGACCCTTTACATGGCAGACCATTTGATCACTCACCCGGTTGGAATATTGGAAGACATACCGGTGCAACTAGGGAAGTTCTATGTGCCAATAGACTTCGTTGTTTTGGACATCCCAGCGGACTATCCGGTTCCTATCATCTTGGGGAGACCTTTCTTGGCTACATCCGGATGCTTGGTGGATTGTAAAAATGGAATTCTCTCCTTCAAAAATGGAGAAGAGAATATCAAGTTCAAGTTGTCCACAATGATGAAGGGGCCAGCCCTTGGTGAAGATGTGTTCAACATTGTCGAGCAAGAGGAGTCTAGAGAAGTTGTGAGCTCGATCTTGATCAAGGACCCTTGGAGAAGGTTCTTAGCTTAAGTTTGATGGAGGAAGGAGTGGAGGAGGCTTGCAATGAAGAAATCAAGGCTTTGGAAGCATTAGAAAAGGAGACAAGAGTTGAATTTGAAGTCCACGAAAGTGTGCTGAATTCCTGTAGGAACCACGGCCAGGTGGGAAGAACCACGCCCGTGGAAAGTCCCGTGGAACTCTCTGGAATGCTCAAAAGGGCTAGCTTTGCAAGTTCCACGGCCGTGGTTGTGCCAGAGCCCGTAATTTTGCCCGTGGAAAGTCCCGTGGAACTCTCTGGTATGTCTTCCACGGCCGTGGCTTTGTAGTGTGTGCTCAAGGACCGCGAGTAGATGAGGAAAACATCAAAGCTATTCGAGATTGGCCAACCCCGACGTCTATTGGTGATGTGCGCAGCTTTCATGGATTGGCTAGCTTTTATAGCCGATTTGTGAGAGATTTTAGTACCATAGCCGCCCCTCTAACCGAGATCACCAAGAAGAATATACCATTCGTGTGGGGAGAGGCCCAAGAGAGAGCTTTCGAAAAGCTCAAGTGGATGCTGACCAACGCCCCATTGCTTGTTCTCCCGGACTTCACTCGGCCATTTGAGGTGGAGTGTGATGCGTTGGGTATAGGAATTGGTGGAGTACTTATGCAAGAGGGCAAACCCATCGCCTTCTTTAGTGAGAAATTGAAAGGTCCAACTCTTAACTATTCTACTTATGATAAGGAGCTATATGCATTGTTTAGAGTGCTTAGGACTTGGCAACATTATCTTTGGCCTGGGGAGTTTATTTTGCATACTGATCATGAATCATTAAAACACTTTAGGAGCCAAGATAAACTTGATAGAAGGCATGGTAGGTGGATAGAGTTCATTGAAACATTTCCTTGTGTGATTAAGTACAAGAAAGGAAAAGATAATGTAGTAGCTGATGCACTTTCTAGGAGACATGTTTTGCTCACTACATTGGATGCTAGAGTTCTTGGCTTTGTTTACATTAAGGATTTATATGCAAAGGATGATGATTTTGGAGAGATTTATAAAGCTTGTGTGGAAAAAGGGGCTGTAGATAAGTTTTACTTGTTTGATGGCTTCTTGTTTAGAGTTGATAAAGTGTGCATTCCAAAGTGTTCTCTTAGGCTTTTACTTGTGGATGAATCCCAGAGGGGAGGTTTGATGGGTCACTTTCGTAGAGATAAGACATATCATATGCTGCATACTCATTTTTATTGGCCACACATGCTTAGGGATGTTGAGAATTTTGTGAAAAGATGCTTAG
This sequence comes from Fagopyrum esculentum, assembly GCA_033239045.1. Classification (NCBI taxonomy): domain Eukaryota; kingdom Viridiplantae; phylum Streptophyta; class Magnoliopsida; order Caryophyllales; family Polygonaceae; genus Fagopyrum; species Fagopyrum esculentum. The sequence goes on from BSUD01000007.1 coordinate 67,368,539, forward strand.
AATGCTTGAAAGAAAAGTCTAGAGTAATGCCCCATGGTTTGTATACCCCTTTACCCATTCCCGCAGCTGATGAGGGACCATCACCAATAGCCCCTACTAGTCCTACAATGCAAGGGCCAATCACTAGATCAAGGGCAAGAGCAATTCAAGAGGAGGTGTCCAACTTGTTGGTGTCCTTAGCTCCTAAGGAGACCATTGACGATCCATTGCTGACGGAGGCTTCCTTAGTCACGTTAATGACGATTCCCGATGACTTGGACGTGGAAGGGAGACCATGCACACGTGATTTGGAGCCATGCAAAAAAGTAAAGAAGAAACACTTGTTCCGGAATTGCAAGAAATGGAAGATTGAGGCTTTTGGAGCTTCTTTTGTATTTTATATCATCTTTTGGTATAAAATGAAAGACTTTTTATAACCTTTAGGTTCAAAACATTTTAAGGGTTATTTTTATTTGTTTTATTTGTTTTATTTGTTTTATTTGTTTTATTTGTTTTATTGTCTTTTTGACAAATGTTTTTCTTTCTTAAGATAGGAGGCTTTATAGGCATATAAAAAGCCTCCCTTAGCTTCTTTCTAGATAAGAGAGATTTTAGCAAAACTTGATAAATCGTCTCTTTGAGAGCTTTTGTTCCTATTCAGAAAATTCAATCAATAAAGTGAGCCATTGATTGAATTGTTGTGAATCCCTGCTAGATTGTTCTTGTGTGTGTTAATCTCTTTAGAGATTGGTGCTACTAGTCAATACTAGTCCCTCCTTGTGCTTGTCTCCATTGAAGGCTTGTGTAAGGCTATAGAAGAAAGGGTTGAAGGCATCATCTTGCTTGGGTTTTGATCAATCTGATCAAGGTTCTTGTAAGGGAGTCGTTTGGTTCTTTTGGATCTACTTCTACCAAACATTCCACGTTCCAATTCATTCTCTTTCTTCCCTTTTGTCCAACGTTATTTCTGGTTCTAAACAATCTGATTTTGCGTGCCATTTGTCAAACAAGAGTTGGCTTGAGCTCGTGTTAGGGCTCCTTGTGGTGTTGAAGATGGAGCTAGCTCGGATGACCCTTCATCAGATATTACAAACAAGAGTTGCCTACCTCATTTCTTATCCATCACCATTACCCAAAAGCCAACGTTAAACACCACAGCCGGCCATATCTCTCTCCATTGCATAAGGACAAGGTAAGTGAAGCTCTCTTCTTAGTCTCTTGTGTGTCTATCTTCCTTGTTTTACTCTAATTCTATCATTTCTTGAGTTTACCATCTTTTCGAGTCCATATCAGCCTTTTGCATCTATCTTTGAGTCTTGTGTCTTTTTTTGAGTATTTTGTGTGATTTAGCTTGTTAACCTTCAAGCAGCCGTGTATCACCCTTTTTAGTTTCTATCTTGACGTTTTCTGTTGTGAACCTTCAAGCAGCCGTGTATCACCCTTTTTCAAGTCTCCCAATCCATCTAACTCTACATGAGGGATGGTCCTCAAGGGAGTACCTCTAACTCTACTCTTCTAGACCCTTGAATGAGCCTTCAATCTGATCAAGGTTCTTGTAAGGGAGTCGTTTGGTACTTTTGGATCTACTTCTACCAAACATTCCACGTTCCATTTCATTCTCTTTCTTCCCTTTTGTCCAACGTCATTTCTGGTTCTAAACAATCTGATTTTGTGTGCCATTTGTCAAGGAAAACATCCATTGTTGGTCTTCAAGGATTCCCAATCTAGATCTAGTCATTTGCGGCCCTAACCCGCATCAAAGTGGTATCAAAGCTAGTTGATTGCGAGTCCGGAATCAGCCATCACCATTGACGGTTTGAGTATCTTCTTTGAGTCTTTTCTTTGTTTGAGTCATTTGCTTCATCGTAAGAGTCTATTTGAGTCTAATTTGCTTTGTTTCTTGTGTTTATTGGAGAAGAGAGAAAGCCAAGCCAAAACAGCCATTTTCCAGCCATTCTACATCACCTTCATCAGCCATTGTTCATCCACAACGTCCAGCTGCATCCGCTTGGCAAATAACCGTTCAAAAAAAAAAGAAGGGCGACCACTCTCCAAAACAAATCAGTCGTTGCAAGTAGGAGAGAGAGGCCACACAAGCTCCTTATTTGTAGCAACAACAAGAGACTACTTCTAGTTAGTTATCTCTTATTTCTTTTCAATTTTTAATTTCATTCCTCTCTCCTGTTTTCTTCCACAAAATGTCAGCCAAGGAACACAAAAGAAAAACAAAGAAAAAGAAATAATTTCTCATATGTTTCATCATCCTACATATCATACATTTCATATCATATTCTATACTAACCTAAGTTGTGTAGAAGCTAGAAAAACAAGTGTTTTTGCAATCTGATTGGAAAGGATCATTGAGACTACAAACAAGAGTTACCTACCTCATTTCTTATCCATCACCATTACCCAAAAGCCAACGTTAAACACCACAGCCGGCCATATCTCTCTCCATTGCATAAGGACAAGGTAAGTGAAGCTCTCTTCTTAGTCTCTTGTGTGTCTATCTTCCTTGTTTTACTCTAATTCTATCATATCTTGAGTTTACCATCTTTTCGAGTCCATATCAGCCTTTTGCATCTATCTTTGAGTCTTGAGTCTTATTTCAGCTTCTTAGTGTCTATCTTGACGTTTTCTGCTGTGAACCTTCAAGCAGCAGTGTATCACCCTTTTTCAAGTTAAGGAGTGTGCTAGTTGAGCTAAGGCATTGATCTTAGAAGGAGTTTTAATCCATTCAAGTCAATCGCATCAAATAGCTTGTGATCAACACAACTTGAGTGTGAGAGTGAGAGTAAACACTTGTGAGAATTTTCTGTTTTATCTAATTCAACTAGTTTGCTTGTTTTGTGTGTTTTTTTGATCATGTCTAGGTCTAATAGTCCAAGCAAGTCCCAAAGCAGTGAGCTAATGCACCCGGAGACATTTGCTATGTTGAAGCAAATAATGGATTCGGTGGCAAGATTGACCGACCGGATTGGCACGTTGGAATCTCGGCCAACACCCACAGCCACGCCACAACCGAGGTCCACTTTCAAGCTAAGAGGCACGTATAGAGATGCCCCTAGAGAAACAGCCCATGAATCAACTCAAAGAACCCCTCAAGGGCAAGTTTTGAGATATGCTAACCCTCTTCCTAGAACAACTAATGTGCAAGGTTTTGTGGATGATTTTCAGGAGCCACAAGAGGATGTTGAGGAAGAAGGCATGTGGAGAGAGTTCCCTAGGCGTCACCACCAGCCAAGGAGAGGACGAGAATATGAGCCATTTAGGCCTTACCAAGAGCTAGATGGAATAGGGAAAGTGAAGGTCAAGATTCCTACTTTTGAAGGCAAGTGTGACCCGGATGCTTACATGGATTGGGAGACTAAATTGGAGCAAATTTGGTCATGCCATCACTTTGGAGAGCAAAGGAAGGTCCAGCTTGCATCATTGGAGTTCCAAGGATATGCACTAGTATGGTGGGATCATCTTGTCAAGGAAAGGAGAAGAACCTTGGATCCAGCCATCACTACATGGGAACAAATGAAGGCCTTGATGAGAGCTCGTTTTGTACCTCAACATTGATATGGGGATTAGCCGCGAAGAACAAATCTAGACGAGCAACCTGTTTTCGGGAATAGAAGCAAACGAAATTCAGCAAACAAGTATGAATGAAAACGTGCAAAACAAAGAGGGGGGAACGAAAATAGGAAGGAAGAACCGAAAGGAACAAAACGATATAACCCTTGGATTCGATTATCCAAGAACCAAACCGATGACGATTCGACCCCGCTTTTTACAACTTCATACAATCGATCTAGAGTTATCGAAGGCACGAAGAGGTTGCTTCGATTCGACTTGTAGCACCAACCCGAAGGAGATTGACACACACAAGAATGAGAAAGCTATGCTAACACCACAATTCTCACAAGACAATAGGCTGAACTCAAAAGGGTTCGATTTTGGCACTTAGGAAATGTGTTTAACGTATTCTGCTAAAAAAGAAGAGAGAAAGGTTTATATACAACCTAGACCTTCTCTCCTAAAAATAGAAAAGAAATAAAAACAATAATTACAATTTAGAGTGTTTTAAATAAATCCATAAAATATACTAATTCTAGGCTTTATTTAACACTCTCTAACTAGCTTCTCATGCCACCCTTTACGCCAGCCTTCATCCATGCGCATGCACACGTGAGCCTTCATCCTATGCTCCATTCAACTTCTTCTTGGCTGGTCCAACGTGGCTAAGCATCATGACGGGCCTTGGACTAATTGGAGGTGAGCTTGGGTGACCTTCTTGAACCATGGCTAGGAAGATAGCATCCCTCTCCGCTTGGCGTTTGGCTTGACCTCGTGTTAGGGCTCCTTGTGGTGTTGAAGATGGAGCTAGCTCGGATGACCCTTCATCATTCTCCCTTTCTTTAAAAGAATTCGACCTCGAATTTCCTTGATCATCACTAAGGGGTGGAAAAGGGCTTAGATCCCTCACATTGAACGTGGGATCACAAGCATAGTCGCCCGCAAGTCTAGCACATAGGCATTGTCACCAGCCTTGTGTAGCACCTTGAAAGGTCCGTTTCCTCTTGGAGAGAGCTTGGACTTCCGAAGTTGTTGAAACCTCTCCTTCCTCAAGTGTAGCCATACAAGGTCACCGGCCTCAAATGTAACCTTCTTCCTGATGTAGGACCATCACATGGAAGCTATCAAGGTCCCATTACTAGAGCAAGAGCTAAGGAGATCCAAGAAGATATGTCAAGGGAAGTGCTATTGCTAGACACAATGCGTGAACCATTTAATTTCCATACATCATGTGTTAATCCTTTGGTGAATGTAGGAGCAAACGAACCAAGCAAGGAGACCATGCCGACGTACTCACATCCCATGCAGCTCGAGGAGACCATGCAGGCTGTTGCTCACGTACAATGCAGCCCAGGAGAGGAGGTTGTTGCTCACGCCAATGCACCCCAAGAGGAGGCTGTTGCCCACGTCCATTGCAGCCCAGGAGAGGAGATGTTGATCACGTCCAAAGCAGCCCACGAGGATAGCCTGTTGCTCACGTTCAAGGCAGCCCAAGAGGGGAGGCAAGCAAACACGTCCAAGGCAGTCCAAGAGGGTAGGCTGCTGCTCACATAAAAAACAGCCCAAGAAGGCAGCCAACTGATCACGTTTAAAGAGGTCCAAGAGAGTAACAATTCAGCCCATTCGGATCATCATTTGGGCTCTTTAAACACATCCAAATCACTCATGGATCTGTTGAACAATGCAGCCCATTCGGATAGCCCATTTGGCTCCTTAAAAATGTTAAAAACGTGCAGCTTGCACTCCAAGGATAAGTTTGAAAAATTCAGCCTATTTCCATGCTGATTAGTGGTTTGTTAGGTTGTTAGCTACATTAGAGGAAGCTCTCTTATTACCACCTTCCCACTAATATTTTCAGCTTTCTTTTCTTTATTTTTGTCTAGATAAAAGAGTCTATTTACATAGCCTCTTTAGCTGCAGATTAGTTACGTTATTCCCAATTGCTTAGAATTACATTTGTAATCATTTCACAAAATCAATCAAAGAACAAGAGAGTTTTTGGTTGGCATTGCTTTTGTTGCTTGGCTGAGCTTGTTTGTGTCAAACCGCCTTCGGATTGGTGCTTCGAGCCTTCACGAGTCCCTCTTTGTGCTAGTCCAGCCGGAGCTAGTGTAAAGTTGTATTGGAGACGGGTCTAGAGCATTCACGATTGGGGTTTTGGCTCTTCAGCCTTGGTTCCTTCGTTGACATCTCTTTGGTTCTTCTCTTCACCATTCCTGCGCCATTCATCACCTACATCCATTCCGCAATCTGAAATCGCTTCATTCAGCCTGGTTCGAGATCATTGTGCCTAGAACGTCTCAATCACGGATAATCCCGTATCACTTCCTTCCCTGGTTTGCCTTGGCTGTGTTGTATTTGCCTTTCTCCTCAAGCTTAATCCTTGTCCTCCTATATAGCTCCTTGATGTGTTCAACCTGCGTTTTAGCACTTAAATCCACTCGCTCCTTCTTAGGCAACGGTGTAAGATCAAAAGGGGTTAGTGGATTAAAACCATAAACACACTCAAATGGAGAGATGGAAGTAGACGAATGCACAACTCTATTATAGGCAAATTCAACATGTGGCAAGACATCCTCCCATTCCTTTAGATTCTTTTTGATGACAGCCCTTAAAAGTGTGGTTAAAGTCCTATTAGTTACTTCCGTTTTCCCATCAGTTTGGGGGTGGCTTGATGTAGAAAATAACAATTTCGTACCTAGCTTTCCCCAAAGAGTCTTCCAAAAATAACTTAAGAACTTAACATCCCTATCACTTACTATTGTCCTCGGAATTCCATGTAACCTAACTACTTCCCGAAAGAATAGATTAGCTAATTGGCCGCATCATCAGTTTTGTGACAAGCAATAAAGTGAGCCATTTTTGAGAAACGATCTAGAACCACAAAAATCAAGTCTCTACCTCTAGGCAATCCCACAATAAAGTCCATACTAATGTCTTCCCAAGGGGCTGTTGGGATGGACAAAGGTGTGTACAATCCATGAGGCTTCACTTTAGATTTAGCTCAAAGCATTCTAAGCATCTTTTAAGCACATTTTCAACATCCCTAAGCATGTGTGGCCAATAAAAGTGTGAGTGCAGCATAGCATAAGTTTTATCCCTCCCAAAATGACCCATTAAACCTCCTTTATGGGCTTCCTCTACTAGAAACAATCGAAGGGAACACCTAGGTATGCACACCTTATCAATTCGAAACAAAAATCCCTCAAACAAATAGTATTTATCTAAGGAACCTTTTTGCACACATAACTTATATGTATCACCAAAATCAATATCAGATTCATAGAGCTCCTTAATGTAAACAAAGCCTAATACCTTAACATCCAATGTAGTCAACAATGTGTACCTCCTAGAGAGGGCATCCGCCACTACATTGTCTTTTCCCTCTTTATACTTGATAACATAGGGAAAAGTCTCAATGAATTCCATCCACCTACCATGCCTCCTATCTAGTTTATCTTGACTCCGAAATTGCTTCAAAGACTCATGATCGGAATGCAAAATAAACTCTCTAGGCCACAAGTTGTGTTGCCATGTATAAGCACTCTAAACAAAGCATATAACTCTTTATCATATGTAGAGTAATTAAGACATGCTCCTTTGAGCTTTTCACTAAACAAGGCAATAGGCTTACCTTCTTGCATAAGTACGCCGCCTATGCCAATGCCCGAAGCGTCACACTCCACTTCAAAGAGCCTAGTGAAGTCGGGAAGAGCTAGCAAAGGCGCCTCGGTTAAGACCAATTTCAGCTTGCCAAAGGCACATCTTGCGCCTCCTCCCACACAAATGGCGCATGCTTCTTGCAAATTTCCATCAAGGGCATAGCAATGATACTAAAGTCTCTCACAAAGCGCCTATAGAAGCTTGCAAGCCCATGGAAACTCCTTACTTGGCTGATGGATGTTAGCGTGGGCCAATCCTTGATTGCTCTAATCTTCTCCTCATCCACTTGTAGGCCTTGTGTAGTCATTACAAAACCAAGAAATATAACCTTATTAGTGCAAAAGCTACATTTCTTAGTGCAAAAGCTACATTTCTTAAGATTAGCATACAAGTGTTCAGCCCTAAGGGTAAGAACTACTTCCCTATAAAATGTCTCAAAACATAATTCATTAAGCGCATAAAGGTAGAAGGAGCATTAGTTAACCCAAATGGCATAACAAGCCACTCATACAAACCAAATTTAGTTTTGAAGGTGATGCGGGAACATCCAAGCCAATTAATGGATGCAACATTCCAAGTCCATCATGATCCTGATGAAGGGTCAATTTCTAAGATGATTGCATTGCTCAACTTACTCTTGTCCAAGGACCATCACGGTCATCTGAACCTGGAGTCCAAATTCATTGAGCTAACTCCATCTTCACCACCTCAAGGGACTCTAACAAGAGCCCAAGCTAAACGTCAAGTTGGGATGGATGCTATCTTCCTAGCCATGGTTCAAGAAGATCACCCAAGCTCCCCTCCAATGAGTCCAAGGCCCGTCATGATGCTTAGCCACATTGGACCAGCCAAGAAGAAGTTGAATGGAGCATAGGATGAAGGCTCACGTGTGCATGTGCATGGATGAAGGCTGGCGTAAAGGCTGGCATGAGAAACTAGTTAGAGAGTGTTAAATAAAGCCTAGAATTAGTCTATTTTATGGTTTTTATTTAAAACACTCTAAATTGTAATTATTGTTTTTATTTCTTTTCTATTTTTTGGGAGAGAAGGTCTAGGTTGTATATAAACCTTTCTCTCTTCATTTTTGTGGCAGAATACGTTAAACACATTGCCTAAGTGCCAAATTAAACCTTTTGAGTTCAGCCTCTTGTCTTGTGAGAATTGTGGTGTTAGCATAGTTTTCTCGTTCTTGTGTGTGTCAATCTCCTTCGGGTTGGTGCTACAAGTCGAATCGAAGCAACCTCTTCGTGCCTTCGATAATCTAGATCGATTGTGTGAAGTTGTAAGAAGTAGGGTCGAATCGTCATCGGTTTGGTTCTTGGATCATCGAATCCAAGGGTTCTATCGCTTGTTCCTTTCCGTTCCTCTTTCCCATTTCGTTTTCCTTATTGCTTGCACGTTTTTCCTTTCATAATTGTTGCTGAATTTTGTTTGTTGTTATTCCCCAAAACAGGTTGCTCGTCTAGATCCGTTCTTCGCGGATAATCCCCGTATCAAAAGGTTGTTTTCCACTCGTCCCCCTCCTTCATTCGGATTTGATGGTAGCCACTCCGTAGGTCTATCTTGCTAAAGGTGGTGGCGCCATGTAGCTCATCAAGCATGTCATCTAGGCGGGGAATAGGGTGGCGGTACTTGATGGTGATATTGTTGATAGCTCGACAATCAACACACATCCTCCATGTGTTGTCCTTCTTAGGCACCAAGAGCACGGGCACGGCGCACGGACTTAAGCTCTCCCTCACGTAGCCCTTGTCTAGGAGGTCTTGATCTTGCGCTTGGATCTCTTGACTCTCCTTTGGGTTCATTCGGTAGGCCGGTCTATTTGGGAGTGTGGCGCCGGGGATAAGGTCAATTTGGTGCTCAATACCTCTCAAAGGTGGAAGGCCATGTGGTATTTCTTCCGGAAACACATCCTTAAACTCCTCAAGGATGGCTGAGATAGTAGGTGGTAAGCTAGCCTTGGCTTCATCACTCATCAAGGTGAGCTCCTTACACAACATCATCAAGGTGGTGTCTAAGGGTAGGTAGTCATTTTGTAGTTCAAGTTTGGAAGCTAACAAGGCTGTTGTGGGCTGTTTTGTGGCCGTGGACACAAGGGTGCTAGGCTGGTGGCTAGAAGGCGTGGCTAGGGAGGGGTCTTGGCTCGACAGCTTGCTCCCCTTCTTAGCTTGTCCTTGCTCTTGCTCACTTGCCTTCTTCTTCTCAAATGCTTCCGCAATCTGCATGGGAGTCATAGGCTTAAGATTCACAGTTTTACCATTCAATACAAAAGAATATCTATTTGTAAAACCATCATGCATAAGTCTCCTATCATATTGCCAAGGGCGGCCTAACAACACATGACAAGCTTGCATAGGAACAACATCACATAAAACCGTATCTTCATAATGGCCTAAAGTAAAAGTGATCTTAGCCAATGTAGTCTCTTCATCCTCTCGCACATTAGCCTTTACCATGGTCATTTGCATGGCATTATAGGTCTCCTCGGCGGTCATGGCTCCTTGCCTCAAGTTCTCCAACCTTTGCCTCAATTCCCTAGTGTAATGTGGAGGCACAAACCGAGCTCTCATCAAGGCCTTCATGTGCGCCCAAGTAACTACTGGTGCATCTATAGTTCTCCTCCTTTCCTTCACCAAATCATCCCACCATATCATAGCATGGTCAATAAACTCAAGAGCTGCATAATGTGCCTTCTTATGCTCGGGAAAGTTATGGCATGACCATATTTGCTCTATCTTGGCCTCCCAAGCCATGTACACATCCGGGTCACATTTGCCTTCAAAGCCTGGGATCTTCACCTTCACTTTGCCAAGGCCATCATACTCCGGATCTCGCTCCCTCATTGGGTGGCCACCATAGGGGTCACACCTCTGCTCGTCTTGGCACCGGCCGTCATGAGGTCTCCGGGGCTGTTTGGTTTCCCTTCGCCCGTTTGGCCTCCATTCCTCGTCGTCTCCATCACCGTCGTCATCTTGATCATAAGCTGGATTCTGAAATTGTTGAGGATAGTTAGGCATATTATCATGTATATTAAGAGAAAAAGGGATAGAAACGTGCTCCTCGAAAGCAAGATTGCGGCCTAAGCCTTGGACATTCCGAGAGGGTTGCGTGGCATTAGAGTGCCGCACTGCTTGAAACGCCTCTTGTTGGCTGTGGAGTGGTATTCGTTCTTGCCCTTGATGTGGAGCTCTCGAGTGGTCTCCTACCTCCATGTTGCCTCCTTGTGGCCGAGGCTCCGGAACTACATTAGACGCCTCCAAGTTGGACAACCTTGTAGTTAACCCTTCAATATTATCTTTCAAGCCCTTGATAAGGTTAAACAACTCCGGGGTGATAGGCTCGGGGCTTGGCGTACCTGCGGGAGTTCCTGACATTGTTCAAAGACACTAAAACACTCAAACACGTTACGTTAGCTAAAACAAAAACGCCTCACAAGTGTATCACTCGAAAGCAAACTCTCACTCTCTAGTGGTGCTCAACAAGCTTGTTGATGGCTCGTCTTGTATTAGTCAAAAACCTCACGTGAGTTCAATACTTAGTCAAACAAAAGCTTTAAAGTAGAAGCGAAATTCGATTTCAATCACCTTAAAAACGTGTTTGACTCAATAAAAGAGAAGAAAAGTCTCAAAACGGAAAGGACAAGTTGCACGAATGTTATATGCAACTAAGTATGGACTCAAAGTTTGAACTCAAGATAAGCCTTGAAAGAACTTACTCGTCAAGCCTAAGCAAGCAAACCTTGGACACCGAAGGCGTGTGTAGAAGGCTTGTCAAGGCTACGGCGTGGCTCGAGTGAAGTGAACTAGGCGAGAGCCAAGACGTGGCTAGGCTAGGGTGAAGCTAGGCTAGGCGTGAATGGCTTGGTCCCTTTGAGTGAGATGAGCTCCTTTGTAGTCCTTTTTGGTTGATGAACAATAACACTTAGCAAGCACAACTTTTGAGTGAGATGAGCTCCTTTTTAGTCCTCTTTGATTGCTGAACAATAGCACTTAGCAAGCACAACTTCAACTATTACACACTATGTAAAACAAGAATAAGCTAGCAAGAATGAAATGAAATGAAATGAATATAATTAATACGGAATTGTCCGTGAATGAATCGATCTAGGCACAATGATCTCGAATTTGGCTGAATGAAACGAATAAAGAATGCGGAATGAAACGAAGATGGTGAATTGCGCATGAGGGTGAGAGAAGAACCAAAGAGATTCAACGAAGGAACCAAGGCTAAAGAGCCAAAACCCCAATTGTGAATGCTCTAGACCCGTCTCCAATACAACTTTACACTAGCTCCGGCTGGACTAGCACAAAGAGGGACTCGTGAAGGCTCAAAGCACCAATCCGAAGGCGGTTGACACAAACAAGCTCAGCCAAGCAACAACAGCAATGCCAACCAAAAACTCTCTTGTTCTTTGATTGATTTTGTGAAATGATTACAAATGTAATTCTAAGCAATTGGGAATAACGTAACTAATCTGCAGCTAAAGAGGCTATCTATATAGACTCTTTTATCTAGACAAAATAAAGAAAAGAAAATTAAAACATTAGTGGGAAGGTGGTAATAAGAGAGCTTCCTCTAATGTAGCTAACAACCTAACAAACAACTAATTCAGCTTAAAAATAGGCTGACTTATTCAAACTAATCCTAGGAGTGTGCTGAGTGTGCTGGACGTTTTTTTAAGAGAAGATTGGGCTATCCGAATGGGTTGAATTGTTCAACAGATCCATTAGTGATTTTGCTGTGTTTTAAGAGCCCAAATGATGATCCGAATGAGCTGACTTGTTACTCTCTTGGGCCTCCTGGAACGTGATCAGCTTGCTATCCTCTTGGGCTGCATTGGACATGAGCAACAGCCTACCCTCTTGGACTGCCTTGGACGTGTTTGCTTGCCTCCCCTCTTGGGCTGCTTTGGACGTGATCAACAGCTCCTTCTCTTGGACTGCTTTGGATGTGAACAACAGCCTCCCCTCTTGGCTACTTTGGACGTGATCAACAGCCTCCTCTTTGACTGCTTTGTACGTGAGCAACATCTCCTCCCTTTGCTTGCTTGCTCCTGCATTCATCAAAAGATTAACACATGAGGTATGTCAATTAAATGGTTTACGCATTGTGCCAAGCAATAGCACTTCCCTTGACGTAGCTTCTTGGATCTCCTTAGCTCTTGCTCGAGTAATGGGACCTTGATAGCTTCCATGTGATGGTCCTACATAACCCACTCCTTCTTGGAAAGAATTCGACCCCGAATTTTCATCTTGTTCCGAATCTCCTTCATAGGGGCTCAAATCACCTACATTAAAAGTGGTACTAACTCCATACTCTTCCGGTAAGTCCAACACATAAGCATTGTCGTTAATCCGGTGTAAGACTTTGAATGGTCCATCACCCCGTGATGCTAGCTTGGAATGGCGTTTTGTCGGAAACCGCTCTTTCCTTAGATGTAGCCAAACTAAGTCGCCGGGCTTGAAAACCATCTTCTGACGTACTTTGTTGTTCTGAGCTGCAGTTTCAACGCCCTTCTTATCAAGTGCAGCTTTGGTCTTAACATGAAGTTCCTTAATGTAGTCCACCTGTTACAAAGCATCAAAAGCTACTCGATCCTTTCGAGGAATCGGTAATAAGTCCAAAGGAATTAAAGGGTTAAATCCATAAACACATTTGAAAGGTGATAACGAAGTGGAAGAATGCATGGTGCGATTATAAGCAAACTCAATATGTGGTAACATGTCTTCCCATTCTTTTAAGTTATCTTTCAACATGGTTCTAAGGAGGGTCGTTAGGGTCCTATTGGTGACTTCCGTTTGCCCATCTGTTTGGGGATGACTAGAGGTCGAGAATAGTAATCTAATACCCATTTTTCCCCAAAGTGTCTTCCAAAAGAAACTCAAAAACTTGACATCTCTATCACTAACAATGGTTTTAGGTATTCCATACAATCTCACTATTTCCTTAAAGAAAAGGTTAGCAACATTATATGCATCATCAGTTTTATGACATGGAATAAAATGTGCCATTTTAGAGAATCTATCAACTACCACAAAAATGGAATCTCTTCCTTTCTTAGTCCTAGGTAGTCCAACAATGAAATCCATACTTATGTCCTCCCAAGGGCCATTAGGCGTCGGTAAGGGTGTATACAGCCCATGGGGTTGTACCCTAGCTTTGGCCTTAAGACATTCAATGCACCTTTTCAGCATGTGTTCTACATCCCTTAACATATGAGGCCAATAAAAGTGAGTTTGCAACATGTGATAAGTTTTGTCCCTCCCAAAATGCCCCATTAAACCTCCTTTATGGGCTTCTTCCACTAATAAGATCCTAAGGGAACATCTAGGTATGCAAATCTTATCCACTTTAAACAAGAAACCTTCAAACACAAAATACTTATCATAAGGGCCTTGAGTAGTGCATCTATGAAATATCTTCCCAAATTCAGCATCATCCACATATAATTCCTTAATGTAAGTAAAACCTAACATCCTAGAATCCAAGGTGGTGATTAAGGTGTATCTCCTAGACAATGCATCCGCTACGACATTATCCTTTCCTTTCTTATACTTGATAATGTAAGGAAAGGTTTCGATGAACTCCATCCACCTACCATGTCGTCTATCTAGCTTATCTTGGCTCCTAAAGTGTCAAAGTGAATCATGATCGGTTTTCAAAACAAACTCTTGAGGCCAAAGGTAATGTTGCCATGTTTTGAGTACTCTAAACAAGGCATACAATTCTTAGTCATAAGTGGAATAGTTTAAGCATGCACCCTTCAATTTTTCACTAAAGAAAGCTAGAGGCTTACCTTCTTGCATAAGTACGCCGCCAATACCAATACAGGATGCGTCGCATTCAACCTCAAAGGGTTTAGTGAAGTCCGGTAGAGCGAGTAGTGGTGCATGGGTGAGGCGTCTCTTGAGCTCTTCAAAAGCTCTTTGCTGCGGTTCATTCCACTCAAAAGGAACCTCCTTTTTGGTCAAAGCCGTGAGTGGTGCTGCAATGGTGCTAAAATATCTCACAAACCTTCTATTGAATGTAGCTAGGCCATGGAAACTCCTCACGTCACCAACCGACCTAGGAACAGGCCATCTATTAATTGCCTTCACCTTGTCCTCATCCACTTGCAAACCATTGGCACTTACTACAAAACCAAGAAAAATCACTCGGTTAGTATAGAAATCACACTTTTGAATATTAGCATACAAGTATTCTATACGCAATGTAGGAAGCACATCTCTCAAATGATTTTCATGCTTGTTTAAAGTCTTACTATAGATAAGAAATGTCATCAAAGTAGACTACAACAAATAAACCAATATAAGGTCTCAAAATATGATTCATTAATCTCATGAAAGTACTAGGAGCGTTAGTTAAGCCAAAAGGCATTACTAGCCACTCATAGAGTCCAAATTTGGTTTTAAAAGCTGTTTTTCATTCATCCCCTTCTCTCATTCTAATTTGATGGTAGCCACTCCTAAGGTCAATCTTAGTGAAAATGGTAGCTCCATGTAACTCATCAAGCATATCATCTAAACGGGGAATCGGGTGTCTATACTTGATAGTAATGTTATTGATTGCTCTACAATCAATACACATTCTCCAAGTATTATCCTTCTTGGGTACTAGCAGGACGGGAACGGCACAAGGACTAAGGCTTTCCCACACATACCCCTTATTTCGCAAGGCTTGAACTTGGTTCTGAATTTCCTGGGCTTCCGTAGGGTTCATCCTATAGGCGGGCCTATTGGGAAGAGTGGCTCCGGGTATTAAATCTATTTGGTGTTCAATGCCCCTAATGGGCGGTAAGCCGGCTGGAATCTCCTCACAAAAAACGTCCCTAAACTCGTCTAACAGCCCCTGAATAGCACTAGGAAGTGGAATCGTAGAGTCATGAGGCACATTTACTAGAGATTTACACAAACTCATCATTAGCACATCAATAGAAGCATAGTTAGTGACGTATTCATTCCTAGACTCAAGATAGCTACTTGTTGGTTGTACTAACAATGTTTGATGGGTTTTGTTCTCTTTACTCTTAGGCCGTTTGATCTTAGGCTGTGGAGGGGTTACGTGCTCTAACCTCTTGTTCTCATAGTACTCGGCTATTTGTAAAGGTGTCATAGGTTTAAGTGTTAAAGTTTTACCTTTATACTCAAAGCTATATTTGTTAGAAAACCCATCATGAACAACTTTCCTATCATATTGCCATGGACGGCCAAGCAGCAAGTGACAAGAATTCATAGGCACAACATCACATGTAATAACATCCTCATATGATCCTAATGTTATATTGACCTTAGTTTGCTTATTGACCTTAACTTCTCCACACTCATTCATCCAATGTAGTTTATATGGCCTAGGGTGATAAAATGTAAGAAGTTGTAATTTGTTTACCATTTCAGTGCTAGCTATGTTGCAACAACTTCCTCCATCCATTACACACTTTGCCTTTAATACTACACCTAGTATGAAACATATTTTCACGTTGGTTTTCCTCACAAGGTGCTAATTGGACATGCAAAGTTCTCCTAGCTATCAAAGATTCACCTTGTTCATACTCAATGCAATCATCATGCTCACTTTGCTCATTGTCATCAATTAATGCATTTTCATCATCTAATTCCACATCATCCTCACTCTCATATTCTCCTAGATGGTTTATGATCAAAGTGCGTCTATTAGGACATTCTCTACTCATATGACCTCTACCTTGGCATTTAAAACACACAATGTCCCTAGTTCTAGAGTTAGAGATAGGAGTACTCCCTCGATGATCACTTGAAGGCTCATTCAAGGATCGTGGTGTAGTGGACGGTGTAGAAGACCTTCTTTGCCCTTCTTGGCCCATAGGTCCCGATTTTCTCTCTTCCTTTCGGCCTCTTTGCTCCTTGCTGTTGTTAGGAAGCAGCCGGCTCCCTTGTACTTTCCAAGCGTTGGGCGTTCCATGGGGTGGTTTGTATTCCCGGTTTCGCACCTTAGTCTTCCTTTCCACTTTGATGGCCAAGTGTAGTAATTGCTCCATGGTGTTGTATGGATACATATCAACCTCATTAGCCAAATTAGAATTCAGAATACGAAGGTACCTTGCCATAGTGTTTTCTTCATCTTCTAGAACGTTGGCTGTAACACCCCGAATCCGCGGGACTCGGGATGTCACATTGGGCTAGGATCTCACAATGGATCCTGACCCTAGCCTGACAACAAGTTCACTGGACCTTACAACATGGCACTGACAAATATAAAACAAATACATAAAACAATATAAACTGTACGACCCAAAGTAAACAACAACATAGCCGAGTATATAAAACGACATCCTCACATAGGAGGTACAAAAGATCATCCTCACGCTGGAGGGGAAACACACCAACCCCAAACCAACCACCTAATGTACGAGAGTCCTCGGCCTGTCACCCTGCCATATCACCCAGTAGCGCCTAACCTATAAACATCTACAACACGGTATGAAGCCATTAGCTAACCATACATATATGAGGTAATGCATAAGCACAAGCACAATCATGAAAGATAAACACATCAGCATGCTATCATACATTTACCCATTTATTATCTTTATATAATGACCATTCACTCAAAAACCGTATATATATATATATAGATAGATGAAAGTATGTGACACGAGGACCGATACATCCCCGCCTCTAAGTGCAATATCCAGTTGTACGAGTATCGGTCACACAATCCGTGTACCCTATGGGAGTGGATTGCGCCCTTCCTGTAAACCAGTCTGGCCCGACATCAGAGAACCTCCCAGACTCCACGGCGGGATGAAAGGGAAAGGTTATCACAGCCACGCAGTGGGGCAGTCAATAGAACATAGGTCAATAAAAATGACAACTCATGCTATCATAGCAAACATATAAAGAACACACCACTCATGCAAACACCCAATATAGGGATGGTAGCTAAGTAAGTCCTACGGACTTACCTCAACCTTGTACAAACTCAACCACGATCACCTCTACACTGGAGGGACAACACGGCCTATAAACAAGGCATAAAGAGATATATCAACCTCTATTCATCAAAGGGGTCACACCTAGACCCAAAGGGATCCATAAGGATCATACTCAATCTATAAGCCTCACAACCAACTAAACCTCAATATCTCAACATAACTCACAATTCCTCAAATCTCAAGGTAGTATCTAAGCGACATTCCTCAATCTCAATTTTAATCCTAATTTAATTAATTAACCTTTAATTAATTAAATATATTTTGCCAGAATGACGTTTTGCCCGCAGGCAATTTCTAAACCCACTTGTCATCAGATTTCATCAAACAAACTATCCATAATCACCAGAATAATATAACGACCATAATGGAATTTCTAATTATCCATTTTGACAAGCCTAAAGTCAATTTAGGCCAAATCGCAGTACGGAAAACGAATAAATTCAAAACTTATTCGTTACTAACCCGATTGACGATCTGAAAGAAGATTCGGAATCACAACGACGCAGGCTACGTATGGACAACATCAAATTCATCGGAATGTGAGCGACGGAACCGTCCTGGTGACATATATGCTCGACCAGCCCTCCATATACTCGGAAATGCAGAAACTCTGTACCGATATGAAGAGAATGAAGAGAGGAATCCAGAAACTCAAATGGAATTGAAATCGGATTAGAAACGGAGAGTAGATCTGAGTTTGAAGGTTGAGAGAAATTAGAGCTTTTACGAGGAAACGTGAAATGAAATGAATTAATAAAGGATTTTCCGCTATTTATAGTGAACACGATAATTATCCTTTAGTAAAGTCGATAAATATCCTTTAACCGATCCAAAGGCGGGTCGAACCTCTTTCTCCAAACTTCTCGAGATTGGAACATTAAATCTTGAATATTGTATGGATAATTATTCCACAACTGCCTCGGGAAACATGTATTCCTAAGCCGTGTTTCTTAGCCATTAAGAAACGAAATAGCGACTCTTTTGACCATTTTGCCTCTCCATGTTATTTCATATCTAGGACATATCCGATGTCCTGATCATTTCTCTCAACTGCATTTTTATTAATTGGAGCTCTCAAATGCTCCAAATAACATCGGATGGTAAAAATAATTACCCGGGGGAAAAAGTAAAAATTTTTCCCAAACGTCCAAAATTACGCCAGGAACATAATGATGGGACTCATACTCATCACTTGCGAAATCTTCGCGAGTTGTATGTCAATTACTATCAACGATTAAGTTAATCAACATTAATTAGAATTCGGAAATCCTATCTATTACATTGGCCTTCACCATAGCAACTTGCATATTCGTATAAGCTTCCTCAGCGCTAAGAGGGTCTTGTCTCAAATTTTCCAGCCGTTGTCGAAGCTCTCGTGTATAGTGAGGTGGAACGAACATAGCCCTCATTAGTGCCTTCA
Source organism: Fagopyrum esculentum (assembly GCA_033239045.1). Classification (NCBI taxonomy): domain Eukaryota; kingdom Viridiplantae; phylum Streptophyta; class Magnoliopsida; order Caryophyllales; family Polygonaceae; genus Fagopyrum; species Fagopyrum esculentum. The sequence goes on from BSUD01000007.1 coordinate 67,387,135, forward strand.
TATGCTCCCATGTGCTGATTTGACGATCCAATGTTCGAACTCTTTCTTTGACTACGTGATCCCACCATACCAAAGCATACCCTTGGAACTCGAGAGCGGCTAGCTGAACCTTCCTAGGCTCGCTAAAGTTGTGACACAACCAGATTTGCTCAACTTTAGTTTCCCACTCCGTGTAGACGTCGGGATCACACTTTCCTTCAAAGACGGAAATTTTGATTTTGACTTTGCCGAGTCCGTCTAGCTCCTGATAGGGCCGAAAGTTATCTCGTCCTTGCCTTGGCTGCTAGAATGGCCGATTGTAACCCTCCCACGTGTTGTCCTCAAAATGAGCTTCATTCCGTCGCTGAAAGTTATCAACAAAGGGTGGCATGTTATAAGCATTAGGGGGTTCGTTGGAATGTAAATTACCTTGATCCGGATGATCCGGCTCTCTAGTAACAAGTGAAGGACCGCCAAACTCATAGTTGGTTCTCAAAGGTGGCGTCCCGGCTGGTGGTGTTCGTGCTTCCATAGACTCCACTCGTTTGGATAGGTTAGCTACGGAATCGGAAAATTGTTTCAATAAACTGATCATCTCAGGCGTGACGGTCTCGCTACTCGACTTGTTGGGACTTAGGGACCTGGACATGCTCAAGTAACAAACAAAGAACCGGTTAGGTTAGAAAAGCAAAGATCTCACTTGTGTATCGCTCACACTCTCGCTGGTATTGCCTAGCTGGTGGCTCGAGTTGTAAGGATCCAACACCTTAAGATCGCGATTTCCGAACCTTCTTAGCAACCCTTTGGAACTAGAACTGCTGAAACTGAATGTTAGTGTCGGAGATGAATCAAGACAACCCTAATTGGAGTATTGCAACATGTGATATGTTTTGTCCCTCCAAAAATGCCCCATTAAACTTCCTTTATGGGCTTCTTCCACTAATAGGATCCTAAGGGAACATCTAGGTATGCAAATCTTATCCACTTTAAACAAGAAACCTTCAAACACAAAGTACTTATCATAAGGGCCTTGAGTAGTGCATCTATGAAATATCTTCCCAAATTCAGCATCATCGACATATAATTCTTTAATGTAAGTAAAACCAAACATCCTAGAATCCAAGGTGGTGATTAAGGTGTATCTCCTAGACAATGCATCCGCTACGACATTATCCTTTCCTTTCTTATACTTGATAATGTAAGGAAAGGTTTCGATGAATTCCATCCACGTACCAAGCCGTCTATCTAGCTTATCTTGGCTCCTAAAGTGTCTAAGTGAATCATGATCGGTTTTCAAAACAAACTCTTGAGGCCAAAGGTAATGTTGCCATGTTTTGAGTACTCTAAACAAGGCATACAATTCTTTATCATAAGTGGAATAGTTTAAGCATGCACCCTTCAATTTTTCACTAAAGAAAGCTAGAGGCTTACCTTCTTGCATCAGGACGCCGCAAATACCAATACCGGATGCGTCGCATTCAACCTCAAAGGGTTTAGTGAATTCCGGTAGAGCGAGTAGTGGTGCATGGGTGAGGCGTCTCTTGAGCTCTTCAAAAGCTCTTTGCTGCGGTTCATTCCACTCAAAAGGAACCTTCTTTTTGGTCAAAGCTGTGAGTGGTGCTGCAATGGTGCTAAAATCTCTCACAAACCTTCTATAGAATGTAGCTAGGCCATGGAAACTCCTCACGTCACCAACCGACCTAGGAACGGGCCATTCATTGATTGCCTTCACCTTGTCCTCATCCACTTGCAAACCATTGGCACTTACTACAAAACCAAGAAAAATCACTCGGTTAGCATAGAAATCACACTTTTGAATATTAGCATACAAGTATTCTATACGCAATGTAGCAAGCACATCTCTCAAATGATTTTCATGCTCCTTTAAAGTCTTACTATAGATAAGAATGTCATCAAAGTAGACTAAAACAGATAAACCAATATAAGGTCTCAAAATATGATTCATTAATCTCATGAAAGTACTAGGAGCGTTAGTTAAGCCAAAAGGCATTACTAGCCACTCATAAGGTCCAAATTTGGTTTTAAAAGTTATTTTCCATTCATCCCCTTCCCTCATTTTAATTTGATGGTAGCTATTCCTAAGGTCAATCTTAGTGAAAATGGTAGCTCCATGTAACTCATCAAGCATATCATCTAAATGGGGAATCGGGTGTCTATACTTGATAGTAATGTTATTGATTGCTCTACAATCAATACACATCCTTCAAGTATTATCCTTCTTGGGTACTAGCAGGACGGGAACGGCACAAGGACTAAGGCTTTCCCACACATACCCCTTATCTAGCAAGGCTTGAACTTGGTTCTGAATTTCCTAGGCTTCCGTAGGGTTCATCCTATAGGCGGGCCTATTGGGAAGAGTGGCTCCGGGTATTAAATCTATTTGGTGTTCAATGCCCCTAATGGGCGGCAAGCCGGCTGGAATCTCCTCAGGAAAAACGTCCCTAAACTCGTCTAACAGCCCCTGAATAGCACTAGGAAGTGGAATTGTAGAGTCATGAGGCACATTTACTAGAGATTTACACAAACTCATCATTAGCACATCAATAGAAGCATAGTTAGTGACGTATTCATTCCTAGTCTCAAGATAGCTACTTGTTGGTTGTACTAACAATGTTTGATGGGTTTTGTTCTCTTTACTCTTAGGCCGTTTGATCTTAGGCTGTGGAGGGGTTACGTGCTCTAACCTCTTGTTCTCATAGTACTCGGCTATTTGTAAAGGTGTCATAGGTTTAAGTGTTAAAGTTTTACCTTTATACTCAAAGCTATATTTGTTAGAAAACCCATCATGAACAACTTTCCTATCATATTGCCATGGACGGCCAAGCAGCAAGTGACAAGAATTCATAGGCACAACATCACATGTAATAACATCCTCATATGATCCTAATGTTATATTGACCTTAGTTTGCTTATTGACCTTAAGTTCTCAACACTCATTCATCCAATGTAGTTTATATGGCCTAGGGTGATAAAATATAAGAAGTTGTAATTTGTTTACCATTTCAGTGCTAGCTATGTTGCAACAACTTCCTCCATCAATTATCACATTACACAGTTTGCCTTTAATACTATACCTAGTATGAAACATATTTTCACGTTGGTTATCCTCACAAGGTGCTAGTTGGACATGCAAAGTTCTCCTAGCTATCAAAGATTCACCAAGTTCATACTCAATGCAATCATCATGCTCATTTTGTTCATTGTCATCAATTAATGCATACTCATCATCTAATTCCACATCATCCTCACTCTCATATTCTCCTAGATGGTTTATGATCAAAGTGCGTCTATTAGGACATTCTCTACTCATATGGCCTCTACCTTGGCATTTAAAACACACAATGTCCCTAGTTCTAGAGTTAGAGATAGGAGTACTCCCTCGATGATCACTTGAAGGCTCATTCAAGGATCGTGGTGTAGTTGACGGTGTAGAAGACCTTCTTTGCCCTTCTTGGCCCATAGGTGCCGATTTTCTCTCTTCCTTCCGGCCTCCTTCCTCCTTGTTGTTGTTAGGCACCAGCCGGCTCCCTTGTGCTTTCCAAGTGTTGGGCGTTCCATGGGGTGGTTTTTATTCCCGGTTTCGCACCTTAGTCTTCCTTTCCACCTTGATGGCCAAGTGTAGTAATTGCTCCATGGTGCTGTATGGATACATATCAACCTCATTAGCCAAATTAGAATTCAGAATACGAAGGTACCTTGCCATAGTGTTTTCTTCATCTTCTAGAAGTTGGCCTTCACCATAGCAACTTGCATATTCGTATAAGCTTCCTCAGCGCTTAGAGAGTCTTGTCTCAAATTTTCCAGCCGTTGTCGAAGCTCTCGGGTATAGTGAGGTGGAACGAACCTAGCCCTCATTAGTGTCTTCATATGCTCTCATGTGCTGATTTGAGGATCCAATGTTCGAACTCTTTCATTGACTACGTGATCCCACCATACCAAAGCATAGCCTTGGAACGTGAGAGCGGCTAGCTGAACCTTCCTAGGGTCGCTAAAGTTGTGACACAACCAAATTTGCTCAACATTAGTTTCCCAATCCGTGTAGACGTCGGGATCACACTTTCCTTCAAAGACGGGAATTTTGATTTTGACTTTTCCGAGTCCGTCTTGCTCCTGATAGGGCCGAAAGTTATCTCGTCCTTGCCTTGGCTGTTGGAATGGCCGATTGTAACCCTCCCACGTGTTGTCCTCAAAATGAGCTTCATTCCGTCGCTGAAAGTTATCAACAAAGGGTGGCATGTTAGAAGCATTAGGGGGTTCGTTGGAATGTAAATTACCTTGTTCCGGATGATCCGGCTCTCTAGTAACACGTGAAGGACCGCCAAACTCATAGTTGGTTCTCAAAGGTGGCGTCCCGGCTGGTGGTGTTCGTGCTTCCATAGACTCCACTCGTTTGGATAGGTTAGCTACGGAATCGGACAATTGTTTCAATAAACTGATCATCTGAGGCGTGACGGTCTCGCTACTCGACTTGCTGGGACTTAGGGACCTGGACATGCTCAAGTAACAAACAAGGAACCGGTTAGGTTAGAAAAGCAAAGATCTCACTTGTGTATCGCTCACACTCTCGTTGGTATTGCCTAGCTAGTGGCTCGAGTTGTAAGGATCCAACACCTTAAGATCGTGATTTCCGAACCTTCTTAGCAACCCTTTGGAACTAGAACTGCTGAAACTGAATGTTAGTGTCGGAGATGAATCAAGACACCCCTAATTGGAGTATTGACCGTTTGGTTGGTGTAGGTACGGTGAATGTGTTTAGAATGACGTTTTGAGCTGTTTGAAAGAGTTTACTTGTGCTTGATGTAGATTAATAACGGCCAGCCGTTTTTTTGTATGTGTTATTTTTTTTTTTTTGAAAGATCTCTTAGTCTTTGTCAAAGATTTGAGGGATAGAAGGTAATCTGAAACTGATTGCAACGAGAATTGTAGGAGAGCACGTTACCGAATTGTGTATGCAGCGTTTGAGCTCTCTTTTTGTTTTTTTTTCGTTTTGTGTTTACCTCTGCTCAAGATGTTGTCCGGCACTAAGAACCCTTGGCTTTTGCCTTTGAACACTTCAAGCACAAGTTAAACCTCAATTGGATAAGCAATAGGTTAACAAAGAAGAAAGGAGTGATCAATTGTACCAACTGAGCTCTGATACCAACTAATACGGGATGATCCGTGATTGAGTTGATCTAGGCACAATGATCTCGAATCCGGATGAATGAAACGAATTCAGAATGCGGAATGAAACGAAGATGGTTGATGTAGGAACATCACATGGAAGCTATCAAGGACTCATTACTACAGCAAGAGCTAAGGAGATCCAAGAAGTTATGTCAAGGGAAGTGCTATTGATTGACACAATGCGTGAACCATTTAACTTCCATACATCATGTGTTAATCTTTTGGTGAATGTAGGAGCAAGCGAACCAAGCAAGGAGACCATGCCAACGTACTCACTTCCCATGCAGCTCGAGGAGACCATGCAGGCTGCTGTTGCTCATGTCCAATGCAGCCCAGGAGAGGAGGTTGTTGCTCACGCCAATGCAGCCCAAGAGGAGGCTGGTGCTCAGGTCCAATGTAGCCCAGGAAAGGAGGTTGTTGCTCACGCCCAATGCAGCCCATGCTCACGCCCAATGTAATCCAAGAGGAGGTTTTTGATCACGTCCAAAGCAGCCCACGAGGTTAGCATGCTGCTCATGTCCAAGGCAGCCCAAGAGCAAAGGGAGGAGACGTCCAAATCAGCCCAAGAGCAAAGGGAGTTGTTGCTCACATCTAAAACAACCCAAGAAGGCAGCCAGCTGATCACTTTTAAAGAGGCCCAAGAGAGTAACAATTCAGCTCATTCGGATCACCATTTGGGCTCTTTAAACACATCCAAATCACTCATGGATCTGTTGAACAATACAGCCCATTCGGATAGCCCATTTGGCTTCTTAAACACGTTAAAAACGTCCAGCTTGCACTCCAAGGATAAGTTAGAATAATTCAGCCTATTTCCATGATGATTAGTGGTTTGTTAGGTTGTTATCTACATTAGAGGAAGCTCTCTTATTACCATTTTCCCACTAATGTTTTCAGCTTTCTTTTCTTTGTTTTTGTCTAGATAAAAGAGTCTATTTATATAGCCTCTTTAGATGCAGATTAGTTACGTTAAATCCATTGCTTAGAATTGCATTTGTAATCATTTCACAAAATCAATCAAAGAACAAGAGAGTTTTTGGTTGGCATTGCTGTTGTTGCTTGGCTGAGCTTGTTTGTGTCAAACCACCTTCGGATTGGTGCTTCGAGCCTTCACGAGTCCCTCTTTGTGCTAGTCCAGCAGGAGCTAGTGTAACGTTGTATTGGAGATGGGTCTAGGGCAGTCACGATTGGGGTTTTGGCTCTTCAGCCTTGGTTCCTTCATTGGCTTTCTCTTTGGTTCTTCTCTCACCTTTCCTGCGCCATTCATCATTTTCGTTTCATTCCGCATTCTGAAATCGCCACATTCAGCCCGGTTCGAGATCATTGTGCCTAGATCGACTCAAACACGGATTAACACCGTATCAGTTGGTATCAGAGCACAGTTGGTACAATTGATCACTTCTTCTTCTTGTTAACCTTATTGCTTATCCAATTGAGATCTAACTTGTGCTTGAAGTGTGCCAATTCAAAAGCCGGACAACATCTTGAGGAGAGGCAAACACAAAACGAAAACAAAACAAAAGAGATCGAACGCAGAATACATCAATCGGTAACCTGCTCTCCTACACGTCTCATTGAATCAATTTCGGTTACTTCTCTCTCCTACAAATCTTTGACAAAGTCTAAGAGATCTTTCAAAAAAAAAAAAACACTACAAAAAACAAACGGCTGGCCTTGTTTTTTATTAATCAAGCACAAGTAAACTCTTTTAATCATCTCAAAACATCATTCTAAACACAATTTACCACACCTACACCAACCCAACAGCCAATACTCCAATTAGGGGTGTCTTGATTCATCTACGTCACTAACATCGGTTTCAGCAGTTCTAGTTCCAAAGGGTTGTTAAGAAGGTTCGGAAATCGCGATCTTAAGGTGTTGGATCCTTACAACTCAAGCCACCAGCTAGGCAATACCAACGAGAGTGTGAGCGATACACAAGTGAGATTTTTGCTTTTCTAACCTAACCGGTTCTTTGTTTGTTACTTGAGCATGTCCAGGTCCATAAGTCCCAACAAGTCGAGTAGCGAGACCGTCACGCCTGAGATGATCAGTCTATTGAAAAAATTGTCCGATTTCGTAGCTAATCTATCCAAACGAGTGGAGTCAATGGAAGCACGAACACCACCAGCTGGAACACCACCTTTAAGAGCTAACTATGAGTTTGGCGGTCCTTCACGTGTTACTAGAGAGCCGGATCAAGGTAATGTACATTCCAACGTCCTTTCTAATGCTTCTAACATGCCACCATTTGTTGATGACTTTCAGCGACGGAATGAAGCTGAGGACCACACGTGGGAGGGCTACAATCGGCCATTCCAGCAGCAAAGGCAAGGGCGAGACAACCTTCGGCCCTATCAAGAACAAGACGTACTCGGAAAGGTCAAAATCAAAATTCCCGTCTTTGAAGGAAAGTGTGATCCCGACGTCTACACGGAGTGGGAAACTAAAGTTGAGCAAATCTGGTTGTATCACAACTTTAGCGAGCCTAGGAAGGTTCAGCTAGCCGCTCTCGAGTTCCAAGGCTATGCTTTGGTATGGTGGGATCACGTAGTCAAAGAAAGAGTTCGAACCTTGGATCCTCAAATCAACACATGGGAGCATATGAAGGCACTAATGAGGGCTAGGTTCGTTCCACCTCACTATGCCCGAGAGCTTCGACAACGGTTGGAAAACTTGAAACAAGGCTCTCTTAGCGCTGAGGAAGCCTATACGAATATGCAAGTTGCTATGGTGAAGGCCAACGTTCTAGATGATGAAGAAAACACTATGGCAAGGTACCTTCGTATTCTGAATTCTAATTTGGCTAATGAGGTTGATATGTATCCATACAGCTTCATGGAGCAATTACTACACTTGGCCATCAAGGTGGAAAGGAAGACTAAGGTGCGAAACCGGGAATACAAGCCACCTTCCGGGACGCCCAATGCTTGGAACGCACAAGGAAGCCGGCTGCATAGCCACGGCAAGGAGCAAGGAGGCCGGAAGGAGGAGAGGAAATCGGCACCTATGGGCCAAGAAGGGCAAAGAAAGTCGTCTACAACAGCCACTACACCATGATCCTTGAATGAGCCTTCAAGTGATCATAGAGGGAGTACTTGTTAGCATGAAATATTGTGATATTTTAGGCACGTTTTATAATCGTATTTGATTCATATTGATAGTCTTTGATGGAACTTTATGCATATATGAGCTAGTATTACCTATATTGTCGATATGGATGTCTACACGAGTTCTATGTTGATTATAGGTAATTTGGAGCTATTTCCGAACGAAGTCGAGCGAAGGAGAGTTGAGTTGGTGTACTTCCAGATTTAGGACACCTTTTGGAAGCAATTTGAAGTATTAGATTGAGGAATGCACGAAGGAAGGCAAAAATCACGGTTTGACCCTAGATTACGGCCGTGGATTGTGATGCAGAATTCGATGTTCATTCCAGGGGATATTACGGCCGTGGAACACAACCGTATTCCTCTTCACGCCCTAAATTACGGTCGTGGAATCTTCCACGACCGTGATCTTGGCGAATTCTTTCGCCACGTTTCGAAGCCATGATCTCTTGAAGATCGGGCCGGGCCGACATTTTGCCCTGCATTATAAAAAGGACGGATGAGGCAAGATTCCATGATCTCGCTATCACCTCGCCTTACCCCGCTACCTAGCTTACGACGTTTCAAACCCTAAGTGGAGCGGCAAGAACACAAGTTTAGCAACACACAAGTCTTCATTCTTGGAGGCGATTCTTGGGAGATCTCATTGAAGATCAAAGTTCGTGATTAGAGAATTGCTGTTGGCGATCTTCGCGTTGAGGAAGATCGAAGTTCTTGGAGGATTTTGCAAGAAATCTCCTCTTCTTGCTTAGGTTTGATTTAGGATCGGATTGACATCCCGTTTCCTTTCTTTCCTAAGATTGTGACTGATTGTTTGATTTGAATCTCTTGACAAACACTAGTTTTCGATTGTGATTTTGAGATTCGTTTGAAAGATTATTGAAAGTTCTTGAAAGTTTCCATCTTCTATCTTATAAATCTTGAATTGATATCAAATGGCTGTTATTGGCTAAAAACCCTTAACAATTCTAAGGTGAAGGGTTGATAGTTGTGGCATAGATGATGATAGATCGATCGCGAACAGATTAGACCCTGAGAGTTAGAGAAGTGTCGCCGACAACCCCAAATTACGGGCTGTTCTTGAGTTCCACGGCCGTGGAACCTCAAGATCCAACCGTAATTTCCATGAGTTTACGAGCCTGCTTTTACCTTAATCCAAAGTTAAAGATTTGCTTCAACTTAGTTTAGACTTGTCTTTTCTAGGTGGTAGTGAAGCCTCAACAACCTCTACCCCGATTGTGAGCCTCAATAACCTCAATCGGATAAGTTAGTCTTGACCTTTAGATTATAGGTTTGGGTATTTGATACTAATCCTTGCTTTTAGAACCTCTTTATATTGAGCCTCAACAACCTGTATAAGGAGTATCTTTTAGGTGAGTTACATAAGGTTTTTGGAACCTCAACCGTACGATTACCTTACATTAGTGTACCTTTGCATATCTCTACTCTGTCTTTATATCATTTAGTATATCTTGAATCTGTTGCCACAACTGAATACCCGGATCTTTAGGATTGTTATTTTCCCAATATTTGCAAAACTCTCATATTTATTGCTTGATAACCTGAAATCGAATTTGTTCCCACCCAAATCCCTGTGTTCGATACTCTGGAATTCTTGCTTAGCTACCTCGATCCGTACACTGCGGGTTCGCTGCTTGATTCTAGTTTTATAAATTTAAAGCTTATTTGCACACACCTCTAGGGGCGAACAAGTTTTTGTAATTCTTGATTGGGATGTACTAAATGTTTGTAATAACTCTACTCTATATGTTGCTTCTATTCCGAGACTATTATTGCATGTTCATCATATGTTACACGTTTCATTCTTGCATCGCATGAAAAAGAACTTTAAAAACCCATAAAAACTGAAAATTTTTGAAAAATTTGATGTTTCTAATGAATTGAGATGAATTCCATGATAAACACTACTTGTGAATTAAGTTGATAACGATTGCATGCTTGAAAGGATAGTAATTCGAAAAGAAATTGAATGAATAGATTTTACCTCTTTTGCAAGTTTTATAATGTGAAAATGTTACCTAAATCATGTAAGAAATCGAAGTTGAAATCACATTATAAGTTCTTATGCTTCTTTTTGAAATGATTAAGGCAATTCGATACTTTCTTTCTTCTTTCCTTTGATCATCTAACTCCTCATTGAAATACTAGCCTCCCTTACCCATCCGGGAACTTGGAAAGTGAATGAGAAAAAGGCATGTATGATGTGGGAGGGCCATGAGAGCATATATTTGCAATCAATTGAATAGAAAGAAATTATAGGTTTGGGGAAGTCAATCATGACGATGAGTAACTCGGCACCATTCACATAGCCGGGTGTTTGTGTCTTGCCAAAGTCGGATTGAGCGATATTCCTAGCGGATTATGGTATGTGCGCTAAGGGTTTGAGGCATCTCGCAAAAATGAGAAACGCCAATCTCCTAGGCTTCGGTTTTTGTGCACCTCTATCCATAACTCCAAAAGTAAAGTCGAAAAATGAAAAGTAAGAGCGAAGCTCTAAGTGAAGAGTTGCGGAAACCGCCAAAGAAGAAGAAGGTAGTAGTCCATTTTCCCGGATTTATGCACCACTCTCCCTTAAAGCTTCCCTTCCCTTCCATACTCTAGACCTTTTCCTTTGGAAAGTCCTTAAGATCAAAAGAATGTTATATGGCTTGGTGATCTAAATTGAAATTCTTATGATTGATTTTGATAATGTTTGAAGGTTATGATGCTTGCTTGGAAGTTAAATCGTTTCATGAGCCTTCTTTACCTCTTACTCTCTAATTAAGTGCGTGAAAGTTTGAAAACGAATGAAGCAAGGTTTGAGAATGATCTATTCTTTAGAAGTCACTTTCATCCAAAAGAAGGTACACATATTTCATCCTAACTCTTGTTTAAAGCTTTTTGAAAGACCTTGCTTAGGGACAAGCAAGTGTTAAGTATGGGGTTATTTGTTAGCATGAAATATTGTGATATTTTAGGCACGTTTTATAATCGTATTTGATTCATATTGATAGTCTTTGATGGAACTTTATGCATATATGAGCTAGTATTACCTATATTGTCGATATGGATGTCTACACGAGTTCTATGTTGATTATAGGTAATTTGGAGCTATTTCCGAACGAAATCGAGCGAAGGAGAGTTGAGTTGGTGTACTTCCAGATTTAGGACACCTTTTGGAAGAAATTTGAGGTATTAGATTGAGGAATGCACGAAGGAAGGCAAAAATCACGGTTTGACCCTAGATTACGGCCGTGGATTGTGATGCAGAATTCGATGTTCATTCCAGGGGATATTACGGCCGTGGAACACAACCGTATTCCTCTTCACGCCCTAAATTACGGTCGTGGAATCTTCCACGACCGTGATCTTGGCGAATTCTTTCGCCACGTTTCGAAGCCATGATCTCTTGAAGATCGGGCCGGGCCGACATTTTGCCCTGCATTATAAAAAGGACGGATGAGGCAAGATTCCATGATCTCGCTATCACCTCGCCTTACCCCGCTACTTAGCTTACGACGTTTCAAACCCTAAGTGGAGCGGCAAGAACACAAGTTTAGCAACACACAAGTCTTCATTCTTGGAGGCGATTCTTGGGAGATCTCATTGAAGATCAAAGTTCGTGATTAGAGAATTGCTGTTGGCGATCTTCGCGTTGAGGAAGATCGAAGTTCTTGGAGGATTTTGCAAGAAATCTCCTCTTCTTGCTTAGGTTTGATTTAGGATCGGATTGACATCCCGTTTCCTTTCTTTCCTAAGATTGTGACTGATTGTTTGATTTGAATCTCTTGACAAACACTTGTTTTCGATTGTGATTTTGAGATTCGTTTGAAAGATTATTGAAAGTTCTTGAAAGTTTCCATCTTCTATCTTATAAATCTTGAATTGATATCAAATGGCTGTTATTGGCTAAAAACCCTTAACAATTCTAAGGTGAAGGGTTGATAGTTGTGGCATAGATGATGATAGATCGATCGCGAACAGATTAGACCCTGAGAGTTAGAGAAGTGTCGCCGACAACCCCAAATTACGGGCTGTTCTTGAGTTCCACGGCCGTGGAACCTCAAGATCCAACCGTAATTTCCATGAGTTTACGAGCCTGCTTTTACCTTAATCCAAAGTTAAAGATTTGCTTCAACTTAGTTTAGACTTGTCTTTTCTAGGTGGTAGTGAAGCCTCAACAACCTCTACCCCGATTGTGAGCCTCAATAACCTCAATCGGATAAGTTAGTCTTGACCTTTAGATTATAGGTTTGGGTATTTGATACTAATCCTTGCTTTTAGAACCTCTTTATATTGAGCCTCAACAACCTGTATAAGGAGTATCTTTTAGGTGAGTTACATAAGGTTTTTGGAACCTCAACCGTACGATTACCTTACATTAGTGTACCTTTGCATATCTCTACTCTGTCTTTATATCATTTAGTATATCTTGAATCTGTTGCCACAACTGAATACCCGGATCTTTAGGATTGTTATTTTCCCAATATTTGCAAAACTCTCATATTTATTGCTTGATAACCTGAAATCGAATTTGTTCCCACCCAAATCCCTGTGTTCGATACTCTGGAATTCTTGCTTAGCTACCTCGATCCGTACACTGCGGGTTCGCTGCTTGATTCTAGTTTTATAAATTTAAAGCTTATTTGCACACACCTCTAGGGGCGAACAAGTTTTTGGCGCCGTTGCCGGGGATTTGGTTTCGGCCGAATTCGGTAACCGGTTGTCAAGCTTGGGAGCTTGCTCTTGTTATTTGATATCCTTTTCTTGAGTGTTCTTGCAGGTTTGTGTTCTTAGGTACATACGAAGTTCTTGTTCCGGCAACGGAACAGAGTTTCGCCAAAGAACAAGTTTTGGGAGCTTTTGTTTTTCTTTTAATCTCTTGGTATGAGTTTTTGAGGCTCTACTAGCTAAGTATGGCTCCATACGACCCAATATGGGTAGCGAAGCATACGGCTAGAGCAGACCATTATGAATACTTGGTAGAGAAATACGCCTTCTATTGGTTTGACAGCGAAAGAGAACGTGAACAAACCATTGAATATGAATTTGCAAAATGGGAAAAGCTGCACTACCCAAAGAAGGTTAAGAAGAAACGTCCCAAAGATGCGGAACACTCGAAACTTGTAGAATTGAAGAAGGAACTTGATATGATCGAAGAAAAATTGAAAGCCTTTAAGGAAGAACTCCAAGTCTCGAGGAATGCTCTTATCAAACCCAAAGTTCCTCTAGAACCTCTTGAAGTTCCCATTGAAGAAGAGGAAGAAGTGGAACACCTAGACCCAATTGCTAATATTGTGGTCGAGATTGAAGAAGAGTCAGTTGTGCTTGAGAAAGAGGAAGAAGTGGAACACCTAGACCAAATTGCTAATATTGTGGTCGAGATTGAAGAAGAGCCAGTTGTGCTTGAAGAAGAGGAAGAAGTGGTGAACCTTGGCCAAATTACTGAAATTGTGGCCAAGGTTGAAGAAGATCCAGCTGAGTTGGGAGATATTTCATGTGTGGATCATCATGCCAACATGAAACTTGTCCCAAGCCTTGAAGAACTTAACAAGGTATACTGTCTTACTTCCTTTGATATTCCTATTAAAATTTCTGATTTTTCCAGGAATGCACCGGAGAGTTGGAGGTCTCTTCCAAAAGAACCTCCTAAGGTGAAGATGAAACCTCTATTGAAATTGCTGGAAGAAGATGCTCCTTGGACTATAAGGAGTAAATTTGGCAAGAGCTTCAACGCCAATGCCAATAAGTGTCTTTTGTCCAAGTATGGGGTCATTCACATGACGAAGACCATACATCATCCCCAAACTGGAGATGGGGAAGCTAGGAGGATTCTCGAGAAACTAATTTCTCGATCTAGGAAAGGATGGGATGGAAGACCGAATTATGTCCCATTAAAGCATAGGAAAGCTAGGAGGATTCCGGTGAGAATCAAACCGTACAAGCTTGTACGTGGGAGATCTTACCACTTGCCGGTGAAATTAGGAACCGGAGATTTTTTGGAAGAGCTCTATGATGGATTTGAAGAGCAATCCAAGATGTTCAAGGTGCATTGAGTCATCTATGGACATTGGTCTAGCTACGGACCTTAAACAAAGCGCTTCTTGGGAGGCAACCCAAGGTATCGCATTTTCGTTTTTACTTTCGATTCATAGAGTAGTTAGAATAGAAGTTTTTGCTTTATTTTTGCCTCGATTTCTCCCGGTATGTTCGTGTTTTTGGTTGTAGGATCGATGAAAAAGGGGAAAGGAAGGATAATGTCGAAGAGAAGTGACGAAATTTGGACTTTGAAGCTTTACAGAGAGTTCCACGGTCTAAATTACGGTCGTCGTTGCTACAGTGGCCGTAATTCTCAAAGGCCTGTGAAAAATCACAAAAATTACGGGTCCGTACATTTCCACGGCCGTGGAATGCCCCGATAGACCGTAATTTTTGAAATTTTGCCTGCAAGTATAAAAGCCACACTTCATCACAAAAACACCACAAAAACCCCCAATTTCCACGCCCTAAACGCCGAAAACACGCAGCCCCTCCCAAATCTTCGTTCTCTAATCGTTTTTAACGATTCTTCTTCCTAAACCGAAGCAAATCCAACCAAGAACAAGATCCAAGCAACAAATCGCGCGGAAAACGATCAACAAACCCGCATTTTGGATTTCTCAATCCGAAAAAAGAGGTTTTTGCTCTCTTCTTGATTTTGCTCGTTTTTGTTCGTTTTTGTTAGAGATTATTAGGAAGAACTGATTGAGATTGGAAGAAACTAGACTAGGACTGATTGTGGTGGAGTTTGATTGCTGATTTGTTGAGAATCGAAAATTCTGTGTCGAATCACGGTCTGATTAGGTTCCACGGCCGTGGTTTTGGGAAGAACAGACCGTAATTTTGGACAGTGATGGATTTTGTAAGGAGAGTCTCGGGAAGGATTAAGGAAAAGAAGGGGGAACAGAATAAGAAGAGAAAGGGTAACCCCTCCACCTCTAGGGCACCACCACCACCCTCATCCCCTTCACCACCATCCTCACCTTCACCTCCATCTTCACCCCCTCCTCCTAACATACCGATCATACACGAAAACCACCAAGCCGCATTTGAGAGGATCGAGAAGAGGGCAGTAATTGGCCCTAGATACTTGTTGTTGGAGGATCTACATCCTCTCAACATTGTAGATGACCTTACATGGCTCTTGGATAGAGCCGGTTTGCTTGTCTTCACGAATATTCGTGAAGACGCTTATGAGGAGATCACCCGAGAGGTTGTGACGTCTTTCGAGCACAGCCCTGTTGATAGAACCGTCTCCTTCCGCCTCATGAACCAAGACTACCAGTTGAGTATAGTTGAGTTTGGGACCATTTTTGGGTTTCACGAGACCTACAACGGTCGCATGCCTAGGAACGTTTCCCCTAAGGACTTTTGGGGAGACGTAGCTATGATCTATGCCGACGAGGACCGTTGGCATCCAGCTGACACCAAGGCCAAATTGATGTACCATTTGGCCTTGAAGATAGCTCACCGTGTTCTTTCGGAGTGTCTCTTCCCTAGGACGGAGACGCCCCAAAAGATCAAGACGGATGAGCTATTCCTTCTCTATGCTATGCTTCACGGATGCCGCGCCGATTGTGCTACCCTTTTGGCGGCGACTATGAGTAAATTGAAGAACAAATCGAGAGGGAACATTGGGTACGGTGGGATAGTGACCCACATAGCTAGGACTTTTGGAGTGGATTTCTCAGCTTGCACGCGTATACCGGCAGTTCCATTAGGGCTACACACTTTCATGGTCAGGGGACTCATCTTCCCCACACATAGAGGTCCGCCTTACGCGGGCATGCCCTGGGAGAGTAGGACCGGCAGGGGTATTGAGTGGCTGCCGGAGTATTCCATTGTGGCAGGACGCCACAACTGGAAGGAGACGTTCGCTGCGATGCATGCGAACAGGCTTGTAGCTCCCCCTTACGTCCCACCGCCGGTTGTAGATGAGGAGGATATGGGAGAGCCGTATGAGAGTGGTGCAGGAGCAGAGCAGGAGTTCGGCTCGTTTCCGGATCAGCCGGATCAGCAGGATGTACCTAGACGCTCTCCGCGTCCGACTGGAGCTTCAGGCTCGTCATCTCGCCGCGCTAGCGTGAGCGAGAGACCCACGTGGATGACTACACCTCCCACCTGGTACGAGACACCTCCTCCTTGGTCCACTACACACGCAGCAGCAGCACCACCACCACCAGCAGCAGCACCAGCAGACGCTCCCGGATGGTATGATCGCGCTCCGGGATGGTATGAGAGGATGCCGGAGTGGGCTACCGGACTTTCAGAGAGAGTCGGAGCATTAGAGATCCGGGCGGACGCTAGAGACAGACATTTGGACGACCTCGACCACATGATGAGGGACGTCTACCGCCAGCAGTTTGGGCGGTACTATGACCCGAGTTTCTCTCCATTCCCACCTCCACCGGCACCGCAGTGATAGATGACCGGACTGCTCGTTTTAGACATCCCCGCCGCCATTTGTGAGTTTTCTTTTTTCTTTTCTTTCTTTTGTTCTTTCTTGTGAACATTAGGGACAATGTTCGTCCTAAGTATGGGGTGGGATGTACTAAATGTTTGTAATAACTCTACTCTATATGTTGCTTCTATTCCGAGACTATTATTGCATGTTCATCATATGTCACACGTTTCATTCTTGCATTGCATGAAAAAGAACTTTAAAAACCCATAAAAATTGAAAATTTTTGAAAAATTTGATGCTTCTAATGAATTGAGATGAATTCTATGATAAACACTACTTGTGAATTAAGTTGATAACAATTGCATGCTTGAAAGGATAGTAATTCGAAAAGAAATTGAATGAATAGATTTTACCTCTTTTGCAAGTTTTATAATGTGAAAATGTTACCTAAATCATGTAAGAAATTGAAGTTGAAATCACATTATAAGCTCTTATGCTTCTTTTTGAAATGATTAAGGCAATTCGATACTTTCTTTCTTCTCTCCTTTGATCATCTAGCTCCTCATTGAAATATTAGCCTCCCTTACCCATCCGGGAACTTGGAAAGTGAATGAGAAAAAGGCATGTATGATGTGGGAGGGCCATGAGAGCATATGTTTGCAATCAATCGAATAGAAAGAAATTATAGGTTTGGGGAAGTCAATCATGACGATGAGTAACTCGGCACCATTCACATAGCCGGGTGTTTGTGTCTTGCCAAAGTCGGATTGAGCGATATTCCTAGCGGATTATGGTATGTGCGCTAAGGGTTTGAGGCATCTCGCAAAAATGAGAAACGCCAATCTCCTAGGCTTCGGTTTTTGTGCACCTCTATCCATAACTCCAAAAGTAAAGTCGAAAAATGAAAAGTAAGAGCGAAGCTCTAAGTGAAGAGTTGCGGAAACCGCCAAAGAAGAAGAAGGTAGTAGTCCATTTTCCCGGATTTATGCACCACTCTCCCTTAAAGCTTCCCTTCCCTTCCATACTCTAGACCTTTTCCTTTGGAAAGTCCTTAAGATCAAAAGAATGTTATATGGCTTGGTGATCTAAATTGAAGTTCTTATGATTGATTTTGATAATGTTTGAAGGTTATGATGCTTGCTTGGAAGTTAAATTGTTTCATGAGCCTTCTTTACCTCTTACTCTCTAATTAAGTGCGTGAAAGTTTGAAAACGAATGAAGCAAGGTTTGAGAATGATCTATTCTTTAGAAGTCACTTTCATCCAAAAGAAGGTACACATATTTCATCCTAACTCTTGTTTAAAGCTTTTTGAAAGACCTTGCTTAGGGACAAGCAAGTGTTAAGTATGGGGTTATTTGTTAGCATGAAATATTGTGATATTTTAGGCACGTTTTATAATCGTATTTGATTCATATTGATAGTCTTTGATGGAACTTTATGCATATATGAGCTAGTATTACCTATATTGTCGATATGGATGTCTACACGAGTTCTATGTTGATTATAGGTAATTTGGAGCTATTTCCGAACGAAGTCGAGCGAAGGAGAGTTGAGTTGGTGTACTTCCAGATTTAGGACACCTTTTGGAAGCAATTTGAAGTATTAGATTGAGGAATGCACGAAGGAAGGCAAAAATCACGGTTTGACCCTAGATTACGGCCGTGGATTGTGATGCAGAATTCGATGTTCATTCCAGGGGATATTACGGCCGTGGAACACAACCGTATTCCTCTTCACGCCCTAAATTACGGTCGTGGAATCTTCCACGACCGTGATCTTGGCGAATTCTTTCGCCACGTTTCGAAGCCATGATCTCTTGAAGATCGGGCCGGGCCGACATTTTGCCCTGCATTATAAAAAGGACGGAGGAGGCAAGATTCCATTATCTCGCTATCACCTCGCCTTACCCCGCTACCTAGCTTACGACGTTTCAAACCCTAAGTGGAGCGGCAAGAACACAAGTTTAGCAACACACAAGTCTTCATTCTTGGAGGCGATTCTTGGGAGATCTCATTGAAGATCAAAGTTCGTGATTAGAGAATTGCTGTTGGCGATCTTCGCGTTGAGGAAGATCGAAGTTCTTGGAGGATTTTGCAAGAAATCTTCTCTTCTTGCTTAGGTTTGATTTAGGATCGGATTGACATCCCGTTTCCTTTCTTTCCTAAGATTGTGACTGATTGTTTGATTTGAATCTCTTGACAAACACTTGTTTTCGATTGTGATTTTGAGATTCGTTTGAAAGATTATTGAAAGTTCTTGAAAGTTTCCATCTTCTATCTTATAAATCTTGAATTGATATCAAATGGCTGTTATTGGCTAAAAACCCTTAACAATTCTAAGGTGAAGGGTTGATAGTTGTGG